>OY728164.1:211361960-212611960 GCA_963277665.1 Viscum album
AACATCCTAGTATATTGAGGATACTGGTGTTGTTACAAAAGAAAGGAAATAAAAAGAGTTTGGGGGTTGGAGAAGCAAAATAAAGAAAAATAATTTAAGAGAAATCGTTACCTTTAATTTAGGTAACTCACTTTGGTTGGAACCAAAGGACTTGTTGAAATGCTTTCTGCCTAAGGGGAAGCTTCAAGGAGGAGGAGAGGGATGTGGGGAGCTTAGTTGAGCAGAGTTTGGACGAGCCAAGTGGCTTGAGAGGTGTGAAGAATGAGTAGAAGTGGTCTCCTTTTATAAGGGAGAGGAGGGGCTCTTTAGGAAAGAGTGAAAGTATTACTTTATAATATAATTATATTCGGTTTATAATGGTCCAAAAATCATTGAGGTCGAAGATAAGATGACTCATATTCTAAATAACATCAACCAATAAGAATTGGACAGGTTTTAGATAATATTATAATCTTATTTATTTAAATGATTTATTAATGAGGTAAACATTGCATCATTATTGTGTCATTAATAATTTAACTTATTTGATGTCTAAAAATTATAAATAAAATATCATCATGTAGGAAATCTTTTTAGATTTCTAATGAATATTTATAATCGAAAATCCAACATGTATAACCCTATGTAAAAATTGTTCTTCTAAAAGATGTAAGCTTATGCCATTTTTATTTTTATTTTAACTTTATTAATATAATGTGTCCCTACCACATACAAGTGGCTCCAAGGGGTCCCCAAATTGACCCAAGGATGCCCATGGTCGGGTATGTGTGACCCAATAGGGTTAAGACACGTTTTAGGGTAATTTAGTATCATTATAATATTATTTTTTAACCCTTATTTACCGGATTTACCCTTAACCATGGTAAATAAAATATTTACCGCAGTAATTATTCAAAATGTCTAAAAATAAAAGTTACCTATTTAAACAATTTGAACATCCTGATTCCAAATATGGAATCCATTTTCCTAAATTCAAAACACAGAAGTGGCAGAAATTAATTTAAAATTAATTCCCGCTGTCAAAACAAAAAGCGTGTTTTTAAGAGATAATAACTATCAAAAGATTGACACTCGTTTATGTTCGGTTTAATTGTAAAATTATGTCCAATGACCAACATTATATTAAATGGTAAAAATATATTCTAAATATACTTTAAAACCACTCAAATTCATAATTTATCACTATTAATTATTTTGATTAAAAAAGTTGTTTTTAATTAATACTTAGTAATTTTCACTATTCATCAAAATATGAAAGTTATCCGAAATGTACCAAAATTTCACCTTAGGCTAAATTCGATATTCTGAATCCAAAAATGAAGTCCATTTTCAAATATAAAATATATATAATTTCGAAATTTAGGTATTACTATTCATAACGGCTAGTTTGATCGGTTGTGGTGTGTGTTAAAACTCGACGTTGCGTACAACACACGCTACTGTTTTATTCAAAGGAAAGCGTACCGTGGAAGCTTGGGATGTTTCATTCTAAATTTTTTGATGTCTCCATTTAGTCAAAAAGCTTAAAATATTGTATTTAAAAATGTTTCACTATCAAAAGTTGATAAAAGTGCAATATTGAAAATGAATATGTTCTTGCATTATGACTAAGAAACTCATAATATGGATTCTAAAATTATAAGGATTATATAAAGTTAAAAATGTAGTTAATGCTATTCATGACCTCTTTTAATGGCTTTTTTTTTGGTAAGTCATGGTGCAATTGAACTCGGTGTTGCGTGTAGTGCAAGTTATTGAATTATTTTGAAGAAATAACACACTATGAAATCTTGGGGTGTTACAATGTTTCCTCTCCCTTTGGGCACATACCTTGTCTATCAGTGAAAAAAAGAATATTAAGTAGTTATTAAGATCTATCACTCTCTCTTGTTTCTCACATAGATCATGAATCACTGGGGATTATAGGTTAACAGTTTTCATGCTACCCACATGACCCCAAACTCAATAGGCATCCCATTTAGTTTAAGCCCCAATTCATTGTGAACTACATGGTCTATGATTCCCATCTAACCAGGATACCTAGGAAGCTTCCCTGAAGACCAAAACCAATATCAAAATTCACTCTAATGTTCTCCAGGTCACATCACTGGTAAGATCATTCCCTCACCCAGAGACTGCATATCCTCTGGGACCCTTGGGACACCTTGGAGTAAGTCCTATACTGAACCTAGACCGATCATCTTCCACTTGAGCATCCTTACTGCATGAAATCAAACTATATAGATTGTTCCTATCATAGGGCCTTAAACTGAGACATCGATTGTGGTTTTGGATCACTTTCATCTAAATAGAATGAATATGATTCCTATCTGAGTTTCAATCCTCAAAAATAGTAACTCACATAATCCCTCCTGGGGACACACTTCCTACATCCGCCTCCATGGGATGTTAGATCCAACCATTCTAGTTTCACACTCATAGTGAATTAGATCAAACAATCATGGTTACATCTCCATGGTTATTAGATCCAAAAATCCTAGTTATTACTCCATGGGGAGATAGATCCATTCACCCTTGGTCCACCTCTAGAGGCGTTTCAACCCACAACTCATGGTTCACCTCCAAGTGGTGTTCCCGTCTATTTGTAAAACCGTTCAAGTGTGACCTCTTCCCTGATGGGGAAACATCTTCTCGATCCACCTTAAGGGGTGACAAGATCCACTCATCCCATCTCTATAATATATTAAAATTGTGCCTTAATCTATCTCAACTAGACATTCTGATCAGTCTTCATATGACGTACAACTTGTGTTATAACTCAAAAAATACATTACCTATGCATAAGTATGAGATGTCTGAGGTAAAATACATGGAAGGCTTATTACTATGGAATTTTACCTCATGATCAACATGGGATTCATTGGTTTACATTCCTAATATTCCTCCCATAAATTCCCTCCCACAAAGAAGAATATAGGTGACTAATTCTCCTAGTGTCTAGATTTGCCCAGTGATACCCAATGTGACTACTCTCATGACCAAAGGATTCTTCACTATTAAAAATAATGTTTCAAGACACAATAATTATAATTAACTGGTGCCCACAAAGACATGACACCATTAATTAGTTCCATGAACTTGAATTAATTCCATGAGGGGGACCAGGACTAGGAAACAAGCTCAAATGAGGAATCTATAGAGGGAGGAACTGACATCCCATTATCTCATTTTGATCAATGATTAGAAATTTACAAGGAAATTGATAAAATTCGCCTTCCTTTGGAAGGTTTTAATGTAAGGATACAACAACCAGTGCATGCATTCACATGTCGACATGAAGGTAGTCCCCAGTGAAATTATATGAAAAACACTACTACAAGTGAATCCCTTAAATTCAACCCATATTCTATGTGTATGACATAGTGAACATGTCACAAACATTATAAATATTTTGTCTCTTATTTTTATCATCTAAACTATATTGTGTGATAAAATATGAGGCATTATAGAAACCTTATCTCTAAAACATATTTAAAAACCCATGAATAAAAAAATATTTTTAGAAAATATAATTCATCATATTCCCATAACAGAAGTTAAAAAAAAATAATCAAATAAATTCAATTCATATTATTCTAAACAAAATTTATAATATTTTTTTAATTTATTATGATAATTCAAAATCAAACATATCCAAACCCTAGATTTGGGGCACACCATGTCCTAAACTTAAATTAACTAGAATTATCCAAACATCTAAATTTTCTCTATGTTGGACCCTCTAGGCCCTTAACTCAATAGCAGTGAGTCATTCTCATAGAATGATATTGGTTGGTATTTGGAAACACATTATGGCCCCTTAGTAGATAATTTTTATTCATATAAAAAATCACCTATGAACAGGTGTTGTGTAATATAATATCTTTATCTCATGGTATCTCATAAATTAATATGCATGCTTAGTGTTATTCTCCTCTATTTCTTTATTTTTTTTACTTTACTAGACAGACTTACCTTCTTCAACCATACCCGGGGATTTAATTATGGTACTACCATACTAGTCAACTGAGCCTAAGATATCTATTCCTTTATAGAATTGAAAAATCCTATCTTTATCATTCAATCAATGTCATACCACCAATGATGCACCCAACATAATCAACCTCACCAAAACATAAATATCATGGTTTTCATCTAACATAAAAGTAAACAATAAAATTTTTCACATTGATAATGATCTAAATTCGATATAATAATATATGTCATAATAAATAGGAATAACCAATGACACTTGAAACATGTGGTTTTATTATTAGTAGATCAATCTTCATGATCACCTCTACCCAAGATCGCCAACTAAAAAATTCATGATAATAAGTCTTAATGCTAGTGATCCCCCAAAACCAGATAACCATAATACATTTGTGTCTCATTAGTATGATGTATCTAGACCATATGAAATATTTTTAACTTTATTTTAATAGCATCTCAAGTTCATATTATATCTAGGAACTGTTATAATGAGTCATTAAAATAAACAATATAAGGAATTTATTATGTAAATTGTTCATGTTCAAGTATCAACATTTTTATAGTAATTGAACATCATTTATTACTCTATATATGAATGATATGTTAATAAAGATTATTGTTCAAGATTGGTCTAGGGAAACCACTTTCACTACACTCCCACTTACAGAGGAGCAAAAATTTTAACCATCAAGTTGTTATTCTTCACATAATAAGATCATTCTTTTGTTATGTAATGGATTTCCTCATTGGGCCAACCATTTTTTTCCATCACGGACACTATACTATAAATGGATTCACCACCTTGATTAAAAACCTCAAGAGATAATAACCTCAATTATATCATTTAATCCCTCTATCATGATCTTGACATCTTATATAGTACATTTGGAATGATTTCAATAACTATAATAAATCATTACACATTTTATAATACTTATTTAGTTGCATCCAAATCCACAATGTACTTGGTATTTTTCAATATGGAAACCAGAGGCTTTAATTATAAACTCCTTCTCATTACCTAATCCTAACTATAATATTATATCATAATGGTTAAAAAATACAGGTTTGTGTTCCCTGTACAACTAGTGTTCCATCCACTCCATTTAATGGGTACATATCCCTTATACATCGATAAGTACTATTAAGTAGATATAACTACTTCTTGTTTAGTTATATTGGGTTTATCTAATATTTTTATTCCATAATATATGTTTTTGAAATATCATATCTTGTACATGGTATAGAATATGTTATAGATCCATCATTAAAGTGTATGGTGTTCTACTTACCATTTTAATCACCTCCTATGTCCTATACATATCTATATGGAGATATTTTTTTATTGTGACACTGGAATCAATTCTCCCTTGATTATTTCCATATTTTATTTTCCAATAATTTATCGATATATGCACTTTTCCTTGTCTAAGAAACCCTTATATCTACCTTATTATATTTTGATCCCCAAAACTTATGTTTATATGTTTAGTTAATCTTTAGAGAGTTAATTCTAATCAATTATTAACTAATTTTAACACTATAATGTTATTCTATATATTAGTGACATATTTTACATTGAGAACAAGGGTTTTCCTACTAACCTCTTATATACACCTAGAATAATTTCTTTCCAAATGTATATTATGTGATAAAAATACTTGAATTAATCTGTAAATGGATTTCTAAAAAATTCATTTCTTGTTAGAAATAACTGATGTCACCAACCCTTTAAGGTTGTGTAATATAAACACCATTTAAGAAATTTGGTTTACACAGATGATCATTAGTTTATTTTTTATTAGATAATAGAGAAAATAACCCATCAGAATAAAAAAATGATTGTTTAGACATAAAACATCCAATACAATTATCATATAATGTTTCTATAATAGGTAAAATTATAATGGATTTAAGAATTATGATTTAGTATAACCAATAGATATTTACTATTACAACACCTGTACCACCCATTATAGCTTCTCTTGATTACCCACCAATTATTTTACATTAATTAGTGAAATTACCAAATTTATGGATTACTCTTTGGACATGTAATATTTTTTTTGAATTCATGTTAACATGAAATTTTAACATTTTACCATTATTTTTTCAATTTAGATTTTAGATTTATTATTATAATTTAATAATACATCACCTTACTTCAGTGATAATAAAACCCTCTTACATTAATTTTATCTTTCCTATACGTCTTGTGTCTTGAGAACATCCTTTTCATCTGATCTTGTGAAACTTGTACCTATGCCAACGATTTTTCCAACTCATGCCTTGACTTTTTTCAAATAAATATTTCTCCCACTATCTCAAATAGAAATATGAACATTATTATATAAGTATATTCTTACCATTGAATATATATTTTTTATATTAGGTATTTATGCAGTATCCTTAAAATATTTAAGATGATTATTTGAGATTCATTTTTTCCCTAAGGAAAGTTTTTTATTGACTTAGAATTAATAAAAACATTTCATATTAACACATGAATTATGACATAATGGATTAATTTGATATTACAATTCATATAATTTAAATTTTTCATTATATCTGGAATATGGTTAATAGTTAACACCACTATTTGTGAAGCATTTATTGAATATATAATGTAATACTTGAAAGACATATAAGACTAATCATTGATACTGCTTCTATTTTTTACTATCTATTTTTTATGTATAAGAAAATGCGAGTATTGGAATAAATCTACTATATATATTCATGTTCAATGAATTCATGGTTGATATATTATTAGGATCACATTCTTGAATCATATCATATATTCTAACCAAGTATATTAATTTATTTATTTTTATAATCCTTAATTTTATTAAAGGAGTATGATAATGTATATGAATATACATATAGATTTTACCTGAAATAGTTAACACATATCACGAAGAACTAGTTTTATATGTTATTTAGATTTATCACATTTAATGTCAAAAGCTTCCTCGGTGAATTTTTAACCTAATAAGTAATCATGTCAAATAATTAATAGTTTTAGGTCATGAATAGTCTAAAAACACTTCTTGGTATATCCTACACATTTTCTTTTGTATGTAATTGACTAAGAATAAACTTGGCACAATTGGGTAGGATTGAGTCATACATTTTAAATTTACCATTTACTTCTAATATACGAAATTTTATATTCTTATATTCTAAATATTCTTATTATGTATCATAAATAATAAAAAAATTCAAAATTGAAATAAAATATCATCATGTCTAAATTTCATGTGAGATTATTTTTTGGTAACACAAATTACATAAAATAATTTTCAAATACAAAAATATACATGATTGTCATTGTGATGTTTTTGTCAACTACAACTAATATTGGATTCAAGACTTATCGACAACATGAATACCCACTTAATTATTATAATATCTATATACTTAATTGGTACTTATATTTAAATACAGTTATCTAAGTCACATATTGTATATAATACCCAAAAATTAAAGAAAAATCTCAAAGACAGTGATGAATATATCAGAATTAGAAGACATTTTTTTTTCTTTTTCTTCAATTAAATGCAATTTATTTTCAAGTTAACAAACTTTGCACATGTGATTCATATATCCTCATATTCAATGCTCTTATTCTTTATCTCTGGTCTCTATAAATGATGTTGTGAAGGTTCCTTTGGAAAATTGATGTTTTTGGCCTTTTGACTTATATTTACTCTTTCCCACCATAAATACTAAATATTTATCTTTATTTTGGTTCTTATATTCTTGTAAAACCTTTTTAAAAAGATATATAAGAGGTTTCTCCACACTATTGTTTTATAAGTCTCAATAAAACAAGACTAAAAGGTTGATAGGGAAGAGATAATGAGATGAATATAAAGGTCATGATTAGACTTGAATCATAATTATTCTTATTTTTTAATGCACTCTATCATCATGAGTACATGAGGAATAACTATAATTCCATATTTCAAAATATATATCATCAATGTGATCATAATATCATTAATATATTTCTTCTCTTTCTCCTCACATGGTTCTCATAGATGAGAAAACATGATATATATATTCACATATTTATGTTTCTTTCACAACTCATAAAATATTGATGATAACATTATGATGTAAAAATAAAATGATTCATCCATTTATCACTTGTAATATTAATTTTCAACCAAAAATTATTCCTTATAAGTATCATCAAGTAATTGGGACTCCAGCACATACTATTTTCATTCAAATCATAGTGCAATACGGGATTTCTTATACCACTATTTCAAATGAGTTCTATTAAGGATGTGATCATTGTATAATAATGATCATAGTAAAATTATGGTATTACTTTTCATTTTACTAAAAAATAATACTTTATAAAATTAGTTCTTTTATCTTTATTACCAATTACATTAAATTGTAGATCTATTAATCTTAATTTTCTCCCACTATTTTAATAGATACATGTAACAATAAACTACTAGATTTTTAATATTCTGTTGCTTGAGTATTCTAGGTGAAATGGTCCTTAAAACCATACCTCATAGTTCCAGTTATGTATTATTCAATACTAATAAGGTTTTAAGGTAGTAATTTGGATAGCTGACCTCATTTACTATTTTTATCCTTGATCTATTGAGTGATTTCCCATCTTCTACAAATCATTACTTTACTTTAATCATGTTTCGCTTCTAAAGTTTCAAAAAGAAATGTATGGATAATTATTTTCTACCAAAATTAGTTCATTCAACCCACAATTTTTATAATAATTTCTTAACAGTAATAGGCACCCATAACATTGGCTGAAGAGCACATCAAACGTATGATTTTGTTCAAACTCAAGTGATGGAAGACATTTCACTTAATATTTCATTGTGGTATTTTTTAGTTTTATCAATGAATGAACCTTGTTTATATTTATCATGTTTTATTTATGTTATCTCACTCACAAATTATCCATGATTGAATAGAAAACATTCACCAAGAATGTTCATATTAGCTATGTTTTATTTTTTATTATTTTAAGTGATCTCATAAAAAATACACCTGAACAATAATAAAAAATCCATGCATAAATAAATAAATAAATTGACCAGTCAAGAGTGATTACTATTTTATAATAAATTGAGAAGATAATGGATTGATTGAGACCATAGGGGAAACTCTTTAGGTCTCATGTGACTCAAGTTATAGCTCTCTCGAATTCCAATGGGTTCGCATCGACTATTTCTCTAAATCTCGTCATGAATTGCATCTTAATTCATCCTCTTTACTCTAAATAAATACTCCCATGGGGGTGAGGGGATATAAAAAATGTGGGATACACATAAATATGATCACTCATGGACTCATAGGCTCTTAAACATATAATTATTTTGAGGGATGATATGTTAACCAGGGTTTATAATTCAATTAATAAAAACCACACAAAATTTGTAATAATTAAATAAATAAATAAAAATACCAAGATATAACTTGGATAGTCTTGATCATGATCATTTGGTAGTCCATAAACGTGATAAATAAAAATAAATTTTCAATTAATTATATTAAATGAAATTAATTGTTAATTAAAATAAATTAATCTAATTTTAATTTTAAATTACTCATTGCACAATCGTATAATTTTTTTAAAACATTCCAAATATTGTTTAATATTTTTTAGAATTGTTTGGTTTTTTTGGTATTATTCAGTAGTTTGAGCTTGTATTGTGCCCATATCGGGTGGGTTATGTCAGAAAGACCTTATATAGGTCTACCCCAAGTCGAAAATGTAGTTTATGGGGTGGGAGGCCAGCATAAGGTGGTGTATGCCACCACCATCTTTTTTAAAATGGTTTTTAAAAAAATAATATGTCGCCCACAATTACAGGTTACTGAACTATGTTAACACATAGGTGGCGTCATAATCTATATATAGCATAGGATTTTTATAAATTTTAATTTCAATTTTTTTGACTTATTCACTCCATGATGATTAAAACTAACACACCAATAAAATTAAATTTTAGTGCTTATTTTTTTATTTGAAGGTAGTTTAAACCTCCATTAACTATTTTTTTAGTGGTTTAGAGAAACCACTTCTAAATTTTGTGTTGGCATCCAACTCATGTTGGTTCCTTCCATTTAGTAGTGATTTTTGCGAACCATCACAAAACTTTTGTTTCATGAGGCATTTTTTATTTTAGCTGCAGTACCCCCATAATCCCAAGGATAAAGCAGTGGTTTAAAGCACCACAAATAATATTAGTAGATTTAATGTGGGTTTAAACCACCTCCAAATATTTCTTTTCAAAAAAATGCATCTTCAAAATATGCAGCCCCATAACATTAAAAGAAAAATAAAAACCAATATATCATAACAATATTTATCCATCCCAACTTCAATAAACATTAACAAATATCCCATATAAAGTATATAAAAATCATTCCATTATTTAATAATATCACAATACACATGATCAAGAATAAAAGATAATATAGGGGATTAATAAAGTTTTAACTATAAATTTGTAAATCATTTTTCATAATGTTCCATAAATTTAGTTTCACATCATCTCTGAATCCAAAGTGAACCCTAATCACTACTCGATGAACTTTTCACGACACCCTCTCCCTCTAAGTCTCCACTTCTTACTACTAGAAACATCATGAAAAATATATTGAAAATTAAATAGTGTTTTATATTTTAATTTAAACATAAAATCAATTAATAGTTTTGTACTAAATGATTTTGAATTTGTGTGATTTACCTACTCACTACCAGTCATTGATACAATATCACATGGAACAGATCCAGTCATTTTATGATATAATTCAACCAATTATTTCTGAAGAGGGATGACCTTTTCATATTGAATCATTATATGATACCTTTGTTCTTGAATTGTGCTTTTCATTGAAACAAACTCCCTCTGTCAAAATAATCCTATGACATCATGCTTTAGTTACCCATAACAGCAAATTGGGACAACTATATTTACTCTATTTAGATTCATGATATCTGATCTATCCATATTTCTCTTCATAGTATAACGGTTTCCATATTTCATGAAAAATAGTCAATAGTATAAAAAAGTGAAATAAATTTATTCAAAATAAAATTTGTACATATAACTATCACCATCCACTATACCTATGATGAAACATGAGTGATGGCCTTCTCCCTCGCTACTGATCCAGCTGAATGGGGTGGCATTGTCTCAGCTGCTGATGTGATACTGACGAAGGGCGTACCAGAAGCTAATAGAATAGAGGATGTGAGAGGTAGTGTAAGAGAAGGTGGGGGTTATATCAACTACTATAGGTAGGTATATTTATGGATCATTATCTTTTAGTGTGGTTGATAGAACCTCAGTTGAGATTTGAATATGATTAGTAAAATTATTCCTTGGTATTCATGTCATTTAATCAAATAAAATTAACTGCAAGAAAAAATATTTTAAAAAAAATCAGGCACAAAAAAATTTATAAATGGTAACATTTTCATAGTAATGAAAAATAAAATATGAATAGCTATGATAATTAATTATTTCACATATAAAATATGTGGTTGGTAAATGAACATATGACTTTCATACCATCATTTTTTCCTTCAATCGGGTTGTTTTACTTGTCTTTCATTACATCATCTACTTCATCCACCCTTGAAAAGACTAATTTTTTCAATATTATAATAGACAAATAAGTTTGATCCTTTCTATTTTTGGGATTCAATTTCAGAGGAAAAATCTTCCACTTCATCACCTACATCATAAAAGTATCTTTGTATTACATGAACAACTACACTCCACCCTTTATTCATGAAATCTTCCACATAATATACCATTTTTTCTTATGATGATAAAATATATGCATCATGTAATTCACAGTCACTGACATCGATCAATAGAGATAAGTTCATAGAAGTAAATTTAAAGGAATTTATTTTAACACCCCTTATAATATTATCCCAATCTCATTTGAATAAAAAAACTAAAAAATTATTTTGGTTGTTTAATTCAATAATATCAGTCAAATTTTCATAGTATCCCACTTTGAAAAAGAATTGATAACTTGAGATAAAAAGAATATAAGGAAAATACCTCTCACTTGGATACATCCATTGAAAATGTAACGGGCCTCCTAATTTAGCTTCCTCAGCCAAACTTATAGTTAAATGCATTATGATAGTAAAAACTGATGGAGGAAATATCATCTAGATTGCACAAAGTTTCAGTACAAATATCTCCTAAAGGTTTTCAAGCTCATATGGTTGTATAGATTTCTCACATAGTTTTCTGATGAATGTGAAAAATTACAGTACAACATTAGTAACCATTTTAGGTAAAAATGTACGCAATGCTAATGGTAGTAACTTATATAACAAAATATGTGAATCATGACTTCCAAATACATGTAACCCATGATGATTTAAGTAAAAAAACATTGATATTTTACTTGAATACCCATTATATACCTTTATGTTTTTTAAAATTCAAGGAATGTATATTTTTCCCTATTTTTCATTGAAAAAATTGTCGAATCATACCTTTCATTCTCATTTGGCCAGAGATCATTCTTTATGTACATTGTTGGTAAGTCCTTATAAGCATTGAGTTGGTCCTTCAGTTTTTTATGACTATTAAGAAATTCAAAGATCAAATTTTTATAAAATTCTTCTCAATATGAATAACATTGAGATTATGCTGCAATAAATTAAGTTCACAATACAAAATTTTGAAGAATATAATTTTTTTACATTGGTTTGTACCAAATTAACTTGATGATGCACTTTGAACATATTTACCACTATCATTAAAATGATTCACCATCCCAAATTCTATTTCATCATTTACAAGTTATTCCAATAATTCAGAACCTACCAATAACTTTGGAGGTGGTATTGTATCAATAGAATTGTTGAATTTTGACTTGTTTAACCGAAATATATGTGATGCATCGAGAAATATTTGATGACACAAGAAGAATCAGTTTTTACTATAAGTTAGACATTAGGGATCAAAATAAATATTACAAATAGGACAAGTCAAACCCATGTCAGTATTCTAACTAGCTAAATTTCTATGTTTAGGGAAGTCACTAATGGTCCACATTATAGAATCTCACATTTTGAACATTATTCTAGAATATGAATCATATGTCTCAATGTTTTTGCTCCATAACTCTTGTAATTCTAAAATTAGAGGATAAAATTATACATTAATATAATTTATATTAATTTTTTTCTAGTAGTAATAATTGAAATTATAAAATATTTTTGTTGTATACACATAAATTGAGTCAAATTATAGGGGATCAATATAACCATCCAAATGATATAATTGGTGATAAATGTATCAACTAGCTTGAAACCATTGGCAAAAAATCTCAATCACACATTCCTAGGATCAGATGATAAATCTGGATGTGATGAATCAAATAAATTCCATGATTGTGAATCTATTGGATATCACATTAAGCAATAATTGTTATTAACTATATAATGGCACTTCCTGTTCTCAGTGATTTTAGATGACATGAATAATCTTTGTAATCAAGGATTTATAGGAAGGTAATGAAAAAACATTGAATGTGTTTTCCTTTTATTATTATTCATATTATTATGTTGGTTCTATCTTCAAATATCGCCCATTAAAAACTATATAGAAAAAGATCATTTTTTCGATCTTGTCTGCTTGAATCCTCTCCCCAATAAAGCATGCAATCATTAAGACAAAAATGGATTTTTATAATTTAGACAAAGATTGTCAACAATTTTTTTCATATCATAAAAATACTTAGGGATCTTAGATTCAGAAAAAGGATAACACAATACTTACAATATCATGGACATCACCTTTTTATCAATTCCACATAGGCATTTGATATGGTAAAACATGAACAGAATGTAATGTTTTAAATATTTCACACATCCACCATACATCCCTTGATTTCCATCATCAACTTAACCATGAAATAAATTTGTTTTTTTATTGAATTCACCTCATACATTATTCTTTATATAATCGAGAGAAGAATCCAATTATAATTTACAATATAGATCAAGTATTACCATAGTCCAATAACATCACTTGTCATGTTTCTATTTGTATCACCCTCAACTGGTTGTTCTGATATGTTTTGATGTTGATTTTACAGTGTTGCAATGTCGAATACATAATTTATTCGGTTTTTTATTTCATTTTCCATTTTTATAGAAGTTTGGAGATCACTCTATTGATTGATATTAGTTATCAAACTTCCTATAAATTTTGATTCTCTATTCCAAATACGACACAAATATTGACTAGGGAATTTCTTTAATATAATGTGATCATAAACTTTATATTTTTTCAACCATATTCTAAATTTACGTTAAGGAAATGTAAATATTATTCTCTCATCAACATATTTATTGTAAATCAAAAAATCTGAAAACACTTCCAAGCACTTAGCATATTGAGGTGTGTTCATCAGTAATGTGATCCTTCTTTTATCTATATATATCACAATGTTCCCACACTATATTATAAAAAATTAAAACACATAAAAAATATAATTTCATGATTATAAATTATATAAGATTCATTAAAATGGAAATAAAAATTTTATAATTATTTGTTTGGAATCAAAATAACAAACTTATTGAAATAATGTAATAGATTTTCATTTTATAAAAACCATATTAATTGTAGGTTTTATAAATTGGATATAAATTTTTTTATCTAAAATAAAAAAACTAAAAATTTATATTTGATTCATAATAAAATATCTATTTTTATCTCATACACTACAGGAAATTTTCCTTCTTTAAACAATTCAATAAAAACTTATCAAAATTTTCAAATAATACAACTCTTGAAATTTCCCCTATAAAATAAATTAACATATTTATCAAACCCCATATAATTTTTTTTTCTATAATTATCATCATTGATTTAATATCATTAAATAACCTGGTAAATTTCCACTAAATAGTTTACATTAACATTATCTAACACAAAAAATCATGAAATTTTAATCCAATAAGTAATAATGAAAAATACCCAAAAAATGAAATTGATAAAACTTCTAAAATTATGATACTCACATATCATCCAAAAATTAACATGTGTAATTTTACTTCCATATTTTTTTTATAAGGAAAACAATGACCTTTTTATCACCATGCTAAAAAAATAAAACATTTTACCATGAATTTTAATCTTTTAACACAAGACATAATATTCTATTATTTCTCTTTTTTCATGTCAATATTTTACTTTATCACACTTGTCATGATTCATCATTTAATCCATAAAAACATGTGGAAATAAATCACTCAATTCATATAATAATTCTTATAGAATATATCAAAACTATATATTAAGAAATATAATTTAAAAACATCTAAAATTCGATGTTTTAAAAAAATAATCTTTTCCCTTTTTAAAAGCATCATTTTAAAAAAAAATACATAACATGTTAAACACATTAAAATAATATTTTAAAAACATCCTTTAAAAACCTACACCAATAATATCTCATATACTATTTCAACGTGAAATAATTTCTAAAATTTTATATCTTAATTACCAAAAAAAGTTAATAAACAAGAATTAAATGTGATTATTAATGGAGGTGTCCCAAAGAGTATGGTAAGGGTTCCTTATCTTACACCTTTATTTCAGAACTATTTATTTATAATAACATATAAAAAACATATTTATATACTTTAATTATTATAATTACATGGTATTATCATCCATTGGTTCTATAATTATTAAGATATTTTTAATTCCATTTCATCAAGCTATTTTCATAAGCCATTACTTTTTCAAATAAAATTATTCAAAACCAAAATATTTTCATTTTCATTCACTTCATTCCTATTATAAAATATAAGTGATCATTAAAATTAACTCTAATAAAAATTTTAATTATAATATAATAATTTCATTAAATCAAATACACATCAATTTTCCATTACTAAAACTCATAAAAATAATCATTCACAATAGTAGTTCTGTAAAACATGAGTAATTGATGATGTTTAATTTTCTCCAAACATTTTATGGATTTTCTTCAAAACTGATCTTATTATTCAATATAATATTTATAATCAATTAATATCATATTTATAAATATATGATGTTAATAAAATCCTTATAATAATGATATTTAAAGGGAACAATCAGTATCATTTTAATCATTTAAAACAATCTTATGAACAATAAATTTTCAATTTGGAACCCCATTGTGAAATAAATCAAACTATTAAACACTATTAACTATGTAATGAAATTAAAACCATAACGTGACACTTTTGGATCTTATTGAACTATTTGATAGTGAATATCAATTATTATCAATGTTATATATTTTCAATAAACCTAACTAATTTCCAAATTTAAGTATATGTACAATTATTAAAGCTAATAAAAATTAGTAATCCATTTAAAAACACTATAAACAGCCTCTTCGAATAATTATTTGCATATTCAACTTTCATGAAGTGAATAAATAATGTCAACACAATCCCAGATATCTAAAAAAAATTTATTTTATTTAAGTGATAAAACAATTAAGAGAGATGATCATAACATCGTAATGGAAACATGAAATGTTATTCAAAAAACAACATCAACCAATAAGTATAAATGTACAAAAAACAACATGGAATCAAGTAAATAAAATGTTAACCTCTAGTTTTCCCTGAAATTTAGTTAAATGGTATCTTATCTTCCATTAAATCAATTCAATCATCCATCCAATGAAATAAAAATTGTGGTAAATCAACATTCACACATAATTAAATAATAATAACTCTCAAATACCACAACTCATTGAACCCTCAAAGCTGATACCCTAAAAAAAATAAAGAAATAAAGGATCAAGAATCATAAAATGTGGGTGGAGGAAAGGTGTGATAGAGGATAGGGATAGGTATTAGGATCAGGTATGGGGATTGGGGAGAGAGGGACAAGCAGAGAGGTGGAACTAGTGGTGGGGTAGTGGTGAGGTGCAACAGGCGGTGATGGTGAGGTGCAACAAGTGGCAGAGAGGAGCAATGAGTCGGGGCAGAGAGGTGAAATGGGTGGTGGTGAGGTGAAATAGGCGGTGGCGAGGGGGATACGGATTTGGACTAGGGATAGAGGGATTGGTGGAAAAGGGTATAAGTATAGAGTGGACTTCGAGATAGGGGAGGAAATGCTTTTTAAAAAAAATAAAAAGACTTAGTGGCAGTTTACAAAAAACTGCCTCCAATATTTGAAAAAGAAATTAGCCTAAATTTTATAAATATCCGCTATTACCCTATATTATTCTACTAAATATGGTTTTTTAGGGCTACATACAGTATAATTTTGAATATTTTTTTTGTTCATTTTCTACACCAGCATTGGAATATCTCTTCCCGACTATGACACTTTTCTAGACACTGGACCTTCAGGAATAAATCCAGCCTCTACTCCCCACTGTTATGATATATATATATATATCCTAGAAATATTTTTTTAGATCATTGTATGTCCATAACTCGGCCATACGACCTCAGATTAAAGGTCCATTCACAACGTCGGGATCATATAATCTCCTTAAAAAAAATTCGTTGAAATATAATTTAAATTTGGATTAATTAATTTTTATTGATATTAGAAGAATATGAAATTAAAAAATTTACATTTTGATAAATTTAATAATTTTTTTTCTAGTATAATTTTTACCCGGTTCATCCTAAGGATCCTATGTGATTAAAAATAAGAAGAAATGTAAAATAAAACAATTTCCACATCATATTTGAATATATGGGTGTGTTTAATTCATCATTGGAGATCATTTCTTGAAGTAATTGACATTGGATCCCATTAGATCATCCATGCATTCCTTATATGCCTGTGGATACATTGATCATAGATTTATGGGTGTTGGAGTAATGAATTGATAATGACTTAGACATTCCAACATTCACACAAGAATATTTTATTCGATCTGGCAGTAAAATTGGATTGAAGTTCTCCATTTTCTTGATCCACTCTCTTGTAGTCAAGATACAAGATTGAGAAGATCTCAATTCTTTGTGGGGAATAGTCACTAAGAATAATGACATTTATTTCATTATATAGGTGAGTTTAATTTATAAAAATTCCACTTTAACCCTTCTATAAGTAAAAACCTTTAAATCAAACCATATTCAACATGTATTATGTAGTGATCATGGAACAAATGTTATAAATAATTTAAAAAAACTTATATCATATTAGTTTTTTTAAATGATAAAATTTGATGCATTACCTCAACTAATCTCTCCCAAAATTATTTGATAAACCTTGAATAAAAATATTCAATCATAAAATATTATTCCTCGTATTCACTTAACTCTTTTGAACACACACAGAATATAAACTCATGTATTATTATTATCAACTCAAATAATAATAAATTTATTTATTTCTTATGATCATTCAAACTCAAACATATCTCAACCCTTTATGTGGTTCCCACCATATCGTAAACTAAAATTAATTAGAATTCCAAGAACTCCTAAATATGCTTTCTATGTATTATTCTAGAATCTTATCTTGATAGTAGTGATGCATACTCACAAACCAAGAGTGGTATCTAGAAACACATCATATTCCCTAAAGAGATAAATTTTAGCCATTTAAATGATAACCTCCTACAAACATGTGGAATATAATATAATATATTTATCTCACGATATCTTTTAATGTATGATGCATAATTAGTGTCATCATCCTATCTAACTTTATTATTTTATGAAATCTCTAGATAGATTTACATTCTTCTACCATGGAAATAGATTTAATAAATTTACTACCATTTGCACCAACTAGTCTCAAGATATATCTTGCTTTATAGAAGTGAAAAATTGTATCTTGATCATTTAATCAATTATATACCACCAATGTCACACCCATCATAAGCTACCTCGCTAGAACATAAATATAATGGTTTTGTTACTGTACCAAAGAATGTGATAAAATGGAACACATTTATAGTGATATTAATTTTAGAGTCTAATAAACATTATCAGAAAATATGAAAAACCAACAACACTTGAAATATGTGTTATTCAAATTGGTGGGTCAGTCTTCATGATCTCGACTACTCTAGATCGCCATGTGTGAACATTACAAGAAGAAGTCACAATGAATATGAACCCCCCTAACCTAGTAGTCATACATAATTTGGGGATTATCAATATAAAGTGTCTAGTCTATATGATGTTTTTATGGTTATATTGATAGTATAATGAGGTTCTTGCTATATCTTAGAATTGATATATCCCATTGATACGATAAATAATATAAGGAAATTATCATGTATATATTGTATATAGAATTATTGACATTGTTATGGTGAGATAACAACATGAATAAATCTATATATAAATGATATCATAATTAAAATTATTTTTCATGTTGGGTCTAGGGAACCCACTTTTAGAATACTATATTAATCAAAAAAATTATATCCCTTAAACTGGTCCTTTTGAAAAAAATTGGTTTCACTTAGTCATTTCAGTTTTATACATGGTAGTAAGATTCAAGAGTGTATCTATATAGAATGATAAATTGTGAATCTGTTTATTAATAAATAAAAATGAGGTAACATGGCTCTCAACTTGGATATTTTCAATGCTTTTGACACCCTCTGCTGGGATTTTGTACCATTTATACTCAGAAGATATGATTTTTATAAATGATTTTTTAGGATTATCTTATCCATTTATTAGAGTTATAGAATCTCTATTATGGTGAATGGTTCATCCTATTGATAATTTAAATGTTCCAAATGTCTAATATAAGTGGATATTCTCTCAACTCTTTTGTTCGGAATATTGGAACACTACCTAAATATATGTTTGTTAAAGCCAGTCGATTCTAGATTTCTATCACTTATTGAAGTTTTAATAAATATGAATTATCATACTCATATATTTTATATATATTAATTTTGTATTTTATATGAGAGGAATAACATAAATCTATAGTTAATATAGGATATTTTTCAGAAATTATGACTTATTCTCAATATATGTTATCAAATGGAGTAAATCTCATGTATTCTTTGGGAAGAAAATTAAGATGGTTAGTCAGAAACATATCAAGAAGATTATTAATTTAAAGCCCATTACATTCCCTTTTATATATTTTTGGATACCACTTTTCAAGGGTAGAGTTAAGACTTTCTATCTTGAAGATACTTCTTGCTGAATTAACTACCAACTTGCAATAAGGAATGTTAAAATCCTATCTCGGGCCTAGAGAATATTTCTTGTGAAATCTATTTTTAATTCCATGTTTGTTCATTATTTTCATATTTAAAAATGAAAATGTGATTTAATTAAGAGTTTCTAGAAGAAAATTAGAATTTTTTTCAAGAAAGGATCAATATATGGGATGAAATTGATAATTTCATCTTATAATAAATGACTCAAATAAACATACTTAATAGGTCTTAGAATCATTAATTTTATAATATTTAAAGAATCTTGTATTTTTAGTTTTCTTTAGCATATTATTGGGAATAGAAATACTTATAATATTTTTCTAAAATTTAAAATCCTTAACAATATGACGAATGTTATAAGATTTTATCTTAGTTCCTCAATCTAGTCAATATTATGTGATGCTTTTAATGAAGTCATCCAACACACTCGATGGTATCCTTCATAATATTTAAAACTGAATTTCTTGAAGATAACTAGATTAACATTTTGTGCCTATGATATCTATAATATCACTAATGAGATTAATAATATTTTTATCTCTAATACTCTTTATATATGGGATATAGTTTTTGTTTATGATCCATCCGATATTATTCTAGGTTTTCAAAACATTAATTTAATTGATTATGATTTGAAATTATGGCTCCCAACCAGAATGGGGGCATTTGAGTGCAAGGATTTATTATAGATATCACTGTAGTATAGTTGAATCTATTTGGAGATGGTTTAGATTTTTCATGATGAAACACACCTTATTTGGAAAATATGGCACAATATAATTTCCATTGATGATAAAATTCATCTTTTTGAAATAAAAACTATCTATGTTTTTTTTGATGTAGTATAAATTTTACATACACCAATTATTTGAATTTTTATCCTATATAGGTATTTTGTAGAAGAAAATTCTTTAGTTTCATCTCAAATTATAAGATTTTATTAAACTGAGAAATCTCATGATCCATATCAGTTATTTGATGCCCAAAAACTAGATCTATAATCTACAAGTTATTGCCATAACAACCTCCTTTCATCACCTTTGGTTAGTTCATAATAGGTTGAGGTTTGATGGTAATAATTCAAAAGTCAATATGACCCTCATTGTTATTCTTAAGGATCTCCAATAGAATTATAAAATATGAATTGAGACATTGTATAATTGAATTATTTTTTTTATTCTCAAAACATTGGGAGTCGATGGAACAAAATGTAGTCCTATGAAGTACTAATTTAAGAGATCCCATCTTAGCCTGAATAGATTTGGGTTAACATTGACGGGTGTTCTTGGGGGATCCAGTTCTTATAGGTTTTAATGGTATTTTTAGGAATCTACATGTAATCATCAAAGGTAAAATTGTACAATATCCTTGTAACTCCATTTCTTTAGAGGCCAAGTTACATGATATTAAAAAATCATTAACTATGAAAAAAATATAATTGTAATCAAATATGCATCATGAGAGACTCTAGGGTTTCAATTTAATCATTGAACTCATAAATCCTTATTATCCCATGGAAAACTCTTAGTGAATAGAGAAAACATCTAAATATGCTAAAGGGAATGAGAGTTATGATAATATATACCTATATGGGTCATAACATGTATGTATATTCACTTTTAAAGAAGGTATATTTTTAGTATTTGTCACTTCCACCTGATTTTATGTCTCTTCATTTTTCTAATGTTGTGGGTGATGTTTGTACATTACTTTACCATGCTTCTTTGTAGTTATCTCATACTTTTTATTATATCTCATTTCATATGTGTATGTCTTCTATCCTGACCCAAATCATTTTTGATTAAATTTTTTAAAAAATTTTTATTTGATTTTAAATTATTATAATTTATTTTACTTATTAATACAATTAATTATATTTTATTATTAATAATTATTGCTAATTATTAATTTTACAACTAATAATATTTTTAATTACTAGATAAAATAATAGTTATTATTGTTATTAATTATTTTAAATTTTATTATTCATTATATTTTTTATTAAATAAGAAGTTTTTTAGTTATTATTTATATTTTAATTTAACTACTAATTAAGTTAATAAAAAATATTTATTAAATTTCTATTTTATTATTAATTCAATTAATGTAATTAATTATAATTAATTTTACATATTTATATATTTTATATTAATAATTATTAATATTTCTGAATTATAATTTTTAGGTGTTATTATTAATTCGTTAATAAAAAAATATTATATTTTTATTTGAATAGAATTAAAAGGAGTGTGAATCTCATATGGAAATCATGGAAGGGATGGAAAAGATTACACCCATATAAATGGTAGTGATGGGTGGGGGTTTAAGTGGTGTAATATTTTCGAATACTTTATTTAAAGTAAATCCAAATAAAAACTACAAAATAATATTTTAAATAAATGTATATATATATATATATATCAAAACCAAAAAAAATACCCTAAAGAAAAGGTTGCTTTTATTTAAAAAATTTGACGCTGTAACTAAGCATGAAAGTGTCTTCATTAAATGTTTTTTGATGAAGTAAATTTCTCATTCAACGCCTTTTTCAAATGGATTAATAAGAAGAAAATGAATGAGAAACTGCCTTCTTAAAAACAACTATAAAGAAAGGCATTGTCTCATTTAGTACCAACCCTTCAGCTAAAATACTTGGGATGGAAATATGCTGCCTACTAATTTTGGGCTACCCAACCTCGAACGTATTTAGCAAAATGGCCACCTGAACCTAATTCTTCTCATTCATTTTCCACCTTAATCAAAACTTGGATTAATATATTGTACTCATAAATACTGGAACATGATTATTATTATTTTTTATTTAAATTTATAATCTTTTAATAAAAACATCAAACTATAGTTGAGGGGAGGTGGGGAACACAATAGCGATCAACGGGAGGGGAAAGAGAGATCTCTATAATGGACGACTTCAACATGGGTTAAAATAGAATGTGGGAGGAAATAAATTCTTACAGTCCACTATAATATTTCTATATGGGACTGAATCCTCTATAGTGGAAACATCCCAACATTGAACTATTACAGTGGGTCATGGGGGTTTATTACCCATGTACCAAGTGTTGCTGCCCTAGAAGGCGTCTCTATGGCAGCCCATCTCCCTCTGTTGCGGTTCCTTAACCTCTTCAACCCATCCCACCGCCCATTAAAAACACCTAAATTCATGCGATGAAGGTTACACTGAATTTAAATATAAATAATAAAATTAAAATTTAATGGGTTTAGGTATCCTAACAATGATAAATGAATCGTGCCTGATTAATCTCTTTTTATTGTCTCTAGCACCCTGTTTTACAGAATGCCCCAGTCATCTGTAGGGATCATGACATGTGCTTTTTTATAGGTGGAACCAGACTGTTGGGTTGAGGTGATGGAGGTCATTTTCATCTCAAAGCTGATTGGGGTGCTCATGAAATGACTAAGCTCCGCACCAGGTATTTGGAACCTTTTTTTTTCAGGTGTGCTGGGTTCTGGAGAAGGGAATATCGTTGGAGTCGCAGCACTCCAGTCAATGTTGAGGTCCAAGGTCAATCTCGAGGTCGACGTATGAGGGATCTTTGGCACATTTTTGTTCGGGCAGGGCGCGTCATGATTTGAAAATTGTGTTTTGGTTCTCCCTATAATGGATAGTGATAAAAGTATTGCAGGTAGTCTTATTTATTGTATTTTGTTTTCTATTAGTCTTGTTGTAAATATTTCCAAAATTTTTTTTTGAAGTTTGCAGTTGTCCTTTAAAAGGAAGTAATATAATTTTTTTCTGCATTGCTGAACATCCACTAGTTTTTCCATGGTTTTTTCTATTGCTTTTACCTTATTTTTGTGGTGAAATATCCAATGGAACTTTCACTAGAACTTCCACTGGAAAATATATTTTATAAATTGTTTTATTTATAATTTATAATAAATAATTTTATATTTTCATTATATATATTTTTGAAATTAATTATTATTTAGTTACATTTCTATTCATATAGTTTATACATTTTGAAACAGATTTAATCATATTTTAAAGTTAATGTTCTTTTCTTGAACTAATGTTTTTTGTTGCAGGGTGTTGCAATGGTGTTAATGGTGATGTTGATGTTGTAGAAGCTTCAACTAAACTTGTTATAGGGGTGACGTTTTTGTAACTTGATCAAGCACAATGTGTTTATGTCATGTATTTGGGATTAAATGGGTTCAATGTATGTAGACAATACACTAATAAAATGATAAAGTATAAATCAATCGTCACATCAAGCTGTTATGCATGTAGAAATGAAGGTCATAAGAAGGATTAAAATTGTGATAGCATGGTAAAATTTCATTAGGTGAAGACATGTATAGGTTTCCTTGCTAGAATAGGGGTTATTTTATTATATTATGGACAATATGCATGTACTATAATTTTTGAACAACATAATCATCCCTTGAATAGGCCTGAATCAATTCATATGATGACTTCCCAAAGAAAAATAATATAAGAACAAGAAGATGAGTTAGATGTGAATGCTTCTGATGGTATTAAACTAAAGTATTATTTCTCATTGGCGATAGCTATTGTAGGGGGAGAGATGTTATTAGGTACACGTGTGTTGATCAGTTGAATTTTTTAAGATCTAAAGGGGAAATATATTTTCTTCATGGTGATGTATGATGCATGTTAGAATACCTAGAAATACAAAGTCAGGACAAACCATCATTTCTTTATACACCATAGTTCGAGATGAATGGTAAAATTAGTAATATTTTTTGGGTTGATCCAAAGATGTGAACAGATTATGAGTTGTGTGGAGATGTAGTTTTTTTTTACACCACTTTCAGCACTAATAAAGAGTACATTCCGTTAGATGTTTTTGTGGGGTTCAATCATAATCGATAGATTGACTTCTTATTTTGGGTAAGCTTTGTTATATGATGAAACTATGACTTCATTTTCTAGGTTCTTTCAAAAAAATTTACAGGTGAATCACATGAAGAGTCCTCACACTATTTTTACTCATCAGGATGCAATAATTGGCTAATCCATTTCTTTAGTTTTAGTGGGAACTCGAAAATGCCTTTGTTGGTGGTATTTGATGAAAAATGAAATTATTCATTTAGGTAATTGGATGAAATATTGATCTAGTTTTCTAACAATATTTAAGAAGTGTATGTTTGAATACCATGATATAAATCAATTTGATAAGGAGTGTTCATCCCACAGAGAAAAATATGGGGATTGAAAATCATAGTGGCTAGATGATGTATTCGTATTGCAAGAAAAGTGTGTGCATTGATTTTTGAAATACAATTTAACATTGGGTATTCAAATCACTCAATTATGTTAAAATTTTAATGCATTTCTTATATATTATGTTCATCATAAGTCAGGTGTTGTTGATTTATTTAAGTAGTTTTACCACTTGATGGAAGAAAATTGGTATCATGAAAAAAGTTATAATTTGAGATGCAGGATAATTTGACTCATAATATTTACCCTTGCCATGCATTGAGGTTCCAGGTTTCAATTAGATATACACCGAAGTTATTTTATTGATTTCAACCTGAATATAAATTGATTGGTGCTTGTTTTTTGATATATAGTTTTGAAATTGGAGTTCAATTCAGTTATTTTATTGGAATGGTTCATTTTTAAGTTCAATTTTGTGTATAATATGAAGTTTCAAATGATGTTTTTGAATGTTATTGATGAAATTTTGAGTCCATTGGGTATATTTGTAGTCATTTTTTAAAAAAAGTTGTCAACATGATGTGAGAGAAATATATGAAAAATATATTTTGGGGAGATGGACCCGATTAGATATAATTATTGTGATGTTAAAAGGATCTTATATTGACTCACTTGCTGATAAAAATTAGTTGTATCAAAATGATACAAATATTTAACTCAAATGGGAATAAAGATAATTACTATAGCTTGTGAGATAGATGCGGGTTATGATATTTCCTTCTCGAATTATAGTAATTTATCAAAGGATTTGTCCATCAAAAATACATCAGTAGATAAAGATAATGGTTGTGCTAGTCTAGAAAAAAATATATGAAAGGATTCTTTTAAAATGAAACCATATAGGAAAGGGGGATATATATTGAAAATATTTTTAGGCAATGGTTGTCGAAAGGGGAAACAACTGAATAAAAAAAATTATGTCTACAAATATGATGATTGTATGATTTTATTTTTTGATGGATTTCACTTATAATAGTAGTTTTATTTGTTTAAATGTTATTTGATATCATTATCCATTGCACGCAGGTAGTCATGGAGCAAGAAAGATTGAATTTTTGTGTCGGATCTAGAGAAAAAGTTCCACAGGTAATTCTTTTATGAGAAATCTTTTCTATAACCATTTCTAATTCTGTAATTTTTTTGTTCCAGGAAGACTTGTCCATAAATTTGGAACATGAACATGGGAGGTAGATTGCTATAATAGCATTGGAAGAGGTCGATCAGTGTAAAAAACATTATATGGGAGTATTTTTTAAATTGAAATTACTTAATTGAAGAATGGATTGGCCGCAGTATTTAATAGTCCAGTTTTAGTTGTAATGGGTTGGCAGTGGGATTGGGATACTTCAAGAAATTGGAAATTTTTTAATGCATTTTTTTATATGGAACTATAAAGATGTGATAAATCTTGGTTTATACAATTTGGAATGCATTTTTTCTTTGAGGATGTGGTAGTATTTGACAATACACTTTTGGTTGTAATGGATTGGGATTGGGATAATTCAATAAAATGTAAATGTGCTATATTCATTGGTTGTGTATTCAACTATGAAGATGGGATAAATCTAGTTTCTACAATTCTTTATGCATTTTTTCTTTAGGGATGGGATAAATCTAGGTTTTTTAATTTTTATAATGAAATCTAGAAGACTGGGTAAGAGTTATTGGGTCGTCGGGTCATGTATTTTCATATAGAGACTCTCAATCATTTGATAAAATTCAGATGTTATCCGAAGATAACAGTATTATAAACAGTAAAGATAATATCATTAAAGTGTTAACATAACTTTTCTTCTACTTACTAGTTGCAATTTGACTCATTAAATCTAACAACAATACCAAAAAAATTCCCTCAGAAGAAAATGGTTCCCTTGATAAGGAGATTATATTCCCACTAT
Organism: Viscum album; assembly: GCA_963277665.1. Taxonomy (NCBI): domain Eukaryota; kingdom Viridiplantae; phylum Streptophyta; class Magnoliopsida; order Santalales; family Viscaceae; genus Viscum; species Viscum album. The sequence goes on from OY728164.1 coordinate 211,389,288, forward strand.
AGTGAAAATGAAAACCTAATTATTAATCCACTTACCAAATCCAAATAAATACCATTTCAATTAATAACAGAAAATATAAACCATTGAAATTCCTAACACTAATTGCAATTAACAATATAAAATATAAACCAATGAACAACAACAAATAGAAACCATCAATATTACCAACAATAAATATAAATCATTGAAATAACCAAAACCAAATATTAACCATTGCAAATGTCAACACCACTTTTAAACCATTAAAATTACCAACAGTAGTTATAATAGAAAACCCCTAATTACTAGAAGAAAATATAAACCATTGAAATAACCAACACCAAATATAAAACCATTGCAATTGCCAACACCACCTTTAAACCAATTGCAATTACCATTAACAATTATAATAGTAAAACCACAATTAGCACCAAAAAATATAAACCATTGAAATAACCAACATTGAATATAAATCCATTTCAACTTCAAACACTACATTTAAACACACTGCAATTACCAATAGAAATTATAACAACAAAACCACAATTACCACCAGAAAATATAAACCATTTAAATTACTGACACCAAATATAAAACCATTTTAATCATAATAGAAACACTAAATAAAGAAATATACAAATGAATAAAAATAAACCATCATTAAAGTGGGAAGTACAACATTTTAAAAACATAATAATTATTAAATATAAAGACTCGTAACAGCCATTAAAGTGGTTTGCAAAAAATTTTGAAACCTTCCAAACCATTTCAATTGTACTCTAATGTTAGATCTATTTTACCCGAATATTTAACAAGTTATCTTCATTCTAGCCGTATTGTTTACAAAAGACAACTCCTGCATCTATATGAGGTTTCATTCTAGCTGTATGTAGGGTCTGTAAGGAAACAGTGCACCATATATTGGTACATGTCATCAACTTTTTCTTGTGATAGGTTATTGTTATACCCTTGATATGTTTCCATCTTCTCAAAGAGATAACAAACAATTATCCTACAGTCTAATGTTTCATCCCCCTGTTGGGGACTGTCTTCCACTATAAATGGCATAGCATGAGTAGTCATATCTAAGTATTCGGGGTTCTATTGTCTGATGACTTGTTCAATAAATATTTTCTACAAGTGTCGAATAAACTGTATTCAGTAAGTTGGAGCTCATGAATATGAATTTGATGTCGAAGAGGATAAAATTATCATTTTTAGATCATCATGATTGTAACAAAAAATTACAGTAACACCCATGCAAGGTTGAATGGAGATATATTAGCTGAATTTTTTTTCATATCAAACACAAGAAAAGTCCAATGCAGATTGTCTGTTTTGATGGGGTTGAAGACTTTTCCATTCAACTGCATTGCTCCTTTTATTGGTTTCTCTACAAAAAATCTTTCAAATTTATGTTTTTCCATAATATAATTCTCTATAAAAATGAAAATAGTGAGACAAAATATTAATTGATATATTTAAATCATTAAGAACATAGATAACATTAGACTCACCAATGAAACACTTGTAATCATAGTTGATTTATCATAAATAATTCTGATGGTCTTCCCTATTTTACAATTCTTTTTATAAGGAGAGTATATACATATATAACATGATATCAATAAAAAAGGAGGATGTGAGACTAATTGAATATTAGTTTATAATAATCTTGGTTAAATTAAGCTCACCTTGCTACTTGTCATGCTTTTGGTGAAAAGTTGAAAATTTTCATCTAATCTAATTGAATACAAGTCATTCTCAACTTCCTATACATATTTAATACATTATAATAATAGTAATATATAAGATAAAAAATAATGTTCAGGGGAATTGAATTGAAATCATTGAGATGAAGGATAGACATACCAACCTTGTTCTATCTGGAGAATGTTTTGCAGCTTCTCGTATTCTTTTTTTTGTAGGAGTCTACTCTTCCGGACCCATTTAGGTATTCTTGGTAGTCCTATAATAGTTTTTTTGTTCTATTTTAATTTAAAAATTTCCTACCTCAGTAGGTTTTTTAGCTGACTTAGTTGTTCTACTAATTTTTTTGTCATGTTGTTGTTTTTCTTCTTGTGTATTGGGTTTGATACTAAAAGGAATAATCCAATTTCTTCTACTTCCTTACTCTGGACTTCACATTTCTAATCATTGGTATCATTTGTAAACTCTTGGTTTCTATCTTTCTTGTTTGGCTGGTTTGATATATAGGTGTGGTTTTTTCAGCATCTTCTTGCAGTTGATCTCCATGCTCCTTAATCCCAGTTTCTGTGGCTCATAGTTGCTGGTTTTCCTTTTGTTGTTCTACTTCGGGGGGAGATGTGGGTTTTTCAAGAGGATCCTACTTCATTCCATCTTCAATTGTACCCTTTTTCTGGGTTTCCTCCTTGATATAATGACACTTTTTAGTGCTACCTTCTCTTCTGATTTCCTCTATGCTAGAATTCTCACTTACGAACAACTTCAGTATTTTAATTTTTTTGGCCTATTTTTTAACAATTTCTTCTACTTTATATAGTTTTCATTTGAAGGAATAATTTATTTTTAAAAAATATTTTATTCTGTCATCCTTTGGTTCCCCCTTTTCCTACGGTCCAACAGAAGCTTCCATAACCATTATTGGCTCCTCAATTTTCGTAGCTTCTTTAATCATTGGTGGCACCTCCTCAATTTTTTCTTTTTTTATCTATATATTTTTGTTTTTTACATAGTCATGTTTTTGAAAACCATTAATTTGATACTGTTAAGTGGTACACTTACCTCTGTAGCTGGAACATGATTAATCTTCAGTTTCTTTAAAGCGGCATCAAAATTAGAGAGGCTCCACTATGTGGAAGGTGGATTGGCTGCTTTTTTTATTCACTTTCACTAGTCCACTTTGTTAAAAATAACTATACTAAATTAACAAGAAGTATATAAATATTATATTATACATTTAATTGAAAATAAATATTAATCCTTACCAATAAAGTAATAATTTCCCCCATAATCCTTGCATGGTGTGTGTAAAATTATTTAATTGATCTCGTAAATTTTTGGTGTATTACATGAGAAAACCTTATTGTCCTCATGTATCTTGCAGTATTAATATAATTGATAAAACCCCAACTTAGGTAAGAACATATAGTAGGGAAAACAGTTGAACATGTGTATAAACATAGAAGTGTTGTTCTGTCAATATAATTGGCCTCTTCATCTCCCTTTATTGCTTCCAAAAGGGATGATTTTATTGCCTTATGTGTCAACAACTTGACACCAGTTTGAGATATCTTTAAATTTAATTATTCCTTCATTGGTTTTAATGAGTATAATTCATCCATTTTTATTTGACCTTCAGTTATGGTAAATATCTTTTGGATATCAGCTTCAGAGAAATACCTTTCTCCTTTACCGAATCAGAAAGCATATGTTGAAGGATTGTAGTTATCCAATACATATATAATATAAATAAAATATTTTTGGAAATCTGATGCTGTTATTTTATTGGATATGGTTGCTTCAAAAAATTTCCAAAATGGAGTAGTGCACAAATAATTTCTATGACAATCTTTCAGTTAATATTTTACTTCTTGTAAAAGTCATCGTAATGTGATCAAATTTGAACTAAAATTCACACCTGAAAATAGAAATTAAGGAATTATTGGTTTCATCCACAAAATTACAGCATAGAAGGTAGAAAAAATCTATGTTTGATTGGGCTTCAGTTGAAGTTCCACTGGAACATCCAGTGGATGTTCCATTGGATGTCCAACTAGTAGTCCAATTGGAACATCCAATGGAAGTACCACTGTATGTCCCACTTGAAGTCCCACATGAACTTCCAGTGGATGATCTAGTGGTACTTTTAATAGAAGTTCTAATTTTAATTCCAGTAAAACTTATAGTAGAAAATGAAAATAAATACTCATTGAAATTGTCACGTGGATTTATTGTAATTTGATTGAATTTAGCATTTGTTAATTCCATTAGGTGTTCTAGTGGAAGTTCCCCTGAATGTTCCAGTGGATCTTCTGGTGGAATTTCTAGTGGATGTTCCAGTGGATGTTCCAAATTTATATTTATAAAACTTATATTATTGGTAAATACAATTAAATGATATAATCCTTTAATTTTTTACACATATTTATTATAAAAATGATTGAACTTAGCATTGGAAAACGTATAAGAATTTTTATATTGATTTATTTTTCCAAAACCCAAATGGAAGTTCCACAGGGAGTTCTACTGGGAGTTCTAGTGGAAGTTCTAGTGGAATTTCCACAAATTTATATTAAAAATGAAATAATCATTGCAAGTGTTACACATATTTATTATAAAAATGATTGAATTTAGAATTTGGAAACGTGTAATCATTTTCATATTGAATTAATTTTCCAAAACCGCAATAGAAGTTCCACTGGATGTTCTAGTAGAACTACCCCTGTAACTTCCATACTACCACTGAAATGTATATTTTTAAAACTTATATTATTGTAAAATATAATTAAAATAAATAATCTTTTCAATTATGACACATATTTATTATAATAATTATTGAATTTAGAATTTGGAAAAGTTTAAGAATTTCTATATTGAATTAATTTTCCAAAACCCCAATGTAAGTTCCACTTGGAGTTACACTCAGATTTCCAGTAAGAGTTTCAGTAGTAGTTCTAGTGGGAGTTCCATTGGGAGTACCAAGGGATCTTCCAATGGGAGTTCTAGTGGATGTTCCAGTGTAAGTTCAAGTGTAACTACCACTAAAAATTATACACTACAACTAAAATTTATATTTATAAAACTAATATTATTGTTAAATAGAATTAAAAAATACTCATTTAAATTATTACACATATTTATTATAAAAATTATTGAATTTATTATTTAGAAAAGTGTAATAATTTTCAAATGGAATTATTTTTGAAAAACCCCAATGGAAGTTCCACTGGGAGTTCTATTGGAAGTTCTAGTGGAACTGCTATTGGAACTTCCACTCTCCCACTGAAATGTATATTTATACAACTAATATTATTGTTAAATATATTTAAAATAAATACTCATTGCAATTGTAACACATATTTATTATAAAAATGATTGAATTTAGCATTTGAAAAAGTATAATAATTTTTATATTGAATTATTTTTGCAAAATCCCAATGGAGGTTCCACTAGGAGTTCCATTGGGAGTTCCACTGGGAGTTTCAGTCAGAGTTCAACTAGAAGTTCCTCTGGTACTTCAACACTACAAAATTATATAAAGTGTAAAATGTAGTGGAAAATTCTAGTGGAGGTGTTTTTTCATGTTAAATTGGAACCTATAAAAACATCCAAGGGACATTCCATTAGAACCTCCAGTGATGAACGATACACCAACAAATATGGAATTTGAAATATATTTATAGACATTAAACATTTATAGAAAACACTCATGACACAGAAGTTCTAAATAATAAATCAGAATAATAGAAATGGAATATATATTTTTTAGTACATATTTCGGAAAAAATAACTATGGTACACCACCTTCATCAGACATTACAATTTTTTTGTAGAAAATAAACTATTGGAAAGTGAGACAAAACCCCACTGGAGTCAAGCAGTTTTCAGAGATAAATCCTGCACCATTGTGTTGGCCAAAACTTATGAAGAATTCAATAATTCCTTTCAGTGGAGTTGTCATCACTGCCATACTCCTTAGATTCCCAGTTGTTCTTCCCGTAGTAGCTTGATTCATTATGTCCATCGTAGTTAAAAAATTTAGGGTGGGATCTCAAGGTTTCATCTCCATTGATGCTATCGAGGAGCAGTTAACCCGTCCCACAAAATTCAAGGGAAAATCTGTCTTCACATTAGAATCTAAGGAATGCAGTGAACGATGATCTGACGGCTGGAAATAAAAATGGACATGTGCTCTCATCTGAAGGGTGTTGTAAATATTCAAGTTAAAAAGATAACTGGAGAAAATTCTTATCCTTTGTCACTTTTTATTTTCTCACATACCATGTTTTATAGTGGAAGTTCTAATGGAAGTTCCACTTAATGTTTTTGTGGATGTTCAAGTGGAATTTCCAGTGCCAGTTCGATTGGAAGTTCGAGTGGAAGATCCAGTGGAACATCTAGTGGAACTTTTAGGAACATTCACTCAAACAACCCCTCGAACTTCCATAGAAACTTCTTCTTGAACATCTAGTGGACATCGAGAGGAACGTGGACTTTAAGTGAATGTTTCACTGCCAAAACTAGTGGAACTTTCAGTAGACAATGAGAGGAACTTCAACATCAAGTGGATGTTTTACTGCAAAAACCAGTGGAACTTCTTGTGGACGTCAAGAGGAACATGGACATCAAGTTGAATTTTCACTGAAAAAACCAAGGAAAATACCAGTGGAAGTTCCACAATAAAAAATATATATATTACATCAATTAAAAGGACCACCGTAAACTTCAGAAATATATGTTGGACATATTTACAACAAAACTAAGAAAAAAATCAGGTAGGGATTGTGAAACCTGAACTCAATTAAGGGTTACCCAAACCCAAATTAATTTGTTTGGGTAGGTTCGGGTATCCAGTAAATGGATACTCATTTCCATCCCTAGAAAAAATCCATACCCGGATAAAACGTTTCCCATATTACCTATTTTTTGAAATTTAGTTTTTCATTATATGAAGAAATTTTACCCTCGTTACTCATTCATTTCAATATAGCCTACTCAAATTGCTCCCCTACTTACATCTACCATATCCACCACCCACTCTCCCATCACCATCTTTCACCCTCATCACTAATACAACAACATGGAATATTTCTTTGGCCTTTATCATCTTTTTTATAAGTTCTAAAAATAAAAATTTATCCCCACAGATAAAATATATTCCATTATCAATGATTTATTTAGCATTGATAAAATTATCTTTTATCAGAAATAATAATAGCGTTGATAAAATATTTATCTATTTATTTAAGGAAACATATATATATTTTGATTAAAATGAATGTTTTGTAACTTTAATATTTAAACGAATTAATCAATTGAACTTTTAAAATTTAATAAATTTTCATAAAATATTTTTTTTCAAATTAATAAAAATATTATATATATATATATACTATACATATATTTATAGTAATATATTTTATAAATATATGTAATTAATTTTATTTTATATAAAATTTATCATAAAATTTATATTGTATGCATTAATCTATATATAGTTGGATATACGCATTTATGTATGTCCTTAGGTACTTCAGTTGTGAATGCATGTGTGTACACACACAATTCTATCTGTATATATATATATAGGAATATAGAAGATTATATATGTAAATAAAAAATTGAGAAAATGAAACTAAAAACCATTAAATGAATATGTATAATGAACTTATATTTATAATTTTGGTAAAATTCATAATTGAAAATTTTTATATATTGTTAATTTATAAAAATTAATAATTAATATTTACATTTAGTGAATATTTTAAATATTTTGTATGTATACATATATTTATTTTTAGTATAATTATACATTAATTAAATAACTAGTGATATATTATAAAAATATTCATTTTTTTATAAATAATATTATTTTAATTATGATTAATAATGTTAAATGTAATTAAAAATTAATTACGGTCTTATATAAAATAGGTATATCATATAAATCTATATAATTTGTAAAAATATTATATCTATATATTATATCAATTAAAAAATATATAATTATTACATTTTCTCATTCTCAATTTTGAAATTTTATAATTGATAATATAGTGTGAAAAACATATATAAATTTGAATTTTTAATGAATTTGATAAAAAAATATAATTGATAAAATATTTATCTATTTATTGAAGTTAACATATTTATTTTTTAATTTCAATGAAAAATTTACAACTTTAAAGATTAAATATATAAATTCACAAATTTTTTTAAATTTTATAAATTTTCTTTTAAATTTTCTTATATATTTGTAATATTATATATATATATATGACATATTTATATACAAAAAGAGTTATTAATTTCAGTTAAATATGTAATTAAATTAATTTTATATATAGATTATAATAAAATTAATATTATCTACATTAATTATTATATAATTAAATACATAGGTATATTTTTTTCCTTATGTTCTTGAGACATTTTCACGTGCAATCACATATATATATAGTGGAATAAAGACAGAAATACATGTAAAACATTAATTGAAAAAAACATCAGACCTTTAAATGAATTTTAAAAATATACTTTTATTTCGAATTTATGTAAAATGTATAATTAAAAAAATTTATATATTATTAATATTCTAAAATTAATAATTAATATTTACATTTAATAAATATTTTAAATCTTTTTATATGTATACGTATAATTATTTTTTTAATATAATTAATGATTAATTATATACCTGATGATATATTTAAAAAAATATTTATTTTATATATATAATAACATTTAAATTATAATTAATAATTTTAAACGTAATTATTAATTAATTATATTTTTTATATACCAACAATATAATATATACATCGATATGATTTTTAATAAAAATATATCTCTATATTATAACAATTGTAAATCTATTTGAAAATAATAATTAAAAAATTTATTGTAAATTTAATAGTTTTATAATTTCTAACATACTGTGAAGAAAAATAATACACATATTTTTTGTGTAGTTGGTAAAAATATATATTTTCACATATGTAATTTAAACTGATTTTCTTAAAATAGTAATAATTTATTATTATTTAATTATAGTTGATAGTATATTTAATATCAACTAGCAATATATTGAAAACAATCCTCAGTTAATTGAAATATAGTTATTAATATTTTGTAAATATAAGTATAGTTTTTTCTTATTATTAATTTTTTTTATTAATATAATTAATAAAAGTTTTTAAATATTATCAAAATTATTTTTAATATAATTATTATTAATATTATATATATTTGTAATTAATAGTGTATACATCAATATAATTAGTAAATTTCTGTAAATATTTTCTATTTAAATGTAATTTTTAATATTTATTGATACATTTATATAATTAATAATATATAGTAAAAAATATTTACAAATTTATATAAATTATAGTTTATTATAGGTAGACGAGATTACAAGTAAGAAAACCACATATGCACTAAGGAAACCCTATGGGTTAAGCCTCATCCCTCCCCATAAACATTGAAAAATAGTCATTGGACATATTTTATTACAATACAAGGCCCGAAAGAAATGAATAATATTAAAAGATAATTCTTAATTGTTAATTTTTTTATATACTTAGTAATATATGTATATTTTAATTATTCTTATGTAGTTTTTTAATATTTTAATTTTTTTTAAATATATATATAATTAGGTTTGAATATAATTATATATTTAAATAACTAATGATATAATTTTTAAAAACTATTTATTATTTTATATAAATAATAATATTTTTAATCATAATTTATCACTTCAAATTATAAAAAAATTAATTGTATTTTTATATAATAGTCAATATAATGCATACATCCATTTTAATGATAATATAGTTATGTATTTTAAATTTGTAAATCAATTTAATTATTTACTCTTAATTTTACATTTTTATAATTAATAATATTATGTAAAAAAATTATATATTTATATTTTTCTTATAGTTGGTAAAAATATATTATATTATTTCATATGAAATTTATATATTTTTCCTTGAAATAATAATAATTCTATTCTAATTAAAAATCTTTATAATATTAAATATTTATTCATTTAAATTCTATAAAAGTTTTTAAAAATTAGTAAAAAGTTTAAAATATAGTTATTAATTATTAATATTTTATTTATATAATTAATATTATATATGTTTACAGAATTTTTATTATGCATTTTTATATAATTAGTATTTTTGTCAAACATTTTGTATTTAAAATGAAATTTTTTTATATTTCTATATTTAAATAAAAATTTGTGTATTTAATAATATATTGAAAAAAAATATTCATACATTTATGTAATCAATATTAAATTTTAAATATACCTAGAAGAATCAAATATCGACTGTGCTTGGCCCTAAAATTTTTTCAATGAAAATAAACAAGCACAAGTTGTGAACATTAGTTTCATAGCATGTGGAAAATACCACCAAAACATATAAGTGGAAAAATAAATACCTCCCAAAAAACTGTCAGATGATAGGGAAATCTAAATCCACTAATCAAAAGACCAATGTCCTTAATTAAAAAAGCTCATAATGGCCCACCAGTTATGTGCCCACTCAAGCATTATGTCTTCATCGCCATCCTTCTACACCCACAACTTGTGGTCTCTGCTCGCGCCCCATCATCATGTAATGTTGAAAAATTATCATCTGAGGTTATGTATCCGACCAAACCCTCAAGTTGGTCATTGGATTCTTGCCACATGTCAAGAAATTTTTCAGGTCCTTCGATTAGAAATGGGTTTTGAAAGCTGTCATGGGAATTCAATCGTGATTCAAAAAAAATTGTCCGTCGAAATCCTCCACGATCATGGATGTTGAAACCCTCAAAGAACTTCTTACTGATCAGTGAAAATTAAAGGAAATCCTCATTAAGTTGATAGATTGAAACCTTCATAAAATTAATTAGAAGACCCATTTCCAAAAGATCAGCGAACCCCTCAGTCAATGTATTGGAGAACCCCATGGTGAAATACTTCATGCATCCCTCCTCTAATCTGAGGTGAATATTTTGGTGATCCCATCGATGAATATATCGTCCAAATATATTTTTATAATGAAAATGATGGAGGATAGCAGGTGGTTTATGCAATTTCTATTTGTTGGATACTTTTATTTATTACAACGACTGTGATACAGTAGTATTTGGTTGTTTGTAAAACTTTTTCACAAAAAGAGATAGATAGATAAATATTGTTTTAGTTCATCTTTGTCTGTGTGAGTTATTGGAATGTTCAAAATTTGATGTTTTGGTTTATTTACTATGTGATGTTTATGTTCCAATATTTCAGTTGAAGCTTCCTTTGTTTTCCATTAGTTTCTAAAATGGGATATTTCAGTGGAATTTCTAATTGATTTTTGTTCGGAATTAGTAGTAGGAATATTCACTGTAATTTAATTGTTTTACAGTCTGAAATATGGTTTTCAATTGGTAGTGGAATTTCCTACTAGTAAATATCATTTTCATTTGTAATTTTCAATTATTATTTTACACTAATTTTATAGAATTGATTTTAATAATTGGCAGTTTGATTTTTTATTTTCAAATTGATCCTCGAAATTGGCAGTGGGAATTATGACTGGGGTTTTCAAATTATAATTTCCAACTATAAATTCTACTCTCTATTCATAGTGGAAATTTGCGTGGAAATTCATAGTGGAAATGTTCAGTTTAATTGTCTTGTAAAATTAATTTACAAATTCCAAATAGTATACACTTATATTCAATCAATTGAATGTCACCTTTGATAAAGATGAATATAAATTACCAGTTGAAAGTTCCCACAACATTTCATAGTTTAATATTTTAGGGGAAATTCTAAATGTATGGTTTGAGACTCGAATAGTTGAAATAAATTTGTTTTTTAACTATCTAACAATTTATGATTTTAACACAGGTAATTTTTAAGAGAAAATTCCATGTGGCTTGGTGTTTAATTCATAATTGAATTTCTCAGGGGAAATTCTAACTCGAAACTTGCACTCTAAATTCCCACTAGAAATTCACACTATCAAATTCCACTAGCAATTCGTAGTGAAAATAAATTTCATTTTTTTACAACTGAATAATTTGTTATTGTGTCACTTATAATATTCAAGCGATAATTCGTTGTTATTTGGGGTTGAATTCCCATTTGAATTTCTCTATGGAAATTTGTACTAGCAATTCGCACTGGAAATTCCCACTAGAAATTCCTCTTGAATTTCTCAGTGGAAATTCCCACTGGTAATTCCCACTATCAATTCCCACTATATTTTCACACTACAAATTTAAACTTCTATTAAATTATAATTTGGAACTACATAACAATTTATAGGATTTTCTAAAATAGCATATCTATATTTCTAAATAATGCCTTGGAAATTCCCACTAGATATTCCAATTAAGAATTCATACTTATAATTTACACATGAAATTCCCACTAGAAATTCCCACTATAATTTACCACTGGAAATTCCCATTGTTAATTTCTATTGTAATTTCCCACTAAAAATTCCTATGATATTATAATTTGGAACTACAAAAAAATTTATAGAATTTTTTGAAATTTTATAGGAATAATTCTAACTTCTACCTTAGAAATTCCCACTATATACTGGATATCCCAACTAAGAATTTGTATTGGGAATTTCCACTTGAAATTCACACTATTAATTCTTAATGGTAATTCTCACAAGAAATTCCAACAACTAATTTACATCAGCAATTCCCATTGGAATTTCCCTCTATAATTTCCTACCAAAAATTCATATATATTTATAATCTATAACTACATAACAATTTATATAATGTGTCTAAATTTTACATATATAATTATTACTTTTTACTTGGAAACTCCCACTGTATATTCAAACTGGGAATTTTCAATTGGAGTTCCAACTTGAAAAAACCACTGTGAATTCCCAGTTGAAACTTGTAATGGAAATTCCCACTAGAAATCCCCACCATAAATTCATACACTCAATTCCCACTCAATATTATTAATAAAATTTATGTACAATTACTAAGGAATAAAAAATTTATAATTTAATTAGTTGTAATTTTCCAGTGATTTCAATTTTAGCATTGAAATCCCAATTGAACTTATCAGTGGATATATCCACTGTAAATTCCCACTGTAAATGTTTCCCTCATAAATTGCCTCTGTAAATTCCCACATGAAATTTCCATCTGAAATTGTCACTAGAAATTATCACTATAAATTCCCACTATAAATTACCAGTGTAACATCCCACTGGAAATTTCTAGTGTAACTTTCTACTGAAAATTATGAATAATAGTGTAAATTTCATCTATCATTCAATTATAATTTCCATGAATTATGGAAATTCACTAGAAATTTACAATGGGACTTTCATTGGGAATTACTAGTGGTATTTTTCATGGGAATTTCCACTAGTCATTCTCTATGTTAATTCTCACCTATATAACAATTTTTTAGAACCAATTGAAATGTTAAAGTGGGATTTACCAGTTATTTTTTCCATTGGGACTTTCACTAGGATTTCTATATAAAAATTGATTTGTCCATTTATTTGAATGTACTGATTCAAATTCATGTGTAATTTTTTTTAGTTGGGATTTTCACCTGAAGTTTTATGTTTTCATTCTTACTCATTTTGTTAACATTCAAATATTATTAATGATAATTTTTTAGCGATACAGTTTTTTAATGAAGAAGAAGTATTTTCATTATCTAGTTTCCTCTAAATGTCTTTGATGACTAGTTTTTTAAAAAAAATCCACTTGGGCTAAAATTAATGAGAATCACAAGAAATATATTTAAAGGATGTCATTTTGGTATTTATTTAAAGTGTTTATTGATAACCTAGTTCCATTCGATGATTGTAAAAAAATGAATGGTTTTATTTTATTTTCTCTTCAATGATACAATGTTGATTTAATAATATTTGAGATAGCTGGTTAGAAGATGGAGTTAATAGTAACTAACATTTCCCATATTTTTGGAATTAAGAATGGTGATTCACCTATGTTAGTTTTCTATAAAATATGTCTGAATAGTTCAATTATTTTGAGGAGGTTTACCAATGATGGACCACTATTGTCCTAGTGTGTGTTACGAAGAGATTTTCTTGAGACTGTTGAAGCTAGTGAGGAGTGAGACTTCTCTAATGTGCCATGTTTTCTTTTCCTTTTTGTGTGCGGGAAATTATTTTTTCCTACTTTTGGTTCTTATGTTGTTTGGAATTTTGTGACATATTGTGAATATTTTTGGAAAGTGAAGATTTATGACTGGGATGCTGGTATTCATGAGTATCTTATTAAAAGAGATAAAAACACACAACTCTTTTAAGAGTTGCTAGCTGTGTTGTTAGTTTATTGGTATGTCATTAAACTTTATTAAACTGATTAGTTTTTTCAAGTTGGCAGAGAAATTATTAATAATATTAAATGTTATAATATTGGTATATTTACAAGTATGGGAATGTTATTCCAAAAAGAGAGGGTGCAACATTATCTGTACGGCGGAGTTTTCAAGATGTCGTTGTTGGTCTACAAGAAAGTACCATGTTCCTGTTTGTATATTATATTTCTATGCAGACCTTTATTTCCATGTTAATTTATAACATTTGAATTTATGTTTACACTATCCATTGTAGACTCCAACCACCCCAATAAAGGGTTTTTTGCTACAGTAAATCCCTTATATGGCTAAAGAACCTGTTCAGTGGGTTGTTTAAGAAAAAACATCATTTAAGTATGAAATCAGAAGTGCCAAATGTTTCAAATGAGGAGAGTCTGGGATTATACACAGAGAATTTAAAACATAACAAGAATGTTAAAAAACATGACATGAAATTAAAAATAAATAATAGATATATTATTGTTTTTCTAGAAATACTAAATATTAATGAGAGATATGAGATGAAATTAGGTTTATGTTAGGGGAAGTGAACTGTTTTAGAAGATGTTTGTATTCAAGATATTGAATTCAAATACTATACATCTTCAACCTCTACTATTTAGGAAAGAATTAAGAAAATTACTATATATAAGATTAAGGAAGTTAATGTAGATGTAACTAATGAAGAGGAGTATGTGTATGGATGAACCTAAACGTGTTTTGTAGTCCAATGCGATGTTTTCTACTTCAAATATATAGACCTAATTGGTTATAGTTTTGAATATTAGGGAAAGGAAACCAAAGAATCATTCTCCTTATATATATCCACAGGTTACATCCAAGAAGAGACTGCCAATGACCCCCATGATATCCCAGGGAATCCCTCTGTGGGAAAAGCAGAATAATATAGTGAAAACACATGATAAAAGGATCATTCAAATGCTCTTTAATATTGATGGGGAGAGTTAATATTATTGAATTATTTTATTTGGAAGATATTGTATTATATTTGACTATTTACTAAAAATATGAAATAATTTCCATGAAAATAGTGGTGTAGTCAGGGAATATACTAAAATATCATATCATATAAATATGAAATATATTATTGATTTCTTAAACAAGAGGTTAACTTCTAGTATGTGATGCCTTGTATCACTTTTTTAATCTCTTTAGTTGTTTAACTTTTTTATAGAGTTATTTATTTGGAAACAATTCATTATTTCATATAAGGTGATTATTTAATAAAAATTACATCTTTACAGTATGTATGAAATTTTAGAATTGATAAGTAGTTTCATTATGAAAAGTACCTTTAATTTAATATTTTTGTTAATTTTTTACAAACTATTTCTAATATTTTTTAATTTTTTCTTTTTCTTTGTTGCATGTTTCAAGTAAACCATGTGTACATTATTATATTTTCTTTTTTTATTAGTATCCATGGATTTCTAAATTCATAAAATGAGAACCTAATGTATAGATTTTATAAGTGGGTAGAAATTATGAATATAAATAACTCTGATTTTTTATTTTTTCTAGTAAACTCATATAACATTTATTGGACATTGGTAGTCGTGGATTTAAAAAATTGATTATTTAGATATTACAACTTCATGAAACCTATTAGAGAAACTAAATAAAGTTATTCATTTATAAAGAATCAATTAGTTTGGTAATATGTTATAGAATGCTGATGAAAATTTTGAATACATTGAATGATGGTTTTCTCATTTATCTTTTTTGTATAAATTATATTTGGAATATGTTTTCGACGAGTTGATGCTAAAAAAGTGATGAAAAGGAAATGGGAAATCACATCTGAGAAGATCCCACAATAAGAAGACATTAGTTTTGATTATGGTGTCATTATTTGTTATGTATTGGAGTATTTGGCTATAGGATTTGCAGTGGTGGAGAGTATGATAGAAAAAGAGGTTTCTGAACAATAGTTGTTTATGATTCATTATTTTCTAAATGATTCTATAAGGAAAAAAATCAAAGGTTGATGCTGAGAGTAAAAAGTATATAGTTACTTCTAGATACATTTGAAGTGATATAAATGATTTATTCAGTGAAACAGAAATTTTTTATTATATTACAGACATAAATATTATCACAAATTTTGAGGGTTTTGCTGAGTGCGGGATTTGGGTGGGAATGGGATTTTGGGGTCAGTTATTCATTGAAACAGATATTTGTTTATTGTTTTGTAAACATAACTATTGTTCTTTTAGGTAGCTATTACACTGTAATATTTTTTTTATTCTGAATTTTCTTTTATTTCAATCATTTGGAAACCTGTTCTGCATAGAAATTCTCATTGGTAATTCCCTCTATAAATTTCCACAATAAATTCCCTTTTTAAACTCATAGAAGAAATTTTATGTTTGGTTTACATGAATTTAGTGGGTCATACATAGGGGTGGAAATATTTTTTTCCAAATCTATATATCTATTTTTATAAAGGTGATATTGTTATATTTTGACATCATATGATTGGTGTTATATTACAATTAATCTTTGTAATCTTCATTGAAATTTTTTTAATGTAATCTTGTTGTGTATAGAAATTACAATTCTGAATTCCCATTATAATTTTTTGTGAAAAATCACACATTAAACTCAGTTGAAATTTAAATTTTAGTTTATAATAAATGTTTGGTTGGTGCATAGTTGGTTTCAATGATTATTTTTTAATGTGGATGAACATTTTAATAAAATAATATTCATTTATTATGTGATATATTGATAAGTATAACTCTATAATTTCTCTTTGTAGTCTCTAGTGATAATTCATTGGATGGTAACTTACTCTTCATTGAAATTAAAACTTATATTTTCCATCATAAATTTCCACTGGAAATTTCCATAGTAAACTGGGAGGGGAAATTTCCACTCTGTTTATGTATAAGTTTCCAATTGATATTTCCCTATCTGTAGCCATACCTTCAATTATAAAAACAAGTTTTTAAAATTAGTTTCATATTGTGATGACATATATAGTTGAATTTATGTATCAAATAAATTATGAAATGATTCCAATGAGTTATAGGTCCTCATATTTATGTTGTCATTACCATTTACAGTGGTTTTTGGATTTTGAAGCATCAATAGAGGAAAAATTCTGATTGGTTCCTCCTAATTTCATCAGTAACCATATATTAATAACTAAAAAGATAAATAATATAAGTGTTTCATAATATTTTAGATATGAAAATATATCAGCTACTATGAAGTGTGATTAAATTTTTTGGATTTGAGCATGTGGTACAATATGTACATACATTGATATTAATGATAGCATCACCATGGTATATAGCATTATATGGTTCTATAGAATTTCCTAGTAACAATATTATAACATTATTTATGCATGACAACATCAGATTCAATAGTTAAATATCATAAGTAAATAATTACATAACTATTTCATAAGGTATTAAATGTTAAATTATATGAAGTGTTATGAAGTGGGTTTCAATATCGAGATTTTAAACCTACTATATAGTATTTACACACATTAAGATAAGTGATTGGATCTCCATTTCAGCCACTATTTGATGTTTCTTTATATTTTCCCTGTAAAAACATTATAACATTATATATTCATGATGACACAAACATTATTAGTTCAGTAATAGAAAAAAATTATAACAATTTAGTATAAGTTGTTTAGTCTCTTGAATTTTGATATTGTTCCAATTTTTCATGTATTTCTTTCCTTCTCTATACAAATTTTCAGTTTGTCCCTGCCTTTCCAATTATATTTCTTCTTGAATGATGTTTTAGACTATTTTCAACGTTACATGTCATATTCTTATTGAATTAATTTTTAGGATACATTATTTTAGCTACCTACAATTCTCTGGCATAATTGTTTATATTTTACATTCCAATTATATATCCTTGTTCAAACTCACAATATTCTATTACAAGATTTTTTACCATTCATTCCATCTTTTGGTAACATTTAGGTTTTCTTACATCCAAATAGTCTTCAACGTGATTATTTATGATATCTTCTAAGTGGAAATCATGGGCATGTCTTCGCCAACTCTTGAGGATATACAACTATGGTAAGCACTACACATCCAACATTCCAATATTTTGAGTGCATTGCAACACAAATAGCCATAACTCTAAAATTTCAGACAAGCTAAACCTATTCTCATAGGTGACTATTGGTACGAATATATTGTAAAATCATTTAAGGATCCTTTTATTATAACAACATACATTTTGGGGAATGGTTTCATTTAATAACTTAAGTTAACAAGCGCCACATATTTTGTGTTCATATGAATTTCCTAAACAATGATCAAATTATATAGAAAAACGATTTTGTGGGTGATTTTCCCTTTAATAAAATATAATTTTCATTTATCGATATCAAATATTCTCCAACACACACATAAATTCATGGAATAATTCCAAGAAACTATGTTTATGATTCATGTAATCCTTTAATACACCATTGAAACTCTCACTTTACTGTGTGATTTGAATTCCCAATGTCAATATAATATTCTTAAAACAATGAGATTAAATTTTGTTGACTTTGTTCATATCATTTATCCATTCTAAATTTGTATCATGGAAATCTAGTTAGATTGGTTTCCTTATTTTTTCAAATTTTGAAATCTTTTCAACCTCATACATGCAATTTTTTTATTTTTAAAACATTTTCGAGTCATTTTATTTACATGTCCCAAGTTTTTTATGAAATTTTTCCTTAATGTCCAATTGCCTATGTTATGTCTCATTTAAGTAATGGTCAATCCAATAGATTTAGAAATAGCTGCATATTGGTCATTGGAAATTTTCTTAGGATTTTTTACCCAATGAAAATAAAACAAATCTACTAAATTCTCAACTAAATGAGTATATATTATCATTATATAACAATTTTTCTCCAAAAATTACAATCTAATTATAATATTTAACACCTAAAAACACTCCCAAAGGCCTAGACTCCATGTTTGTGTTGAATGTAGGGACAAACACGATAATGTCTCTAGAATTATCATAATCCCCATTTATTTTTGGATCAACCCAAAAAATGTTGCTAATTTTACCGCACGTGTCAAGTTTCATTATGTATTGGAATCATGTGTTATACCTTGATTTTTAATCTCGGTATTTCAATATACCATCATAATCCTATATATTCAAATCCATTTTACTTTTAGACCATATATAATTATGTTAGTCCACTCGTGTATATCCAAGACTCATAGGGCCACCTGCAATAACTGTTACAACTGAAAATGAATCACCGGGATTTAGAAAAGCTTTATCATTAATATCCAAATATTCACCTTCTGCATCACTGATGCATCATTGTGACCTCATTAAATTAAGAGAATGTAAATATTGGTTATTCTCTTCAACAATTTTTCTGAACTCATACTGCTTATTAGACATTTCTACAACTCCCATTCTTGCAAGAAAATTAGTCCTTATCTATGCACATGGATTTTTGACATTGACATCACATTTTTTCTGATATTTTTAGTCCTTCTCTTCTATATGAATACAATATTCTTATTACTAATCTTTGGTCCTTTTCATTATTGTTAATATATTACTTTTTTACACTGAAACAAACAATGCCTCTATAAGAAACATAAAATAAATAGCCTTTAGAATCTGATTTAAAAACCAACCCAATTATTGGTCGCCATGTACTACTATGTTTAAGAATGTTTCAAATGAGGTGATTTATTATAAATTTTTGACATCATCTCTATCTATTCTAATTTCTTCACTGCTCCTAGAGTTTGTAATGTCATCACTATGTTGTTCCCTCACCTAATGGTCAGATAAATTTTGGATAGCATTTAAATCAAATGAATTTATGGATTCGGCATCATGTAGAGAATCCATATTTATGTCACTCATTTTCATTATGAGTTGTAAAAATTTTCTACACAATTTTTCAAGTAACATTGTTTTCTAATTTTTTTGATGGGGTTATTTCTATTTCAATCCATCATAAATTATAATTGGAAAATCCTGGTGGAAATTTTCATTGTAAATTCCCTTTATAAATTTCCATTTGAAATACCCATTTGAAATTTCCACTAATTTTTTTGAATGGAAATTATAAGTTGAATATTCCACTTATTTTTAATATTATTTTATGTCATCAAAAAATAATATGATATTTGAAGTCTAAATAAATTAAAAACCTAGTTCTCTTATCTTGAATATTTTATGAATTGGAACTTGGAAGTTCAATTGTGAATTCATAGTGATATTATGTAGTACAGATATCATCTAGGATTTAATCGGAGAACGTTTCAATAGAATTTGTAGTGAAAATTAGAAGTGAAATTTTGTACATGTTTTTCTTGAAATCAAAGTGAAATGTCCACTATAAGGGAAATATAATTTGGAATTGACATTCAGAAATTCTAGTAGGAATTAAAGATGTAAATTAAAACATTAAATTTTGATTTTATTTATGTTTTAGATTTTCATTTCCATATAGAATAAGGTGTCTCAACTTTAAATCATTTTCAAATTTGAAACCACTTATTTTGAAACAAGTAAACATTTCGAGGAAAAATTTTAACAATGAGTTCATAATGTTGTTTCTAATAGACAAATAAACTTCTAGAATCATGAACCATTATGTGAAAACCTCAAGAAAATGGCTATGACCAAGGAAATGATTCCTGAAAATTCCAACTCCAAACGCACCATCAAAACTCCCCCTACGAATGCACCTTCACAAATCCTCATGCAAAAACCTCTTGAAAATATTTGCTACAAATATCCCCTACAAATTCAGAGCCTCTGAAACATTCCCACTACAATTGTGATGTTCTCCACACCATTATAGCTAACCCCGACAGAAAATCACAATGTTAGTTGCGCCGTTATAGCCTCCCCTGATAGATAAAGATTTCTATCTCCCTTCTTATGATGGTAAATAAATGAGCCCACATTTTTTATTTTCAATTAGGATATTTAATTTTTGTTCCTAGATTTTTAACCATATAGATACAATCAGATGACATGGAAGGCATCTAATAGTCATTCTGAGGGTCAGGTTCAGGTGTCAAACAAGAGACAATGTTGTCCCAAATTCTTCTCCTTTGTGCATCAGAACATGAGGATAGCACCTAATACTTTCCAGACTGTAAAGTCTAGTGGAACCTGTGGTCATCAATGCTTCTCCCCAAAGTCATATTTTCCCCCCGCATCTGAAGGTCCCATTTCTAGACAGCTCACAGCATCTTAAGATTCTCTCCCAAAGAAATTTTCATCCTTGTCAGGGTTGCATGTCTGCAGTCACCATCTTGTGCCCCTTGTGCTCATTATCACTGTCAACCTACTCAATGTTATCACCAGGATGTAGTCATCAGACTAAGCCCTAAATATCTACATCACCATCTTATCCATCAATGAGGGACTCCTAAAACCAGCCACATAATACTCAGAACCACCTTGAAAAAATAACCAAGCCCTCTATTGGGTGGGGTCCTCTGAATCGAAGCCAAAACAAGCACCTTAAATCTTCCATTACCAACCTCTATATGAAGGTGGGGCTCCAAGAAAATAAAAAATACAAACCTATCAATCCCTCCAAAATTTCCACTGATCACATTCCCTTCACTAACTCACGAATCCCATAACCCTTGATCTTTGAAGTTGTCAAATAGTTTTATCACCAACTCGTAGCCACCATCTCCAGAGACATAACTCGACTACACTTACCAATTATCATCCAATATAATATCACAGGTTGAAAACCCCATCTATCCAAAGATATAAATTAACATCGTTTGTTCCACATGATCTGATGAGTCAGAAAATTCAATACCCACATCCCACTGGACATCTAGAATTATACGCTTCTCTTCAGAACTATCTGAGCATGACACTAGTACCTTAAATTCTTTGATGAGGGTATTTTGAGTGTTTTTATCTACTGGAACATTTCCAACATTACCATGTGCACCAAGACATTCCACAAACATCAAAAATTCCCAATTGATTTCATCATATATGATTCCTCTTTGATATTTTTTATTTTCATTGGGTACTGTCAATTTTAATATTAGTGTTGATAAGCTCTGTACTATGTATGTCTAAATCCATTTTTAAATCTACACAAGATTTAAATAAACTATATAAGGATCACCACTTTTCTATCATTGAAAATTTTAGCAGTGATAAATTTCTATATTTATGAGTGTGAAAATTATAGCTCCTAAAATTTTTCTTTATCAACACTTTCCTTTTAGTGTTGATAAAGTTATGTTTTATCAATTATTTTAGTAAACACTAATCTAGGGTTCACATTATTTTTGAAATAAACCTATCCACGCCACTTCTCTACCTAGTTCATAAATATTTTAAGGAAGCCAACCCCTAATGATCCATTCTGGTAACATTTAGGAATATTTGAGTTTAATAAATAAACACATGTCAATCATAACTTTTTTTTAATGGTCTATTAACACATAATGTATAGATTTGTTTCTTTTTAATGATTTTTAATGTCCTCACTATATCATCCCATGTTTTTTGGGGATGTCTAATCATTGATTTTTTGAAAAAATTTAATGATTTTTTATTGGTTAATATGTTAAAAGTCTTAAAATATATCAGTTATATATTGTAGTAATCCATAATAATGGATGATTTTTTTCTTAAAATAATACTCTAAGTATTTACATTTTTTTAATAAGAATTCTTTCTTAAATAATCCTAATGTTTTTATAAAAAATTCTTAATTTTTATTAATATTCTTTTATATAAAATTAAAATAAAGATTTTAGATATAGGTTTGGAGATAAACCATGAATTTGATTCTATATCCATTGATATTATTTTTTAATGGTTTAAAAATTGTTATTATGTGATCTAAATATTATTTTTGAAATGAAATCGGGGATTAAAAAATAAATATGTGAATTTTTTTCTTGAATTAGTTTCTATGTATTAAAATTATATTTGGTTTTAGGTGGGATGTAGAAACATGTTTGATATATTATTTTTAGGTGAAACATATTATTTTTTATTAATGTTTTGGTAAAATACTATTTCTAATCATGATCCATAAAAAATAATCAAAAATAATGTTTCACTAATTTTTTTTTCATGATATAGGTAAATATAGAAAATAAAATAATAATAAATAACTAATAATGTGAGATTAAAAAGTAATAATTGTATGGCAATATAGAAAAAATGTTAAAAAATAAATTACATAATACATTTTCTATAAATCTAAATTAAATGATAAATGGATCAATTTAAAATATTCATGAATTAAATATTAATAATAATTATTTGTGTAGTTAGAAATAAATTATGGAAACTCATTCAAAGTTATTTACATAAATTATTTTAGAAAATAAATATATTAAACATAAATAAATTGAAAATGCTTCAAATGATCAATGATAAAGATAACTTAATAACCAAAAAAATCACAAACTAAATACTATTATTCATTTTAATAATTATTTATAAAATAAATATAAACTAATAATAAAATAAAACTTAAAGAAAAAACAAATTGTAAAATTGATTAATTACCTAAATTCAGAATATTTTTTCCAAAGGGAGAGAATTTAATTAATATTAAATTAAATAGGATGAATATGGATAAAATATGGATTCATTACAAACTATTTATTTTCTGTAAAATATGAATACAGTAAAACTAGATAGCATGAGTATAAATTGAAAATGTGGGGATGTTAATCATATAGTAGTAGAGTATGAGGATAGGGTTAAAGAACACATAAAATTGTCAATAGAGCATGGAAATAACCCTACTCATACCATTTTTTCATTTCTCATTGCTTTTATTCAGGAAGAATTTTATCAAATGAGTTGTATGAACTCTTGATCTATCATGGAAAAGATAAATGTTATGAATTTTGAACTAAGAACGAGGATGAATAGAATGCATCTAGTGACGGGGATAACACTTCAGTTTATACATCTTCAAATAAAATTATAATTGTAGATATATTAGGTTCTTGGGGGTACAATTACATTAAACACACACACACTACACTCACGGTCGGGAAAGGTAGGCCATAGCCCCCCCTAAGAGATAGCTCACCCATCAAGCCCTACTTATTAAATATATGGCCCATAGGCCCAATGGGCATTAAATCCCATTACATGGCCTTAAAGGCCCAAATTGTTTACCCAAAGGCCCACCAATGAATAATGATGCTACAGTACCCAAGATATTACATTACTTGTTGCAGTGATGTTTTCACTATAGCTCTTGATATAGTGCATACCACTGCTACAGTTCCATCGGTGCTATAGTTCCACCACTTATATAGTACTACTGTAGTACCTTGTTCCCATTGGGTTTAAACCTCCAACCTCTTGTAGTATTACGGGGTTTCTTTGGCACTAAGACAAACCCCAACTACATGTAAGATTATAATTGTAAATGATTATGAAGTTTTAAATTTGTAAATGAAAACGATAGTTTATGATGACATTCAAAATCATCCAAAACCCTGTGAGATGTTAAAGAGACCCGTAAATATTCCCCTCAATACTATTTTTACTAGATATATAACATAGTTATCCATAATTAAGCAATATAATTAGCAATCTGGAAACATATATAGTGTCACCATCTTTATAAATATATTTTATTTGTTGAATTTTATGTTAGTAGAAGATAATGATCTTCCTTTTCAAACATATAATGAAAAATTAATTTTATGTTCAATGGGTAAGATCATTGAAATAATACATTCCTATTGAAATGAAATTATATTCTTTAACAAGGACTATGAATCATGTGAAAACTCCCATATGTGTGGCGTGACTCAATACAAAAAAGCTGAATCATGTCCATCAATATTTGTACGACACATTCCAATGATTCTAGTATATTTATGACCATATTGATGTGTAAATACTACTAGGTAATTTACATGACCCATTGATACATTAATTTAAAATGGGTAACTTTATCACCTAAAAGACTCTTCTAAGTGGAAGAAAATTGGTCATGAGTATCCTGAATTTGTAAACGAGTTGAGAAACCTTCATATTACACTATCAGTAGATGTAATAAATCCTTTTGGTATACAAAGCAGTACTCATATTATATAACTAGTTGTGTTGGTAAATTGTAATCTTCTATCATCTTTATACATGAAGTGAAAGTACATTATATTATCTCTATATATATTTAACAAAAATAACCTGGTAATTATATTTTTAATGTCACAAATTTTTTCAGAGGTCATTTTTCAAGTAATTTTTAATTTTTATTTTTTGGTGGAAGTATCGGGTGTTTGGATGAACACTAGAGGAATATTAGATGTGATGGGATGTTCAAAATAAATTCCCCGAATTTTAAACTTCATTTAAATAATTTACATGACATTTAATTGGTTTATGGGCTGTGATTGGAAGATTTATGATGTGTAAGGCTTAGGGGATTACCCTGAGAAAGATATTATTTGTAGCATTTACACATCGTGTCTGTTGTGTGAATAAACTTTTTAAAATATCTATAGGGATCGAACCCCTCATTTTTTTCTCCTCCATGGATAGAAGAGAAAGTTCCCAATTAAATCACATGCCTCTCCCTTCCTCCGCTAGGTTTCCCTCATTCTCTGTCATCCATGCTCTGATCTTCGATCTATTAGTTGCTGTAGATTCTTCTCAATAAGGAATTTGATCCAATAGCCTCTTTTCTTATTTTTTGCTTTCCATATGGTGTTCTAAATATCTATGAGATATCTTACCCTATTTTCTGGTCATTCATCTCAAATGCCTATTTCTTACAATTCATCTCTAGTTAGAGGTCAATATCAAATGAGAGAGCACATGTGAGTATAAGGTAGGTAGTGCTTAGATTTCTTTGAGTTTTTAGGGGTGTTCTGTGGGTGATATCTACCTACACTAAGTGTTTTGGCTGAGCGATTCCCTAATATTTTAAATTCTTGTTTTTAAATAAATAAATTGATTCCATGGGATGTTTTTGGGTATTAAATATACCTTTATACATGATAAGACTGCTGAGAGGCTTCATACTAATTTTTCATGGAAGGTTGGCTGAGTTTTTTAAATTAAATTGTTTTATTTATATTGACTTTTTGGTTCTGTGGGAGGGTTCCATTATTGGATCGAGGATTGAGGTGATTCTTATCAACTGGACTGAGGTTATGTGATTCTTCAAGTTTGGATTAGCCTATAATATGTGGGTGATGTTGATCATATATTGAACAACATGTTCATCAAATTGAAGAAATGTGATCATCAGGATGAGGGAAAGGAACATGTGATTTGATATGGTGTTGACCATCGGGGTGAGCGATATGGTCATAGGGGAATGAGGTTATAGGATGATGTTTTGGGTGATTTTCTCTCAACATATGTGGGATAATGTTCCATTGGAGTCATGTGTACATATATAAGACTAATATAAAGGTGGTGTTCACTACTTGTGTGGAAGGAGGCCCTCATAGACTATGTGGCTTATGTGACGGTGTTGACCATTAGTTATTTTTGGGGTGTCATCACTATTGAAATCCACATGTATGGAGATTGACCATTGTTTTATGGTGATGAGACCATGGATTATGGGATGAGGATCATCGATACTCTATATGTAGTTTGGATAGGATATTGGGAGCACATACATCATTGTGCCTCAGGACATCGAGCTTCAAGTTGACGGTTATTAATATTATCAGAGAATATATTTTTATGTGCCTCAGACATCAGGCTTCTGATCTGATGGGACTTGTTGAGTAGAGGTATGTGGGACTTTGATGAAATTTATTTGTCATTTTCTTTATATTTCATGATACTTGATTGATGGCCTGAGGTTTTGGGTGGTATTTTGTAAGTGGGACATGAGGGTTCACCTTGGATGACTTTCATTATAGGATTTCTTGAGATTTATGCCATGGATTCTCACCAATATAACTATATATATGAAGAATGATATTTTATGTTGTATATATAACTAGGGGAACATGTTCATACATTTTCAGTGATAGATTAAGCAAGTGATCGCTTCTTTGTTTCTATTGAGAACAAGGGAAGAAGATATTTATTAATTATGCATGTGATGCCTTTTTATTAATATTATGAACACCTGGATTACTGGGATATATGATAGGCACATGTTGGTGGTGTAATATTGAGATATATACTCACACACTACATAGGCACTTCGAGGCATGTATTGAATTTATGAAACTACAATCATTTAAGGGATCATGCTCAGGAGCAAGACCCTAGTGATCTAGTGGTGTCTTTTTTTATTGGATGGATGGAAAGGGGACTTGAAGGTTCCAGCATCAGATAAAGTTAAATTTTTTTCAGTGTTCTTAATAAATTTATATGCACCAATAGTCCTTCATGGTCAACCCTATTTTATTATTGCCTTGCATGATATATTAAGAAATGTTTTCTTCTTATGGTGCTTGTTTCCTTTGGTATTGCTTATTTATTATTCAAATATTGTCGTATTATACTTTTGATATTTATGGAATGATAGTTTCTTCTGCTAATTTTATTGGATTATCTATTACTTTAGCTATATTAAGGTATTAATCCACATTTGTGTATACATAGACCATTTTTATTATCTTTATACGAGGGTATAGTCTTCCCACTCTCACATTTTTAAACCTTCACTATTATTCAAAATCCTTTGACATATGGGGAGGCACACATAAAGCCTTGTTGTCAACCATCCTAGAGCACTATTTTTAAGTGGCATCCATATAGGGGTGCTACAAATGGTATCAGAGCTGGTTCTGGTTGGTGTTTTATGGAATCATCACTATACTTGACTATTAAATAGTATCTATATTCAGTGTGTTAAAATTTAAATGAAATGATTACTTTTTTATATTTGGTCTTACTATTTGTGCCATGGTAGACCAAAAATTGAGATATTGTCAGAACATGGTTACATAACTCATGTTTGGGTTCCTACAACCCCATGAATAGGGGAAAACCAAGTTTCTAGGGGTGTGAAATTGATGTTCTTATTTACTCTTTGATAGTTGATTTGATTTCAACCTCAGGTGGCACACTAGGGTGTGATTTTTATCCATTATATAGATTTTTACCCATGGCCCAGTATGGGAAGGGTTGTTTAATTTTTATTTATGGTATGTATATAGGGTGTTTGGATATATTTATATTCCTATGAATGATTTTCATTGATAAAATGGATTGCACTATGAGAGTTTGGGTTGTTTAAAGTGTCAAAAAAGGAACCTAATTAATGTATTCCTTCTTAGCCTCTCTTTGATGGAATTATACTCATATATCCTATGCATGTGGTTCCAATGAAATATATGTGTTATTTTATAGGTTCTATTATGTATATGCACCTAAACCTGATAATGGTATGCAAGGATGCGGATAGGGGTGATTTTTTAAAAGTTTTAATATAGGAAACTAAATAATGTTTTCTTGATTAACCTCTATTTGGTGGAATTGTAACCAATGAACTCAGAATATATGTGATTCTTGACCCTACTATAGGATGGAGAGGGGTCATGAGTCCATACTATATTTGATGCCTGACTCTAGTGTGGGTTGGAACGAGACCATGAGGTCATGCTACATGTGTTTCCGGACATTGATGTGGTTAGTTAGGGGGAATGAGGCCGAATGATACACTTGACACCTGAATATTATTTGGGTAGGTATGGGGCCTTGAGGCTAGATGTCATGTGACATGGTGCAATATGGGAGTTTAAGGGTGGTTAGATTGTGCTTCTAGTTATATTTGTTCATATCTGTGATATTATATATATATACTATTATGGTTGTCTAACCATGGTATTGGTATTCAGTTGGAAGCTACCTAAATGAATTCTACTGGAGAATTAAGAGGGTGGGGATATAGTTCTATTTGACTATTCATGGGATGATCCCCTAGTGGTTCAGGATGATCATGAGCATTATTTATAGGGTTAGGAATAGGTTGTATAACCACAAGATATGGAATATTTTTGTCAATGATTTAATTAGTAGCTTTGGGAGCGTCTGGTTTTTGTTATATAGGATATTATTAGGGGAGATCAGAGAGTTTATCCATCGATGGTACACCTGAGTTAATAGTTATATCTGTAGTACCCACCACTATTTTAGGGTAAGGGTGGACCATAGGAGGATAATAATTTGATTGAGTCTATCCATACCATCTTCAACCAACTCTAGACACCCCCATGTCAGAGGGTGAAGATGGTGATATACATGATTAGAGGATAGAAAAATCATAGGTGGGATGTATAGGTACATGAAATAAGACACATGGGGATATCATTGAAGGATTTAAAGGCAAGGTTCTTTGAGAAATTCATTATAGATATATTGAGGGAGGATAAAGATCATGAGTTCATGAATCTCCATCCAGTGGAAACTTATATCATGAACTATAAAACAACTTTTAGCTACTTATTGGAATTTTCGCGTACTCTAGTGGGTGAAAACCATTGCCAAGGTGCACCTATTTGAGGATAAATTGAGGCATTCCATCAAATTATAGGTGAACATGTTCATGTTTAAATCCTTCTAAGAGGCTATCAACCATTCACTAATAGCCAAGGGGAATCTGAGGGATTGGTTTTATTCAAGTTAGGTAGTGGTGTAAAATGATTTTATTAGTGATGTTATGGGTATTAATAAGTGGGTTGTAAGGAATCTGAATAGGGTATTCAATCCAAATATTTTGGAAGACCACTATGGAGTGGGTCTGTATCAATGTTCTTCCATTTCGAGAATCCAAAACATGTATAGAATTAGTGTGAGTGACCTCCAAAAGAGTTTTTGGCATGTGGTTAGATCGGGAATCTTAAGAGGTTCTGTAATAATCCTTGTCGGATAACTAAGATCTTGGAACCATGGTATAATCGAGGTTATGATGTCATCTCGGGAGTGGTTCCAAGATCTGGTGGTCAAGATTTAGTTGCACGCATAGTCCGTGGCAGAGACAGTGGGACCCAATAGTAGTGTTAGTGATCCGTAACTAGTATAGATCCATATGGAGGCCATGCCTCAGGTAGATAGACTTTAGGTTAGGTGTATACAGTGGAGCTTCCAGGTTCCAAGAAGGCTAGGTAGCTGACTATAGTTAGAGGTACCCCATGGGTGTGACCAAGATTCTTTTGTTTTGGATTTGAGATAATTTGGTGTCGGAGGTGTATATGTACTATTATTGAACATACCAAGTGGTGGTTACTGGGTTGTAATCAATTATGATACATGATATATATATATATAAGGGTGTGACATTGAGTTTTTTTAGAATCTATGTGATTTATGTTTTTTTAGGTGTGTAGGAATATGGGCTTCGATACGATATTGGTTATGAATATGGTGTGTGGAACTAGGAATTCTTATGATAAATTTCTAATTTGTGGTTACTTTTGAGTATATAATTAGATAAAAAGGTTTTTGGGTGTCATATGTGACAAGGGAATGATTTTAGAACCACATGAGGTGCAGATATGTCGATGCGTCATGGGAGGAATTTTAGTCTAGGGATGGTTGTTAGACCATTATAAGTTTTTTTAGGTTGGGAAGTGACTATTTTGGTTACTTCTATGGTGGGGAAAGCCTTAAGGGTAGTTGAACTATGAATTAATGAATGGTATGGGATGAGATAATTTAAATTATATGGACATGTTCGTTACCATCATCAGGTAATGTTTTATAGGTTGGGTAAAATCTATGTTAAGGAGTGGAGATTGAAATGTCTTCAGTTTTTGAATGGGATGTTGTTCATGGTAATTTTGAATTTTTATGTTTTGGAAGAATTTATGAGTGTTTAGGTGAACACCAGAAGAATATTATATAGCCTGGGATATTGAAAACAGATACTTCATGTTATACATAGTGTGTAATTAATTCACATGACATGTTATGGGTTCATGGGGAGCGGCTAGTAGATTCATCACATACAAGTCTCAAGGGATTAACTTGAGGAATACATGAAATTTAGTAGTAACATTTTGTGTAACTTTTACAAGACGTGTAATAGTTGCATGTCATGTAACTTGAGGGCATTGTTTCTTTCAAAGAACTAGTGGGATCATCCCGTTCATTTTATTTATTCTCTATGGATAGAAGAGGAAATTCCCAAGGAACATGCACATCTCTCCCTTCCTCCCCTAGATTTCCATTTTTATCCATCATCCAATCTCTATTATTAAATCCATCGGTGTCTATGGATTCATTTTGATAATTACTTTGTTCTTATAACTTCTTTTCCTCTCTTCTCTTGTAATATGATACACTAAATCTATGTGATATTTTTTACCCTATTTTCATGGTGTATTTATTCAGATTCATCTTGATTTATAGGATGATATATGATGAGAGATAACCTATGAGTAAAATGTAGGTGGTCCTTATATTTTTCCAAGTTTTTACTGGGGTTTTGGTGATTCTCTCTACATGGCCAAAGTGGGTTGGACAAGTGAGACACTAATATTTCAAATGCTTTTTTGAATATTAATAAATTGATTTTGTGAGATGTATTTGGGTATTCCCAATACATTTATGCATGATAATATTAGTGATAGGCTTCATAACACCATGGAAGGGTAGGTTGGGAGATTTCTTTGAATTAAATTGTTTTATCTATATTGATTATGTGGTTCCATGAGAACGTGCCAGGATTTTCCTGAGGATTGAGGTGATGCTGACACCTGGACTGAGGCAATGTGATTCATCATGTTGGGCTTTTCCTGAGATATGTGAGTTATACTAATCATAGGTTGGATGAAATGGTAATTATATTGAGGAAATGGGATCTTCAGGATGATGGCAAGGCCCGAGTGATATGAGATGGTGTTGACCATCAGGATGAACGACATGGTTGTGGAAGAATGAGGTTCCCAGATGACATGGATTAGTATTTTTTGGGTGATTATCACTCCCCATTTATTGTTCCACATGCCATTGGAGTTGTGTTCACATAGATATGACTTGGATCAGGGTGGTATTGACCTCTCATGTGGGTGAAGGCCCCTGTAGACTATGGGGATTAAGTGATGATGTGGACCATCGGTTATGTTAGGGGGTTATTACCATATAGAACCATATGGAGGTGATAGACCATAAATTGATGATGATAAAACCTTCGGTTGGGGGATGAGGCTCTCTCATTACTCTAGGTTGCAGGGATGGGATATTGGGAGGATATATATCATTGTGCCTCGGGATGTTAGGAATTCGGTTGATGGTTTTTATTATTATTGGAGGGTATATATCATTTTGCCTTTGATGTCAAGATTTTGTGCCAATGGGGACTCTTTGAGTGAATTTCTTTTGGACCTTTATCACATTGATTGGGCAGTTCATTTGGACATCAAGCAACTTGATTGGTGGCACGGGGTTCTAGTTGGTATTTTGGAGGTGGAACCTGAGGGTTCACATGGGATGGCTTTTATCAGAGGATTTCATACGATTTATGACATGGATCTTCACCAATATAGTTAAATATATGTTGATAGATGCTTTATACCATATATATAACTAGAGGAACATTTTCACACATTATCAATGATGTTCGAATGAGGTGAATGCTTTTTTGTGGCTTTTGAGCATAATGGAATCCAGTATTTATTTATTGTGAATGTGTTGCATATTTATTTATGTTATAAAACCTTCATTAATGTGAAGTTAGATGGAAACACATTGGTTGTGGCCTTTTGAGATATATTCTCACACCCTACATGGGCCACTCTGGATATGAGTAGATTTTATGTCCCTATAATCAGGTAAGGGATCTATCTCGGGATCTAGACCCTAGTAATCAAGTGGCACCTTATTCATTGGATTGATGGAAAAGAACATTAGAGACCCCTACATCAACTAGACTTTACTTTTGTTTTAGTGTTCTTATTATATATATGTACTAACGGTTGTCCATGGGAGACCATGTTTGATTATTTCCTTTTATGACCTATTAAAGCATGTTGTCTTCTTATGGTACTTACTTCCTTTGGTTTTTTTTATTTAGTATTCCACTGTTGTGGTCTTCTTCTTCCCCTATTTATTGAACATAATTTTCTTCCACTTGGTTTTTTGGTTTATCTATTGGTTCATATATATTATGGTCTTTCTTTCACATTTTTATATACATAGACCATTATTATTATCACCAACTAAGGGTATAGTCTCCCCACTATATCCTCTTTACACCCTCACTACTAGTCAACATCCTTTAGTGTATGGGGAGGTGCACCTACATCATAGTGGTCAACCAATGTAGATCGCCATTTTTAAGTGGAATCCAGGTCAGGGTGGTATAATCATGATGTTTATTTGGATACATCAACCAAAGATCTAAAATTGATGTAGGATTCATGAGTTTTGTTATGTGATGGTCATACTAAAGAAGAGTTATCATTGAGGGGCATGTTTGTTAGAATAACAAATGAATTTCCTATTTTTTGAAAAACAAATAGATATATAATCAATGTAATGTTATTTTATCCCATTTTTGAGGAATGTTATTACTTGGTTAGGTTGAAAAATTCATCAAAGATGATGTTTCTAAGACATCATAATTTTTTACCTTGGAAACATAAATGATGATCTTGGAAAACAACAGTAAATAAGAATTTAGAATATGGTAAAAAAAATTCTTCATTAAAAAGTGATAGAAAAATTTAAATCATAAAATATATTATCTCCATTTTTGTTCAACCCTTTTTAAAAAACATTAAAAAAATAATTATAAAATGTTAGGAGTTTTTTTATAATATTGGATTTGTTTATATGCCAAACATGTTAATAATATAATGTATATATAAAAGATATATATGTGATAATTCTATTATCACATTACAATATTCATTCAATAAAACAAAATATGGAATCAAGACTACATTATACATGATTGATAAGGGAGGTTAATTCATTGATCATTATTTGATATAATTATTAACATGATGGTTCACTTCATTGGATAGACTCGACTATGTGGTCATTTATATTATAGATTTATATAACCCATTGAATTATATATAATGATTTTGAATGTGTACATCAAAAATAAAAGTTTTCTTGAAGGTTGTATTGTACAGAGATATATTTTTGATGAAGATTTTGAATTCTATACTAACCATCTATCTAATATGGATAGTGTTGGTATCCCAAAATATCATTACAATTGGTACCTTGTGGTTGAAAGAATTTTTGGAAAAGATATCATTTCAGTCAACATTACAGAGTGGTTGAAGTATAATATATATGTTTTATAAAATAGTGTCAAGGTTGGCCATATGATGAAACTCAAAAAAATAGGTATTTGAATCCCTCAAGGGTTGAAATATGGATATCAAATATACATAATAAATTGTTTATAGGATGGTTTCAAGGAAATATTTTTATGGAATTAACTATAAATATGAATTTAGTTTCAAAATGACTTTGACATCTTTCCATATGACCAATTGAAATTATATTATCTTATGATGGTTATGTAGTTAATAGTTATATGTTCTATAAAAAATAATACTATAAACATTTTATGATAAAAAATAGTGGATTTACTTTTATGGTGGAAGTGATCCATGCATTTTCTACAAATGATAGAAATTCAATTTATATGAATATTTACAATAATGTAATCATAAAAAATCTGTGATTTGGAGTATACAAATTTCTAAGTGATGATTTTTTATGAAAATTGGTTGATAAAAAGAGTGCAGTAAAAATTAATAAATTATGAATTATGAAAGTTAATTTTATTTAAGAAGTGTAAAATTATGAATACTTCATAATGGAGTCATAGAAAGTATAATTATTTTATGCCCCAAATCTTAAAAGAACAAATTAGTTAATTATTCTATTATCGACTATAAAAACTATAGGGTTAAATGAAAATTACATTGATAATGACTATTTTATTGGGATGTAGTAATAATTTAATGGTAGTCTTTATGTGGACAATGTCTTATATGTCATAGGGGACCATATGTAGAGGATTGTGATACTTGATAGAGAGTATAAATTCATTCAACCTTTAAATAAAAAATGATTTCAACAAATAGGTCATATTTATCTGATTAATATATTTATATACAATGTGTTCTCTAATATATTTATATAATATAAATTAATTTTTTTAACTAATTGTGTAGATAATGGATTATGCACCTGCTAATTCTACCCATAACATGGAACACAGTAGTGGTGATATTGAAATTAAAAAAAAAATTGAATGTGAATAACATTCTAGAGGCAAGAAACAACCTGAAGGTGAGAAAGCGGTAAAAAATAATAAGGTTGGAAAAATATATGAGTATTGTAATAAGACAGTGTTGTTATAAATCATTATAGTGATAAGTAAAGCTAAATTTTTTTAGTTTGGATTCAATGCACATGGTTAACAGATTATCGCCAACATGGACGATTTCATTATTTACACTTGGGTTAGTATGTGAATATACATACCAATTGATGTGTGTGTGTGTGTGGCACCATGTTGTACCTACATTCAAGGTAACAATCTAGAAATAAATTAGGGTATAATTATGATATACTTTTTCTATTTTTATGAAAAATAAAATAATGAAATGTTTATCTACATTGAATTATTAGTTATAGATTTTATTTATATTTGAATATTTTTAGATGAAATTTATACTCATGGTCATCGGAAAGTCTTACTAATTATTTCAAATACTTATTACGGAGCATCATCTTAAAGATGTGGAGAAAAAGTAAAACCCTACCCACCAACTGTATAAACACACATCATATTCCAAGAAACATGGGATTATTTTTTTGAAAATTGGGAATAAGAAAAATTTAAGTAGCATTATAATTAGTATTATTTTATTTAACATTTCGTGTATTAATAACTTTGATTCATAAATGTTAATTTATGAAATAAAAAATGAGTGAGAAAATTCACAATGTTTATCGAAAACACTGTACCCCTATAGTAAATAAAGGATGGGGTATTCTTCCATTAAAAATGGTATGTATTTTAAATCTATAAAAAAATTAATTTGATATGAAAATATAATAAAAGTTTATTCATTTTTATATGTAGATTGATGAATCGAAATATTAAGTCACTCTCATACAATTTCATGTGCCATGAATGAAGAATTTTGTAAATAATAAGGGAAAAATAGTAGATGAAAACACATATAAATATGATAATCATGTGTAAGTATGATATAATAGAATTTTTTTCTTTAAAATAGTATTACATTATAGTGAAAACTTATTTTACTATATTTTTTATTTGGATTACATATAATAATCATCATCTACTTAACTAATAAATGAATAATTCCAATGTATTTGAGCCATCCAAAACAGTATAAACATGTTCTAGGTATAGATTTTGGAGTGATACGATGAGAATTCATTGAGAAATAAAATATAAGAGATTATATATATGATAATTGTTTAAAAAAATCAGTCACAAATAGAATCACTAAAGGAATTTTTTTTTGGAATGCTAATGTGATAACATAGTTTCATTAAATATTTAAATGAGAAAATATACATAGATGTAACATCAACATGAAGGTCCACACAACCCCACTTTTTAGGCATTCCAATCCCCTCTAAGTCCTACCTTACCTTTAGAAATACTTTTTTAATAATAGTTTCTAAAAATTTGGAATTAAATTTTTTTTATAGTTTACTTGTACTAAACTTTTATAAGGTGAAATTATTTTGGATTTATATCTATAAAAACCTACTCATAACATTGTTGTGAGATATAAAATGTACATTTACAATGTTATATTCTATACAATAAACAACTTAAAAAGATCATGTGAGAGTATGGAGTCATATAGCTAATGATCCAAGCATTGAGCTACATGTTCATCTTGATGATCTTGATGTTACCACGGTAAAACATTGTATTAAAAAATTAATAACATAGTAATTTAATCTTATAAAGATATATGAGGATAATGATTTATGTAATTTGAAATTTATTTTGTATGAAAACCCATTTAAAATTAATGAAAATTGTTTTTTATTGAGGTATGTTATTAAAAAAGGAGAAATATAAGGGGAAAAGATGTTGACTCTTCATAATCTAAAGGACCATCTAACAGATTGAGTATACCTACTAATGGTACCTTTAACCTACGATTTACACATCCAAATTTTCTAACATTAGAATTTTATATAGATAAAACTTTGTAAAATTGAAATATACACTACATTTAATATAAATTAAAAATGTATGGAGAGGTCATTACTGAAATTATTGGTCTTGAAAATATAAATTAAATTATAAAGAATGGATGAATGGGAATTTCGGTTGTGAGTGTATACATGAGGTATATTTTTATAATTTTTTTAATAAATAATTGATCAAATATGTTAATTATAGTCCAATAATATTCATATTTATATAATTTTGTATAACATACCAATGTAATGGGAAGACCTTGAGAATAAAAAATTTTATTTGTTAGTCATCATTTAACTTCTATAGAAAAAAAATAAATAGAAGATGAAAAAATATTAATTTAATCAAATGAAATAGCTATAACATCTGAACAGAAAATAATATACGAAAAGATCTTAATAATACGTACAATGAAAGGGTAAATATCTACACTCTAATAATATAAAATTTATTTTTATTTTCTTCCAATACTCAGAATATTTTTTAGGACTCGATGGACTCTCATTGTGATCAGATTAGATACTATAAATATATATTTTTTGGATCTAATGTATGTATTTAAAATAAATAAACCACACATGATGTTCATTATGAATTTATAATATGTTAAATTCAATATTTTACAAATATAATTAAACTTACATATTTTATATTATGTTTTAACATCTATTTTATTATAAAAGAGTGGTGTTTATTTATTATCAAAGAAATGGTATGAGGATAGTAAATACACACTTGAAACACATGGATTTATATGATTAGATATTTGTAATGGTATTTATAATAATATTTCATTATCAAAAAATATATACGAACAAATTAATTATATTTTTCAATGTTTCTACATTGTATGAAACAAATTAATCACATTGATTGTGGTTATTATATTTGTAAATTTACCAAAGATAACATATTTAATCCAAAAATTAGCATCCCAAAGTGGTATTATAAAAGATATTTACAGTTTCATTTAAAATATTTATTAACATTTTGTTATCTATATTTTTCCATTAATATCAAGACTATCAAAAAATGCATATTCAAAAAAGGAAATATATTATTTAGATTGAGTAGGTTTCTTACATAGTTTTATAATGATTTCAAAAATCATAAAGAGGGATTTTCTTATCAATATTAGTGACATTTATTTTTGTTCTATGTGATTATAATATTTTCACATAACCTATAATATTCAATTCATTGTAAAATTAAAATAATAGCGTTGACTAAAAAGGGTACAGTAATCATGAAAGTGTGATATTATCAATAACTAGATAGTATTTTTATCAATTTTAACAACCACACCAAAAAAATTGACTTTTTTAATATAAAGATATCTTTTTTCATATTAATTATCATCATAAATCATAATTAATATGAAAAATAGATATTCTCATACATAAATGAACTCATGTTGCTTGGTGTGGTGCTTAAAGTTGACAAAAACTACCAACTAGTTATTTACATTCTCATAAAAGAATGATTGGTTTAGTGACTCCACTAAAAATATATTTATGAGGTATGTTAATAATTTTTTTAGTTATCAATGTTATATTGATACTATAATTTCAATTATGTGTTAATTATTTCATTTTATATATTAAAATTATGAATTTGTTTAAAATTTTGGTTTTTCTATTCTTATTTATATGTCCCCATATTCATTCATCAAAATATATTTATCACAAAATTTTTTATTTAAATTTATTGTGTTAAAAATGAAATTAATCTATTTAAAACTAAAATTTTAGTTAAAAATGTAAGTTGCCAAGTGAAACGAAATAAAACATGTTTATATTATCATGATCTTTAAGAAAAATTATTTACGGTTCATTTTTAAGACATATCATTTAAAAACAAGTCAATATAAAATAGGATATTTAAAAAACGTCTAAAAGTTCCTATTTTTACTTTAAAAGTGTGTTGGTCGGAGTGGACACTCAAGAGGGGGGGTGAATTGAGTCCCAATTAAAATTTCTGTTAAAAACAATTTCTATTAAAATCCCCCAATTTCAAAAACAAATTAAACTGTAGTGAATTTATATAGATTATAAAGGTTCAATTAGTTTCTCAAAGATTGATTAATTCTCAGTTGACTTAATCTTATGATTAAATTAACTTTTGGAACTAAATTACTGATTTATAACAAATATAAACACTTGCGAATTTAATTATCAAAGTAGCTTTGAAGATAGATTATATTTCAAAGTAATAGCAGCGGAATATGAAATAAATATGTATAGTATGGATATAGAGTATAACTATAAACACAGAGAATTAACCAAGAGGTTCAGTCTCAAGCCGAGACTTATTCCTCTCAAAAGTTTATATAATAATGATCCACACCCTGGATCGGGGTTAACAACAGTGAACACACTGTCCAGGTCACAAGACCTCTACCACAGTTCTTCGTGGGAAAACAAACAACAGCAGCAAGCTGTCCAGGTCACAAGACCTCAACCACTATCCACAGTGGGAAATGAAGTGTAAAAGGGTTTTCTGAGGATTTACAGATCCTCCAGTGAAAGTACAGGAGTCAGTGTGTGTGTTTAATACAGCAGATAACACACACTGCTCAAAATGCAGAATAAATAAATCACAGAGCAGAGATGTAGAGTTTAGAAATGGCTCTAGAGATTTTCCGTCCAGCTCTGGACTCGTAGGAATGAGTGACTTGAAGCTTTGGTCCTTTTTCTGTAAGTTGACACTAAAACAGAGTGTCGCGATTTCAGACTTCCAGATATTCAAGTGATCAGCTTCTTTGAGTTTGAGTGCTTCACGGCATGGCTTTTAGAAGACGGTTCTTTCAGTCGGTTCACTTGAGACTCCTTTGTTCTTCAGAATGAATGCTCGAGAGTTCTTCCTTTTTGTGTATATGCGTATCTCTTTCTCAGTTGTAGATGTTAGACTCTGTGTAACTGTTTCATTCATCCATTGATTGCCTTGAATGCTTCTCTCTTCTTTTTATACTCCTCCATATATTCCTTTTTGTTCACCCGAGGCCGACAAGATAAATAGTCTGGAGTTGCACGTGCAATCTTCCTCGTACATTGTATTATTTCTTGATATGTCTGCAAATATCAATAAATAATGTTAGATGTATTCATTTGTCTAGACATGACCGTTAGATTAGTATTAATCAAATTGGTAAAGAAAAAAGTAGAAATATAATAATAATAATAGACTGGTCGAGACTGTATGTCACTGTGGACTTCAACTGTGGTCTTCCAACTGTGGACTTCCAACTGTGGACTTCCTTCTGACTGCTGACTTCAACAAAAGGCTTGCTGTCTGTAGGCTTGCAATGGTAGCTTTTACTCCATGTAACTGTAGCCTCTCTAACTGTAGACTTGTAATATCAAATTTGTAGAACTGTAACCTTTGTCAACTGTAGACCTCGATCATCAGTAGACTTAGTCGACAGAAGCTGTCTAACTGTAACCTTGACTGTAGACTTATGACTGTAGGCTTGTTCGACTGTGAACTTGTTCCAACTGTAGACTTGTTCGACTGTGAACTTGAGCAGAGAAAACTTTGAACAGAAGTCTTGTAACTGTGACCTTCGTCTGTGAGCTTTGACAATAGATAGCAGTAGACTCGTAACTGTAAGCTTGTATTAGTCTTCGACTGTAACCTTGTAACTGTGAACTTATTGCAACAGTAACGTAAGGTGACAGTTAACTGTAACTGTGACTTTGAGAAGAAAACTCTGACCGGTAGCTAACAATACCAAACTTATGTAAATACTACTGTAAGCTGTTACAGTAAAGTTATGAGAGTAAGAATATGAACTGTTTAGAATAAAATACGTTTAATGATAGAATAATAAGATTAATGCAAGGGTTTTAATACATCATAATCAATGTTTAAGCATGATTTGGGATTATCAAAACAGGTGATTCCAACAATCTCCCCCTTTTTGATAATCACAAATTATGTCAGTATGGAATGAAACATAGATGTATCAGAGAGAAGTGTGCAAAACACAGTATTAGCAATATGAGCACAAAAATTAGGTATAATCCTCAAGGATTTCTCCCTCTTTGTATAGATTCATTTCTCCACCGAGTTTTCCCTATTTCTCCCTATTTATTGCTTCTTATTTCTCCCCCTTTGTGATTAACAAAAAGAAAGACAGAGTGAGAGAAAATAAACATTGTATTAATAAGGAGTACATTACATGACCCAAAACGTGAATACATGATCCCTATCAAAAAAACATAAACAGACTCAATCCTCTTCATCTGTAGGTAAGGGATATTTTCCTTTGGAGGAAGAAGATGGAGCAGTAGGTGAAGGATCAACAGGCTGAGGAATGGCAGCAGGAATGTCTGGAGGGGCAGCAACAGAGGCTCCTGAAGGCCTGTAGTGAGTAGCTTGCCGAGGGATCAGTGGTCTAAGGCTTCTGAGGGCATCAGCAGGAGACATTATGGAAGAACCACTGGGGTTAGAGACAGGTAGGGCAGGAGGAACTATAACAGGTGTGCAGTCCACATGAAGAAAAGGTAGGAGCAGATTCCTGAAATCCATTATGATGTTTCCTCCTCTGTCCATGGCAGATAAGAAGTCATCTTTGTTTTCCAAGAATTTATCCAAAGACGGGGTCAACTCTCGTAGCTTTCTAACTTGTTCTTTGAAAGCTTGAGTTACAGGAGGTAGCTTCATAGTTTCTAGCATGAGCTTGAAGTGATTGTTCAACTGATGCTTGGTGAAAATCCGATCAAAGTAATAATCCACTTTACTTTTGATGGCCTCCTGAGAAGCAGTAGCAGCCTGCAGGTGCTCACGAAAAAAGCCACTGACTTCTCTTGTAGTAGCAAGGATCTGTAGGTCTGATGTGTCATTTGCACGGGCCTGAGTAAGCTCTTCTCTGAGCAGGCTTCTAAACTGCTCAAGGTCCACAGGAGAGCTAGATGAAGGAAGGGACTTGACTGAGAATGCCACTGTCTCCTTGAAAGACTGAGTCAGATTTCCAATCACTTTCTGAATGACAGCATCCTGATTGCTAAATTGTTCTTTTACTGATTTCTTGAAAGCCTCAAATACTTCCACAAACAGCTTGACCACTTCTTTGATGTATCGAATCTCACTAGCCACTTGTGTCTGAGAACTGCTCAGGGTAGTTAAAGAAGCAACTGATTGTCTGAGGGCCACTACTGCTCCAGTCCAGCTTTCAATTTGGGTGTGGCACACTTTCATTTCATCCATCACTTCTTTGATTGGACTTCCCACAACACATCCTAGAGATAATTCTAAGGATTGTTCTACATTTTTCAGCTCATCAAAAAGACTGGTTTTCAATTCAGCAACAGACTGTCTGATGGTCTCCTTCATTTCATTCTTTAAGGATTCATGGTCTTCCTTGGTGGCCAATCTTTCAGTTTCTAACACTGGAGAGCTGTTAGGTAGGATAACTGGATTTCTTGGTGGTTGGTTTTCCTCATCTGAATCCTCATAATTGAGTCCTAACACCATGTATCCTGGATCTGAGGTCCATCCTTCTATATCAAACAGTACAGAGACTGAACCAACACGCTCCCCCTCACTTGGAGGTCCTTCCTGAACACTTTCTACTATCTGCTCAACTCTGGGTAACTCTAAGTTCTCTTCTGTAGCTCTATCAGGTTCCATACTTGCTTCCTCTGTAGGTTTAGCAGTGAGGTTAGCCTCCTTCTCTATTGGGTCATCAACCACTTCCATGACAACAGTAGTAGAGACCACTCCTGCTTCCTGGTCAGACACTGACTTGTCTGTATACCCTATCAGAGGGCTCATACTAAGTTCTTCTGCAACAGTTTCTTGATTTTCATTTAAAGCTCCAGCCTCTTCTGCTTCGACTATATCATCCTCATCAGAGGTGTCCTTGACAAAATATTGAGATTCTTCTTCTTCTTCTTCTGTAGACTCAGTCTCACTGTCTCTTAGAACAGGTTCTCTACTAGGTAGTTCCTTTGGAGGGCTTGCTGCTCCAAACGTCACTGTCCTGACAGGACTGTGAGTAGTATCAGGATCACTCCCTTCATCAATTGGGGTGTTCTCTCTTGCAGAGTTACCAACTACTGCAGTCTGTTCATCATCTGAGTATACAGGTTCAGGCTCATCAGGCTTTAAGCCTGGATCTCTCCTATCTCTCGGTCTAGAGGGATGAGTAGAAGGGCTAAAATTCTCATAGATTCTCTCCTCATCATTCACCCATGATTTCTTCCAGGGATTCCAACTGATCTTCATGAATTTGCAGATTACTTTCGAGATACATACACTGTTCTTTGCCACTATCAACTCTTCCTGACTTCCAGCTGCACCTTTCTCTTTCAACATAACCGAAATGAGTTTAGCATGAAACAAGGCACTTGATTTTGAGCTTGCCTTTATCATGTCCTCCATCTGAGCCATCAGCAACCTACAAAGGTTGACCTTCCTTCCATGTTTTAATAAGTACATCAAGTAAATATCCTGGTGCTTCAGAGTTGCAAAATCTCCTCT
The DNA here is from genome assembly GCA_963277665.1 of Viscum album. NCBI lineage: Eukaryota > Viridiplantae > Streptophyta > Magnoliopsida > Santalales > Viscaceae > Viscum > Viscum album. The sequence goes on from OY728164.1 coordinate 211,432,988, forward strand.
TCTAGGACTCAGTACATGCTGAATAAACTTAAAGAGAAGCCTGTCCTCTCCACACATTTCAGCAGCAATAATCTTTCTTACTGTGCCATTGCCTGTCAATTCTTCCAGAGCCGTCTCATGATCAAAGATTCTACTATTTGGAGGAGCCGCTCCAGAATAGTAGTTGTAAATACCCTCATGAGGAACTCTTAAACATGCAGCCCATTCAACTGATGAAAAACTGACTTCATTACCGTTTACTCTGGATACCAGTCTATGCTGATCATCCTCTTCCTCGAATTGTAGATATTCATAGAATTCCTTCACCAGCTTCGGGTAGTACGGTCCATTATTGTTTGCGAAGCATTCGGTCCATCCTTGCTCATTAAGCACTGCCATCACTAATGATCTGCTCGATAAAATCCACTCTTCACTTAGCTCCTTCTCAGCAACTATTTCTCTCTTAGTCAGATGTGGATTAACAGGTCTTATCGAGGCGTTCCCGGTGCCACTGGATTCGACTTGAGTCCTCTTTGGCATTGGTGCATCTTCGTTGACAGTCGGGGGTCGCTTTGTTCTGGCCATTGGAACTGAATGAGGTTTCGAGGTTCGGTTGAAGGTTTAGGGTTTAGGACTTGAGAGAGCAAGGGTCGAGATGAGTGGATTGATATATGTTCGATGTTCTCAATTTTATCATTTAGGGATTTAGAAATAAAAGTATAAAGAAAAGAAACGGTTCGAATTCCCGCAAAAATAAAATAAGATTAAACAGCGAAACAGCCTACAGAGAGATGTAACAGTGAGGTACACCGGTGAGGTCTAACTGTGAGGTTTCAACTGTGAGGTTTCAACAGTGAGGTTTCAACTGTGAGGTTTCAACTGTGAGGTCTCAACTGTGAGGTTTCAACTGTGAGGTCTCAACTGTGAGGTTTCAACTGTGAGGTTTCAACTGTGCTATAGTTAATCATACCTAACTCATGTTTGATGTAACTTAATCTCTCAGAATTCAAAGGCTTTGTAAAAATATCAGCTAACTGATGTTCAGTGCCAATGAACTCAAGAGTGATATCACCTTTTTGATAATGATCCCTCAGAAAGTGATGTCTCACATCAATATGTTTTGTCCTAGCATGAGATACTGGATTTTTAGAAATGTTAATAGCACTTGTATTGTCACGCCTTATAGAGACATGTTTGAATTGATATCCATAGTCTAGTAAAGTGTGTTTCATCCACAAGATTTGTGCACAACAGCTACCAGCAGCTATATACTCAGCTTCGGCAGTAGACAATGCAACAGAATTCTGCTTCTTACTACACCAAGATACTAGTGACTTGCCTAAAATGTGACATGTTCCAGAGGTGCTCTTTCTATCTAACTTGCAGCCAGCAAAATCAGCATCAGAATAACATAATAACTCAAATGATTGTCCTTTTGGATAAAATAATCCCAAATTGGGAGTATGTTTTAGATATTTGAAAATCCTTTTAACAGCAGTCAAATGAGACTCTTTTGGATTGGCTTGAAACCGAGCACACATGCATACACTGAACATGATGTCAGGTCTACTGGCAGTAAGGTACAGTAGACTACCTATCATACCTCTGTAATTGGTTTGATCCACTGGTTCACCAGTTTCATCACTGTCCAACTTGCAAGTGGTGCTCATAGGTGTGTCACTGCCTTTGGTGCCATCCAAAGAAAAACGTTTTAGAAGATCTTTAATATATTTACTTTGGTTCAAAATAATACCATTTTTATTTTGAAAGATCTGAAATCCAAGGAAAAATTTGAGTTCTCCCATTAAACTCATTTCAAACTCATTTTGCATTATTTTTGAAAAATCAACACATAAAGAATTTTTAGAAGATCCAAAAATAATATCATCCACATAGATTTTTACTATTAAGACATCTTTAGAAATCCATTTAATAAAAAGAGTAGGATCAGCTATCCCTTTAGTAAATCCTTTCGAAATAAGAAAAGAGCTGAGCCTATCATACCAAGCTCTTGGAGCTTGCTTTAAACCATATAAAGCTTTAGATAGTTTAAAAACATGATTAGAAAAATGGGGATTTGTAAAACCAGGAGGTTGTTCCACAAATACATCCTCAATTATATATCCATTTAGAAAAGCACTTTTAACATCCATTTGATATAGTTTGAAATTCAGATGAGCAGCATAAGCAAGTAATATCCTAATGGCCTCTAGTCTAGCCACGGGTGCAAAGGTTTCCTCATAGTCTATTCCTTCTTCCTGACTATACCCTTGTGCAACTAGCCTAGCTTTGTTTCTGATTATATTTCCAAACTCATCAACTTTGTTTCTAAACACCCATTTAGTGCCTATGGTAAGAGTGTCTTTAGGTCTTTCCACTAATTCCCAAACTTTGTTTCTTTCAAACTGATTTAGTTCTTCTTGCATAGCCATTACCCAGAATTCATCACTGATAGCATCATTGACATTTTTGGGTTCAAGCTGTGAAAGAAAAGCTTGATGTTCAACCTGATTTCTTAGAGAAGCTCTAGTTTGTGTTCCTTTATCAAGATTACCAACAACAGCATCTAAAGGATGATTCTTTAGAATCCTAGTTGGTTTGGGAAAGGTTGAACTAGAGATTTCAGGTTCATTTATAGGTTCGGGTTCCACAGAGGAAGATTCTGGAAAAAGTCCAGAACTGGATGTTTTTATTGCAGGTTCTTTAGATTTGTCATTTAGGTCCAGAACAGATATGTCTTCTTCAACATCTTCAAGAGAAGTTTTAGACTCATGTGGATCAGTCTCATCAAACTTGATGTGAACAGATTCTTCCACACATTTGGTTTTCTTATTGAACACTCTATAGGCTTTACTAGACATAGAGTAACCTAGGAAAATTCCTTCATCACTTTTTGGAGAAAATTTATCAAGATTATCTTTAGTATTCAGAATAAAGACTTTGCAACCAAAAACTCTAAAGTAATTAACCTTAGGCTTCCTATTCTTCCACAACTCATAAGGGGTTTTCTTAAGAACCGGTCTAATCAAGACTCTATTAATAACATAGCAGGCTGTATTTGCAGCTTCAGCCCAAAAGTAAACAGGCAGGTCATATTCATTGAGCATAGTCCTTGCAATTTCTTGCAGGGTTCGATTTCTTCTTTCCACTACACCATTCTGTTGAGGTGTCCTAGGAGCAGAAAAATTGTGAGCATAGCCATTGTGTGAGCAGTAAGATTCAAATTCTTGATTCTTAAACTCACGGCCATGATCACTCCTCAAGGTCATAATCTTAAGTCCACTAAGATTTTCTACAGACTTAGATTATTTAACAAAGGAAGAGCAGGCTTCACTTTTGTGAGCTAGAAAGTATACCCAAGTATATCTAGAAAAGTCATCTACAAGAACATAAACATAGTGCTTCCCATTTAGACTTCAAATTCTTGATGGTCCAAACCAATCCATGTGAACCAGTTCAAGTGGTTGAGAAGTTGAAACTTCTTTCTTTGGTTTAAAAGAAACTTTGTGTTGTTTTCCCTTTTGACAGGGATTACACACTTTGTCATTTGGGAATTCAAGCTTAGGTAGGTCTCTAACTAGGTGTTTCTTAGAGAGTTTTCTAAGCGAGTGAATGTTGCAGTGTCATAATCTCCTATGCCACAGCCAAGACTCTTTATGAAAATCATTTAAGCAAGTAACATTAGGTTTAGCTAAAGTGTTTAAGTCAACAGCATAAACATTTTCATTTCTTAAGGCAGAAAATATTAAAGCATTTTTGGAATTATAAGCATCACAAGAATTGTTTTCAAACTTGACATTAAAACCATCATCACACAATTGAGAAATGCTAAGCAGGTTGTACTTAAGTCCATCAACAAATAAAACTTTGGAAATTAATACTGAGTCAGTGTTACCAATCTGGCCTAAACCGATGATTTTTCCTTTTGAGTTATCACCAAACATGACATATCCTCCATCAACCTTTATTAAGCTTTTGAAGCACGAATAGTCCCCAGACATGTGTCTTGAACATCCACTGTCTAAGTACCATACCTTCTTGTAATTTCTTTTCAAACAGATTTCCTACAAAACAGATTAGACAGGAAATGACTTTGGTACCCAGATTTTCTTGGGTCCAGATATGTTAGCAATCAAGGATTTAGGTACCCAGATTTGTTTTATGGGTCCCATACAATTAATAGATGCAACAGATTTAGAGAGATATACTTTACATGATCGACAACTATTTAAATAACCAGTTGAGGCATACGAATTTCCAAAACTGGAACTAGCAGGATTTTTTCCAGACCTGGAAATAAATCGGGTTTTAGTAAACTGTCTTTGTCCAGGTTGGTATCCCAAGCCAGTAGCATACTTAGGTGCAACTTGCTTTCCTAGCAGTTGGGTTAGAGTATCTTTTCCATTTGTGAATGTTTCTAAGTCCTTTCTAAGTTGTTCATTAGATAGTTTCAGTTCTGTATTCTCCTTTAATAATTGAACATTTTTCTCTTTTTCTACATCAAGTGCAGACTTGACACTTGCAGTAAGAGCATGCTGTTTCTTTAAAGACTTATATTTATCCTTTAGTTCATTACATGTTTCTTCCAGCATATTACAGTATTCAGTCAATTCATCTTTAGACATATTTTCAGAATCAGAACCAGATTCTGCTTCACCTTCAGAATAATAAGAGTTTAAAGTGGGAGTGTCTAAGGTTACCTCAGATGTGTTTGTCATGAAACACATATTAGCACGATTTCTATCAGAATCACTGGATTCTGATTCACTTGTGCTGTCTTCTGAAGCACTCCAGGTGGCCTTCATAGCTTTCTTATAATTCTTGTCCTTGTACTCATATTTCTTCTTGAATTTTAACTTAGGAAAGTCAGCTTTGATGTGTCCTTTCCTTTTACATTCATAGCAAACTATGTCTTCTTCTTTATCAGTTTTCTTCCAATCTTTCTTCCACTTACCTTGTCTATCATACTTACCCTTGTAGTTTGGGTTTCTGAAGAACTTCTTCTTCCTATAGAACTTCTTGAATCTCCTTGCTATTTGTGTCATCTCGGCATCACTGTCAGAATCTATGTCTTCACTAGATGAGCTTTCAGTTGGTATATGCACTTTCTCCTTGTCTTTGCTCTTTGATGCAGTAGACTTAAAAGCTACAGATTTTCGTTTTGGTTCCTCATCTTCCTCTTTATTCACCTTTAGCTCTTCTTCGTACATCATCAGCTTACTAATTAACTCCTTGACAGGCAAAGTTCCAATATCACAGGATTCTCTAATTGAAACGGATGTGCCTCTCCATCTGTCAGGCAGACATCTCAATAATCTCATGATTTGCTCCTTTGCTGGAACAATCTTTCCGAGTGAGCTCATTGTGTTGACTATCTCATTAAACCTGAGATACATATCAGAAATAGGTTCATCAGCTTTCATCTTAAAGTTATCATATTTGATAGTATAAGTGTTTAACCGCATTTCCTTGACATTAGTTGTTCCTTCATGAGAAACAGCTAAGGTGTCCCAGATTTCAAAAGCAGTTTTACATGCAGAAATTCTATTGAACTCCTCATCTCCTAGAGCACAGTACAGAGCATTCACAGCCTTACAATTATTATTGTAAGCTACCTTAGTAGGTTCATCCCAAGTTATTCTTTCAGTTTCTGGAATCTTGTATTGAGACTCTATAGCAGTCCAAATATCAAAACCCATACTTTCCAAATGAATTTTCATTTTGAGCTTCCATTGGGCATAATTCACACCATTAAAGAAGGGTGGCCTGTTAGTAGCAGCACCTTCTAGTCTATTATCCATAAGGAAATTCTAGAAAATGTTTTAAAGAGATAAAATTTAGAACTAACAGAAATTTAAGATCTTTTAGATAAAACTACAATCACAGTTTAAAAACAGAGAGTTAAAATAAAACTTTGAGCAAGTATAACAGAGATAAATCCAACCTCTGATACCAAATGTTGGTCGGAGTGGACACTCAAGAGGGGGGGGGGGGTGAATTGAGTCCCAATTAAAATTTCTGTTAAAAACAATTTCTATTAAAATCCCCCAATTTCAAAAACAAATTAAACTGTAGTGAATTTATATAGATTATAAAGGTTCAATTAGTTTCTCAAAGATTGATTAATTCTCAGTTGACTTAATCTTATGATTAAATTAACTTTTGAAACTAACTTACTGATTTATAACAAATATAAACACTTGCGAATTTAATTATCAAAGTAGCTTTGAAGATAGATTATATTTCAAAGTAATAGCAGCGGAATATGAAATAAATATGTATAGTATGGATATAGAGTATAACTATAAACACAGAGAATTAACCAAGAGGTTCAGTCTCAAGCTGAGACTTAGTCCTCTCAAAAGTTTATATAAGAATGATCACACCCTGGATCGGGGTTAACAACAGTGAACACACTGTCCAGGTCACAAGACCTCTACCACAGTTCTTCGTGGGAAAACAAACAACAGCAGCAAGCTGTCCAGGTCACAAGACCTCTACCACTATCCACAGTGGGAAATGAAGTGTAAAAGGGTTTGCTGAGGATTTACAGATCCTCCAGTGAAAGTACAGGAGTCCGTGTGTGTGTTTAATACAGCAGATAACACACACTGCTCAAAATGCAGAATAAATAAATCATAGAGCAGAGATGTAGAGTTTAGAAATGGCTCTAGAGATTTTCAGTGCAGCTCTGGACTCGTAGGAATGAGTGACTTGAAGCTTTGGTCCTTTTTCTGTAAGTTGACACTAAAACAGAGTGTCGCGATTTCAGACTTCCAGATATTCAAGTGATCAGCTTCTTTGAGTTTGAGTGCTTCACGGCATGGCTTTTAGAAGACGGTTCTTTCAGTCGGTTCACTTGAGACTCCTTTGTTCTTCAGAATGAATGCTCGAGAGTTCTTCCTTTTCGTGCATATGCGTATCTCTTTCTCAGTTGTAGATGTTAGACTCTGTGTAACTGTTTCATTCATCCATTGATTGCCTTGAATGCTTCTCTCTTCTTTTTATACTCCTCCATATATTCCTTTTTGTTCACCCGAGGCCGACAAGATAAATAGTCTGGAGTTGCACGTGCAATCTTCCTCGTACATTGTATTATTTCTTGATATGTCTGCAAATATCAATAAATAATGTTAGATGTATTCATTTGTCTAGACATGACCGTTAGATTAGTATTAATCAAATTGGTAAAGAAAAAAGTAGAAATATAATAATAATAATAGACTGGTCGAGACTGTATGTCACTGTGGACTTCAACTGTGGTCTTCCAACTGTGGACTTCCAACTGTGGACTTCCTTCTGACTACTGACTTCAACAAAAGGCTTTCTGTCTGTAGGCTTGCAATGGTAGCTTTTACTCCATGTAACTGTAGCCTCTCTAACTGTAGACTTGTAATATCAAATTTGTAGAACTGTAACCTTTTTCAACTGTAGACCTCGATCATCAGTAGACTTAGTCGACAGAAGCTGTCTAACTGTAACCTTGACTGTAGACTTATGACTGTAGGCTTGTTCGACTGTGAACTTGTTCCAACTGTAGACTTGTTCGACTGTGAACTTGAGCAGAGAAAACTTTGAACAGAAGTCTTGTAACTGTGACCTTCGTCTGTGAGCTTTGACAATAGATAGCAGTAGACTCGTAACTGTAAGCTTGTATTAGTCTTCGACTGTAACCTTGTAACTGTGAACTTATTGCAACAGTAACTTAAGGTGACAGTTAACTGTAACTGTGACTTTGAGAAGAAAACTCTGACTGGTAGCTAACAATACCAAACTTATGTAAATACTACTGTAAGCTGTTACAGTAAAGTTATGAGAGTAAGAATATGAACTGTTTAGAATAAAATACGTTTAAGCATAGAATAATAAGATTAATGCAAGGGTTTTAATACATCATAATCAATGTTTAAGCATGATTTGGGATTATCAAAACAGGTGATTCCAATAAAGTGAATTTTTAGTTCAAAAAGCTTGTCACGTACTGAAAAATAAGAAAATGTTCTTAGGTTGTCTTGAAACTTTATAAAAATGAATTTTATTTCGTTTTTTACATGTCAAAATTAAAATTACATAAATATGACACATGATATAAGAAATATGACTAAAATAGGTCTTTTCATTACTTTAAATAATAAAATAGGTCTTTTCTTTTCTTTAAATAATAAATGAGGCTTCATCCCCAACCTTTAAAAAAAATTAAAAAGTGACATTTTTGTTCAAAATCACCATCACATACTCAAAATGGATTAAACACAATTAGATTATTATGATAATTTAGGACAACAATAAATGGACCATTTTTGAAATGTTTGAATGAACCTCTCATTATTGTAACACAAAATGTGTGTGGTATGATTACAAGTGTGTGTTTCTAGTTTAAAGGTCAAATTTCAGTTCAAAATGTGCTTCACAATCTCAAAACAGAGAAAACACACATAGATTGACATGATACTATAGGAAAATGATGTGTGAATCATGTGTGATATTTATGAATTGACCTTACATGAATCTAAAACATGGTGTGTATGGTATAACTAATCATGTTTTTTCATTTAAAAGTGAAATTTTTGTTTAAACTTCTCTTCACATCCTCAAAAGTAAGAAGAAAATACTCAAGTTTTTATGATACATTAGTAAAATTTTTCTTTTTTTATTTTAAATGATTATATATTAATCACATGTTATCTTGACACATAGTGTATCCAATGTGACCAAAAGTGTATGTTTTTAGTTTAAAAGTGTCTTTTTAGTTCAAAACTCATTTTACACACTCAAAACCCAAAAAAAATGTGCAGGAATTTTTATGATAATTATAAAAATTATTAATGATTAATTTTTGATATATAGTAATTAACCTTAAATTAATCTAAAAAATTGTATTTTGGTGTAATGAAAAGTGCAATTTTTGAGTTTAAAAGTGATATTTAAAATCGAAACGCACATTACATGCTCAAAACAAAAAAAATGAACTAGAATTGTTGTGATAATTTATTACAAATATTCATGCTTCATTTATGATGAGTATAATTACAAACACCAAAATATGATGTGTAGTGTGGTATAAGTGACTGAGTGCATGTTTTTTAGATTAAAGGAATCATTTCAACTCAAATAGCATGTCACATACTCAAAACCAATAAATAGTTCTCTAATTATCATGATACTTTAGAAAAAAACCCATGATTCATTTTTGATGTGTAGAAATTATCCTCACATAAATACAACACACAATGTGGTGGGTATGACCAAAAGTGTGTTTTCTATTTAAAATCGACATATTTTATTTTAAAATTGCTTCACACACTCCAAACAAAACAAGCACAGTAAAATTATTATGATACTTTATGATATGTGTTTTATTTATTATATTAATCAATTTATTTATTTTATTTTCTTCATTATTTTATATTTTTTAGTTATTTCATTATTTAATATTACTAAAATTATCATTATTTTTTATTATAAGTACACTCAAATCTTATAAGAGGTTGGGTTGATCCATGGATATGGTTTCATACAAGCTAGATTAATTCTTTTTTATTTTTTTGAAAATTTAAATTATTTATAAATAATTGTACATATAAAATGTAATTTCAATGTGTTGGAATGTTTCAACGTAAATATATTTTATATTCAAATAGTGTAATGAAATATTATTGTTTATTATATGAAAATATTTTAATTGATTCAATATAAATGTAATTTTTGGACTGATAATAGCTTATGGTGTAGTCTATTCATGTAGGTTCATACTATAACACCTTACATAGATTTAATCAGTACTAAAAATACTAATGAAAAATATCTTCTTTATTAGATTTTAAAAACACATTGATTAAGGAAGCCTTTATAGATTCAAAAAACAAGAATGGATAAAAACCATTTTATCATTTCATGTTTTAGCACTGATAAAAAAACAGTTATTAGTGGGTTTTAAGCACTGGAAAAGAGTAATCTTAAAAATTGTTATTGTATCATGAGTTCTCATAAAATCAATTTTCTGTGGTGATAAATCTCTTATCTCTAGTATTACATTACATGATTGAATTGACTTTCATCATACATCATCTGTCTGCCTTTGTGTTTCATCATTTATCTCATCATCACCCACTCACTACCGCTCACACTACTCATCACTACTCATTCCCTCTTTCATCTCCCACCACCATTGTGTTACCACTATGTCATCTCCCACCCCCCATCAACATCCCACTGCATTATTTATCGACACTATCTTGGTGTCTTGATGTTTTCCCTGTAAATGGAAATTTGACACTCATCGCCCCCCAAATGCGACTGTTAAAATCTATCGGGTGGCAGTCATTATTTCCTATTGGTGACCACTTGTTTTTTTAAAAAATAAAATATTTTATACTACTAAATCATTTGTTGCCAAATTTAATTTTTTTTCTTTTTAAAATAGAAATAATCACCTATAATTAATTTAAAGAGTTTCACAGACAACAAAGTTGGGTACAATCAATTCAATTTTGTTTAATGATATAGAGAAGTTTACTCTAGAGGACACCCCACACTACTATAAAACCTATAATAAACAATTGTATCCTTTATCAGTGTTAGATAAAATTTCTTATAAAGGAACTCTTTATAAATGTTAAAAAAAGTTTTTCTAAAGTGTTGTCTTTAGGAGCGATTCATTTTAGCACTGATAAAAGGTATATTCCATCAAAAAATTATATCATTAAAAATTATATATTAATAAATATAAATATCTTTAAATTTATAAAGTGATAACCTATTTTAATAAACATTATATATATATGACTAAATATAAATTTTCACTAGATATATAAGATATTTATTAAAAAAATTCATATATATATATATAGTTTTATTTATTATTATTTATATTATAATAAAATTCAATATAAATTAATTAAATTTTAATTTCATATATTTAGTGAAAATGGTTTATTAATTTAATTAAAAATATTTAATGTTTATTAAAAAATATTTTCTAATTAAGACATTTTGTTTTATTAATCTTAAGTCTGAACATAGAAGTTAGGCACACATTCCATTAGGGAAATTTTGCATTGAATTCCCTTGATATCCAAGAAAATTTGAGTGATTGAATTCTTATTTATCATTGTATTGATTATATCCACCAAGATTGTAAGGGTATCATTTGTGGGGATGCATAAAGTCTCCACCATTTTCGCCATCCATGACTCCCCTTACCTTATTTTTAAGCTAATAAAATGTTATTATTGAATGAAAATGTAATGTTTTTAATTCCATTGTAATTTAAAATATAATTAATATATATTCATTCTAATTTAAACCTATATTAATTTTTATTTCTTATAAATTTGTATAATTAATCTCTTATTCATTATTACATTGTTTTTTTGATCTATTCATATTTCAATTAAGTTTCACCCATTTTTAACATTCATTCATTTAATATCATCAATTCCTTATTAATGTTCAGTGTTTCTTCTATTTTTAATATTTATAAATTTTTATTATTTATTCGTTTAATATTTTTATAATTTATTCATTCTAAATATTTTTATACATAATTATTCGATAATATATTTTATATTTTTAATATAGAAATATATTCACACACACAAATATATATATATATATATATAATATTTCCTTTAATATGATTTATATAATAAAAAATACGTACTTTTAGATTAAAAATTTTGTATATTTAGTAAAAATTGTTTATAATTTAAAATTAATATTTATTAAAAATACTAACTAATTGTATCGAGTAACAGACATTTAATTGAATGTTATATTTTTTCACTTTAACATATATCAAACATGTTTTCCATTAATTTCACACATAAATATACATAATTAAGGTATTTTTATACGGAACACACACACAGACATAATATTTCTATAATTTATTCAATTTTTAATTTTCATTTTACAATTATATCTATTAATATAATATATTTAATATATATTATATTTTTAATTGGTAAATTTTCTTCATTTTTTATATTTTTATTTAATATATATACTATTTATTAGTTTCTTATATTTATTCAAATTTATTCAATTTTAATATTATTAATTAATTGACAATCTTGATTGTTTTTTAATATATTTCTAATTTATTAATTTTAAATTTTTCATTGATTAATTTTTTTTAATTTTATCCATTTTTAATATTTATTTATACATGTTTACTCATGAATGCTAAAATTTTTATAATTATTTTAATTTATATAATTAATATATATCATTTTCATTTTAACATATATTCATTTTTACTTTTTTAAATTTTAATGCCCCTAAATTCTAAAGTAAGAACATTGTATTCAATAGAGTGTATGACAAGAAACACCAAATGCGAAATGGAATATAATTTCTTGATACATTATAATATATTTACTATTTAAAATAAATTAATTATATGATATAGCTTTCAATGCATGCCATATTGAGTTATATTGTGTTGAACGCAACAATGACTTTCTTAGATGACTTGAATTACATGCAAGACAGAGTTTTACTAAACAATAATATATTAATAAAACATTATTATTTAATAAAATAAGATATAACCTAGCCATTAAATTAGTTGTTAAAAATTGTATTAAAAAAATTATGAAAATATATTGTTTCTAAAATTTTAAAACTAATTTAGAGGGTGATAATTAATTTTAAATGAATATAAAACTGAATTGAATATAAAATAAATGTTTTTATGCTCGCAAAAGCATTTTATCCTAATAAATTAAATTAATTACAATTATTTAATCATTTTAATGAAATAAATATTTCATGTATTTAGTAAAATATTTTTTTATATTAATTTAATAGATTTTATAGGAATAAGATGAGAACAAATCATATTTTATGCTTAAAAATGGAATTTTTCCAAAAACGCAATTTTACTGTCATTTAATGGAGAACATATTTTAAATACAATTTTTGAAACTTTTATAAATTTAGACTAACAAAAAAAATATTCTTCAAAAATAAATATAAAAATTATATTAGGGTTAATTTTTGGAATTTTATCTTTGATGTTTCATTTTTTGATGAATTTTAAAAAATATTGAATTTTAATTCAAATATAATTTTTTTCTAATTTATTTATTACATTAAATTATATTTATTATTGGTTTTAAATATTAATTATATATTATTTACAAATATGTATCTAATTTATTTCATTGGAATCAATTTCACTTTGATATTGAATATAAAAACATAGAAAACAGTTGAACATTATAGATTAAAAACCTACTTTGTCATCCTGACTATGAGATTAAATTAAAATTAATTTACACCACTTATGTGATTAGATTTTAAAAAATATGATTCATTATTTGTAATAATCATAATTTATAAAGTCTAATAATGTCAAATTAGTTTTTGAAAAAAAATATTAGTGAAAGTAATTAAAATTAATTAGAGTGATTAAGATGAAAATTATCTTAACAAGGGACTAAACCATATTCTTAAGAGAAAAATGAATTTTATTCTATTAAAAAAACATTTTATATCTTTATTTCGACCCTATCATCCTTCTTCTCTAATTTGGATTATTATTGGAGCCACTTTTCATAGGAAAAATGTTGGTATAATTCCCTCTTGTAAACATTTACAAAAATTTCACTTCTCTTCCATTATAAAAAGGTACTCACCACTCCCAATTCCTCACACATTTGAATCCATTTGGGATGCACAAACTATGCTCAAATAATCTTTAAAGATCCTTCCCCTAAACTAAGAAGCCTAACCTCGGTCATAAATCTATCCAAGGAACCCCTTTGGTTCAAACAAAATTGATTTACCCAAATAAGAGATAACATGCATCCTCTAGAACTTCTATTTAATATTCATTATTCACCCCCTAAAAATCCTTATTCCATGATTATATAAGAAAATAAGTATCTTCAATATAATTAAAAAAATTTATTAATTTTTTTTACCAACACTTACACACAACTACATCTAATGAGTAATGAACTTATCATTAATGTGTACGGAGAACTATCGCCTCCCAACACAATGATTGTTTGTTCTTTATTTACCACCTCTCATGGTGGGAATTTTGATGGACATGTGGTTTATATAGAATATAAATTAAATTTATAATTTATTTATACATCATCAATTATTATATAAAACATAAATTCATTTGTTCCATTTTTTGGGGATACGATAACATCGTTTCTAGATGTGCGGTCTAATACCTCCTCAAAGCGATGTGACTTATTCACGATATACATGAATTATATTATGAGATGTTTTTAATAAAATAATGTGTAATATATTATATAAATATGATAATATAATTATAATATACATATATATATATATATATATATATCATTTAATTTTCATTATTTTAAAATAAAACAAATAAATGGATGTATTGTTCATGCGTACGTACGACCTGCTGTTTCCATGAACAGCGTATTTCATTTATTATCTCTAAACATTATATATGATTATAAATACATGTATAATATATATATATATATTATATTTATATCATGTTTTAAATTCTGGATATGATTAAATAATGATCTAATTTATAGGAACAAAAATAAAAAGTAAAAACATGCCCGAAAAACTGGGTAATTAACACCTGAAATAGTGAATATGATGAAAGATTATTAAAAAATAGGTAATATGATATTATAATAATTTAATATATGATATTATAAATATTTTTATTATTATTTTATAAGTTAGTAACATGATTAAAACCATTATAATTTAGGATAAATGATGTTCAAATGAAATGAAATGTAAGGTACGAGATTCTTATCTCACTTTTCTTTCTATGAGGAATATGCCATTTTCACCAATTACTTCTTTTATGTGGTGTATATACTACCTCATTTGATATATTATATCATGAATTATTTTATATTATTTATTTTTAAAGTTTCTTTTGATTTTATCTCTTTATTGGGGCTTATGACTCATAAGTTACTACGTCGTAAGAGGCTTCGTCTCAATTTCCATTCTTAGAGACATACTTCATTGTTGTGCACCTAATTTCTTATATATAGTGTACATATTTCCACTTTGACATATAATATAATGATTAATTAATTATTCATAATATTTTTATTTTCAATCTATGAAATATCTTGTAATTAATGCAGTATTTTATTATCTTACATTATACGCAACAACAACGTTTTTCATTGACTTGTGTTACACGCATGACCGAGTTTTACTAAATAAGAATATATTAATAAAAAATTATTATTTAATGTAATATGATATAACCTAGACATTAAATTATATTTGTTTAATATTATAAAAAAACCGATTAAAATATATGGTTTATAAAAATATAAAATGAATTCATAGGTTACCAATTAATAATAAATACATTTAAAAACTAAATGAATATAAAAAAGTGTTTTTATACTCACAAAGGTGTTTTATCCTAATAATTTAATTTTATTACAATTATTGAAAGATATCAAAGAAATATATATATTATATATTCAATAAAATAATTTTTATATTAATCTAATTGATTTTATAAGAATAAGATAAGTATATATCATGTTTTATGCTTAAAATTTTTATTTTCTAAGAAGGCAATTTTACCACCTTTTAATGGAAAAGATTTTTTAATTCAAATTTTTGGAACTTTTATAAATTTATTAATATAAAATAAAATAATTTTTTTAATATAATATAGAAATTATCTTTGGGTGAATTTTGGGTATTTTTCTGTGAGGTTTCATTTTTTTATGAATAGTGAAAATTACTGAATTTTAATACAAAACTTATTTTTCATATATTTTTATATAAGGATAAATTATATTTTTTATTGGCTTTAAAGTTTTATAATATAAATTTTACAAAAACTAATATAATTGATTTCATTTTAATATTTTTTGTTTTGATATTGAATATAAAAACTTAGAAAATGTTTGAACATTTAAATTTACAAACTCGTGTTTTCGTCTCATCTGCAAGATTAATTTTAAATTAATTTCTGCCACTTATGTGATATTAATTTGAAAAAAATGTATTCCATATTTTAAATCATCATAATTTATAATTTATAATAAGTTTAGATTAGTTTTTTACCAAAAAATATTAGTGAATTTAATTAAAATTAATTACAGTAATTAAGAGGAAAATAGATTAACAAGGGATAAAACCATTAACTTAAGAGAGAAAATGACCTATAATCTTGTAAAACAATCCATTTTAGAGACATATTTTTACACTATAATCTATTTTATACAATTTTTATCATTTTTTTATTCCCTTTTCATAGGAAAAAAGTGGGTGGAATTCCCTCTTTCACAAATTTAAAAGAATGTCACACCTCCTCCACTATAAAAAGGTACTCACCCCTCACACTTATTCACAGCTTTCAAGACATTTGGATCACCCAAATATGATAAAATAATATCCCAAGATCCCTCCCCTAAACCATAGTGCCTAACCTTGTGCATAATTCTATTCATGTAATCCCTTAGGTGAAAACCAAAAGAAGTTTCCTGAATAAGAGGTAACGTCCTCCCTCAAGATCTTTTCTTTTATTTTCATTGTCCGCACCCTAAAATACTCTTATTAAATTATTATATAGTAAAATAATTTTATTAAATATAATAATATTTTTTTATTCTTATTTTTATACTTACACTCACACACATATCAATATAATTGGTAATGAACATACTGTTTATGTGTGCGACAAACTATCGCATCGCGAAACGATGATTGTTCATTATTCCTTTACCACCTCTCATGGTGGAGATTATGATGGAAATGTTTTTTTATATTATATTTATAATTTATTTATACTTTTTCAATTCTTATATAACACATACATCCATGCATTCATTTTTTTGGATATGATAACATCGTTTGTGGACGTGTGGACTACCGTCTCCTCAAAGCGATGTGATTCATTAACGTTATACATAGAATATATTAGGAGATGGTTTAAATAATCTCATGTAACCTATATGATAGAAATTTGACAATTTAATTGTAATATACATATATTTATATCATTTATTTTTCATTATTTTAAAATATTACAAAGAAATGGAAGCAGCGTTCATGCGTACGTACAACCTACTATATCCATGAACAGTGCATTTCATTTATTATCTCCAAGCATTATGGATTATTATAAATACATTTATACTAGTTATATATGATATTTAAAACATGTTTTACATTTTGTTGATGATTAAATCATGATATAATGGATATGAATAAAAATATAAAGTTAAAATGTACCTCACAAAGTAAACAATTAACACCCAAAATAGTTAAAAGGAGGGAAGATTATTAATATAAGGGTAATAAGATATTATAAGAACATAATATATGATATTAAAAATATTAATAAGGTTTTAAAATAAGTTAATAAAATTATTAAAAAAATTATACAGAATGATAATGTATGTTCACCTGAAAGTAAATGCAAGGTAAGGGATTCTTGTCTCACTTTTCATTTTTTGAGACACACGCCATTTTCACCAGTTACTTATTTTCCAAGGTGTATATAATTCCATTTCTGATATATTATATCATGATTTATTTTATATTCATGGTATTTAATTTTTTTTGAACCTATCTCTTTCATGTGGATTATGATTCAAAAGTTACAAAGTAGTAAGGGAATTTTCCTCAATTTCTATTATTTGAGACATACTTTGTTGTTGTGCACATAATTTCTTATAAATGGTGTACATAATGAAAATTTGAAATTAAATATCATAATTTTTAATTTCATGATGATTTTTTTAGTTTAAAATTTAATTATTTAATCTAAGTTGATTTGAATTAAGAAATACCATGTGGAAAAGAATTTTATAAACGAGTTTCTTTTCATTGGTTATATTACTTCCTCATTGTAGTTAATATTATAAGATTTTGTGTGTAATCACTTGTAAAATATATTGTTTTATTTACAATTTTTTTATTTCGATTTAAATTTTAACCACATAGTCTATTTATACATTGATGCTCACATTCTCATTTTTGTCTTTTCAAGGGTCTACTTTAAAGTCTCATATTTTTATATTATTTACACTTGAATTTACATTAAATAAAACTATAAGATAATTGTTTATTAAATCATTTAATATTATTATTATCTAGTTATTCATGTCTTTTTCCATGTAATAGTTCCATTTTACCACTATTTTTTACTCAAACGGTTTTAGTATTTTTTATGAAAACCCGACATTATTTTTCTCTTCAGTAAAAGAATTTGATTTCTTCTAAAACCCGTATTTAAAAAAATTAAATAAGGTTTTTAACATTTAAAAAATGATATATTGAAGAAAATTTTATCCTTTTTTATTTTACAGATTAATTCAAAAGAATCTTTTGTCTCTTTTTGAACAATTCATTTTTATAACCTTTTACCATGAAATAGGAATCTTCATTTTACATTTTCCATCCTCAACAGATTTACTAAATTTTACTTCTTCAATGATTCCTTTGAAACTTTAAAAAGATATTTTTAAAGAAAATGTTTTCAAATGTGATTTTCAAAGAAATGTATTTTAAAAAAAATCAATATAAAAATGATATTTTCCCCAATAATGTTTTAAAATATCACTTTATAGTATTTTTCATTCATCAATGACAACAACCCTTTATCCTTATTCCAAATGGGATATTTTGTATTGATATCATCTTTATTCTTCCTCTTGGTGGTTTATGATTGATTTAGCTAAAGATAGCATTGGCATTAACTTCTTTTATTCCTTCGTTAGTCCTTTAGAAATATTTAATTTCCAGGGATCATTGAACATTGAATTTACCCAAAATTTCTATATCATTTATTAAGTATATGATTATTCCTTAAACCATATACCATTCTTAAAAATGAGGTTTACTTATAATGTTATTTGATATCTGGGGAAATATTGATAAATATCTATCTTCTACTCAATTTGGATATATTATGAGGCACATTATTCTTGAAATAAATTAATTATTTGATATATGCGGTATTATTTGGATAGATATGACATGGGTGGGGCCTGGCTATAGATAGCACCTTGATGTATCGGTAGTCACATGAGATGAAATCAGTTGGTGAAAAAACCCTTCAAATTTGTTTCCAAGGAGAATAGATGAGTTTCTACCTATTGATTTAAACTATATTGATAATAGATCTTGATGGAAAAGTTACCATGTAACTAATAAACATTTTGTACAATAATTAAGAATTTTATTCATTTTGATTCACTTATTATTTATCCATGATATTTTGCATCAGCATATCTATGGATTCATTACATTATCAGTTAATTGATTGAATGGAATGTGTTTTCATTATTTTCCTTTCCATATTGATTATTCCATATTAAATTATTTTGAGGTCATTTGTTTTCAGTTATTTACTTTCTATATAGTTTATCCATTTAGTTTATTGATTACATGAAAAGTGCATTCAGTTATTACCTTTCCATATTGACTATCCTTGTTGATTCATTATTATTTCCTATATACTTGACCCTTCCTGAGCATTTGATCTTACCCTTATATTTTTATTCCCCAAGAATCCAAGAAGTTTTCTAGGAAATATATGCAATGATATCATAGATGGAATAATGTTATCCTCAAAAGTAAAAAATTATGTTATAATTAGTGTATTTATTTTTAATACTATACTCATGTTTATATCTCATTTACCAAGACTACTAAACTCTTCGGCCCTTTAGGATTTGATCCCTTTAAATAATGCCAATGTAAAAGTGGTAGATACTAACTCTTAGTTTATGGGGTCAGGTCACAACATTAATAATATATATAATTAACAACACTGATTAATTTTTGTAATATTTTTTGTAATCTACTAATTTTTTAGTTATTCAATTTCAATATTTTTTAACATTCATTCATTTAATGTTATTTAGTATTATTTATTCAATAGTAATGTTGCTTATTTTTTACTTTTTTTAATTTATTCATTTTTAATATTTATTCTTTTAAAGTTTTTTTTAAATTTATTCTTTTTTAGAATTTATTTATACATATTTATTCATTAACATTTAAGGTTTTTAATATTTTTATAATATAAATATTTAATATTTAATAATTTATATCATTAATATAACTCATTCATTTTTTAAATATTACTGAACTCTATTCTTTTTTATTTATTAAATTTTACTCATTTATAAGATTCATGCATTTAAGTTTATTTATTTATTAATAATGTTAATTATTTTAAACTTTTTTTATTAATTAATCATTTTTAATATAAATCCATTTATATTTTTTTATATAATTATTTTTTATGAAATAAATTTATTTTCATTAATTAAAATAAGTTTTTATTATCAATTAATAATTAAATTATAAAAAATAAAAAAAATTATTTTACAAAAAAAATTGTTTTTAAATTTAAGAATATATTGATGAAAATATATTAATTTTTAAATATTAATATTCTTCAAATAAATGTTATTATCAAAAATTTTAAATACATTTAACTCAATATTTTGAAAGGATATGATTTAATAAGACCTTTTGAACTTCTTTCATAAATTAAAAGACATTTTACTAAAAACTATAAGTGATTATTGATCATTTAAATTTACTTTTATTCTGATATAAAAATTTATTTTTTTCAAAATCCTTTGCTTGTAAGCCTTTTTTTAAATAGCTTATTTTTTAAAGAAATTATATATGAATAAATTTAAAATATTTATTAAATTATAATCACTTAATAGGTGTTATGAATAAGGTATGATATTAATTAATTTCTCTTCTTTCAAGTTAATTATAAGTATATATTGACAAGTTATATAGCACGGTTAATTTGATAATAGTAATATCAATTATAATAACTAAATATAGTATGTATATTTAGTATTTTTCTTCCTAAGTAAAAAATTAATATTCAATATATATATATATATATATATATATATTGGTCATCTAACACAACACACTACGGACCAACCTCTACCATAAGTGGGACCAGGTGGTCAACTATGTGGGAGGCCAATCAACTAGGAAGGCTTCATGGAGGCAGAAGGGTGATCATATTGTGCCTGAAAGATGTCACAATGGGCTAGCATATGGACTAAAAAGAGTGTTCAAGTGAGGGCATGGGGATGAGCCTATATAGTTCGGCATGGCCTACGAGTCTGGGTGTGTGTGAAATGTCGGTATAAGACCATACCTGAGGCTACTCGTATTTTCTAAGTTAATGGGAGCATTAAAATTATATAGAAGCACTCATATGGCTGAAACTTTGATGTGGGATAAGCAAAACAGAAAATATTCATGGTTTCATCAATGCCTTAAATTTTAGTTCCAATAAAAGCACTCTTTATCAGCAATAAATTTTAACACTAATAAATATGGGTCTTTATCAGTTCTTTTGGAAATCACTAATAAAGATCAGTTTTTCTCAGCACTAAAAAGTGTTGATAAAGACACATCTTTATCATCTCTAAAATATTTCACCAATAGAGTGTTTTTGTTAGTGCAATCAATTTTAGTACTAAAAATAGGGGTCTTTATCCATGATTTTTAAAATGTTTTGATAAAACCTTTATGATATTTTAAATAGAACCCTAACAAAGGACCCTATCACTCATGCCATTTAAGATCTCATGGAATTGAGGCTTCACCGCCGATATCCCTTGAACTCCTCATATGATCGACACTTTCAAAACCCATAATGTGTGACTTGTTCTATATCATTCATTATTTTATAATTTTTAGTACTTATTTAGGTGTTTTAAATTTTCTAAATGGATTTGAACAACCCATGAAAGAAATTTTACCTCAATCTCAGATTCTGCACCCAATATCCCCCGTCTTAAGCCACTTTTTATTCACCCCCTCCCTCTCCCTAATGTTTTTAATTTTCATTCTGAAATGATGAAATTTTTTTTTGAATAAAGTATTTTACATGTTTTTATTATATATAATTAATATATTCATAATACTAACATTATATGGGATTTCATGAAGATTTTATAAAAGTATAATTTAATTTAAGATTTATAAATTATTGTGTTATTATTGTAAAATTTTTTAGTTCAAAATTTATAATTGATCAATTGAAGTTTCATGAGGAGTACTTGTAAATTTTATGAAAACTAGTTTTACTAAATTTAAAATGGAAACCGATACTCTATCATTTTTTCTATGAAATTGATTTACTAAAATTTTCATTGAATGTATCCTTTGAAGTTTAAATGAACTGTTTTTTAAATAAACTAGTTTTTTTATTTGGTTATATTGAAAAATTTTGTTGTTTTCTTGATTATGTCTTATAAAAATAGGTTTAAATTTTAATTTTACCAATTTATATATATTTCACATTTATATAGGATCAATATTATTTTTGAAAGTGATGTTTTTTAATTTCATAGGATGTGTATATGGTATTATATTATAATTTAAATATTTTTTTAAGTATACCCCATGATTAAATGTATTTTATAGATCTTATTTTTTATTGATTTATGGGAATTCCATTTAGGAATATTTTATTTTTACAATTTTTATAACATCATGTAAATTGATATATATTGATCTAAATAATTTACTTAATAATGTACATCATTAATTGACATCACTTGTTCACCTTTATAAGTGTATTTATCCTTGTGATATTTTCCTCGATGCACATCACATCCCTCACGTATACCAAACATGGAATAATCATCACACACTACCGTTATATCACCTTGTTCACCTCAAGATTTGGAAGCAGTGTAAAAGGTCAGGTGATTGAAACATTTCATATGTGACATTTGGACATTGAAAAGTGTCAGCCACCTGAATTTTTTCACTCCTTCTACATCCTGATGAAATTTTTGAGTGAGTAATTGGATCAAAATTCAAATGTGTGTGAGAAGAAGCCAATTTTTCGTCATCCTTCCTACTCTCATGGATTGAAATAAAACAATTCTACCAATTTGATTCCATTAACATGAAAAATAACCCCATTCCTTTTAATATTTTCATTACCATAAACATATATGATAGGAATTTTGCAACCCACATCTATAGAATTAATTTCTTTTTTTCCCACAAAACATAAAATTTTGACTTCCCATTATTAGAAGTATCTATAAATTTCTCCTTTGATGATGAATACATTTTGTATTTATTTATTTTTAATACAAAATGAGTATTTTATTAAGCTAATAGTATGGATATGAATCGAAAATGAATGTGTATTAATCGTATTAAAAAAGATTATGAGGATGGAGTTATATAGTTCATCAAGGTTAAAATGAATCATGCCTAAGACCCTTCTCAAATCCATTGTCTATGTTTTAATTTATGTTATTAAAGATAAATTTTTCTAGAATATTTAGAAGAAAATTTTATTTTTCAAATAATAGTTTCAATTTATAAATTTTGGACTAAACTCAAGGAGAAACTCAATATAAAGACTGATTGGGATGATACTTTTATTTATAGATCACTTGATAGGAATACCGGTGTAATTGATGATTGAGGCCATTTGAAATAAATGAAAACTGAAATTGAGGATGACCTTCATGATTGTGTAAAGTTTTTTGAGAATTTAAATAGATGTGTTAAGAGACCATTATTTACTTTTTTTAAATACAAAACATTTTCAACTTAATTGAAGTTCTATAATTTGAAATATGGAAGTGGATGGTGCGACAGTAGCTTTATAAAAATACTTGGTCTCCAGAATTATATAATACCCATATAAAAATAGATTCCTTAACAAATATATAATTCTAAATGAATTATATATTCAATGGGAATGATCTATGAAAAATACATATCTATCTATATTATTGTATATTGTTTCACAAGGACTAAGAATCACTCATAAAAATTCATAAGTGTGGAACTAATTGATATAAAAAAAGATGAATCAAGTCCTTCAAAATATGTGTGGTACGTTCCTATCATTCCATAGTTTATACCACTATATGCATGTCAGTAAACCTTTAGAAAATATACATGGCATTCAGACACAATAATTGAATACAAGAAACTAAATTACCTAGAAGACTATCCTTTGTAGAATAAAGCTGATTATGAGTATATTGAATTTGGAAATAAGCCGAGAAACCTTAATCTTGTGTTAACTACATATAGAATAATTCATTTTGTTATAAAAATTAGTACTCACAATTCATTCCTAGATATGTGGCTAAATAATAAATTTTCACCATTATTATGTATAAAGTGAAAATACATGTGTTTTCTCTTCTCATATCTGGACCAAAACAACCTAGTAATTATATTGATGTCTATTTGAATCAAATAATCTAAGATCTAAAATGGATATGTGTTACATGTGTTACATTTCAAAATGTTCATATAATTGATGAATTTTCCTTAAGATTCATGTTGTATGGGGCGAGAAATTATATTCCTTGTTATGGAAATTTTTCAGGCTATAGTATTAAAGAAATTTTGGGGTGTCCCATTTGAGAATAATGAACACACTTAGTTTGGTTGAAACACTCCTCAAAGACATTGTTTTTAGTAAATTTTAATTTTCTACCTAAACAACATAAATACCAATCATGGACAACAGACTTTAATGGTAATAAATAACAAGGTACAATACCATTGCAACTAACAAGTGGTCAACTATTTGGGAAAGTAAAAGATATTGACACATGATGGGTCAGTATAACTTTAAGTGTGTGATTTAAATACAAGTGTCATTATAGTTTAAAATATGTATCATATATCCAAAAAAGAGAAAACTAGATCGGATTATTTTCAATATTTTGGACAAAGACTCATAATTCATTTTTGGCATGTTGAAATTGATATCACATCAATCCAACACATGGTTAACTGATAATATCTTTAATATATATATTAATTAGTAATATAATTTATCATTAGTAGATTATATGACATTAAAATTATAATTGTTTTATTTTGTTATTTATTATTACAAAAATAAACATTTTTTTTTGTAGGATCAAGATTCTACAGAGAGGTTGATCGTTGTAAATAGTCTATAGGTTGTGATTATATTTATGTGTTGTAATTTTTTTGATTATTTGTAAATATGACATTAATGTAAATATTTTATATATAATTTTGTAATTTAAATGATAGTACAATGTGATATATTCATTCTAATCTGGTTTTGTGTATACTTTTATGTCACTTTATGTGCTCTAACTGGGTTTGTTTTCCTAGGTCTTTTGCATGGTTATTGTAGGTCTAAAACAATGTATCATCTGATATGGACTTTATCATCTCTATAAAAAGTGATGATAAATAACTTCTTTATCATCACAAGAAAAGGCAGTGATAAGGGCCTCATTTATTAGCACTAGAAATATTCATGATAAAGGGCCCCTTTATTAAAGCATGTAAAGTGCTTATAAATGGTACCATTATCATTTATAAAAAATAAATCATTGATAAAGGCCTCATTTATTTAATGGAAATTAGGTATTCAATGATTGTTTGCACTGGAAAATCAATTTTTATCATTACTAAACACCTTATCTATTGCAGTTCTATCTCCAAAATCATTTTAATGTTTTTTTGTAAGGATCAAAATATAGTTTCTCTATAATTAAACATATTTTAATCACTTTAAAATATTTTTTACAATCATAAATATTTCTATGCAATAAAAAATTGCACTGAAAATTAGGAAAACAGTGTCTCGCCATTATGGGTGAAAGTAACTATTTTAACTCTAATAACATTACCATTTGAATCAATCAATGTGGAAATTGAGTTCCCTAAAAAATAATAATAATATTGTATACACTAAAAGATAAATTCGTTATAGCACCTACTAAATAGAAACTACCACCATTAATAGAAGCATCGGTTTGAATGGATCCTCAAATGGTACTTCCATTTGAGGAAAGTATTTCTCCATAACCACCCATATTACAAAAATCTCTCATTATACAAAAAATTAGATTTTTTAATTTTATGTTTTTTATCGATAATTACTAAAATCTCATTATCACGCTTATCAATTAGGTGTTTTAAAAAACTTTTCACATTTATTCCATGTTGAAAAAATATTATTATAAGGACATGGACATAAAAACTAACCTAATATTGAATTAAATGAATAATTCACATTGAGGATCTTTTCAGGTTTAAATTTTTAGAGAATTAGGCCATAACTATTACATTACATCTCAAGTATTACAAAGTACACACTTATACTCAGTTTCCATTTTTTTCACAAAAATAAAAACTCTTAAAAAAGTGTCATGTCTAGTTCCATGTTTTAGACAACATGACTTTTCCTTGATCCCATCCTTGAACTGATTCATCTTTAAGTCCATTGAAAAACATTTCAAAACGTTTGATGGGCATAAAAATCTCAATAAGGTTTATAAAACAAAGAAAGAAAAAATTAGTTCATCATTACATACATAAAATAAGATCTTTAACATACCTCTCGAACCCATAATATTTATGGATAACCCATAGAAATCATAAATCATAAATTTAACTTGTGTCATTCATATCATACTTACATAGTGGCTATCACAGCTACATAGGAAGTTACATTTGGAATACCCATCACAATATTTTCCCTAAAAATATTAGGATAAACATTCATGTTTACCTCTATCACATTACCCAATGCATTGGAGAGGTATCTCAGGCTCACACGCCCTAGGATTATCATGGAACCACCTGTATACATAAACAATTCCCAAGAACCATAACATATTCATAGAACATAAAACAATCATAAAGGAAAGAAAACATTTCCACATTGAAATCGCAGTCTATCATTTAAATATATTGAAATAAAAAAACCATTATCAAAACAATTTTCAATACTAAAATATGTAAAAGAGTATATGGTATTTATTTTCCTTTTAAAAACATTACGGCTTGTTAAGGAATCCATAGATCAAATAATACTTGCAGCGGAGGAAAAGGTCGTTGTCACCGCTTACGTTAAAAAGAAACATAATTTTTTTGTTATTTAGTAAAATGCTACTTAAAAAAGATTACCTTTGAATGAAATGAAAAGACAAAGGTTTTTATACAATGTATAAAATAAATTCATGTATTAAAACAAAATATTCCTTAATTAAAGGAGCTTGAGACAAAGTCCCTTACCTCATGTCTGATTTGACCCATTTGTTCTTAAACCACCTGAATAATAAACTAAAGTTAATTTCTACTTGATTAAGATCATTTTTCAAGTTTATTATTTCTTTTATATCACTTATTAAAATGTTATAACCATTATTTAATCATTTATGTTAATAACAGTCATTTTGAAGATATTTGGTACTTGAGTCAAAAATGAACTTCTTATAATTATAATTTTTCCATGTGGTCAAATATCCATTATATCCAGAATTATATTCATGATGAAGATATAATATATATCATATATATACAGTATATTTATTTATTTATAATAGTACATAACATTTAGTGATAAGAAATGAAATGAACCGTTCATGGAGATGGTAAGCCGTACGTACGCATGAACTCTAATTTCATTTCTATTTATTAATTTAATGGAATTAAAAAATAATGATAAAAAGGTACATTATAATTCCAGTATAATATAATATATAATATCATTAAATATATCCTTTATACATCCCACATATGGAATTAATGAGTCATATCACTTTCAGGGGTGGTAGTCTACACATCCTCAACTGAAATTATCGCATTTACCCATAATGGAAACCGTAAAGGTATGATTTAAATGGAAAATAAAGAATCATAAAAAAAACATAAAAATAATATTTGTCATATATAAATATAGTTCCATCATAATGACCACCATGAGTGGTGGTAGGTGATAATTGAACAATCATCGTTTCATGAGGTGTTAGTTTGTCATCCACAGAAACAGTGTGTTCTTTACCCATTAGATGGAGGTGCGTGTATATGTAGTTTGAATACTTCTCATAAAAAATTCCTAGTATAATGAGGATACACTTTATATTATAAAATAAAGGAATAAAAAGAGTTTAGGGGGTTAGAGAAGTAAAATAAATCAAAAGAACTTAAGAGAATACATTATCTTTAAATCTTGTAACTCCCTATGGTTTGAACCAAAAAGGTTAGTTGAAGGGCCTTATACCTAAGTTAAGGCTTTCAAAAGGAGGATATTGATTTAGAGAGATTAATTGGGTAGAGTTTGGGCGAGCCATGGGGCTTGAGAGGTGTGAGTAATGGGTTAGAGGTGATGGATTTTTATAAGGGGGGGGGAGGGGCTCTTTAGGAAAGTGTGAAAATATTATTTTATTACATAATTATTTTCGATTTCTAAATGTCCAAAATTTATTAAAGTCAAATCTAAGATGAATCATGGTTGAAATAAAATCATCCAATTAGAATTTTATAGGATTTGGATATTATTTTAATCTCTATAATCTTATTTATTTAAATCTTTTATTAATGAGGTAAACAGTGCATCATTATTGTGTCATAAATAATTTAATTTATATGATGTCTAAAAATTATAAAACAAATACCATGATGTAGGAAATATTTTTATATTTCCAAAGAATATTTATAGTCTAGAAGATAATTTATATAACCCTATGTAAAAATTAATTTACAAAATATATTTGTTTATGCCATTTTTGTCTTTAAGTTAATTAAAATAAATTGTCATTTTCACTCCCAAGTGGCCCCATGAGGTCCCAAAATCGACCCAACGATGGTAATGATCTGAATTGTATCAACCAATTATATTAAGACACATTTTATTATAATTTTATATTATTATAGTAATATTTTTTTAACCTTATTTACCAGATTTACCCTTCAATCATGGTAAATAAAATATTTACTGAAATAAATATTCATAATGTCTAAAAATAAAAGTTACCTATTTAAAAAAATTGGCCCTCCTAATTAAAAATATTGAATCCATTTTTCCAAATTCAAAACATATAAGTTTCAGAAATTATTTTAAAATTAATCCCCATTGTAAAAACAAAAGGTGTGTTTTTTAGAAATAATAACTATCAAAATATTGACACTTGTTTATGTCCAATGTCAAAGTGAAATTAATTAAAATGAAAAAAATTAGATTAAATGGTAAAAATATAATCTAATTAAACATTAATAAATATTTAAATGGTAATCTAACCATATAAATAAATTGTATTAAAAGGTGATTTTGAATTAAAATACAATATTTTCACTATTTATTAAAAAATGAACTTTTTCAGAAAAATACCAAAAAAAATCCAATTCATATTTTGATGTCCCAATTATAAAGAATAATTTTTTTTGACAAATAGAACACATAAAAGTGAAAAAAGTAGATTTAAAAAGGGTTTCCATCAAAAGGCATTCAATCGTCCTTTTAAAGAATATTACAGTATTTGTGCATAAAATTGGATCCATTCACATTTTAAGCCTCTAACTTTTATTTGATAAATGTAAAAACATTTAACAAACATTTATAATCATATTGTAGTTAGTTTTCTTAATTCCTTCCAATACAACGGTAAGGAATTAACTACCATTTAAATTAATAAAATTATATTATTATTGTGCAACGTAAGATTTTCAAAGAAACCCATTGTTGCGTATCAGGTACGCCATCGAACATAGAAACCCACTTAAGGTAAAATTAATATATAACTCACAAAATATTAATTAAAGATAAAATGCCTTATTTCTTTATTTACCTGGGATGTTACATCCTTCCCCCCTTTTGGAAATTGTGTCCTCGCAATTTTATTCCCTTATCAAATAAATGGGGTTATTTATCCCTCGTAGTGTTTTCATATTCCCATGTAGAAATATTCAACCACATAGTTTTTCCACAAAACATTTACCTATTGAATTACCTTATTCTATAATAGTTTCTCTCTTCAGTCAAGAATTTGGACTGGTTGTTCCTCATAAAAAATATTCTCTTCCAACTGAACTACCTCTCAACATAAAACATGAAATCAATCTGGAATACACTTTCTCAACAATGAAGCATGAAAACCATTGTGTACATGGGACAAACTTGGAAGTAAATCCACTATGTGCACAACTGATCCAACTTCCCCCAGGATTTCATAAGATCCAATTAACCTCAAATTCATCTTTCCCTTCTTACAAAAACTCTTCACACTTTTCCATGGAGAAACATTGAGAGAGACATGATCACCTTCCTCAAAAAAAGATCCTTCCTCCGGTTATCCGCATAAATTTTCTGCTTACTCTGAGTTGTTCTCATGTGCTTCTAAATCAACTAAATTTGTTTTGACATCTCTTCTACCAATTCAAGTCCCATTAGCTTTATTTCACCTACATTATCCCCAAAATCTGGATTTTGACACAGCTTCCCAAATAAGGACTCAAATGGAGCCATCTGTATACTGGAATGAAAACTATTATTATAATAAAATTCAACCAAAGAAAGATGTTGGTCCCAACATCCTTGGTAATCCAGTGAACAAGCACGTAGCTTATCCTATAATTTCTAAATTTTTCATTCTGAAAGCCCATATGATTGAGGATGAGAAGTTATACTAAAATATAATTCAGTACCCAATGACTTCTGAAGGCCTTTCCAAAAGTTAGATGTAAAACTAGGATCATAATCAGATACAATGGAGAGAGAAACACTAAAAAATCTGTCTATCTATTTAACATACAATAGAGAAAGTTGATCTAGAGACAAAGAATCTCATATAGGATGGAAATGAGTAGATTTCGTCAATCGATCAATAATAACCCAGATTGTATTATTTCATCGAGATGTCATTGGTAATCCCACAATGAAGTCCATGGATATATTTTCCCATTTCCACTTTGGAACTAGTAAATATTGAAGCACCCCTTTCGGTAATTTCTACTCTTATTTAACCTGTTGACAAGTCAAACACTTCACAGTAAACTTAGCAATATCTCGTTTCATTCCATCCCACCAGTAATACTCCTGAAGATCTCTGTACATCTTAGTACTGTCAGGATGAACTGAAAATGGGGAACTATGAGCTTCACATAACGATAAATTCTTCAACTGTGAATTATAAGGCACACATAATATTTTTCCAAACCTCAAAACACAATCATTATCAATGTTAAATTCAGGAAAATTTCCCTTCTGAACCAACTCTACCTTTTTATGCCACTCACGGTCTTCCTTCTGTGCTTTCTTTATTCTGTCTGACAGAGATGATTTCACTGACACCTGAAACAAATAAGAATAATTTGATTCCCCAAAAACTTCTATGCCAAAGTTCATCAAATCTAAAAACCAAAGGATATCGTTCCAAACATAGCATGGTTAATGAAGCATTACTTTTTCAACTCAAAGAATCAGCCACTTTATTTGCTTTTCATGGATGGTAATGGATTGTGCAATCATAATCCTTGATTAATTCCAACCATCTCCTGTGTCTCATGTTAAATTTTTTAAGAGTGAATATATACTTCAAATTTTTTTTGTCAATATATATTTTAATTTTTACTCCATAAAAATTATTCCTCCAAATTTTTAACGAATAAACAATAGAAGCTAATTCCAAATCAAGTGTAGGGTAATTTAACTCATGAGGTTTCAACTTACGTGAAGCATAAGCAATTACTTGGGCATTATGCATATAGAAATAGCCATGTCCTTTCAACGAAGAATCACTGTAAATAACAAACTCACCATTTCTGGAAGGTAGTTCCAAAATTCAAACATTCACCAATATTTTTTTCAATTCCTGAAAACAATCATCACATTCTTTTTTCCAAATGAACTTAACACCTTTTTGAGTTAACTTAGTCATTGAAATTTATAACCGTGCAAATGTTTCAACAATCCTCCAGTAATAACCTGCCAAACCAAGAAAACTACAGATCTCAGTTATATTTTTGGGTCTTGGCCATTCTTCAACAACTTTTTTTAGTAGGATCAATAGTTATGCCATTTTTTGAAATAGTGTGACCAAGGAATGAAATTTGTTGTAACCAAAACTCACACTTTCTGAATTTCCAAAATATTTTCTTTTATTTTATGGTTTGTAAGAAAACTGTTAAATGAATTTTATGCTCCTGTTTACTTTTATAATAAACCAAAATATCATCAATGAACACAAACACAAACTTATCCAAGAACTCACAGAAAATTCTATTCATGAGATCCATGAATACAGTAGGTGAATTGGTTAAACCAAAAGAAATAACCTCAAATTCATAATGGCCATATCTTGTATGAAATGTGGTCTTTGGAATTTTTGCTTCCTTTACTTTCAACTAACAGTAATCTGACCTCAAATCAATCTTCAAAAATAATGACCTCCATAGATCTGATCAAAAAAATCATTGATATGAGGAAAAGGATACTTGTTCTTAATAGTAATGTTATTCAGTTCTCTATAATCAATGCAATGTCTCATTGAACAAAATTTATTTTTAACAAATAAGACAAGATCACCCCATGGTGATGTGCTAGGATGAATGAAACATTTATCTAATAACTCCTGCAATTTCTCATTTAAATCTAAAAGATCAATTTGATCTATTTGATAAGAGGGTTTTAAAGTTGGATTATCATCAAGAACTAAGTCAATAGTAAATTCAACTTACCGATTAGGTATAGTACTAGGAAACTCATTTGAAAAACACTTCAAGGTACTCATTTACCACCGACACATCATTAATCTGAATAGTTTCTTTGTTTTCAACAATATTTTCAAGGTAACATTCATTTCCATATTTTACTAGTTTCTCAGCTTCCTTATAAGTTATCAAATGTAAGGGTTCATTCATGTCCCCAAACTGAAAATATTTCTTAAAGGAAACCCCTTTAGCTCTGTAGTCAATCTTAGAATGATAAATATAAATCCAATCCATACCCAAAAAAACATCAAACTCTACTAGAGGCAAAAGAATAAGGTTTTTAGGTAGATTCTTTCCACACACAAGGACATAAAGGTTCTTATAATTTCTTTTTTTTTCAACACTTCGTCCAAGTGTTTTTACCATAAGTTTAGGATTCATATCTGGAGATGGAATTCCAAATTTACTAGAAAACTTCTCATAAATAAATGAATATGTAGACCCCAAATAAAACAACACATTGGCATAATCTGAACAAACAAACAGTGTACCTGATACTACTTCATTTGATGGCCCAACATCTGCTGAATTAGTTTCAAAGGACTTCACCACTTCTTTATGCTTATAGTATTGTTTCTTTCCCTCTATTTAGTTATTCGATGGACACTCATTTTCATAATGACCCATTTCATTACACTCAAAACATTTTACTGATTGTAAATCAGATTTTTCCTTACCATGACCCTGATCTTTTTCAATGAAATTATGAGCATTATTTCCCATTTTACCACATCGGTAGCACTTACCATAATTCAAAAGGCATACCCCATAATGATTTTTACCAAAATTTTCACAAATAGTAAACTTAAGTTTCTTTCCATCAAAATTTTTTTGAAGAGTTTTTCCCTTTAGCCTACCACCTTGACCTCTTATTCTGTTGTTTGTCAAAGAACACCTGATCATCAGCAAACTCCATTTCCACCTTCTCCACACATCAAACAAGTTTTTTATAACTTTTTAACTCACAAGAAGTTAAATCCCTTCGATACTTTCTCTTTAATCCTGTTTAAAATTTTTTGATTTTACTATCAAGATCTCATATGAAATTTGGAGCATACCTTGCCAGTCAAGTGAATTTTTCTTCATAAGAAGCCACTAAGTCATTCTCATGCCTCAATTCTAGGATTTCTTTTCCATCCTAAGATAAACCATCTTAGGAAAATATTTCTTGAGAAACATACCTTTGAATTTATCCCAATCAAGAGCATTAATATCCTCATTATCCTTGATATTTTTCACCATCTACCACCACGGATCAGCTTCACCTTCAAAATGGTAAATAGAGAGACTATCATTTTGATGTTCTGAACATTCCATAGAATAAAAAATCTATTCCAGTTCTTTAATCCACCCTTCTTCTAGAAGAGGGTAAGATGATTCTCTG
This sequence comes from Viscum album, assembly GCA_963277665.1. Taxonomy (NCBI): domain Eukaryota; kingdom Viridiplantae; phylum Streptophyta; class Magnoliopsida; order Santalales; family Viscaceae; genus Viscum; species Viscum album. The sequence goes on from OY728164.1 coordinate 211,466,874, forward strand.
AATGATGGGGGATGTTACCTCATGTAATGCTCCACTACTAACATGTTCTTCTATGGTTGATCTGGTGGATCTCGTGCATTGATACCACCACTATTTATAGCCTAAGTCAACTATTCCATCACTACAACAACTATTTAGTTCTGATTCCAGCCATCTCTAGTTGCTGATTTGGATGGTTGTCTTCCTATTGAAGTTTTCCCAATAAATCTTCCATATTTCATCTGCAGAAAACCATTCTGAACACAGAAATATCTTAGGTGAAGCAACATGGTAATCTATAAATGTTATATCACATCAATCATACCATAAATTAATTTATGGACATTAATTTAACAATATCCTAATTTCTAAAGTTATCTAAATCAACCTCTGATTCCCACTATAAGGACCCATTCTTAAAACATTACATAATCTTGAATTAAATGAATAATTCACATTGAGCATATTTTCAGGATTATATTTTTAGAGAATTAGGCCATAACTATTACATTACATCTCCAGTATTACAAATTAGACACTTCTAATTAGTGTCTATATTTTTCACAAAAATAAAAAACTCTTGAAAAAAAGATTCATGTCTGGTTCCAAGTTTTACATAGAATGACTTTTCATTAATCTCATCCTTGATGCTATTCATATTTATGTTCTGTGAAAAACGATTCAAAACATGGGATGAGCATAAAAAGATTTGAAAAGTTTATAAAACAAAGAAAGAAAACATTAGTTCATCATTACAAACATAACATATTCTCTTTAACATACCTCATGAAATCATAAGATTTATGAATTACGCATAGAAATAATAAATCATAAAGGTAACTCATGGCATCCATATCATACATACATTTTAGTTATCACAGATATGTAGGGAGTGTCAAGACCCATCCCCTGGTGCTCGTTTCGTGACTAACCCCAAGCCCGCCTTCTATAGGCCAGGGGCTAGCGAAAGGCATCGAAGGCGTATTCCCTAAAACTGGGAAGGCATTGAATTTATAACCTGTAAACACATGCAACCAAGCACATAGCAAGATAGAAACACAAGTAAACTGAACTATAAATAGAGTGTGGAAAGTAAAAATGGGCCGGAATACAAGCTCAATAGTAATAGTACAAGTACAACTGAAATATAATAAAAATGAAGAAAAGGGAAAGTCAATTGTTGGGTCATCCTCTGAGGATCCTACCTGAAGGGTAGGTACATATCACCTCCTCATCACACCACATCCACCCGTCTCCTCTATGTACCGACACGCCGTATGGTCCACCTCCGTGTACAGTCCAGTCTTGGTACTCTCGGCATCAGTTAGTGCTATCTGTCATCTGCATCAAACACAACATTATGTTGGCATAGCTCGTGCAGGGGTCTGTATAACAATACTCAGTAAGGACCCCGAGACCCTCAAGGTCTCACAAAATCCACAATGGATAAACCAAAAAGTATGAAATCAATATATATCACTACTTAGGTATATTACCATACATATACATAAGTAATCAATTAATCCATCTCAATCAAAAGGAAAATGTAGAGGTACTGAATCAGCTCATACCATGATTTATCCTACAGGTAGTATCAAGTAACATTCCTGGTCACAACGTCGAACAACTCAGATGATGTATAACTCCTCCTCTATCGAGTACAGTGGGCCTGCTGTGTCACATAGAGGTGCTTCCCACTAACCATGAATTGCTGAGGTACTCCTCCTATTGAGTACCATGGGTCTACTGCTTCACTAAACCGTTCCCCACCGTGGGTTTGTCACATCACCAAGGCGCTCCCCCTTATAGCCTACTGAGGTACTCCTCTTATCAAGTTCTGTTTGTTTGTTTCATCACCAAGGCACTCCCCACCGTGGGTCTACCGTGTCACCAAGGTGCTCCCCACTAGGCCAGTCGAGTCACTCTGAGTTGAAATGGTCAGTAGACGTCAAGTCTCAACCATTCGCAGGGTTCTATACGTATTGTGCTTGGGGAAACCGCTTCTCAAGCCACATGTCAATAATCCAACTACCACTAAGTCCCACGAAGAAGTATCTCAAAGGTCTGTCAAGTTATAGGGGTATCAACATAATAGACGGCACGTCAATCGGACTCCCGATCTGTGAGTTATTATCCTTTTAGTACCTGGGCCCCCGTTGGATTCGTGCTCGATCCAACCTGACTGTTCCCCATCTCAAACAAAAACATAGTGGGGTATACTCAAAGGGACCGAATCTTTCCACGATTTCCAATGCCACTGAAGGTTTGTCAAACGGATGTCTGGTGCCAATGTTATGACCAATAGAAGTTCAATGGGTCGTAGTGGGCCTGGGTCGAGTATGACCCCGTCGGACCAACCCGGCCCGATGGGACGTGGGGTCTACTGGGTGGCGTGGCTTCGAAGGGCCGCTGGGATGCATGGCCGATGGGTGGTGCAAATAGGTGTGGGGTGGAACATACAGCCACGGGGAGGCTCGGAGAACTGTGGTCGTGGCTCGGAAAACGGCGACGACGGCTCGGCGAATAGCAGCTCGGCTCGACGGGAAGTGGTGGCCCAGTAGACGGCGACTTGTCTCTATGGATGATGGCGGAAGCTCGTCCTGGTTGGGGGAAGGTCGGCGTCGTCTTGGCGGACAGCAGCAGCGGCTTGGCGGTTAGCGGCGGCGACTCAGCAGCTCGAAGGGGTGTGTCAAGGGAAGCTCGACTCGGGCGACGCGGAGTGGCAGGGGTCACGGGCGGAAGTGCAATTTCCTTTGTCGCCTTCATCGTCTTCATCTATTCCGAAGGACACACAATTCAACACAATAATTATGAAGAGGACGAGCCATGTTATTTTGGCATGCGCTCTCCGTATTAGAGTAGTAGAAAGCAGCTATTATACTTGAATCACATGAATTTTAAGAATGTGAAAGGGAAAACAATTCAAACACCCACCCTATAATCTCCCACAATTTAATCATACCCAATCCTGAAAAATAAAAACATTCACTGATCAATCTAAAATAAATAGTTGATCTGCATTCTTTGTTTTAGAAGAGAATAACATGGGAATATAAAATCACTTATAAATAAACCCCTACCTCAGGTTGTTCATTGACAGAGATTTCGAGGGAGTAGAGGATGTCGTTGGGGAGGGAAAGATGGTCATCGATTGAATACGTCCCACGCTGGAGGATGTCCTGAGGAATAATATCATATTCGAGGTCAGCATTCTTCATTCTGAGAAGAAGTTCATCGTTGGCGTTCTTTATCCAAGAGATCCTCCTCTCCCCAATTCCACCCAAATGAAATGATAGCCCCCCAATTAATAGATTATGAGTTCTATTATGTTTTTTGGCATAAAATTACAATTTTTATAATTAATTACATAGCATAATTAAGTGGTGGAGGGTTGGCGTAATAAATTAAGGAGGGTTGGCACAACTAATTTGGAGGAAGATCAAGAGGCTCCTCCACAATAATGATGGAGTTGAAGAGGTTTAGGCCTTGGGTTGTCCGCACCACCATAACCACTCAATGGGAGGTTATGCTTGGGTGGTCCCCACCACCATTACCTCTCATGGTAGGTTAAGGTCTGGCAGTGCCCACTTCCAAACTTTCACATGGAAGTTTTAACAAATAAAACAAAAATAAAATGTTGTAAAACTTTATTTTTATTCTATTATTTCATGAAAACCCCCAAAAACTAACTTCCACTCTCAACTAACGATCCTTGAGGTGAAAGTATCTTTAAGTGAATAGCAGTGCTGCGAGTTTAATTGTGTCCTCGAATTTCAATTCCAAGCCCTGGTTCAAAAGTTAGAAAAAAACCCACTCGCACGTTTACTGAATGTACCTGAAATAATGTTCAGAAATTCATTCCGGGAACTCGGGGCCACAGAAACACACACAATAAATTTTCACGTACTTGTAAAGTTCCATTTTAATTAAAAAAAATTACATGGAAATATCGGGTCTTTACATTCTCCCCACATCAGGGCTTTACATCCGTGGAAGCTACAACTCAATCTAAGGGAAAAAGTGGGGGTACTGAGCACGAATTTGAGTCTCCGCTAACATGTGCTCTCCTAGAGGTTCCTGTGCTGCCAACAAATTCGCACCCGATGTATTGACTATCTATAAAGGACCTGCTCTTGTCGATCCTTAATATCTACTGGAACCTCCGTAAAAGTCATCCCATCGTCGACGTCTAATTAGCCATGGTCGATGATGGGAGAAGGGTCATGCACGTATTTCATCAGCTGGGACACATGGAAGATGTCATGCACTCGGTGCAACTAAGGTGGAAGAGATAAGAGGTATGAAACCTCTCCAACTCTACTAAGGACTTGAAAAGATTCGATGAAACTCAGAGATAACTTGCCGCCTCAACCAAATCTCCATAGACCTCATCGGGGTGAGACCTGTAGAACTACATGGTTTCCATCCTTGAACTCCAGAGGTGTCTATATCATATCGGCATATGACTTCTACCTGCTATGTGCAGTCTTAATTTGCTCCAAGATGATCTTAACCTTCTCTATGGTAGCCTATACCATCTCTGGTCCCACTAGTGCTGACTCCCCTGGGTCAGTCCAGCACAAAGGTGAATTGAAAGTTCACTCGTACAACGCCTCAAAATGTGTCATCCTAATGGTGGAGTTATAGCTTTTGTTGTATGAAAACTCCTCCAAAGGTAAGTGATCCTTCCAGCAGCGATCAAAGTCGAGGATACAAGCACGCATCATTTCCTCAAGGGTCTGAATGGTCTGCATAGTCTGACCATTCGTCTGAGGATAGAAGGCGGTGCTCAAACGAAGCTGTATCCCGAAAGCCTCCTAAATCCCCTTCCATAGATGGGATGTAAAACACGTATCACGATCGGAGAAAATCATCAAGGGTACTCCATGTAACCTCACAATCTCCTGCACATTGAGGTGTCTCGAACTATCTACTGAACCCTACTCTCTAATTGGAAGGTAGTGGGCCGACTTGGTGAGTTGGTCGACGATCATCCAAATTGAGTCATGACCCTTGGATGTACGTGGAAGTCCTATCACGAAGTCCATGGATATCCCATCTCAATTCCACTCTGAGACCTTTAAAGTCTAAACCAAGCCTTCTGGTACCAGATGTTCCACCTTCACTTGCTGACATGTGAGGCACCAAGAGACAAACTCTGCTACTGCTTTCTTCATTCCTGGCCACTAGTGTTGTCATCCGAGGTCCTGGTACATCTCCGCTTCTCCTGGATATACCACTAGAGGGGATGTGTGGAACTCCCTCAACACATCCTCCTGAAGTGATACTGGTACCATGGAACATCCTCTGAAGAGGATAGTGTGCTCACCACCTTCAAAAAATCCATCAGGTGTCTATCCTGTAGATATCTGAGCACATTGTGTCTCACAGTCAATGTCCCCATGTTGTGCCTCTCTTACTTGCTGAATAAGTGGGGAAGTGACGGTAAGAGACTGTAGAAAATATTCTCCATCTCTATCCACAAAGGATATCTGCAAAGCGACCAGCTGTTCCATCACCTCACCTAGCAGTTGTATACCAGACCTCCTGCTCAGTGCATCTGCTACAATGTTTCCCCTACTAGGAGTATAGACGATCTCGAAGTCATAATCTTGGAGGAAATCAATCCATCATTTCTATCTTAGGTTCAGGTTCTACTGAGAGAATATATGCTTGAGACACATGTGATCAGAGTACACTGTAAAATGATCACCCATCAAGTAATTCCACCACATATTCAAGGAGAATACCACTACTGATAACTCCAGGTCATGGGTAGCGTAGTTATACTCGTGTTGTCTCAGATGTCGAGAAACATATGTGATCACTGCTCACTCCTGCATTAGGACACATCTGAGTATAGTACCTGATGCGTCGCAGTAAACTACGTACCCTACGCCCTCCTCTGAAAGCCTCAAGATGGGGGCACTAGTTAGCCTCTACCTCAGCTCCTGAAAACTCTACTGGCATTTATCCGACCAAATGAAGGGTTTCCCATTCTTCATCAAGGATGATAGTGGTGCTGCAATTCTGGAGAAATCTAGCACAAACATTTGGTAGTATCCAGCCAAACCCAGAAAACTCCGCAAATTCTTCATACTCCTGGGTGGCTCCGAAGAAAGTACCACCTCAATATTAGATGGATCCACTGCAAATCCAGCCTCTGATATGACATGTACTCATAATTGAAACCCTCGGATCTAGAACTGGAACTTCAAGAGATTAAAATAAAGCTTGTGCTCTCAAATTGTGTCCAGTACTACCTGCAAATGATAGGCATGCTCCTCCTCAGTTGTCGAGTAGATCAGAATTTCATCGATGAATACCACTAAAAAGTGATCAAGAAATGAATGAAAGATCATGTTCATGAGTTCCATGAACACTAATAGAGTGTTGGTCATGCCGAATGGAATAACCATGAACTCGTAAGGTCCATACTAACATCTGAAATTCGTCTTCTGCACATATTCATCTCGTACTCTGAGATGGTGATAGCCTTATTTGAGATCAATCTTCAAGAACCATCGAGCTCCCTTTAGGTGATCAAGAGGTCGTCAATCCTCGAGAGCGGGTACTTTTTCTTCATGGTCAACTAGTTCATGCACTGGTAGTCAACAAAAAGCCTCAAGCTCTCATCCACCTTCTTGGAAAACAAAATTGGAGCTGCCCTGGGAGAAACACTGGACCGAATGAGTCCCTTCCCCTGCAAGTCCTCCAGTTTTACCCGCTGCTCACGAAGCTCCACAAGAGTCATCCAATACATTGGTGTCGATATCAATGTCATCCTGGGGTAAAATTCAATGTAAAATCCCACCTCTATGTGAAGAGGTAGACCTGAGACATCATCAGGGAAAACATCCATGAACTAGTCCACCACTACAGGATATCTCGAACTCTCCACATCAACAACTCTGATGGTAAGGATAGCCAACTGATGAGTGATCGGCTGCACTCTCCTCTGGGTAAGTCCATCATGTGATGTAAAGGCTCCCTTCTCGTCGGTGAAGGTAAACCTGGTCCCATCCATGTGGACACAATGCACTTTGCACCTAATATAGTCAATCTAAGCATGGACTGTAGATAACCAGTCCATACCCAAGATGATGTCGTAAGGCCTTGATGCCGCTACTATGAGATCACAGCTAAAGCTCTCACCTCCTAGAGTAATCTCGCACTGCAGGCACCAGTGTGTAATCATCTAATCTGCTCCCATAAGAGTCTCTAGACGTAATGATCAGGCCAATAGCTCTGCCAAAATCTCTGAGCTCTGAACAAGGGAATTGGAAATGAAAGAATGACTGGCACATGTCTCTATAAGTACTGAAGCTGTGGTGGAGTAGACACAAATCATACCTCATATCATCTTCATAGCACCATGATCGTAGGCCTCATCTGCCTGGAGCTATGCTCTCCCATTTCCACCTGCTCCGTGCGGTCTCGGTGGACCTCCTGGTGGTGGTGGTGATAATTTATCAAATCATCGCCCATTGCCATCTGCATGGCCAGCTCCTCTGCCACATGTGCCTACTCCCTGCGGACCTCCTCGGTCAAACCTCAGTCTCTACATGGGTGGTCCTTCGACCATCTGCTGATCATCCGTATGATGGGTTAGATAGTCATGAGCCATGTGACCCTACCCGCTGCATGTGAAACACTGCCCACTCTTGGTATAACTGGCTCCGCCTTGGGTGCTCCGCACGACTGATTCTGAGTCATGCGGCCGTACACTAGTAGGTCCTGTCCTTTTGGACATCTGTGACAACTGTCTGATTCCAGTTACAGAATACTCCTCTACGTGCTGATTGGTAGTGGGTCTCCCTACTGGTGACTACTCAAAAATGAAACTCTCCACCAAGAGGGCTCTCTCTAACACCCTCTCCTATTTCGGGAGGCTGAGTGAGACCATCGAATCCCTGATCTCCCTCCTAAGCCCCTACTCAAATGTCTGGGCCATGAAGAAAGGGTCTCCCACCATATCGGTGGAGTGACATGAGAGGTCAGTGAACCTCACTGAATACTGAGCTACAGTCATGCTTCCCTACTGCAAATGAAGAATAACTAGTATGAACACTTCGCGAAGAGTCACTGGAACAATCTCTCCCATAAATATGCTCTCAAAGTCTGCCTAGAGAAACATCACCTCATCGTGAACCTGGAGCATCAAGTTCCAACATATGCTTGTTGCTGCCTATAGAAGGCTGGTGGCAAGGACCACCATGAGATCGGCTAGTGTCCCTATGAGCTGTAAGACTCTCACCACAGCCTCTAGCCAATCCTCACCCGCCTGTGGGTCTATCTCACTCCTGAACCTAGGTGGCCTCTAGAGCAGGAACTCGTGCATCGCGCTCATGTGGCATGCACCATCTGCTACTGGGGCTGGTGGCATCGGTGGACCAATGGGAAATGGTACCGATGGTGCCTCCACTGGTTACTCTACTAGAAAAGGGCCTTACATTGATGCATCATCGCTCAGTGGGTTGTCAGTGCGTACAACTCTCAGAACACCTAGCCGGCTGTCTGTGTGGAAACATCATGAAAAGAAACAGGTGCGCCACGATTAAAAATTTATACTTGGTGAGATGAAAGTTATACCTGATGATCTCACCCAAAAGATAACAAAGAAAAATCTTGTAAACACACACGAAATTATTGTTTTTATGCACTGAGTCAAAAATTAGAAGTTAGGGTCCTGGTGTATGGATTCGTCGGCCGCCGTACCAACATTGGACTCCCGAAACTGAAAACCGCACTCACTGCACTTAACACTATTGTCGTTCAAAATAAAGATCAGAGTCCTAGTTCTTCAGTAGAACCGATTCCTTTGATACCAATTTGTCACGACCCATCCCCCAGGGCCCATTTCGTGACTAACCCCATGCCCGCCTTTCATAGACCAGGGGCTGGCGAGTAGCACCAAAGGAATATTCCCTAAAATTGGGAATGCATTGCCCTTATAACCTGTAAACACACGCAACCAAGCATACAATAAGATAGGAACACAAGTAAACTGAACTATAAACAGAGTGATGAAAGTAAAACTAGGTTGGAATACAAGCCCAATAGTAATAGTACAAGTACAACTGAAATACAATACAACTGAAGAAAAAATAAATTCAGCTATTGGGTCGTCCTACGAGGATCCTACCTGAAGGGTAGGTACAGATCGCCTCCTCAACACACCACATCCACCCATCTTCTATACCTACCGACATGTTGTATGGTCCACCTCCAGGTACCGTCCAGTCCTGGTAATCTCAGCCTCCGTCAGAGCTTTCAGTCGTCTACATCCAACACAACAAGGTGTGGGCATATCCCGTGCAGGGGTGAGTATATTGATACTCAGTAGGGAACTCGAGACCTTCAAGGTCTTACAAAATCTATAAATGATAGTCCTCAAAGTATGAAATCAATAGATAACTCTACTTAGGTATATGCCCATACATATACCTATATTATCAAGTAATCCATCTCAGTCATGAGGAAAACACAGAGGTACTGAATCAGCTCATACCAGGATTTATTCTAGGGGTAGTATCAAGTAACATTCCTAATCACAACGCCGAACACCAAGGCTACTGAAGAACTCCTCCTCTATCAAGTACAATGGGCCTACCGTGTCACACAGAGGTGCTTCCCACTAACCATGGACTGCTAAGGTACTCCTCTTGTCGAGTACCATGGGTCTGTCATGTTACCAAGGTGCTCCCCACCGTGGGTCTCCTGTGTCACCAATGTGCTCTCTCTCGTAGCCTGATGAGGTACTCCTCCTATCGAGTATAGTGGTTCTACCATGTCACCAAGGTTGTCCCCACTGTGGGTCTTCTGCGTCACCAAGGCACTCCCCACTAGGCCAGTCGAGTTACTCCGAGTCGAAACGGTCAGAAATCATTAAGTCCCATCTAGTCGTAGGGTTTCGTATGTATTGCGCTTGGGGAAACCACTTCCCAAGCCATAGGTCAATACTAAAACTACCACAAATTCACACAAATAAGTATCTCAATGGTCCTCCACGTCATAGGGGGCTCAACGTAACAAACGTCTCGTCAATCAGACGCATGATCTGTGAGTTATTAGCCTTTTAGTCCTGGGGGCCCGGTTGGATTCATGCTCGATCCAACTAGAATGTGCCCCATCTCAAACCAAAACCCAGTGTGTTATACTCAAAGGGACATACTTTTTTCAAGACATCCAGAGCCACTGACGGTTCGTAAAAAGGACTTCTGGTGCCAAAGTTATGGACAAAAGAATGTAAATGGAGCGTAGTGGGCCCGAGTTCGGTCCGACCGGGTCGGACCGACCCGCTGGGTCTGGCCCGGTCTGCAGTGCAGCCCGAACAACAGTGTGGCTTGGACTGAGGGGCTACGGGGTCCACGAGGGGTGTGGAGTTTGTGAGGGCCGTTGGGCAGTGTGGCCGCAGAGGGCCGCAGGTCGGTAGAGCCGCGGGGCGGCGCAGCGCAGACAGCCGCGGGGTGGCGCGAACAGTCATGGGGCAGCACAGACAGTAGTGGTATCGCTCAGTGAATGACGTAAGCAGCTCGAATGGTGGCAGAGACGACTCGGCGGACGGCAGCTCGGCTCGGCGGATCGGCTCGGAGGACGGCGGCGGTGGCTCGACCTGGTCGGCGGTGGCTATGTGGACAACGGTGGTGGCTCGACGGCTCAGTGGGTGACAAAGAAGGTGTCTCGACTCGGGCGGTGCGGAGAGGTGGGGCCGCGGTCGGTGGAGTTTTTAACATCTTTGCCTTCACCATCTTCATCCATTGCGAAGAACACACAATTCAACACAAGAATTACGGAGAGAACATGCCATGTTAGTTTGTCCCACACTCTCCGTATTAGAGCAATAAGAAGAATCTATTATACTTAAATCACATGAATATTAAGAACGGGTAAGGGAAAACTATTCAAACACCCTCCCTACAAGCTCCAACAATTTAATCATTCCCAATCCCGCAAAAGAGGAACATTCGTGGATCAATCTAAAATAGAGAGTTGATCAGAATTCGTTGTTTTAGAAGAGAAGAATATGGGAATATAAAATAACTTATAAATAAACCCCTACCTTGAGTTTTTCATTTATGGATATCACGAGGGAGGAGATGACATCATTAGGGAGGGAAAGACGATCGTCGATTGAATATGTCCTACGCTGGAGGATTTCCCGAGGAATAATGTCAAAGTCAAGGTCAGTGTTCATCATTCGGAGAAGAAGTTCTTCATTTGCGTTCTTTCTCCAAGAGCTCCTCATCTCCCCAATTCCACCCAAATGAAATGATATCCCCCCAAATAATATATTAGGAGATCTATTATGTTTTTTGGCATACAATTTAAATTGGGATAATTAATTACTTAGCATAATTAAGTGGGGGAGGGTTGGAATAATAAATTAAATAGGGTTGACACAATTAATGTGGAGGAAGCTCAAGAGGATCCACCACATTAATGATGGGTTTGAAGAGGTTTAGGCCTCAGGTGGTCCCCACCACCATAACCTCTCATGGGTGGTTTTGATCAGTTGGTCCCCACCACCATAACCTCTCATGGGAGTTTAAGGTCTTGCGGTCCACACATCCAAACTTCCACATGGAGGTTTTAACAAATAAAATAAAAATAAAATGTTGTACAATTTTATTTTTATTCTATAATATAATGAAAAAACACAAGAACTAACTTCCACCATCGACCAATTTCCATCGAGTTGAAAGTCTCTTTATGTGAATATCGGCACTCCATGTTCAACGATGTTCTCAGATTTCAATTCCAACAACCGGTTCAAAAGTTAGAAAAACCACACTCACACGTTTACTGAATGTACCCGAAATAATGTTCAAAAAATTTATTCTGGGCACTCCAGGCCTCGGAAACACGCGTCTTCAATTTTCGCGGACTCGTAAAATTCCCATTTAATTAAAAAAAATTACATGTAAATTTTGTGTCATTAAAGGGAGTTACATTGGGAATACCCATCACAATATATTCCCTAAATCTCTTAGGAGAAACATTCAATTTTACCACTATCACGTTACCCAATGCATTAGAAAGCTATCTCGGCTCACCAGCCCTAGTTTTAACATGGAACCTCCCATATACGTAAACAATTCCCAAGAACCATAACATATTCATAGCACATAAAAAAAATAAAGGAAAGATAACATTCCCACATTTCAATAACAATATATCATTTAAATGTATTTACATAACAAAAACATTATCAAAACCATTTTCAATACCAAAATACATAAAAAAAGTATATGGTATTTATTTTCCTTTTAAAAACATTACGGCTTGTTAGGGAATCCATAGCTCAAATAATACCAGCGGTAGCAGAAAAGGTCATTTTCACCGCTTACGTTAAAAAGAGAGATTATTTTTTTGTCATTTAGTAAAAAGATTCGTAGAAAAATATTCTGTTTCAATGAAATTACTGTAAAAAGTTTTTTATACATCATATAAAAGAAAGTCATGTATTAAAACAAAATATGCCTCAATGAAAGGAGATTGAGAAAAAGTCCCTTACCTCGTGTCCGATTTGACCCGTCTGTACATTAATATCCTGAATTATAATCTCAAGTTAATTTATATTTTATTAAGATCATTTTTTATGTTTATTATTCCTTTTATATCACTTATTACAATGCTATAAACATTATGTAATCATTTATGTTAACAATGGTTCTTTTGTCGATATTTTGTACTTGAGTTAAAAATGAACATCCTATAATTAAAATTTGTTCATGTGGTAAAATATCAATTGTATCCAAAATTATATTCATGATGTAGATATCATATATATAATATATATCAAGTATATTTATGTATTTATAATAGTACAAAACATTTTGAGATAAGAAATGAAATGCATCGTTCATGGAGAAGGTAAGACGTACGTACACGTGAACGTTACTTTCAAATCTATTTCTTATTTTAATGGAATTAAAACATAATGATACAAAGTTATATTTTAATTATAGTATAATATCATATATAATATCATTAAATCCATCCTTTATACGTCCCACATGTGTCATTAACGAGTCATATCACTTCGAGGGGGCGGTAGTCTGGACTTCCTCAAATAAAATTATCGTGTTTACCCATAATGGAAACCATAAAGGTATGCTATAAATGGAAAATACAGAAGAAAAAAACAAAACATAAATATAATATATTTCATATATAAATACAGTTCCATCATAATGGACATCATGAGAGGTGGTATAAGATAATTAAACAATCATTGTTTCGTGAGGTGTTAGTTTTCCATCCATATAAACAGTATGTTCTTTACCCATTAGATGAAGGTGTGTGTAAGTGTAGTTAAAATCCTTCTCATAAAAACATCCTAGTATATTTAGTATACTGTTGTTGTTTTAAAATAAAGTAATAAAAAGATTTTATGGGTTGTAGAATTAAAATAAAACAAAAGAACTTAAGAGAAGACATTACCTTTAAATCAAGTAACTCCCTTTGGTTTGAACAAAACGTGTTTGTGGAAGTGTCTTATTCCAAAGTTAGTACTTATAAGAGGAGAGGACGTATTTAGGGGGATTAATTGGGAAGAGGTTGGATGATTCAAGTGTCTTGAGAGGTGTGAGGAATGGTTAGAGGTGAGGGATTTTTATAAGGGGGAGGAGGGGATTTTTAGAAAAGTGTAAAAATATTATTTTATTACATAATGATTTTCGGTTTTTAAATGTCCAAAACTTATTACAGTCAAAGATACAATGACTCATGGTCGAAATAAAATAATCCAATTATAATTTTTCAGGTTTTTTATATTATTTTAATCTTTATAATCTTATTTATTTAATTCTTTTATTAATGAGGTAAACACTACATCATTATTGTGACATAAATAATTTAATTTATTTGATGTCTAAAAATTATAAAACAAATACCATGATGTAGGAAATATTTTTACCCTTCCAAACAATATTTATAGTCTAAAATATAACTTATATAACCTTATGTAAAAATTAATTTACTAAAAGATATTTGTTTATGTTGTTTTTGTCTTTACATTAAGTTAATTAAAATAAAGTGTCATTATCACACCCAAGTGGCCCCATGAGGTCACCAAATTGACCCAAGGATAACCATGGTAGGAAGTGTATCAACCAATAGTATTAGGACACATGTTAGTGTAACTATATATTATTATTGTAATATTTGTTTACCCATATTTACCAGATTTACCCTTCAAAAATTGTAAATTAAATATTTATTGAAGTAAATATTCATAATTCCTAAAAATAAAATTTACCTATTTACAAAATTTAGACATCCTGATTCAAAATATGGAATCCATTTTTCAAAATTCAAAACATATAAGTGGTAGAAATTAATTTAAGATTAATTCCCACTATCAAACCAAAGGTGTGATTTTAAGAAATAATAACTATCAAAAGATTGACAATTGTTTATGTCCAATTTTAAAGTGAAATTAATTTCAATGACCAAAATTGGATTAAATGTTAAAAATATAATCTAATTACACTTTAAAAACATTTAAAAAAAAATCTAACCATATTAATGAATTATATTAAAATATAGTTTTCAATTAAAATACATAATTTTCATTATTCATTAAAAATGAACTTTATTAGAAAAATACCAAAATTTCATCCAAAATATATTTTGATGTCCCGATTCTAAAGAATAATATTTTTTTCAAATAGAACATATAAAAGGTAAAAAAACTAGATTTAAAACGGTTCTCCATCAAAAGATGGTAAATCGACCTTTTAAAGAATATTTGAGTATTTGTACTTAAAATTGGATTCATTCACATTTTAGGCCTCTAACTTTTATTGGGTAAATGTAAAAACAATTAAACAAAAATGTATAATAATATTGTAGTTAATTCTGTCCATTTCTTGCAATACAATGACTAGGAATTAACTACCATTTAAAATAATAATATTATATTATTATTGTACAATGTAATATTTCAAAGAAACTCATTATTGTGTATTAGTTACACCATCGAACATAGAAGCCCCTTTAAGTTAAAATTAATATTTAATTCAAAAAATATTAATTAAAAAGAAAATTTATTTTTTCTTTATTTACTAGGGATGTTACAATTATACAAATATTTCTATTAAGTAAACATTTTAGAAAATAAAAAAATAATTTTCCTATAATAAATATAAAAAATATGTTTTTTAGGACATAGAATAAAAAATAATTTCCTAGTAAGAATGAGTTAATGCGTCAACCCATAAAAAGGTATGTCACCTACCCTCAAATGTTTTGGGGAAGAATATGTTATAAAATTTATATAGATAGATATACAAGAAAAATTCATAACTGAGATGATATAATTTTCAACCATGTATAAAATTCATTCAAGGATTATATTCCATTTTTTAATAAATTAAGTGATTTAGAGATAAATTCTAAAATAATTTTAAAAAATAATTATAATTTATTCAATTTATCATTAAAAAATAAATTTTATATTTTATATCATTAGATAACATATTTATCATCTATCTATATATTTTTATTATAATTTTGTTTATATATACTAAATATATGGATTTCATGAAGTTAATTTCTATATGCTATGCTTTTTTATGATATAATCTTTCATAAATTCAATGTTTTTAATTTTATTATTGTGAAAACTGTTTTCCATTTTAAAACTAAAAATTAAAAATGAGAGATTCAAGATTCCAAATTATAGAATCTGATGGTTGTAGGATGGGGACATATTTTATAACCAATATTAAAAAAATACGAGTGAAGGTATGGGAAAATTATTTCCAAACACACGAAATGATCACTAAATGAAATAGTTAAGTCAATACATTGAAGGAATAATTGGCAGTATCTGTGATCAAGTGTGAGTCATCCATGAATATTGGATAACAGTGGAACTGATAAAATTTACTAAATGTTGAAAATATCATATACAAATATATGCTTGGGAGTACATTCATTTAACAAGTTATTGAGAGTGATTAAGATACAATTAACTTGTGCTTTGGAGTGACTAAAAGGTACAATTTAATTTCCCCTTACCAGTGCACCTATCTTAGTGAATTTGTAACTCAATTGATTTTTGTCCAATTTTTTCTCCCATAATGAATTTTTTTGTTTCATATAGAGTATTTCTTTTTTTAAAACCACATAAATACATGTGTTCTTTGTTGAGTTCTTGTTCTATTTCTCTTAGTTCAATATTCATTTTATATTGTGAGTTTTTTCAAGTGAGTGGATAGAGGGGTTTTAGGGTGTGAGGATTCATAGTTTTAGATAAAGAAATTCATGGAATTATATGCTTTAGACCTTATAATCAAACTTCATCTACATTTTTAGTTCCATAGGTTAGATCCTTTGGATTGTAGGTAGTAAACAGGAAGTGATATCACATGTAATAATTCTTTTGTTTTGAAACTTATATATCTACTTAAAAAAATTGAGTTTCATATCCTTTATGCCATTCTATTTTAGTGTGATTTTTCTAATATAAAATGATTAAATTGGAATATGGAAAGGTATAGTGATATATTTATATTTTATCTATATTTTAATTTGTTTTTATATTTTATTTAGTTTAATACTGGTGATTGAATATAAGATTCATGCTTGATATTAAAGTACTTTGTATTCCAGATTTGATTCATATAAAACATGTCATAAAATCCTATGGAAGAATCAAATTATAAATTCATATGAAACTAAAACCGCCCTAACTATAAAGGCATAGTAAAGTGGAAGTATGAGGTTGATCCCACTGAGAGCGGGGAATTTTGTGATGATAACTCTTGACTAAAGGTTGAGTCATCCCAATCTAAGTTTATTTTATTTAAAATAATTAAATTATTAAAATTAAATTATTAAAATACAAATATAATGATTAGAAAATCATAATATAGGGGAACTGACTTCCATGGGCACTTTTGCTAAAAATAAATCTTATCTTCACTTGAAAAACAATAATAATCATTTCATGAGCAATGAATCAATTTTATCAATAGAACAAATGTTCAATACATATCAATATAACTTAGAAAAAAATTTCTTCATGGCTATATGAAATAAAATATCAGAATGCATTATGATCATAATGAAAAAGCAGAAGAATAATCCAATTGAGTGGTCTTGAATTAATTAACTTTATCATGTTGGGTTTTTTATACTACCAAATGCACATGGTTTGTGATTTAATAACATATATGAAAATAATGAGTCATAACACAAATTAAATTGAATATAATCATTGAAAAAGTGAAGAAATAAATAAAACAATTTTGTACTCACTCATTTTAACTAATTCTGCTCTCCCTTAAAGATTTAGCTGATCATCGTTGTATGATCACCAATAATGAATAAACTAAAAAACACAGAAGATATAATATAAGATAATGAATGAGAAATAAATAAAATAAAATAAACATGAATTGAGATAATGATAATCCAACATTACATCGAAGAAGAATAAAAGAAATCAGAATGAAAACCTAACTACAGCGAGTCGAAACCCTAGTGGTAGTCTCATGGTGGTCGAACCTCAACTCCTAGAATAAAAAATAGATCTTTATCACTTTATATGACCCTATATTTATAATATTACAATTATTATAAGGGTTTTATGGGGTTAAACCTCCCATGACCTAGCTGTTTCTGAGTCATATGGCCAGCCCCTGTCAAATAGATATGTCAAAATCAATATTTTAGTATATGTCTGGGATTTTCACAATGTGTAGTATAAACATAATGTGTAAGGAGAAGGGCCTAATTTCTCATGGATTTCCATGGATTCAAGACATGTATAATTTCATGTTGTAAAATGTTTACATGAAGTGTAATGCTAAATTTCGGCACTAGAAACCACTTTTTCCCTTATTCATCAGTTCTGAGGCTCTCAAACATCTGATGATCATCCAAAATCATCCGAAACCTTTATTCAATGGATGTGTGGATCTTTTTGGATAAATTATTCAGTCATGTATTGAAACATCACGTTGCATTTTCAGGTTTTTTTATGTTTCTAAGTACCTTTGTTTTGGAGTAAAGGATTGGGAAGTGTTTGGGAGTTTTTATTTCAGGAAACGTTAAAGCCCAGTGTGTTGTGCACGGTTTGCGCACAGTTTGACAAACTGTGAGACCAAACTATGCCAGCCTTGAAACCTGGACAGAAGCTTCGACATGGGTGGATTACAGTTTGTTTTACCGTGCGGACATGCCGTGCGAGATGGGTGTACGAGGTAGTAGCTCACGCACGGTTAGTGCACGATTTGTCAAACCATGTGGCCAAACTGTGCGGTCACATAAAGAAGATCCTTAAATTGTGGATCTCATTCGGTTTTGCCTCTAAGTGCCTCATTTTTTCTTCTAAGTAGCCCTAACTTGGGATTTGTCTTCTCTTAAGGTTAGAGAGGGTTCTCCCATCATTACGGAGGAAATATGAAGGTTCCTCTTGGTGTATCGAAGCCAGATTCTTGAGGTATGTGATCGTTCTTCATCGTTCTTGATTGGTTTCTTAGATCTACCTAGATCTACTTCTCCTCTTCTCTTGGTTTCATAGATCTACACCGATTATGGGTAGATCTAAGTGTGTGGTACCAAATTTGATGAGATTTGGTCTTAATATTTCTAGGATAAGAGATCTAATGCTGGTTCTTGAAGAAGAGACCCGGTTTTCTTGAGCATTCTCGACCTTTGTGGTTTTGGTCCAAAACGTCGAGGTAGGTGGTTCCATCCCGACTTGCCAAATTTTTTATCATTGTATTTTCAGGATTTTTTTCAATCATTGATTTAAATTCAATTGATTATGTTGATTTCTATTAAATTGATAAAAACTCGATTCCAATGAATTGAGATGTTTGAAATGGTTTTGGAATGAAAATTTGGGAAAACCCCAATTCCATTGAATTGGGTGTGGTTATGGAAAATTGGTCGATTTAAGTTATTTCATTTATATTGTGGATTTGATGGAAATTTTTTCAGTTAAATTATTTAATTTAATTGTGAAAATGAAATTTGTAATGATGGAATTGGTTTTTAATGGATTTCAAACTTATGAAAATGGCTTAAAATGATTTGATAGAAACCCATTGGTTTTACCTTGTGAAAGAGGCATGTTTTGAATAAAACATGTTTTGGTTTTAAATGGAATGAAATTGGATCTTTTAAAATGAAATAATGGGATTGATCATATTTTAAGCATTCTTAAAATAGTTCGCCCATAATGTAAGAGCTCATGTAAGCCTTTGGTAGTTAGTGAGTTATTTGGATACACTCTACGCTACGACAACGTTCTATAACATACATGCAGCGGGTCACATCCCCGAAGGGTTGGTGATGAGTCTCCTTTTTCCAGTGTCATAGAGACGTGTGTGTACACATTTTTCTGAGTTCACATATAGAGTGTGGAATCCTATAACTAGTTAATACTATCGTACCTTTTGGCAGATGACCGTGTTGCTTGCTTGTTTTCTTATATTTGAGATATAAATGTATGCCAATGCTTTTGAACTGCTTACATGCCTGCTGAATTTATATAAACTATTTCATATAAAAGTTTTAATTAATCCATTGTTTTAGAAATATTCCATCATTGTAAACCCTTTCTTGATGAATTTTCCGTCATTTGAAAATGTATAGCATGATTTGTTAAAATATGATTTTGAATTTCAAAACCTGTTTATTTGAAAATTGAAAGTTTTTACTTGGATAATCTATATTTGGAATCTGTTATAGAATCTTTGGTGATATCCTACTGGGCTTAGGCTCACACCCTACTTTTACCTTCAGGTGTTTGTAGACTTTCTTCTTCCATGATCGAGCAAAGGGAAGGGACCTCTTGGAGGTGGATCCAGTTGTTGATCTCTGGTCTTAGTGAGTTGTTTCCTTAGGGACTTTGGGATTGGTCATACCTTTTTAGTACTTGGGTTGTAGAACTTCGGCATTTCATGCCTCTTTGTATTCTGGTACATCAATCCAAGTGGAGTTTCTTCTATTATGCATACTGTTTGTTTTACTCTTGCTTCCGCATTCTTGTGGAAAAATCATTCCCACTTTCATGTTGTATGATGCCAGGTGCTAGTCGTCAACCCGTGGGTATTGGGAACTCCCTTCAGGATATGTCAGGGTCGGCTCGGTTATCGGGTTACCAAGGTACCTAGGCTAGTTCGTGACAAAATGGTATCAGAGGGAGGTTTGAAACATCTTGACTTGATGACAGTATGCATTTGAGTATTCTTGTCGGGACTTAGGAGGTATTTGTGATTGAGTTCCTGGCCAGATCTCACCACAACGAACCTTAATTTACTAGGGGTGGTTAGGGAAAGGCGACTTGTAGATTAGTTCTAGTATTTTCCCCTATTTTGATTTTGATAGAGTGGAATCCAAATCTTGTTTTCCCTTCTTTTAAGAGTATTTTCCCTTGTTACTCAGGTTTAGTGTTAATATAATGTCTTATTTATTGTCTTTTGATGTTATGTAGCATCATGCCTCCGAGAAGACGTGGAAATAAAATTATTTTTCCAAAAAGTGGCTGCTGCTGAATCTCAGCAAGCAAGTCCTATTGTGGATCCAAGTCTGGTAGAGGTGATTGTTCGCACTGTCCAAGCTCTGGGGCAGGCAACACCTCCAGTTCCTGTTCAGGCTCTAGCTATAGATACTCATATTGATATTCTCCGAAGTCATTCTCAAGAGTTCCTATGCCAGAAGCCACCAGTATTCAAAGGCTCCACTGATACTCAACATGCTAAGGAATAGTTGAGTAAGATCTAACTATTGTTTGGGTTTTTGGAGACACTTGATGCGATCAAGGTGAAGTGTACCAACTTCATGCTGGAGGGACCAAGTAAGAGATGGTGGGACATGATGGTGACGGCTGGGAAACATGAGGGTTTGGAGTGGAAAGACTTTCAGATTCTTTTCACTGATCAGTTCTATCCAGAATCTATGGTGTTAGCCAAGGTTGTGGAGTTTTTCAAACATTAGCAGGCCAACAAAACCATGACTGAGTACTCAAATTTCTTCACTGAGTTGGTGCAGTTTTCTCCTAGAATTGTATCTAATGAGAGGATGAATGCTCGATGATTTGAGTTGGGGATTCGATCAGATATCCATTCTAAGGTTTTCATACTAAAGCTACCAACTTATTTCGATGTGCTGGATAAGGCGATGATGGTTGAGATGGATTTGGCAGGAAAGTATGGGTTGCAGGAAGTTCCCTTTTCTTCTTGTGGCAGTGTTGGTTACTTTAAAGGAAAACAGAAGAACGATGTTACTCATGGTGGTTCTTGACAACAAATTCATTCCAGACCACTGGTAGCACCAGGAGGGGCTTCCTTGACTTGCTATCAGTGTGGAAATCTATGACATTCTAAGAGGGTTTGCACTGATCCACCCAAGAACTATAGCTCATGTGGATGTTTAGGGAACCTACAGAGATTCCTCCATCCCTTATCTACTCCACATAGTGTAATAGGATCATCACCACCTCCAAATAATGTGGGGCAATCAAATTCATCATGCAAAAAAGGGTTCCAGCCTCAGGCCTCCGAAATGAAGCTTCTTAACGCACTGGAAGAGTCGCCAGAGGTATCTAATACAGGTCCTGCAACTGTGAGAGGTACCATTACTATAGCTTCATCTTTAGTGACAACTCTTTTTGATACTGGTGAATCTCACTCTTTTATTTCAACCCATCTTGTTAATCTGTTTAATCTGCCTATGGAGCTTTTATATTGTGAAATGTATATTACTACACCCCTTGGTGTAATGAGAGAAGAGGGTCTGCATAGTCATTCTTGTGTCTTATCTCTATCAGATGTCGATCATGTTTGGAGTTTCTTGGTTATCGACATGAAATCTTTTGACATCATTTTTGGGATGGATTGGCTCATTTCCAATAAAGCTCGGATCGATCTTTATCTTCGGCGGGTCTACCTTACTACACCCAGTGGTGTGTCTCTCGTTTTTCAAGGAGAATGGGACCCCAGGTCAAGTAGAGCCGGACCCTTTTTTCTAGAGTTGCGGAAAGTTATATCATGGTTTGATTTTTATCTAGAGAGAGATTCATTGTGTGGTGATCTCCCTCCAATTTTCACTGAGTTTCCCGACGGGTTTCCTTCTGACTTCTCTGGTTTGACACCAGTAAAGGATGTTCTTTTCACTATTCACTTATTGCCTAGTACTCAACCAGTTTCCATTCCCTCTTACCGAATGGCTCCAGCTAAACTAAAAGAACTGAAATCTCAGTTAGAAGATCTTCTTGAGAAAGGTTTTATATGCCCGAGTGTGTCACCTTGGGCAGAACCTGTTCTCTTCACCAAGAATACCGATGGTTCTCTTCTCTTATGTGTTGATTATCGAAAGCTCAATCGAGTTACGATAAAGAATAAATACCATTTACCACGAATTGATGATTTTTTTGATCAATTGAAAGGGGAAAAGTGGTTTTCAAAAATTGATCTTCGATCTGGTTACCATCAGTTGAGGATAAAGGAAACTAATATTCTTAAGACCTCTTTTCGGAGTAGGTATGGCCATTATGACTACTTCGTTATGCCCTTCGGCCTAAAAAATGCTCCTGCAGTTTTCACGGTGTTAATGAACAAGGTTTTCTGTGAGTATCTTGATAATTTTGTGGTTGTATTTGTGGATGGCATTCTTGTATACTCCAATTCTGAGGAGGATCATGTGTATCACCTAAGAACAGTTCTGAGTCTTATAAGAAGTCACTGACTTTAGGCCCAACTTTCAAAGTGGGATTTCTGGATTCTGGAAGTAAAATTCTCAGGACATGTCGTGTCAGAACAAGTAATATTAGTTGATCATGAAATGGTGAAGGTTGTTATGACTTGGGAACACCCAAGAAATGTTTTCGAGATTCAGAACTTCTTGGGCTTAGCGGGATATTATCGCTGGTTTGTTAAAGACATCTCAAAATTAGATTCTCCAATGACTACTCTGACTTGAAAGGGAGTGAAATTTTCCTGGAATGAAAAATTTCAGAGTAATTTTATTGAGCTAAAGTGTCTTTTGGTTACTACACTGGTGTTAATTCTTCCTGAGTATGGGATAGGTTTTGTGGTCTTCTGTGATGCATCGGGTTTCGGTTTGGGATGTGTCCTCATGAAGGGCAATCATGTTGTTTCTTATGGATCTCATCAGCTTAAGCCTCATGAGAAGAACTATCCTACCCATGACCTTGAAAATTCAGCTGTAATGCACGCACTTAAGTGTTGGAGACATTACCTTTATGGAGAAAGGTTTACTATGTATGAATACCACAAGATCTTGAGTTATATATTCTCTCAAAAATATTTGAATCTTCGCCAAAGGCGTTGGGTGGAGTACCTACAATCTTTCGACTTTGACATTGGCTATACCCCAGGGAAATGGAATGTCATTGCAGATGCGTTAAGCAGGAAACTTCCAACTCAAGCTATCAAAGAAACTTTAGAAGAGTGGAGTTTGATGGCTCTTTTTGCTCAGTTGCATATTGGAGTTCAGTTGATGGGTAATGAAGTTTCATTAGACAGTGTTCAGTTGACTTTTACTCTCCTCGAATTGATTCTTCAAGAACAGCAACTAGATGATGAATTCCATAGCATTAGGGACTCTCTTTATGGTGGGGAGACTGACACCTAGTGTACGTTCTCCAAAGAGGGTGTTCTATGTTATTGAAACTGTTACGTTGTGTCGTTATCAGCAAGGAAGGATGTGATGGGTTTTTTCCATAACTCTCAGTGGGTTTTGCACCCAGGGAAAAAAAAATGTTCTATGACATGCAGCGGCAGTTTTGGTGGCCAGGTATGAGACGATACATTGATGAGTTTGTATCTCATATCTATACATGCCAGCAGGTGAAAGTTGAGCACCATAAACCTTCAAGTTTGCTTCAACCACATCCAGTCTCTACATGGAAGTGGGATGAAATATCGATGGAATTTGTAGTTGGGTTACCTCAAACCCAGAGGAAGAAGAATGTGATATGGGTTGTTATGGATATGCTGACCAAGCCGGATCACTTTATACCTATTCGAGATACAATCAAACTTGAGGAGTTGGGAAATATCTATGTGAAATAAGTTATTCGTCTGCATGGAGTTCTATCTGCTATAGTCTATGATAGGTATCCTCGGTTTACTTATCACTTTTGTAGAGGCTTACAAGGGGAATTGGGATCTTAGGTTTGTTTGAGCATGGCCTACCATCCACAGTCAGATGGCCAGACAGAAAGTGCAATTCAGATCCTTGAGGATATGCTCCGCGCTTGTGTTATTGACTTTGGTGGGTCTTGGGATGATCATCTAGGCTAGTTGAGTTATCTTATAATAACAGTTAACAATATACGATCAAAATGGATCCTATTGAGGCATTGTATGGCCGTCCTTGTAAATCTCCTTTATGTTGGTCAGAGATTGGTGAAAGCTCCTTGGTAGGACCAAGTTCAGTCCAAGAGACGACAGCTAAGATCTAGTTGATTCATCAAAGAATGTTGACAACTCAGAGTCGGTACAAGTCTTATGCTGATCATCACCGTAAACCTTTTTCATTCTCAGTTGGTGACTACGTGTTATCAATTTTTTCACCCTGATTGGGTCATCGACGACTTGGGAGGCAAGGGAAGCTTGCTCCCCATTTTGTGGGACCTTTTGAGGTTATTGGTCTTGTGGGGAAAGTTGCTTACCGTTTATCTCTACCACCACAGCTGATGTCAATACATAATGTGTTCCATGTATCGCAGCTGTGAAAGTATCTCTGTGATCCATCCCATGTTGTGAGGTGGAGTGATCTTGAGATTGAGCCAGATTTATCTATTACTGAATGACCAGTCAGGGTTTTTTATTCTGAGACCAAGGTACTTCGTTGGATAACGATACCTCTGGTCCATGTGCTTTGGAAACATGGTTTTTATCTTCATGAGACATTGGAAAGGGAGGCACTAATGTGGGATTAGTGGCATCATCTTTTTGACGTGGAGGTTTCTTCTTAAGCTTTCTGGGGGTAGAAAAATCTTATGGTGGGGAGTTTGTAACATCACGTTGCATTTTTAGGTATTTTTTTATGTTTCTAAGTACCTTTGTTTTGGAGTAAAGGCTTGAGAAGCATTTGGGAGTTTTTTTTGGAAAAGTTAAAGCCCATTGTGCTGTGCACGGTTTGCGCACGGTTTGAAAAACCGTGCGACCAAACCCTGCCAGCCTTGAAACCTGGAAAGAAGCTTCCGCATGGGTGGTGCATGGTTTGTCTAACCGTGCATCCAAGCCATACGAGATGGGTGGCCAAGGCAGTATCTCACCCACGGTTAGCACATGGTTTGTCAAACTGTGTGGCCAAACCGGGCAGTCACTTAAAGGAGATCCTTAAATTGTGGATCTCGTTCGGTTTTACCTCCAAGTGCCTCATTTATCTTCTTAAGTAGCCCTAAATCGGGATTTGTCTTCTCCTAAGGTCAGATAAGGTTCTCCCATCATTCCGAAGGAGATCCGAAGGCTCCTCTTAGTGAATCAAAGCTGGATTCTTGAGGTATGTGACCGTTCTTCATCGTTCTAGATTGGTTTCTTAGATCTACCTAGACCTACTTCTCTTCTTCTCTTGGTTTCATAGATCTACACCCGTTATGGGTAGATCTAAGTGTGTGGTACCAAATTTGATGATATTTGGTCTTAATCTTTCTAGTATGAGAGATATAAGGCGGGTTCATGAAGAAGAGACCCGGTTTTCTTGAGCGTTCTCGACCTTTGTGGTTTTGGTCAAAAACTTAGAGGTAGGTGGTTCTTTCTTGACATTCCAAATTTATTATCATTGTATTTTCTTGATTTATTTTAGTCATTGATTTAAATTAAATTGATTAAGTTTCTTTCAATTAAATTGATAAAAACTCGATTCCATTGAATTGAGATGTTTGAAATGGTTTTGGCATGAAAATTTGGGAAAACCCCAATTCCATTGAATTGGGTGGGGTTATGGAAAATTGGTCAGTTTAAGTTATTTAATTTAAATAGTGGATTTGATGGAAATGTTTTCAATTAAATTGTTGAATTTAATTGTGAAAATGAAATGTGTAATTATGGAATTGGTTTTTAATGGATTTCAAACTTATGAAAATGTCTTAAAATTATTTGATAGAATCCCATTGGTTTTACCTTGTGAAAGAGGAATGTTTTCAATAAAACCTGTTTTGGTTTTAAATGGAATGAAATTGGGTCTTTTAAAGTGGAAGAATGGGATTGATCATATTTTAAGCATTTTTAAAATAGTCTGCCCATCTTGTAAGAGCGCATGAAATCCTTATGTAGTTAGTGAGTTATTTGGTTACACTCTACGCTACGACAACATTCTATAACATGCATGCAGTGGGTCACATCCCCGACGGGTTGGTGACGAGTCTCCTTTTTCCAGTGTCATAGGGACGTGTGTATACACATTTTTATGAGTTCACATAGAGAGTGTGGAATCCTATAACTGGTTAATACTATCGTACCATTTCGCATGTGAACATATTGCTCGCTTGTTTGTTTATATTTGAGATATAAATGTATGCCAATGCTTTTGAACTTCTCACATGCCTGCTAAATTTATATAAAATGTTTTATATAAATTTTTTACTTAAGCCATTGTTTTAGAAATATTCAATCATTGTAAATCCTTGCTTGATGAATTTTCCATCATTTGAAAATGTATAGCATGATTTGTTAAAATATGATTTTGAATTTCCAAACCTATTTATTTGAAAATTGAAATTTTTTACTTGGATAATCTGTATTTGGAATCTGTTATGGAATCTTAGGTGATATCCTACTGGGCTTATGTAAAGACCCGTAAAATTCAAGGGAAATTTTTTCTTAATTTTCTTAAGAATTTTAAAAGAGCGCGGTTTCTGACGGCACCTGATTCCGAGGCCCGGAGTGCCCGGAATCAATTTCCGAAGTTTGGCTCGGGTACGTTCAGTGAACGAACGAGCGGGTTTTCCTAACTTTTGATCCGGTGCTCGGAATTGAAATCTGAGGGCACCGATGAACTCGCAGCACCGTTGTTCGCTTAAAGAGACCCTTTCGGAAGTTGCGTTTGTTGCGGGTTGAAAGTTAGTTTTTGGGAGATTTATAAAAATTTGAATAAAAAATGTGGATTCTTTTTATTTCACTTTTGTAGGTTAACTCCTCTCAAAAGGAGTTAGAGGTGGGACCCACACCCACTTAACCTCCCTTGAGAGGATTAAGTGTGGTGGGACCCACATGAACCTAAACCTCTCAACTTCCCCCTTAAACTCCCCTCTCTCCCTCTTAAATGTTTGTAAACTTAACATCTAATTAATTACACATGACATGTTAATTAATTAAGTGTTATGTTTTTGAATTTGAAGTTTTGAATTCCTTGGCTTGGTAAATAAAATAAGGAGGGACCTTATTTTATTTTGTTATCCAACTTGTGTGGATTTCGTTTTGAGAGATCCTCCTCCATCTTCTTCATCTTGACGAAGAACGCTCATCTTGACGAAGAACGCTCAAGCTCCGACGAAGAACGCCGCTCCGCTCTTCTTCGTCTTCCGTGTCAACGAGAGGGAACGCTGCTTCCTCCTCGGATTCCCTTCTTCGACATAAGAGGTTTCGCCAACGACGTATCATCGGACGCATCTCTTCGTCAACGGAATTGACGAACGACTACCGCGACGCCGATCTCCGCGACGTCGACTTCTGCAGACATAGACAAATCCTCGAACGTATACCCAAGGTAAGGGTTGTTGATCTTCGTTTAATTACTCCATTCTTGATCGTGGATCTAGAATGTCTAATGTGTGGCTTTTGATTATTTTTAAGTTGTGTTTTTTTATTTAACGTGAGGGGGGCCGGACCGCATGAACACGGCCGAACCCCCTCCATCGTTCATGTTGTTTATCTGCGAGCGGAAGCAAGGTGGCGTGGTGCCGTCGCACCACGCGGATAATTGTATGTTAATCTTACATGACACCATTGCGCGTGCGCCATGGAAGAATCTTCAAGAACGCGACGCCGTCGCGCCACGTTGAAAGAAATCGAGGTGCGGCGGAGGGGCGCGGTGCCGTCGCACCGTGCCGGATGACGAATACCGCGGCCGGTTCCGGGCCGTGGTGAATCGAGGAGACCGCGGCCGGTTCCGGGCCGCGGCGGAACGAGGACACCGGCGGCCGGGCCGCCGGCGCCGGAAGCCGAAGAGGGGACCGGATTTTCCGGTCCCGTTGGAGAAAACCGGCCGGCCAGCTGGCCGGCCGGATGGCAGTAAACCGGGGGAATTAATCCCCCGGCCGGCTCATCAAAACCCCCCTCTTAATGAGGGGGGCGGTTTCCTTGAGGGGGGCAGGAGGCCCCCCGTTTCCTACCAATCAAGCCCCCCACGTGGTGGGGGGGGGGGGCGGTTTGCAAAAAGGGCGCGGCTATATGCCGCGCCGCCCCTCAATCAGCGGGGGCTTTGTCCCCCCGCATGCCGCCGGGCCGCCCCGCCTGCTGCCGGGCCGCCGCGCTACCGCCGGGCCGCCGCGCCGCCGCGCCGCCGCGCCGCCGGCCGGCCGGTCAGCCGGGCCGGGTCGGGTCCACCCGGTTCGGGCCGACCCAGGGGGGGTCGGGCCGGGTCGACCCGGACCCGGACCCCCCGTTTCGGATCAGATTCGGTCTTTTGGCCATAACTTGAGCCTCGGACCTCCGATTGATGAACCGTCTGCGGAAACGCGATCCTTGGATCGAGACGGTCGTTTCGGTATATCGCACTCAAGGTTTCGGATTACTTTGAGTTCGGCCGGGTTGGTTCGTTTACGAAACCAACCGGGCCTTCGGAGCGGAAACGCTCATATCTTGAGCTACGGACGTCCGATTGACGTGCCGTCAGCCGTGTTGTGTTCCTCTTAGTGAGACGGATCTTTTGGCATACTCCGCCCGAGGTTTGGACGCAGGTGGAGTACGGTCGGGTTGGTTTTGCTTTAAAAACCAACCGGGCCCCTGGGACGAAAATGCCAATAACTCTCAGACCGGGCGTCCGATCGACGCGCCGTCTGTTGCGTTGAGTTCCTGTTGATGATACGGAACTTTTGGATACATCAACTCTGGACTTTGTGACAGTTGATGTATCAGCCTCTCGGCTCGTGGAGCGGACCCTCCTGTACGACTTTGCTGTGTGCGGGAACCCTAGTGCTGGCTGCGACTGCTACTACTGCTACTACTGCTACTGTGACTGCGACGAAGACAGTACAGAGATCCTGTGTGGATTCGACGACGACGACTACAGCACTCAGCGATCCTACGTGGGTCAGTGCTACAGGTCCTGTGTGGGCCTGATCCTGTGTGGGTCCGATCCTGTGTGGGTCCTTGCACTCAGCGGTCCTGTGTGAACCAGCGCCTACAGGTCCTGTGTGGGCCCGATCCTGTGTGGGTCTTTGCGGGGGTTAGTTACCTTTTGATCCTTCGTGGGTCTGACGACTTAGATGGATCAGTGATCATCTTTATCGTCCTTTGAAGAAGTATACCTGTGTGAGCTGAATCCTGTTGCTTTCCTGTGTGGATTGTGTTGAGCAATCCTGTGTGGATTACGTTTTGCTTTCCTGTGTGGAATACGTTTACTTTCCTGTGTGGACTGAGTTGTACTTGGGCTCGGAGGTTAGAGTGTATTTGAAATTGATGACTTAGGTATATGTATGGGCATATACCTAAGCAGTATCGGTTGTTACTTCGTGATTGTACCTTTCTTCATGGTTTATCCTTTGTGGATTTGAGAGACCTTCAGGGGTCTCGGGGTCCCTACTGAGTAGCTTATACTCACCCCTGCACGGGTTTTGCCCGCACTACGTTGTGTTGGTTGCAGACGACGGACAGCGTTGACCTTAGCTGAGGCTTGCAGAGCGGGACGGTACCCAGAGGTGGACCACTGGGCGGGACGTGCACGGAGCGGACGATGGGACCTGTGGAGCAGAGGAGCTATCTGTACCCACCCTTCAGGTGGGATTTCCAGTGGACATCTCGGTGTAGCGGCATTTACTTTTCAGTTGCTGTTTTCCCTTTCGAGTTGTACTTTACTTTCAGTTTGGGTTTGTATACTGGCCCATTTACTTTTCCGCACTTTCAGTTGTACTCTGCTTTTGTTTAGTGTTTACTTTCCACTTGCTTACTCTGTGGTGTTTGTTTATTTTCAAAGGCAATGCCTTCCCTTTTTACCGGGATTTACGCCTTGGTGCTAGTCGCTAGCCCCTGGCCTATGGAAGGCGGGCTTGGGGTAGTCACGGCACGGACCCCGAGGGCGGGTCGTGAAAAATTGGTATCAGAGGAGTTCGGTTCTACCGTGAACTCTGATCTTTTCTATGTGAAGCAATAATGTTTAGCGTATTGAGTGTGGATTATCAGTCCAGGGAGTCCAGTGTTGGTGCGGCAACCGACGTATCCGTACACCAGGACCCTGACTTCTGATTTCCGACTTAATGCATGAAAACATTGATTGCGTGTGTGTTTCAAAGTTTTCTTTGTGATTACTTATATCAGCTCACCAGGTATACTGTTCTGACCGTGGCGCACCTGTTTTCTTTTCAGGATGGTCCCACGACGGCAGCCAGCTAGGGTTCCGAGAGTCGAGCGTGACGACAGCCCACCGAGCGACGAGGCCTCGGTGCAGGGACCTTTGTCAGCAGTGGCATCGGCGGTAGCTCTACCCGCCGAGCCCCCGATGCTTCCAGCAGCAGCCTCTGACGATGCACGTCGCCTCAGCGCACTGCATGAGTTTCAGCGCCAGCGACCGCCCAGGTTTCGCGGGGAGACGGATCCCCAGGCAGCAGAGGACTGGCTGGAGGCGGTAGTACGAGTGTTTAGGCTAGTGAGGACACCAGCAGACCTCATGGTGATCCTCGCTGCGAGCCTACTACACGCAGCAGCAGGATGATGGTGGAGCTTGATGCTCCAGGTGCACGATGAGGCATCTCTACTTTTGACGGACTTTGAGAGCCTCTTCCGCTCGGAGTTCGTCCCAGCCACCCTTCATGCGGTGCGTATCCAGGAGCCTCTACAGCTGCGGCAAGGCAGCATGACGGTCGCTCAGTACTCGGCGAGATTTACCGATCTCTCGCGCTACTCGACCGACATGGTACGGGACCCATTCTTCCGGGCCCGGACCTTCGAGCAGGGTTTGAGACACAAGATCAGGGCATCGCTGATTTCCCTCAGCATACCGACTCAGACAAGAGTACTGGAGCGGGCCCTTCTGATAGAGATCTTCCTTGCTGAGTCTACACCAGCACAGAGACCCACCGCAGGGCGGCACGTGGCAGAGTCATCTGCAGGAGGAAGTCGACGGATGACTCAGGGGTCCAGACAGACCAGACCTTCGGGCAGACGATCTCAGGGCACTGGCTCAGCAGTGCGGGGCACACAGCGCGGAGCCAGTCTTACGAGAGGCAGACAGTGCTACTCGTGCGGCGGGCAGGGCCACATGGCTCGTGACTGCCCGACCCGCCGTGCCGAGGAGCAGCAGACAGTTGATGGACCACCGAGGCAGAGGCAGAGGGTCGACCGTGGCGGTCCGCAGGGAGGAGGCGGACGAGGAAGAGGAGCTGGACGAGAAGCCGGTGGTGGCCGACGCTTTGAGGCTCTACCACCACCACCACCAGGAGGTCCACCCCGACCACAGGGAGCTGGCGGGCAGCGACAGGCTCAGCTCCAGGCAGCAGAGGCCTATGACCACGGCGCACCCGAGATGATTCGAGGTACTATCTGTGTCTACTCCACCCTTGCTGCAGTTCTTATAGACACAGGAGCGAGTCACTCTTTCATAGCCGCTGCCCTTGTTCGGAGCTCGGAGATTCCGACAGAGCCGTTGGCTCGATCCTTATGGATAGAGACTCCTACGGGAGCAGACTCGACGATTACGCACTGGTGCCGGCAGTGTGAGCTTACTCTAGGAGGCGAGAGCTTCGGCTGGGATCTTCTTGTAGCAGCGTCGAGGCCTTACGACGTCATCTTGGGCATGGATTGGCTATCTATGGTCCATGCACAGATTGACTGTTTTAGGCGCAAGGTGCGATGTGTACGCACCGACGGGAGCAGGTTCACCTTCACCGGCGAGAAGGGAGCCTTTGCAGCACAGGATGGAATTCCGCGGAGGAGAGGACAGCCCATCACTCATCAGTTGGCTAGCCTTATCCTTGGAGCAGTTGACGTGCGGAGTCCTGGTTTTCCTGCAGTGGTGGATCAGTTTGCGGACGTTTTTCCCGACGACGTTCCAGGGCTACCTCCTCGCAGAGAGGTAGACTTTTATATTGACTTGTACCCCGGGACAACCCCAATATCCACTCCAGCATATCGGATGGCCCCCGCCGAGCTTCGAGAGCTACGGGTACAGTTGGAGGACTTGCAGGGCAAGGGGTTCATCCGACCCAGTGTTTCACCCTGGGCTTCCCCGATATTGTTCGCCAAGAAGGCGGACGGGAGCTTGCGACTTTGTGTTGACTATCGTCGCCTGAACCAGGTGACAGTGAGGAACAAGTATCCGCTACCGAGGATTGATGACCTCTTTGATCAGCTCAAGGGAGCACGGTGGTTCTCGAAGATAGACCTCAGGTCAGGCTATCATCAGCTCAGAGTCAGAGACGGGGATGTGCAGAAGACGGCCTTCAGATGTCGGTATGGCCACTATGAGTTCTTGGTTATTCCTTTCGGTGTAACCAATGCTCCAGCAGTGTTCATGGCTCTCATGAACAGGATCTTTCAGCCATACCTCGATCGGTTTGTCGTGGTCTTCATCGACGACATTCTGATTTACTCTACGACAGAGGAGGAGCACGCCTATGACTTGCGAGTTGTACTAGACACACTCCGAGAGCACCATCTTTATGGTAAGCTCTCGAAGTGCCAGTTCTGGATACGTGAGGTCCACTTCTTGGGACACGTTATCTCTGAGGTGGGAGTTGCAGTGGATCCCGCGAAGATTGAGGCTGTGTTAGCATGGGAGCCACCCAGGAGCGTGACTGAGGTTCAGAGTTTCTTGGGACTAGCTGGATACTATCGGAGATTCGTGCCAGATTTCTCTAGAGTTGCGGCATCACTCACAGCTTTGACGAAGAAGGGGAAACCCTTCGTGTGGTCTGACAGATGTCAGCAGAGCTTCCAGGAGCTGAGACAGAGATTGACCTGCGCACCTATCTTGAGGTTGCCTGAGGAGGGAGTAGGGTACGTAGTTTACTGCGATGCATCAGGGACCGGACTCGGATGTGTTCTGATGCAGGAGCGGGTAGTGATCGCCTATGGATCACGTCAGTTGAGGCCGCATGAGCAGAACTACGCTACCCATGACCTGGAGTTAGCAGCAGTGGTCTTCGCTCTGAAGACATGGTGACACTATCTGATGGGCGAGCGCTTTACAGTCTTTTCCGATCATCAGAGTCTCAGGTATATCTTCTCTCAGAAGGAACTGAACCTGAGACAGCGATGATGGCTCGAGTTCCTCCAGGACTATGACTTTGAGATAGTCTATACTCCTGGGAAGGGGAACGTAGTAGCCGATGCCCTCAGCTGGAGGACGGGCATTCAGCTACTTGAGGATGCGACGAAGCAGCTAGCCTCTTTGCAGATATCCTTCGTGGATAGAGATGGAGCAGCCTTTCTTCAGTCTCTCACAGTCACTCCTCCACTACTACAGCGGGTCAGGGAGGCACAGCGTGAGGACGCTGACTGTGAGACACGGCGTGTACAGATATCCTCGGGACAGGCACCTGATGGTTTCTCCCTTGGAGCAGAGCACATCATCCTTTTCAGAGGACGTACCATGGTACCAGTTGCTTTGCGAGAGGAAGTGCTGAGTGAGTTTCACACTTCTCCTTTAGCGGTACATCCTGGGGTGGCGAAGATGTACCAGGACCTCAGACGACAGCACTGGTGGCCGGGCATGAAGAAGGCTGTAGCAGAGTTCGTTTCTCGATGCCTTACCTGCCAGCAGGTGAAGGCAGAGCATCAGGTACCAGCAGGCTTGGTACAGCCCTTGGAGGTTCCGGAGTGGAAGTGGGACGGCATATCTATGGACTTCGTGACTGGACTTCCACGCACTTCCAGAGGTCACGACTCCATCTGGGTGATTGTTGACCGACTCACCAAGTCGGCACACTTCTTACCCATCAGAGAGCAGGGCTCAGTAGAGAGCTTGGGACGTCTCTACGTTCAGGAGATTGTGCGGCTCCACGGTGTGCCATCATCTATCGTCTCCGATCGAGATGCTCGCTTTACTTCCCAGCTTTGGAAGGGGTTACAGGAGGCGTTCGGGACGCAACTACGTCTGAGCATAGCCTTTCACCCTCAGACGGATGGTCAGACGGAGAGGACCATTCAGACTCTCGAGGACATGCTCCGCGCATGTGTCCTCGACTTTGGTCGTAGCTGGGAGGACCACCTACCCTTGGTGGAGTTTGCATACAACAACAGCTACCACTCCACTATCGGGATGGCACCGTACGAGGCGTTGTACGGCCGACCTTGTAGATCTCCTTTGTGCTGGACAGACCCTGAAGAGTCAGCACTGGTGGGACCGGAGATGGTCCAGGCCACGACAGAGAAGGTCCAGGTCATCCAGGAGCGGATGAGGACAGCTCAGAGCCGACAGAAGTCATATGCTGACAGGAGGCGGAGACCACTAGAGTTCGAGGATGGCGACCACGTCTTCTTGCGGGTCTCACGTCGACGTGGTATTCGGAGATTTGGACGAGGCGGCAAGTTATCTCCGCGCTTCATCGGACCCTTCCAGATTCTCAGCAGGATTGGTGAGGTGGCTTATCGCCTGGCTCTACCACCTCAGTTGCACCGGGTGCACGACGTCTTCCACGTGTCTCAGCTGAGGAGATACGTGCACGACCCGACGCACATCATTGACTATGGGGAGATTGACGTTGACGATGGGGCGACTTTTTCGGAGGTCCCGGTGGAGATAGAGGATCGACAGGAGCGGGTCCTGCGTGGGCGATCGATTCCTCTTGTGCGCATCAGATGGCAGCACGGGAATCTCCAGGAGAGCACATGGGAGCGGGAGGCTCAGATGCGAGCTCAATACCCTCATTTGTTTCCCTAGTTTTGATGTATCTTTACGGGGACGTAAAGCCCTGAGGTGGGAGTAATGTAAAGACCCGTAAAATTCAAGGGAAATTTTTTCTTAATTTTCTTAAGAATTTTACAAGAGCGCAGTTTCTGACGGCACCTGATTCCGAGGCCCGGAGTGCCCGGAATCAATTTCCGAAGTTTGGCTCGGGTACGTTCAGTGAACGAACGAGCGGGTTTTCCTAACTTTTGATCCGGTGCTCGGAATTGAAATCCGAGGGCACTGATGAACTCGCAGCACCGATGTTCGCTTAAAGAGACCCTTTCGGAATTTGCGTTTGTTGCGGGTTGAAAGTTAGTTTTTGGGAGATTTATAAAAAGTTGAATAAAAAAAATGTGGATTCTTTTTATTTCACTTTTGTAGGTTAACTCCTCTCAAAAGGAGTTAGGGGTGGGACCCACACCCACTTAACCTCCCTTGAGAGGATTAAGTGTGGTGGGACCCACACGAACCTAAACCTCTCAACTTCCCCCTTAAATTCCCCTCTCTCCCTCTTAAATGTTTGTAAACTTAACATCTAATTAATTACACATGACATGTTAATTAATTAAGTGTTATGTTTTTGAATTTGAAGTTTTGAATTCCTTGGCTTGGTAAATAAAATAAGGAGGGACCTTATTTTATTTTGTTAGCCAACTTGTGTGGATTTCGTTTTGAGAGCTCCTCCTCCATCTTCTTCATCTTGACGAAGAACGCTCATCTTGACGAAGAACGCTCAAGCTCCGACGAAGAACGCCGCTCTGCTCTTCTTTGTCTTCCGTGTCAACGAGAGGGAACGCCGCTTCCTCCTCGGATTCCCTTCGTCGACATAAGAGGTTTCGCCAATGACGTATCATCGGACGCATCTCTTCGTCAACGGAATTGACGAACGACTACCGCGATGCCGATCTCCGCGACGTCAACTTCCGCGGACATAGACAAATCCTCGAACGTATACCCAAGGTAGGGGTTGTTGATCTTCGTTTAATTACTCCATTCTTGATCGTGGATCTAGCATGTCTAATGTGTGGCTTTTGATTATTTTTAAGTTGTGTTTTTTTATTTAACGTGAGGGGGGCCGGACCGCATGAACACGGCCGAACCCCCTCCATCGTTCATGTTGTTTATCTGCGAGCGGAAGCAAGGTGGCATGGTGCCGTCGCACCACGCGGATAATTGTATGTTAATCTTACACGACACCGTTGCGCACGCGCCATGGAAGAATCTTCAAGAACGCGACGCCGTCGCGCCACGTTGAAAGAAATCGAGGTGCGGCGGAGGGGCGCGGTGCTGTCGCACCGTGCCGGATGACGAATACCGCGGCCGGTTCCGGGCCGTGGTGAATCGAGGAGACCGCGGCCGGTTCCGGGCCGCGGCGGAACGAGGAGACCGGTGGCCGGGCCACCGGTGCCGGAAGCCGAAGAGGGGACCAGATTTTCCGGTCCCGTTGGAGAAAACCGGCCGGCCAGCTGGCCGACCGGATGGCAGTAAACCGGGGGAATTAATCCCCCGACCGGCTCATCAAAACCCCCCTCTTAATGAGGGGGGCGGTTTCCTTGAGGGGGGCAGGAGGCCCCCCGTTTCCTACCAATCAAGCCCCCCACGTGGGGGGGGGGGGGGGCGGTTTGCAAAAAGGGCGCGGCTATATGCTGCGCCGCCCCTCAATCAGCGGGGGCTTTGTCCCCCCGCATGCCGCCGGGCCGCCCCGCCTGCCGCCGGGCCGCCCCGCCTGCCGCCGGGCCGCCGCGCTACCGCCGGGCCGCCGCGCCGCCGGCCGGCCGGTCAGCCGGGTCGGGTCGACCCGGTTCGGGCCGACCCGGTTCGGGCCGACCCGGACCCGGACCCCCCGTTTCGGATCAGATTCGGTCTTTTGGCCATAACTTGAGCCTCGGACCTCTGATTGACGAACCGTCTGCGGCAACGCGATCCTTGGATCGAGACGGTCGTTTCGGTATATCACACTCAAGGTTTCAGATTACTTTGAGTTCGGCCGGGTTGGTTCGTTTACGAAACCAACCGGGCCTTCGGAGCGGAAACACTCATATCTTGAGCTACGGACGTCCGATTGACGTGCCGTCAGCCGTGTTGTGTTCCTCTTAGTGAGACGGATCTTTTGGCATACTCCGCCCGAGGTTTGGACGCAGGTGGAGTACGGTCGGGTTGGTTTTGCTTTAAAAACCAACCGGGCCCCAGGGACGAAAATGCCAATAACTCTCAGACCGGGCGTCCGATCGACGCGCCGTCTGTTGCGTTGAGTTCCTGTTGACGATACGGAACTTTTGGATACATCAACTCTGGACTTTGTGACAGTTGATGTATCAGCCTCTCGGCTCGTGGAGCGGACCCTCCTGTACGAGTTTGTTGTGTGCGGGAACCCTAGTGCTGGCTGCGACTGCTACTACTGCTACTACTGCTACTGTGACTGCGACGACGACAGTACAGAGATCCTGTGTGGATTCGACGACGACGACTACAGCACTCAGCGATCCTACATGGGTCAGTGCTACAGGTCCTGTGTGGGCCCGATCCTGTGTGGGTCCGATCCTGTGTGGGTCCTTGCGCTCAGCGGTCCTGTGTGAACCAGCGCCTACAGG
Source organism: Viscum album (assembly GCA_963277665.1). Taxonomy (NCBI): domain Eukaryota; kingdom Viridiplantae; phylum Streptophyta; class Magnoliopsida; order Santalales; family Viscaceae; genus Viscum; species Viscum album. Next base: position 211,504,484 of record OY728164.1, read on the forward strand.
TCCTATGTGGGCCCGATCCTGTGTGGGTCTTTGCGGGGGTTAGTTACCTTTTGATCCTTCGTGGGTCTGAAGACTTAGATGGATCAGTGATCATCTTTATCGTCCTTTGAAGAAGTATACCTGTGTGAGCTGAATCCTGTTGCTTTCCTGTGTGGATTGTGTTGAGCAATCCTGTGTGGATTACGTTTTGCTTTCCTGTGTGGAATACGTTTACTTTCCTGTGTGGACTGAGTTGTACTTGGGCTTGGAGGTTAGAGCGTATTTGAAATTGATGACTTAGGTATATGTATGGGAATATACCTAAGCAGTATCGGTTGTTACTTCGTGATTGTACCTTTCTTCATGGTTTATCCTTTGTGGATTTGAGAGACCTTCAGGGGTCTCGGGGTCCCTACTGAGTAGCTTATACTCACCCCTGCACGGGCTTTGCCCGCACTACGTTGTGTTGGTTGCAGACGACGGACAGCGTTGACCTTAGCTGAGGCTTGCAGAGCGGGACGGTACCCGGAGGTGGACCACTGGGCGGGACGTGCACGGAGCGGACGACGGGACCTGTGGAGCAGAGGAGCTATCTGTACCCACCCTTCAGGTGGGATTTCCAGTGGACATCTCGGTGTAGCGGAATTTACTTTTCAGTTGCTGTTTTCCCTTTCGATTTGTACTTTACTTTCAGTTTGGGTTTGTATACTGGCCCATTTACTTTTCCGCACTTTCAGTTGTACTCTGCTTTTGTTTAGTGTTTACTTTCCGCTTGCTTACTCTGTGGGGTTTGTTTATTTTCAAAGGCAATGCCTTCCCTTTTTACCGGGATTTACGCCTTGGTGCTAGTCACCAGCCCCTGGCCTATGGAAGGCGGGCTTGGGGTAGTCACGGCACGGACCCCGAGGGCGGGTCGTGACAGCTTAGGCTCACACTCTACCTTTTCCTTCGGGTGTTTGTAGACTTTCTTCTTCCAGGATCGAGAAAAGGCATGGGACCTCTTGGAGGTGGATCCAGTTGTTAATCTCTGGTCTTAGTGAGTTGTGTCCTTATGGACTTTTGGATTGTTCTTCCCTTTTCAGTACTTGGGTTGTACCACTTTGGCATTTCATGCCTCTTTGTATTCGGGTATATCACTCCTAGTGGAATTTCTTCTATTATGCATACTATTTGTTTTACTCTTGTTTATGAATTCTTGTGGAAAAATCATTCCCACTTGCATGTTGTGTGATGAAAAGTGCTAGTCGCCGACCCATGGGTATTGGGAACTCCCTTCGGGCTATGTCAGGGTCGGCTCGGTTATCAGGTTACCAGGGTACCCGGGCTGGTTCGCGACATGTATTCATCCCCTTTTTCCTTTTAAATGCCAATCTGTTTAATCATTTATATTGTTCTAAATATCAATCATGCTTGAAGAAAAAATAAAAAATTATTATCAGGAATGTATCTCATATTCAATCACTAAATATTCCAATAAAAAATATATAAAAATTAATGAAAATATAGATACAATATAGAGATATCAAATCCCCCCACAATCAAATATTTACCCATACTAGGGAAAAATATAAACATTGAAACACATGGGGTCTTTACATCAATAAGGGAATTTTCAAATTATTATGATCCTAAAACTAGCCTTAAATTATGATTCTAAAATCAAAAAACAAACCAAATAATGAAATCAAAAATCATGCTTCTTTAATAATTTTTAATTCAATAGATTTCATCCTTTCCACTTATAGATTTTGACCTTTCATTAACACCCCTGACATTGATGATTTAACACACCAAGAATTTTTTATCTCGTCACATAAGTTAAAAATTTAAATGGGGTTATTATAATTCCCCAATTACATGATCATAACTATAATACTGAGTTGAATCTACTTTATCCACCCTATAAAGACAAATATCCCAATTTATCATGAGGTATTTTTCAATTCGGATCAGATGATTCTACGGATGAGTGTAGGTGGGAATAAATGTTGACAATCAAGTAAGGCTCAAGGAGGAGGATAAAATGTTCAGTATAATACACTATATTCAAAATAAAATATCAATGAAATGTTATAAACTAAAATTTAATATCATCTCACTCACCCCCAAAGTGAAAAGTAAAGGATCATAGAAAATGTAATTAAAATGAACGAATTTCTTCTCTTACTGTTTATTTACTTATTTCTTTTTTTTAATTTATGATTACAATTAGACCCACATCCACCACCTAACCGCGTATGATAAAAATCATTGGTATGGTAATTGTGATTTTTTATTAACCCTAGTCACAACCCATTTTTTCTCTTTTCTTATTTTTTAGAAGCTATGGATTGGATATGTTTCTCATCCATCAACTAATAACATGTGATTTTGAGGTCATTAATATGGAAATGGTGATTTTTGATCTACCTGAGTAAAACCACATTTTAAATAATTATTTTTTATAACATCTCTTTACAAAAAGAGGGATAAATAATTAAATATAATGAATGTAAAAATGAACCTTCTTCAAAACACCCATAGAAACAGCATGTAGTATCCTCCCAAGAATCAAAATCCCATATCTTCCATGAAAAACCTCTCCTCCACACTCATTTAATTTTATATCATGAAAAATACCAAGATTAAGGTAGGAATGGAAAATAATGGGTTATAATGTACCTCAATCCTTACATGTTCATCCCAGACTTCTTTGGGCTAAGAAGGATAAATGTAAAGGTGTGTCTTGGGATAAATTGTTCGTTAATAAAATTAATCAACCGTTTCAAAATTGAATTTGTTTCTTCATATATTTGAAAATATAAGAATGAGAGTTCAAGAAGGTTTACATGCCCCAAGTTTAACTTAATAAATTTTCCCTGAAAATGGTAAATGTTTGGTTCGGAATCCTCTCAAGAATGGGACATAAAATAATACAATCAGGTCGTGAAAATTAAATTAATAATCAGTTTACTCAATAAATTCTTCTAGTAACTGACATTCATAAATCTAATCATATCAGTAATAATTTTCAAGAAATTACAAATTGTGGAAATAAAGTGACTCTTAAAATTTATATTTATATATTTTTCATTTATGGGAATTTTATAACAAATTTTCTATCATTTGAACATATATCTCCTAAGTGATTATGTATCCTAGAAATTTGAGTATATAATAAAAAATCCAAGAATTTTTGTGGGTAAATCTAATTTAATTCATTTTATTCATTTTATTCAAATATTCTATTCATTTTTTTTATTTATCCTTTTTTTAAAATCATGTGGGGTTAATATCTACTGGTGAAAAAATATAAACAAGTAAAAATTAATCCACTTTCATTGATTATTATGAATGAGTTTCTCTAGATCTGTCTAACCCAAGTTCATGATGTGAAATGTGATCTCATGATGGGAATTGGTCTTGAAACATTTATGGGAATCATGATGTGAATTGGTTATGTATGCATCACTTCATTTTTTTCTGACTTCTTGCTTCCATGGGCCTAAAAATAAAAGTATATTGTAAAAGTACCAGCTATTTTAAAATTTAACATATTTGGCTCAAATATATAAGTAGGTTGATCATTGGGAAGTTTATTTAACTAATTTAATAGAATAATCATGTGTTATAAAGAAATTTTAAAATATGATTTACCACTTGGTAGATTCTCTTTGTATGGTCTCTTAGCTCAAATTTTACTTTGTTAGCTAATTGAAAAATATTATAAATCTAATTGTGTTCGAATTAGCCACTTCTTAATATATTGAGTATCTGGTGTAGCTATTATATTCCTCCTCTATAATTTATTTATTGGTTTTTCTTATGCTGGGATGCAGATTGAGGATAAATTTAAAAAAAATTAAAGGAAATCAAAATCTGACCAAATTTTGTAAATCATTGGATCCTCCATAACTTCTTCCTTTTCTTCACTAGGTTAACAATCTTTATTGACTTCTTGAATTAGGGAACTTTTTTTCCTCTTATTCTTGAAATTTTTGTAGGGATTCACATTCTTCTTTGGTGTCTATAAGTTCAGTGAGTTTGATTCATGTGTGATCAATATCCTCTTCCTTCACTTTTTATTCTTCTTTCGATTCTACAGCTTATTCGACATCATCTTCCTTCTCCTCTTCCACCCCATCCATCAAATAAATAATACCCAACATGTTTCATTATTTTTATTCTATTATATTAAAAAGTTATTCTCGTGTTTCTTCTTGGTCCTTTTTTTGGATATTATGGATTCTTTAGGTTCCACTTTTTTATTATGAGTTAGAGATTCATCACTAAGAGACATATTAAAAGGTAATTTAAATTTGAAAATTTTTGGGAAAGGTTATTAGTCAATTCTCCATATTCACTAAGCTGAGACTTGTGATCGTCCTTCCTTTTATCCAATAATAGAATAAACCATTTCAGCAAGCTTGTAAGTTTATATTCTTGTTTTTTCCCATGAGTTGTAAAAAAATAGGGTCTTTTTAATGTACTTTACTTGAGAATGCTTTGTGTCATCAACTTTGACTTGCTTTACTTCCTGATATTATTTTCCATCCTCAAACCAACCTATACCTACATTAGAAATTTTTAGTATGATACTAACATTATAATTTAAATTTTGATGATTTAATCAAGGTCATTTGTCACTTTTTCCTATTATCTAGGTTGGGCCTCTTGGCTATCCATCCTCTTATCCATCCTTTTAATTTACTGTGTGAGCAAACCAGTCAGTATGTATTTAGGATTATTCTCTTGATGTTGATGAATATTGAATTTCTCACAAGTGAATTTCTCAACCCATTAATTAACTTGGTAGCCTTGATAGTCAGGATATCCTCTGAAGGGAAAGTAGTAGGTTTCGTTCCATTTTGACCACCCATTACAATTCGATGATATCCGTAGTGTAGAATCTTCTTGATATTAAATGTAATCTATTGGCGGTTTGACATGATGATGATCTATAAAATAATAAATACTACACAATAAAACAAACTAAAAAAGTGTAATATTGAAAAATATCAACAAAAATAATAATAATAATAATAATAATAATAATAATTTAAAGAAAAAACAAATACCTGAACTAAAATTAGTAAAACTAAATGGGGTATGAAAATCCTTTAACCTAAGTAATTAGTCTTGAGTCATCTGAAACACTCTACTACTCCTTAGAAACAAAAACATAATTTTATTCATCAAAAATATGTCATTAAATAATATAGAAAAATTAAATTATAAATTTATAGGAAACCCAAACTACATTAACTACAAATTCATAGTAAAGTGGAAGTACGGGGTCAATCCCACAAAGAGTGGGAAACAAAACGATGAAAAAACTTGGCCAAAGGTTGGGTCATCCAAATTTTGGTTTAATTTATTTAATCTAATTAAATGAAAAAAATTAAATAATTAAAATTAAAAAATAATGATAGGAAAATTATAAGATATGGGAACCAGCTTCGAAGGGTGGTTTTACTAAAAAGAATCCCTAACTACACTTGAAAAACAATAAAACTCATTAGATACAAAATCAATCAATTTTATAGAGAGAATAAATGGTGAATCTATATAAATATACCATATAACAAGAATTCTCCAGGTACAGATGAATTAAAATTCAAGTATATATTAGAATAAAACTTCAAAAGTAGAAGAATAATCCAATTCAGTAGTCATAAATTAATTACCTTTATCATGTTGTGTCTCATCTGCTACCAAACGCATTTGGTACATAATTTAATAGCATATAAGAATATAATGAGTAAAAACACAATACTAATTGAATATAATAATTTTAGAGTTGAATAAATAAACAATTAAATAATTTGGTATGCACACATTTTGATCAATTCCTCTATACCCTATAGATTAGTCGATCATCGTTAGGTGATCTCCAATGATGAATAAATCCAAAACCATAAGAGATAGAATATAGGATAATGAATGACAAATAACTAAAATAAAAGTATCTAGAATTAAACTAATAATAATCCAACATTACATCGATAAAAAATAAAGGAATGAAGAAATAAAATCTAACTACGGTAGGTCGGAACCCTAGCGGTAGCCTCTCGATGGTCAAAACTCTACACTTGGAATAAATAAATGAATCCTTATCTCTTAAAAGAACCCTCCATTCATAAGACTTAATTTAATATAATAGGTTTTTGAAGTCAACCCACATCTTAATTATATTTTTGGGGTCATACAATCAACCCCCATTAGATTGATATGTCAAAATATTCATTTTCAGGTCTCTTTGAGGTTTTCTCATCATATAATTTTTACATGACATGTAAGGACTAGGGCCAAATTTCTCACAAATTTTAATGGCTTTAAAACTTGTATTATTTCACATCTTGTAATGTTTACATGAAGTATAATGTCAAATTCCAGCGTCATAAACCATGTATTACTCTAGTTCTTCAGTTCTAAGCCTATAAAACATATTATGATAATCCAACATCAAGGGAAAGAATCATTTAATGTATGTATTCATATATTTGGTTTCAATCAGTAGTCATGTATTCATCATAATTTTTCGTTTTCCCTCCAATCTACTAACTTTTTACTCTATATTGTTCCCAAACATTATAATTCCAGAGGAATACATAATACATTAATATCAGGAATGAATATCATATTCAATCATTCAATAATAAACTAAAACTAATATAAAAATGCATGAAAATATAGCCATAATATAGATATATCATATGGAGAGATAAATTCTATGGAATATATTTTATATTCTAGATTATTATAGTTTAGGATTACTTTTTCTGGAGAGATATATAGCTTTTTTTAAAGGGGTTTAAGATATAATAAATGTAAAAGAAATAGTGAGAAAGGATTGACTGAAAGGTACTAAGTATTATCTGGATGATGTAGTCCTAGAACATTTAATTCAATATCTATGAGTTAATATAACTTTTAAATTGATGTTAATGCTTATGAATATATATGACAATCCTTCCTCAATAAACAAGGTGTTCTTAATGTGGTGATTTTTAAACATGGAAATGTTAGAAGAAAAGTTGGTGGTTTATCTTGTCAATGAATTTAATATGATCTGGATTCAACTGGAGTCTATTGGGGTGAATTTTAGTGGATTTGTTTGGGAATTTATCCTTCTATCACCATTTCAACAATCACAGGATACTATATTTACTATTGTTAGTAACTCTAGTAGTAATAATTTCTTAATATTTCAGAATATTAATGATCTAATTCTAAATAAAGAGATCTTTAAGAAAGAATTAAATAGTGTTGTCAGAATTGAATTTAGTATGGAATAAAGGAGACATTTTACATAAATAATTTAGATAAGGGGATAAAACATTATATAAATAATCTATGGAAAATCAATGGTTCCTATTTCTCCTCATGAAATAACCAAATAAATATATTAAACTTATGGAAATAATATCAGGAAATATTAGTAAACTTTAAAAATCATTCTATTATTCTTTTTAAAAACTCCATAAATAAAGGGGAGTATGACCCACTGTCATTATGTATAAAAATTTATATAGATCCGTGTATTATTGAATCCAGAGATTCATTCCACTCAATATCCAAGAAAGGGTTAATGAGGAACTATATATCAAAAACATTTATCAAGGTTGACCATGTAAATTTAGAAGCACTCAATAATATTGGATAAGGTGATAAGAATGTTTTAATAAATAATAGATACTTTCTAAAAATTTAAATTAATTGATGCATCTTAGGTTTATGGGAGAACTTGGTTTCCATTATTCGGATTACTGATACCATATATATTTTTTCTTTGGGATTTTTTTATTGATGATCACATAAGGTTCTGTATTGGTGGCCTATGCTGTTAAATATGAAAAACATTAATTGACTGGGAATTTTAAATGTATAATTCATGCTCAATTAATATGTTTTGAAACATCAATTTTATGGAAATACCTCCCTAGGCACATTAGTGAGGAATTTTTATGAAACTCTACTATAATGGTATTAATTAATCTTGATCGTGTTGAGTATAGAACATGAAAATTTTCATCCATAGAAAGTAATATAAGATTCCCTTTACATATTTTGATAATTCACCAAATAATCATAATCTATAGTTGGTTTATAAAACTATATGGGAACTTACACCAGTTCAATCTCATGGGCATTCATTAAATAACATTATCTTCCTAAATGATTTCACATGGAAGCAGTGGGTCATTTTCATCAAACATAAGTCGAAGGTTTTATAATCGTTCATAAGTTAGGGAGATATGGTGGAAGTTGAAACCATAATGAAACTAAAATATTTTTTGTCTAATAATAGTGGTGGGTGTGGAATGAGATATTTTCAGATATTTTATTAGATTAATGAAATATGGATGGAGAATACTATTCCTGGAAAACCTGAGAAAAAGGGTGTGGAATAACGAATGATGTGTAATTTGAATGGGTAATCCAGGTGAATGAGGTTAACTATTGTATTTAAAAAGGATTTTTGGGGTGAATCAATTAATTTTGTATCTTATCTCATGAATCAGAGCCCTTCCAAACTGATGGTAAACCTACTTCTATAGGAACTATATAATGGATGACTGGTTGATTTTCCCAACCTATATTTTTTTATATCAATAATGTTTACTCATATTGAAGCTATAGAAAGGTATAAGTTTCAAGATAAGTCCTAATCATATATCTATATTGGATAAGGTGATATTAATATTGGATTTTGTCTTTGATATAATATTCATTGAAAGGAAATTAATGTCTATAATTTCTTTTCAATGAGTAGATACTTTTGATTGATTTGAAATAATATAAAGATTAAATTTGGTGAAAATAACCAAAGCGTGACTATGTTAATATAAACAGATACTGGGTGGTTCTAGATTGTTCATAGTGCATAGATGTTTTTAAAGTATAACTAAAATTTGGAATGGAATATATTGATCAAGTTCTAAAGGTATAGAGTTCTATGAACTATAATGCTCAAGGATTGTGGAATCATAGGGAATAGTTTTAGAATCATAGGGTCTGAAAGGTGGTAATAATAAATAATTAAGGTGGTGTGCTACCATATTCAGAATACTGGTATAAAAATTTTATTTTTTAATACACTATTTAATACATATAGGCACTAGAGAACACTAAATCCTAGATGAGGTAATAAATATAATAGAATCATTGTAAAGTGAGTTTCCAATGAAAGAATACACAGATTCCTTGGATGTTTCTAACTCATGGGAGATAATTGAATTAATTTAATGAAAGAAGAAGATATAGAAAAAATGGGATTATCATCTGAAGTAGGAAGTAGATGATTGGAAATATATAAGGAATTAACATTTATGAAGGTATTTTAACAATCAAGAGTGGATTTCAGTTGGATTTTATCTCATGTTGTAAAATAAAAAATGATTTGGATAGTGCTCATCCACATTTCCCTGGAAGTACAGTCTCTTGAACAATATGATTTCAAGACTAAATTCCCTTAGAGAGACTTAGAGTAATTGATCAACAAAGATAAATCATAAGATTTTTTACGGAGTAAAATGAAGTTATGGTGAAAAATATCTAATAGATTTTTTAGGAAATTAATCCGGAACCATGATAGTTGAATTGAATATTTTTATCCACCGTGGAAGAATAGAAGTTCATCGACTATAATGAATATCATTTCTACTAATAGAATGGGTATTATTATTGGTGTTTCATCATTATAATTTTAACACCCCACCCCTAACTCATTGGATTGAGGAGGCGGTGAGGGTTACTTGGCCTTAAGTGATGTTCCCAAGGCACCAAAGGATGGAAATAAAGGTCCAGGGCGCCAGGGAACAGTGGGGAACAATTTTCCCTTAAGAAGATAACCCAACTCAACCAAACAAAAACTAAAGATACATGGAATTTCAAACCAAACCATGTGATACTAACAATTCCATCACAAACCCCAAAACAATTCAAACTAGACATGTCAAAAAAAACATCAGAGTACAAAGAGGAAACTAAATAACAAGCACCACGAGCCATGACACCACCACAGCTCCACACCAAGCTCTAAGCTCCAAGCACCACCACATACCCCAAGCATCACCATGAACCACTAGAAATGAGATGCCTTACCTTTACTTGTGTCTCGGAATACGACATCTAAAAAAGAACCAAAGTTCCAAAGCAGGGGGTGAGTACTAATACTCAGTAGGTTTTCCCCAAATAACTTCCTTACACATGCCAATAGGATAAAACTATTAGCACATTTATATAAAACAATTTTTATAAAATAATCACAAGTACAAGAATTTTTGTAATCCAAACACACCCTTACCAAGACATCATACCCAAACCAAGAACCCAAGGGAAATCCAACCAAACATTCCACAATCCATTTCATCATTCACACACTAGCACAACAATTTTCAACATGAAAATCAATGCACAACAAACAACCAAAACAACCAAATGGTGGAGCTTCCATCTAACCCATTCACCCATTCACACCTAGTTGCACTTCTCATCCACTTATCCTTTGATGGTGGCCCTTCCATCCACTATCCATCCCCTTCTTATAGTGGTACATATCTCCAATTCCACACAACAGTCCAATAAATCACAATCAAGCATATAACCCACCTATGTCACAACAACATGAAATCAACCAATTCCATCGCATACCAATCCACTTAATTAAATCATCCATTTATTTAAAACCATTTACATGCCAAACCACATTTCAATAAAAACAAAATCTTTATTGAAAACTATTTCCATCAACCATTTTCCCAAATCAATCTCAAAAACCCATTTTAAAATCCACAATAAGAGCCTTTCACCATAAAACCCCTTTTTTAAAAAAATCCCCAAAACATCACCCAATGGATAGCCAACCAATTTTGCACAACAAAACAAAATTAATTTTGTCAGAACAACAAATTAATTGTAACAAATAACCACTTTTTCTATCCAAGTGGAGTCAAGAGAAAATCCACCTACCTTTAGGGTTCCTGAGAAATCGACCCATGAGCAACCACACCTCCAATATGGAAAACGCACCACTGAAACCTCTCTAGATCCCCATCACTGACAATCACAATCCATAAAATCATCATCCATGGAAACCACAACCCTAGATCTATACACAAAAAGTGTAGATCTATAAAACCAAGAAAGAGGGAGATGTGGATCTAGAGGAAACCACAAGAAAACTAAGAGGAGAGACTTACTCAGGAGAAACCACCTTCAAAACCATTAGAATCACATCCAAAACGTGTGGAATGGAACCATGAACCCCTGAGAACCCAAAATCCTAAGTGAGGCTAGAGTGGGAGGAAGATTAGAGTGAAATAGGTTAAGCCCATGGGAGCGTAGAACTTAAACCCTATTTTTTAAGTGGCTGCACAGTTAGCCCGCATGGTTTGGAAAACCGTCCACCAACCATGCACATGATACTGCCTCGAGAAAAAGGGTCCACATGGTTTCCTCGCATAGTTTTTCAAACCGTGTGCAGGCTGTGGGAAGCCCACTGCCTCCCCCTGCACAGTTTCCTTGAGCACCCGCACGGTTTCCCTTAGCTGTGCTTAAACTGTGCACCCATAGAAAAGCCTACAAACTCATCCAAAACCATTCCATACTCTCCCAACCTCTTCCCAAATAATCCCATGAACTTTTAACACAAAAAAAGTCATAAAAAAGGCTGCATACCTCAAACCGGGGGGTGCTATATTCTCCCCACCATTTTATTTTCCGTCCTTAGAAAGTAGTGAACCCACCCTTTGCTGAAAGAGCTCGGGCCACTGCTCAATCATCTCTTTCTCCCGCTCCCAAGTCTCCTATTGAATCTAACCATGCTTCCTAAAAACATGAACTAAACTGATTCTTTTACTATGAAAGACATTCTCTTTACTATCCACAACCCGCACCGGCACGTGAACCAACGAAGCATCCTGTTCTAGTTCAACATGATCCCATCGAATCACATGGTCATGATACAGCTAATACTTTTTCAACTATGACACATGAAACACATGGTGTGCCACAGTGAACCTTGGTGGAAAAGCCGAATGATAATCCACCTCACCAACCCGTTCAAGAATCCAAAAAGGCCCAATATACCTTGGAGATAACTTTCCATGCTTCTCAAACCGATGATGTCCCAACCTAGGAGAGATCCTCAAGAAAACATGATCAGTCACCTCGAACGACAACGTCCATAGAGGATGATCCGCATATAATTTCTGACAACTCTGAGCTGTCTCCATCCTCTTACTGATCAAATTGATCTTCTCTGTAGTCTCCTAGACAAGGCTCGGTCCAACAATTGAGGAATCACCTTTTTCCACCCAACATAGTGGAGAATGACACGACCACCCATACAACACTTCAAATGGAGCCATATGTATGGATTCTTGATAACTGTTATTTTACAAGAACTCAACCATTGACAAGTTCTCCCTCCACGAGCCACAAAAATCCATAACAAAAGCCCACAACATTTCCTCCAATGTTTGTGTCGTCCTCTCGAATTGACCATCCATCTGAGGGTGATACTCTGTACTCATGGTCAACTTCGTTCCAAGGGATTGCTGTAAGGATTTATAGAAATGAGATTTAATCCTCGGATCTCTATCGGATACGATCGAAACTGGAGCACCATGCCTCTTTACCAACTTCTGGATATAGATTTTGGATAGATCCTCCACTGTATGAGATTCACAAATTGGAATGAAAGGGGCCGACTTCGTTAGCCGATCCACTATCACCCAAATAGAATCGTGATTTCTGACTATTCTTGGGAGACTTTGACTAAATCCATTGCTATTTTCTCCCACTTCCAAACAGGTATTGGTAAAGACTACAACAATCATACTGGCCTCTAATGTTCTTCCTTGACATGCTGACAAGTCAATCATCTCGAAACAAACTCAACCACTCTTATTTTCATACCAGTCCACTAGAACTGCGCTTTCAATTCTTTATACATTTTATAAATTCTTGGAGGAACATCCCACCTGGAATGATGATACTCCCTGAGAAGATCCTCCTGAAAGGCAATTGGTACAACCCTCGGATTCCAAAAACACAAAACCGAATCTCCATTTAGTTTCCAACCCTCAATGGTCTCCCCACCATCGAGTCTCAACCCCATGGTCACACACTCAGAATCAGATATCTGTGACTCTTTAACCAGGCCAACCAACTCAGGAATCAACAAAACTGGAAAGAAGACTTATCTATCGCCATGGTCCTCATATTCTAACTGCATATTATCTATAACTGACATCAACTGCCACTGGTATGATACTTTTTCACCTCCTCAGCATATGATTTTATACATAATGAATCCTCCACTATATTTCACTTACCTAGTGTTTACATCAAGTCAAAATCAAACATATGGAGATATTACATGCATCTCCTTTGAATCAAGTTCAAATCGCTTTATGAGAAAATGTGCTTCAAGATCTTATGATCTCTATATACCAGGAATTTCTCACTGAAGAGATAATGGCACCACACTTTCAAAGAATGCACCACTGCTTCCAATTACAAATCATGAGTTGGGTAGTTATTCTCATGCACTCTCAACTGTCTTGAGCCATATGCAACCACATGATTCCCTTGCATGAGAACGCACCCAAACTCTGATCCTGATGTATCACAATACACCACATACCCTTTTCCAAGTTCTGGGAAAAACAAGATTGGTGCTGATGTAAGGCGACCCTTTAGCTCTTCGAAACATTGCTCACATTGTTCATTCCAATCGAATGGAACATTATTTCTTGTCAAAGTTATCATCGGTGAATCCAAATGTGAAAAATCATGAACAAAACGCCGATAATACCCTGCTAGACCAAAGAAACTCAATATCTCAAACACATTTTTTGGCGGTTTCCACGTGATAACATCCTATATCTTTTCTAAATCCACTGAAACACCCCTTTCAGAAATCACATGGCCAAGAAAAATAACTTTTGTATCCAAAAGTCACACTTTGAAAATTTGGCATACAACGGATGATCCCTCAAAATCCCTAGCACTATCTCCAAGTGTTACTCATGCTCCATCATTATATTTGAATACACCATAATATCATCTAAAAACAATACCACAAATGAATCCAGATATCTCTGAAATATCTGATTCATCAATGCCATAAACACCGCTAGCGCATTGGTTAGACCAAAGGGCATAACCACATATTCATATTGGCCATATCTATTTCTGAAAGTCGTTTTAGGAATATCGTCCTTCCTTACTCACAATTGATGATATCCTGACCTTAGGTCGATCCTGGAGAACCACTGGGCTCCCCTCAATTGGTCAAACAAATCATTAATTCATGGAAGTGGATATTCGTTCTTTATCGTAACTTGGTTAAGTCTACAATAATCAACACAGAGCCTAAAAGTTCCATATGCCTTTTTCACAAACAACATCGGCGCTACCCACGAGGATGTGCTATGCCGGATAAACCCTTTGTTTTCTAACTCTTCCAACTAGACTTTCATTTCCTGCAATTCAGTAGTGGCCATCCAATAAGATGGAATTGAGATAGGACTAGTCCCTAGAAAGAGATTGATCATAAACTCCACTTCACTTATGGGAGGTAACCCAAAGAATTCATCAAGAAAAACATCTATGAACTGATCCACTACTATCGGAATAACACTTTTCTCAACACCCATTACCGATTCCAATGAAAATATTGTCAACCAATATGATAACATGTCTTCTGATGGTGCTAACAAACCTCTTGCACCCTACCATTCATGCATCTCTCCACTAAATATATTAATAATGCAATCGTGTGTTGTAAAATCCATTGTTCATGCATCTCAGTTGATGTGGGCCTTAAAATACACCAGCCAATCCATTACCAGGATTTCATCATACCCATCCATCTCAATCATTGGGAAATTCCACATTAGCTCAACCTCTCCCACAACGATACAACATGATCTACACAAGAAGGCTAAACACTCTCTTCGACCTAGAGGAGTTTGAAGTTTTAAAACTGAGGGCATCATTTCTACCCATAAAACCAGAAAACCAACCACACATGCAGCACTAAAAGAGTGTGAAGCACCCGTATCAAATAGCACATACATCAAGATTAAATTTAAAATAATAGTACCTCGCACCATGGATGGTCCCAACTGATCATCCACCACAACATGCCCAGCTCCAAAAAAATGTTTTCTTTCCACACTCTTCTATTTATTACCCTTTTGAGGCGTCGTGGTTTTCCGAGAATCACCGTGACCCACTTTACTCTGCTGCCGAGGGGTATGTTGTTGTCCCTGTCCCGTCAAAGCATACGATGTCTGTGATTCCTAAGGAGTATCGTGCACACCCAACCTCAGAGAATTCTGACAATAATGATGTCGATGCCCCATCTTCATACAATTATGAAATGATTGAGGTCGTGTTGTACAATCTCGCTTGATGTGGCTCACCGAACCACACTGAAAACATCCTGGCTTGCTCTGGGGATTCGGAGGAAGATTCACAGATCCTACCATTAGATTATGTGTCATACTCCTTCCCTAGAAATAAGTGTCCCTCCTCCACTTGAACCTAGAGTTAGAGTTACCACTATTCCCCATGGGTACCACCATGCTTCCACTTCCTGGATCGCCCAACAGATCTCGCTCATCGACCGAGGCTCTATTCACCGTCTCTGTGTAATCATCTATACACAGTACTTCTATCTTTGAACGTATTTCATTCCTTAACCCCACTTCAAATATCCATTCCTTAAACGACGTTCTACCCACCACCTCAAGTGAAAACCTCTCTAAGTTCATAAAATTATCTCCCGACTCCTTCACAGACATAACCTCTTGCTTAAAACTAAAGAAATCAGTCGTATGATTAATTATGAACGTATGTGGGTAGAATTTTTTATTAAAAAATTCCTCAAATTATTTCCACATCACACTCTGGCCCATCCCTGCTTGGACTACCAACTCCCACCACTGAAGGGAACGATCTTCCAACATATATGTGGCCAACTTCACTTTTAACTCTATCGGTGTTCCCAAGAACTAGAAAAACTTGTTCATTCTATTCAACCATGATTCTTCCCTCTCCGTCTCTGAATCACCCCTGAATATGTTTGGATTTTTCTTTTGAAACTGAACTGAATGATCCACATTCCTTGGTTCATCAATTTTATTTCCACTTTCCACAGCATGGAAAGCTTGCACTATGCTTTTCACTACCTGCTGGTTCACCTCAGGCTCAGATGCTACCACATTCTAAACAACCCCCTCTAGTTGGTCTTTAAGATGCCTACCTGGTGCCATTTCTATTAATAGAAAACAAATAACCACGAGTCTCACATACTTAGACATCAATAATTTCCATTTCTAATCACATTACACAATACTATCGCACAAGGTTTACCACATGTTCACATTTTCCATGTTTGACCATTTTGAAAACCAAACCATTTTTAAAAAACCAAATTTATTCACATTACAATTTCACAAATTCATATCACAACATAAATAATTATACCTCATTGAAATATTCATCCTAATGGGAAGTCATTTCTACCATGCTTTTCAGGCTCATCTCATTGGCTACACCAACGACAATGAGCTATTCAATGCTTATAAGTGCCTCCAAAACACTTATCTACCCAACTCCCTGGTAACTTGAAATTCAACATAAAAGGGTTGGCTACATCCTTTTATACTATACATTCCATGTTCCGACAAACCTATGCCTTGCTACCATCCTGACTCAAGGAATATATCACAACGAATTTCAAATCCAAATCTGAGAATCAACTCCAAAGGACCCGAACAAGCTGATACCACTTGTAACACCCCGCCCCTACCTCATTGTCTTGAGGAGGCTGTGAGGGTTACATTTCCTTAAGCGATGTTCCCAAGGTGCCAAAAGCTGGCAATAAATGCTGAGGGCCTCAAGGAACAGTGGGGAATGATTTTCGCTAAAGAAGATAACCCAAATAAACCAACCAACAACTAAATATGCATACACTTTCAAACCCAACCATGTGATACTAACAATTCTATCACAAACCCCAAAACCATTCAAACTAGACATGTCCAAAAAAAATCAGAGTACAAAGTGGAAACTAAACAACATACACCATGATCCATGACACCACCACAGCTCTACACCAAGCTCCAAGCTCCAAGCGCCACCACATACCCCAAGCATCACCACGAACCACTAGCAATGAGGTGCCTTACCTTTACCTGTGTCTCGGAATACGACATCTGAAAAAGCACCTATGTGCCAAAGCAGGGGATGAGTTCTAATACTCAGTAGTTTTTCCCAAAATGACTTCCCTACACACGCCACTAAGATAAAACCGTTAGCACATTTATATAAAACAATTTATATAAAATAATCACAAGTACAACCAGGTCCATAATCCAAACACACCCTTACCAATCCATCATACCCAAACCAAGAACCCAAGGGAAATCCATAAAAACATGCCACAATACATTTCATCATTCAAACACTAGAAAAAAAATTCCTAACATGCAATGAAATGCACAAAAAACAACCAAAACAACCAAATGGTGGAGCTTCCGTCCAACCCGTTCACCCATTAACACCTAGTGGTACTTCTAGACCATGACCAAATAGTAGAGCTTCTGTCCAAACTGTTCACCCATTCACACCCAGTGGCACTTCTCGTCCACTTATCATTTTATGGTGGCCCTTCTGTCCACTATCCATCCCCTTTTTATAGTGGTACTTACCACCACTTCCACACAAAATTCCAATCAATCACAACCAAGCACATAACCCACCAATGTCACAACAACATGAAATTAACCAATTCTATCTCATACCAATCCACTTCAATAAATCATCCATTTATTGAAACCCATTTTCTATGAAATACCATATTTTAATAAAAACAAAATCTGTATTGAAAACTAATTTTCATCAACCATTTTCCCAAATCAATCTCAACAACCCATTTTAAAATATCTATTTTATAATCCACAACAAGAGCCTTTCACCATAAAACCCCTTTTTCCCAAAAATCTCCAAAACATCACCCATGGGATTTCTAACCAATTTCACACAACAAAACACAATTAATTTTTTCAGCACAAAAAATTGATTGTAACAAAGAACCACTAGTTCTAACCAAGTAGAGTCGAGATAGAAGACACCTACCTTTAGGGTTCCTGAGAAGTCGATCCATGAGCAACTCCACCTCCAATCCGGTGAACGCACCACAAAAACCTCTCTAGATCCCCTTATCTAATATTCACATGCCTTAAAATCATCATCCAAGGAAACCACAACCCTAGAGCTACACACAAAAAGTGCAGATCTATAAAACCAAGAAATAGGGAGATGTTGATGTAGAGGAAACCACAAGAAAACCAGGAGGAGAGACTTACCTAGGAGAAACCACCTTCAAACCCCTTCAAATCGCTTCCAATATGTGTGGAAGAGCATCCTCAACCCTTGAGAACCCAAAATATTGAGTGAGGCTTGAGTGGGAGGAAGATTAGAGTGAAATAGGTTAAGCTGGAGGGAGCCCGAAACTTAAACACTATTTTTTTAAGTGGTCTCACGGTTATCTCACATGGTTTGGAAAACCGTGCACCAACCATGCACACACTACTGCCTCGAGAGTAAGGGTCTGCACGGTTTCCTCGCACAGTTTTTCAAACCGTGGGCAGGCCGTGCAAAGCCTACTACTTCCCCCTGCACAGTTTCCTAGAGCACCTGCATGGTTTCCCTTAGTCATACTCAAACTGTGGACCCATAGAAAAGCCTCAAAACTCATCCAAAACCATTCCAAACTCTCCCAACCTCTTCCCAACTCATCCCATGCACTTTAAACACATAAAAATGAAAAACCAAAGGCTACATACCTCAAACTGGGGGTACTACGATACTTCTCTATGATGATGGTGATCTCTTAGCTAGACTAGTGAAGGAATGGTCGGAAGCATTGAAGATTGATATATGAAAAAGATTCTATATGAAGGATCTTGGTTCTAGAATGTGGATATTGAGGATGAGGATTATAAGTGACTCAAAATCTATAAATTTTTTCCTAAAACAATGGGAGTATATATATAAGGTGTTAAAGTGAATCAAAATGATAAAATTGAAACCATTGAGTACCCCTACCTATAAATTATGAAATTTACAATGATAAGACACCTAAAATGGATGAGGAGGTTGTATACATGTTTAAGGTTTTGTATTAATTAGTTGTGTAATGTATTAAATATTACATGGTTTGTATAATTATTGATATCATGTATATGGTTGGTGTAGTTATAATATTCATATAAAATATAGGAATGAAAAAATATGAATCTATTAGGGGAATTCATTACTATATCAATATTTTTGTGGGTTTATCACTCTGTTTCGGAATAGATGATTCATTACAAGAGTTTAAGGATGTTAACTTTAGTGGTAATACAGACCCAAGAAAAATAACCATTGTCTATGTTCTCACTTTGAATTCACTGTCATGATATGAATGTTAATAATTTAATCTATAGTATCATTATAAATCATATAAGTTGTTCACATTTCAATTTTACAAGTAATAAAGTAGATGGTTTGGTCATTGGATCTATCAAAAGAAATTTAAAAAAGGAAATAAATTAGAATATTTTTCTATGAGAGATGATGTTTGATCGAATTGGCTAGGAGTATGGTGTTTCACCCATGGAATGAACACATTTATCTTGATTACAACATCATCTAGATGCTTGTGTAAGATATAAAGGTTAAACTATGAAAGGTATGTTGGAGTTAAAAACTAGTGGTCATGTTGACTAAAGTCATAACTCAGGAATGAGTAGAGTTGTGTTACGATTTATTGGGTATTATATCACATTATGGTCATGAGATCTTGGACACAATAATATAATGTAATATTTAAACTAAAGAAAATATGTTTTTAAACATTGTGACTTATGACTTGGTAGACTTTGTGGTATATTATTGGAAATTAGTCTTCAATTGGGATAATGTTAGGCATGAAAAAAATACCACTTATATCCAAAAAATTCAAAGTGGGATATATAGTATTCAAGGATTTGGAATCAAGTAGAGGAAATACTAGGCCACAGTTTGGAACCAATGGTAGTAACATCCGAAACTGAGGACACTAGAGGATGAGTTCTGGATACATTCATTGTTGACTAGAATAAAATGTTAAGTCAATGTATAATATCCCACAATTTTATGAAACATGTCCTCATAAATAATTTCAGTTCATTTTATAGCTTACATGTCACATAATATTATTTCATTTACTATAAATCATATCAAATCACACAGATCGCACAAAACATACCTTACAAATGAATAAATAATGATCTAAAAGGTTTTTCTAGAAGTTAATGAACTTATACCGATGAAATAGTAACTTGACCTTAGGAATAGTAATATAACCCTTATGAATAGTAAACTATCCAAATGAATAGTTACCACACCCATGAAGTTATACATAAAATTTATGTTTATTATAAATGAAATTATGATACAATTATATCATAGTATAAGTAAATAAATATTTTAAAAAATATTGTGCAAGTGTTGCTATTTTTATAAGTCATAAATATTTAATTCAGATTTTATAATTAATAAATTGATTCAAAAAAAATTAATTTTCATATAATTTGTTCATAAATTAATATTTTGAAATATTATGGTTTTATGATAATTTGATGAGACCTTAGATAATTTTTCAAAGTGTTATAAAATGAGTTATAAATTTAAAACATGTATTTTTTGGGTAAATGATGATTTTGATTAAAAATGAAACTTATAAAATTTATAAAAATACTTTTATAAAATGGAGTTACTTCTTCTATTATACACATTGAAAAATGTTTAGGGTGAATTTTTGGGATTTTTCTAAAAATACTTGATTTTTTTAGGAATAGTAAAATACAATATTTTGCGGTATAAATAAATTAAATGATAAATTCACTATTCCTAGAGTAATTGTTGATGTAAAAAACATAATCTATAAATTTTATTATTTATTTTAATATATTTTATGATAATTATAAAACTATTCATAGTTTTCATCCCAAATAATAAACAAATGAATAAAATATTCAAAAAATACCACACTCCTCCACTATAAATTTCACCCCTCACCTCTAATTCTCCTCACTCTTATAAGCCTAGAAGCCTGTAAAAATTACCCCCAAAATCCTACTTCCAAGTTCATCCCCCATGTCCAGGAGCTCTTTGTATCAACAAAATGCCAAACCAAGGTCCTTTAAGGTGGTACACAAAGAGGAGAATTCAAGAGGTAAATCCTATTTATTTTCTTTTAATTTCCTTTCAAATTTCCTTTTTCTTTTCTTATCCTCTACTCACCTCCTCTATCCAAATTAGCATGATAAATTTTGTAAAATCTATATAATGTAATTATATCATGTTAATGTAATATACTTCATCAAAATCCTTTCTCTCTCTCTCTCTTTTATTTTAAAAACAAAATCATCGTCTATGAGGTGCTGATTTACAACCTTTATGGATGATAGAATTTTCTTCTTAAATTTATCCTTTAAGGATGGCCATGAAACCATTTTTAGTGTTTAAAAAGATTATAATATATTTATTAGATCCTATTTAATATTATAGAACCATTTTATATACATAGTTTTAATTAATTAAACAAAACATGTCACGACCCGCTCTCTAGAAGGTGTACCCTCCTGGGCCGAAAATATGAGAAGAGATATAATGACCCCTGAGTCCCACCTCTAGTAAGCCTCGGGTTGGTGACTAGCACCGAAGTTATAGTAAACACACAAATGGGAGGCATTACCCTCTAAGAGAACACATGCGAAAGAGAGAGATAAGATTGACGCCAACCAACTACAACTCAGACATAAATATAAAAAAAATACCAAGTACACATATGTAATGTCATGAAAAACTACTACAAATGAAAGGGAACAACTACCAATACACAAAAGAAAGTAAAAAATAGTAGCAACCACAAGCCTGAACAGCTCCTACAACCCCAAGCTAGTAAATTCTAGCATGATCTCCAACATAGTCTAAGTGGCCTGAAAATAGTGTATATATACATAGGGTGAGTATAACTGTATAATTAGTAGGATACTCCCCAGAGCCTCTCTTGAAAATGTAAAGAAAGAATGCTAAAGCACAGTGAACAGAATGTGAAGCTAACTCATCTCCTAAATGGGTATAATAAGTTCCCATCCTTTCGATGGATACTCTCACCACGTAATGAATACAAATGTATATAATATAATAAATAATATCAAGGTTACCCTGATACTACTTCCCCACTGGTTTTCCTCTTTTCCCCAATGTCGTGTGTCCTAAGAATCTCTCTCTAAAAAGGCTTTGCCACATAAATGTTGGCAATGCACCACAACAAGCACCTTGTGCAACAAAACCACCATGTCCACATAATCAAAGTAACCAGGTAATTTCCGGGAGCCTCCACAGCTCACATAATGTGTATCATACATCAAGCATTATACCACAACCCATTACAATAGAGACACTAAGTAAGGATCCTCAAGCCATCACAGCCTATACACGTTACGCCTATAGTAGTCAATAAGAAACTATATCTAGAATATATACTTGTTAATAACCACATGTCATTACAGACCTCTACAAACATATATGGGAATAACTAACTATTGTGCCTACCAGCACAAGTAACTACCTAGAGAAGAGATAAGGGACAAAGGTGGTAGTTAGTCATCCATCCTCCCACCAAAATGTTGGGGAAACCCCCCCCCCCCCCCATAGGGCTAAGAATTCATAGTGTGTCAGTTTCCCTAACTGACGGGGTTTAGTAGCGAATAGAAACACAAAACGTACATAATATACTATAGATCATAACTACACTATGGGTATAACCTATTGTTAGACTCAATCACAGATAATGTCTCTCGGAGTCCCGACTTCCACTTCTAATACTAGGTATCATATAAGCACACAAACATTTAATGATCTTTAATACATTACTTCATTCCCTTTTTATCAGTTTCACTCTACATTAATTAATTCATTAAACATTAAATAACCATTAATAATTTCCACGTTATATTTCATTAGCACCACACCCAAAGTCCATTATTCCTTTAAATTACAACCTCAGCATTGTGTACCAACAAGCTCTAACCCCACGGGTTAACATCATTTATCCAATCATTTATTAACAACATTATTACTTTCCCATATCCCCAAGTATTCTAGAAAAACATTCTAATCTACAAAACATAAAGGGGCTCAACAAGGTGAGTAGTGAACTACCCATCAAGTTTGTTCCGCCTATATCAAGAGAATATAACCATCCACCCTTAGGTTGCTAAACATGGAAAGGAAGTCACATATCATGTGCGTCTTCGCCTCTTTTGGAAGGAGGGTAAGAAACCCAGATTCCTTGAGCAATGTAGAAATTAAGGAAGATAAACCACCAATAAGAAACATAAAGCATCCAACCATTCACATTCAACCTGTTCCATCATCTATGGTGTCCTCCCTGACACCCACATGCATAAACGGATGCATCTCGCCACTCTAGGAGTCAATTTCTATCACAACCAATAGGCCTCCCTACCCCCACATATCACAACAACCTTATAGGCTCACATCACAACATAAGAAGGAGGGAAAAACATCATATCAATTGGGTTGTTGGCCCTTAAACAAGAAAGAGGGTAACTATGAACCCAACAAGGAATTATTATTTATCAAAAAACAAGTTATTTAATTAATCTTGAATTAACTGATTTATTATTTTTATGTTCCATGTTTGGGAAACCGAAACAGTAAGCTGTCACAAATTGATTAAACATTCTTACTGCATCAATTTGATTAACATAAAATTACAACAACAACAACTAGATTTATTTACATGCCTCTTTTTCTTTAGAGAAACAATTATCAATTAATTCCATAATTATGTTGATTACCAATTTCCATCAAGAACAAAAATCTAAACAATGAAATCATATATATCCCACTATCTAGAAAAACAAGAGGGAATAACATACGATAAATATCAATTTATTTATCCAGTTCGCATATTTAATTTGTCAATTCCATTGTGATCCAGTGGGATAAAACATTCTTACTATACAGTTGAACATAAAATAATACAGATGAAACAAATCTCCTACCTCCAACAGTTCTTGACGTTATTTATATGAGAATGATCCACACAACAGGTTATGATCTCCTCCCCCATGACAATTATATCCACCCAAGGATGCAGAGACACCCCCACAGTAGTCAACACCCAAGAAAAGTCCATCATGAACATAGAGATATCATTTCATAAAAGGTAAAGGATAAATAGAAATATAGGAACCCAAAATAATGACTATATATCATACCTTATATCGAAGAAAGATTTATACTTCTTTGTTGCATCAAAATAGAGGGGTACTAATCCAAGGAGGTAATTTTGATCAACCAATTCCTATGGGAAGTAATGGGATGTTCGAGTGTCTCACACCTAAGAACAAGGAGGTATAACTAAGGAGGAAGATATACCATACCATTAGAATATTTAACAGAGCATCAGTTTAAGATATGATGGATTTTCCATTAAAAGAGGATCACATTAAACAACACAGTTTGACCAAGTAAAAGCATCCTGAGCCTTAAGAAGAATTAAAATAGGAGTTATGGCCTTGAATTGGCCTTAGAGTCCTTAAAATGAGGCCTTAAATTCATTTTACATTAATGGAAATGTAAAAGGGGAGAAACTATAGGAAGATGGGAAAATTTTTCTTGAACTCAAAATTTGGAAAAAGAAATAGAGGCTACCATTGGACCTCACTCTTCTGAAAATATTGTTCATGAACTCAAAATTTGTAAGAGGAAATAAATCCTACCATTGGACCTCACTATTTTAGGAACACTGTTCATGAACTAAAAATTTCACAAAGGAAATAGAGGCTACCGTTGGACCACACTGTTCAGGAAACATTGTTCATGAACACAAAATTTGGGAAATTAAATAGATGCTACCATTGGACCTCACCATTCTAGAAACACTATTCAGGAACTCAAAATTTGAAAAGGGAAATAGAGTCTACTATTGGAACTCACAATTCTAGAAACATTGTTCATGAACATAAAATTTATAAAAGGAACTAGAGGCTACTGTTGAACCTCATTTTTCTAGAAACCCTATTCGTGAACTCAAAATTTTGACAAAGGAAATAGAGGCTACCTTTGCACTATTCACATAAGCCTACTATTAGACTGTTCACATAATGCTACCATTGCACTGTTCACATTGGTCTACTGGTGGAACTATTTATCGAATTAGAAATTTGGAAAAGTGTTGGGGATAAGTAACCTTGACCACTAGAACACCTCAAACACTAGATTTTCATAGAGGAATGGACCATATAGGTATGGGAAATTGCATGAGATGCCTCTCAAAACATTCTCATCCTCAAGAATATAAAACCCATGTAAAGGTAAAATAAACGGGGTCTGAACAACCACCAACAGAGATACCTCTAAAAAGAGATAAATCCATAAAAAGAAACCAAATAAAGACATCTCATAAACAAAAAAAGGTCTACAAACACAAAGCGAACATAATTTTTTTTAAACATGAGAAGAGTTAAAAAATTAAAAAACTCAGGGTACTGAGCATGTATTTGTGATTCACATTCCCAAGTACTCTCCTCCACACCACCATGTTGCCACAAGACATGAACCAAGGGGATAAAACACCCACGCAACACCTTCTCTTGGCAGTCTTGGATCTCTATTGGCTACTCCTCGAAGGTCGCATCATCATCAACATCGATCTCTCCCCAATCGATGACATGAGAGTCATCATGATGATAACTATGGAGCAGTGATACATGAAAAAAATCATGTATTTGGATCATCTGCGGGGGAAGTTCTACTCAATACGCCATGGCTCCAACATGACCCAACACCTCAAAAGGCCCAACAAACCAGGGAGAAAGCTTACTCCCATGGCTAAAACTTCACTTCCCATGATGGGGAGTCAACTTCAAAAACATTTGATCCCTAATATAAAACTCTAAGTGTCTCCTCCTTTGATCGGAATATGATTTCGGACAATCATGCGATACTTTTATCCTCTAATGAATAACCTAAACCATCTCTGTTATATTCTTCTCTATTTACGTTCTGAGAATTTCTGACTCTCCAACCCTAGTCCAACACAACAGAGAACGGAAAGGTTGTCTATACAAGGCTTCAAATGGTTCCATGTCGATGGTGGAGTGAAAACAATTATTGTAAGTGAAAGGGTAAGTGCCTCATCCAGGAACCTCCAAATTCCAGGACACAAGATCACAACATGTCTTCAATATTATGGATGGTTTGCTCTATCTGACCATCTGTTTGAGGATGAAAATAAGTTCTAAGGCATAGATGAGAACCAAAATCATGTTGGATACCTCTCCACACCCTAGGGGTAAAATAAGGATCTTGATTAAAAATGATCAAACTTGGGACTCTGTTAAGTCTCACCACCTCCTCCAGATACTACCTCGACAAAACATCTACTGAGCTTGACTCCTTGATCGCTATGAAGTGGATGGATTTTGTTAAACGATCCACTACCACCCAAATAGTGTCATGAACTCCCTAAGATCGAGGTAAAGTAGAAACAAATACCATTGAGATGTCCTCCCACTTCCACTGAGGAACATCTAATGGATAGAACAGACCACCAGGAACATGGTGTTCGGCCTTCACCTTCTGGAAGACCAAACATTGAGACACAAACTCTGAAACTGCATGTATTAGCCCAAGCCACCAAAACTGACTCCTCTATGCTCGGTGCATCTTTGTCATGACAGGATGCACCGCTAAAGGTGAACTATGTAACTCTCTAAGAACCATCTCATGAATCACCAAAGGCACAAAAATACTTCTGTGATACAACACTTGGTTTTGTTCATCCTCAGAGCATCCATCAGGGTCCTTGCCACAAACAACTCAATCTCTCCAGACCTCCACCTCAAGATCCTCTAACTCGGACTCTTCCACCTACTTCACCAAATATTATGTCACCATCATCTGAAAAAGAAAACCTATACCCCCAACTTCTCCCATATCGAGATGTAATGCTGATAGTTCTTCCATTACTCTCTAGGAATCACCAGATCCACGTACTACATCACTACGTGACTTCCGACTCTGTGCATCAGCTACAACATTCCCCTTTCCAGGTGTATATGATATTTCAAAGTTGTATTCATGTAATAACTCCATCCACCGACACTGTCATAACTTTCAGTCGAGCTGAGAGAAAACATACCTCAAACTCTTATGATCGGTGAAAACCACAAAGCACTCGCCAATGGGGTAATGTCTCCAAAACGTTATAGAAAACACCACAAGGGAAAAATCAAGATCATAGGTGTCATAGTTACATTCATGGGGAAACAACTACTGAGACCCATAAGAAACAACTAATCTCTGCTGCATCAGAATACCACCTAACCCCAAATGCCAAGCATCATAGAAAACATCAAACTGAACTCCCTATACTGGAAAACAATGAACTAGAGCACTTAATAAATTCTTCTTTAGATACTCAAATAATTCCTGACACTGATCAGTACATATAAATGCCTAATCCTTCCTAGTAAAAGCTATCTGAGGAGTCGAAACTTGAGATAAATCGGCTACGAACTTCTTGTTGTCGCCTGTGATGCCAAGGAAACTCCGCACCTATGACACTATCTTGGGGGATTCCCAAGTCACAACTGCTTATAACATCGATGGATCCATAACTACTCCCCATTGGGACACAATATACTCAAAATAATGGACTTCTCAATCCCAAAACATACAATTGGACAACTTCCTAGATGGTTGATGTTGATGAAGAACTCCCAAAACGGTGTGCAGATGCTCTTCATGCTCCTCCTTAGACATGGAGTACACAAGGATGTCATCGATGAAAACCACCATGCACTTTTCTTGGAACTCATGGACCATAGCATTCATCAATCCCATGAATACAAGTGTAGAATTCTTCACACTGAATGACATTACAAAAAACTCATAATGACCATGACAAAAATAAAAACCAGTCTTCGGGATATCATCATCCATCGCATGCATCTGATGATATCCTGATAGCAAGTCAATCTTTGAGAACCAAAATGAACCCTTCAGTTGATCGAATAAATCATCAATTCATAGAAGAGGGTAATGATTCTTTACTATCACTTTTTTTAGTGATGATAATAATTACACAACCACAAACTGCCATCAACCTTATTCATGAACAAAACTGGTGTGCCCTACAGTGACACACTCGGCTGAACAAAACTGCACTGTAACAAACCATCAAGATGTATATGTATCTCTTGTAACTTAGAAGATCCTATATGGAGACATAGATATAGGATATGCTCCTCGTGGTATCTGGATCCCAAACTTTATCTTTCATAGAGGGGGTAATGTTATAACCTCATCTCAAAAGACATCAGGGTACTCTTCTATGACCCTAATAAACTCTAACTACTAAACCTCTGAAGAAATTAACATCATCTCATCCATCATGGATGATAAGGACAAAACATGCCTCTGACCTATCTGAGGGTATCACTCTCCAAAAAACACCACCATCCCTCCATCCGCATCAAATAACACACCCTTCCTCCTGATGCAATCCTAAATAGACTTAAGTGAAGAAAACCAATCCATAATGAGGATGACATCAGATGGTTGTATCTATAAAAATATGAAATCTCCCCAAGAGCAGTGATTCCCCAACAATAGATCATAGTATATACATACTTCAAACAAGTCATCTCAACCTCCAACTAACATAGTCACTTCCAAGGGCACTGGATGCCTCTCTACCTCAAGTCCCAAATCATGGACAAGGGTAGGTGACATAAAGGAGTGTGTCACTCCTGAATCAAACAAGGCATACAACAAGGTATAAAATAAGAAAAGGGTACCTTGAACGATGTCTAGATTGCTTGGAGCTGGCAAAGCTAAAGCATGAAGCTGACCAAAACCCCCTCCACAGCCTCTCTGACCTTAATGAAGACCACCACAATGGCCTCACTCTTCTCTTTAAGGATGGGGATCATCATGAGGTTGTCCTCTTCCAACCCCATATACCCTCAACTGATCCAAAGTTGGTGCAACCTGCTGCAGATAGCTTGGCTGGAACTCCCTCAATGGAGGAACCTGGAGTGGAACACTGGGTGTAAGATTACTTATCTGAATGGTGGGTCACTCTCATTGATGATTACCTCGAAAACCATAAGAAAAAGAAGTTCTTGAACCCTTGGCATAGGCCTGAGAGCCGCTACCCCCGGATAAATTAGATTTTGAGGTCTGGGACCTTCCCACAGCCGAATAGAAACTCTTATTCCCTGAAAAAAGGGAACCCCAGACCACATATCTACTTCATGAGGAATCATGAAGACTCCCATATCGTGATGATCCAGTTCTGGACAATGTTTTCTCAAAGACCTCTACCCTAACCAGCACCTCAAGATATGTCTTCAGCATAAATGGGGTCACATGGCTCTGGATCTCTGGACATAAATCCTCTTAAAAATGCATCACCCTAGCCTCCTCATCTGTCAATAGGTCTGAACCATATTTTAAAAGGTTCCTGAAATGGATTCCAAACTCTCACACACTAGATCTCCCTTATCGAAGGGTAAGAAGCTCCTGGAGACTGGATGCCTTCACAGTCGAAGAAAGAAACTCGACTCTAAACTTATCTCGAAACTCCTCCCATGATATCATTGAATCCTCATGATCCCTGAGGAACAAGAACTAGAACTGCCTCATTTCTCTACGCAACATCATCACTACCACGGACATCGAGTGCTCTTTCCGAGCAAGGATCAAACTGAATCCAATATGGACCTCATCCAACCCGTCTTTCGTGACTAAATCTGTAATGGGGCCCTCGTACTTCTTCAGACACTGACACTGAAACTCTCAGAGTGTCCTCCTTCAACTGTCATCATCATCGACCTCTACAATACAGCGATCTGCGGTCACAACCTTCTAGACATCTTCTATGTGATCCTGACGAGGACGTCGACCTGGAGACATACCTATAAAATAATGAACATATAGAGCTCCTAAACCTAGAATATGGAAGACTCAACATTAATTAATTATTTTTTTTATTTTATTAATTTTAGGTTAACCTATCCCAAGGTCTAGACATTCAATCACATGCACATGTAAGAATGATGCATGATCATTTGCTAGGTTTCTACCCTGCAGCAAGTATCACCTTGTTTATTAGCCACTGTAAACTTAAAGGTCTCTACATTAGATCATAGGGGGCCCTAAACTCCTATGTCTCAGCTGGTCTTTAGAGTTTAAATCACTTTCTAAACTTGACTAACATTGTTTACCTACCAACCCATGCAACCTCACCTATTCCTAACACCAAACTCTATCTTATCCCACAACCTAACATTTGATACCACTATGTCACAACCCCCTCCCCACAAGGTATACCCCTCCCGGGCTGGAAATGTTAGAAGGGAGATAAGGACCCCCAAGCCCCACCTCCAGTAGGCCCCGGGTTGGCGACTAGCACCGAGGGTATACTAAACACACAAATGGGAGGCATTACCCTCTAAGAGAACACATGAAAAAGAGAGAGATAAGATAGAAACCAAACAAATCCAACTCAAATAGAAATATAAAATAAATCCCAAGTAATCATATGTAATGTCATGAAACAATACTACAACTGAAAAGGGAAAATTGAAAATACCAAAAAAAAGTAAAAATTAGCAGAAACCGCAAACTTGAACTGCTCTTGCAACCCCAAGCTAGTAGAAACCAGCTTGATCTCCAAACTTCTCCAAGTGACCTAAAAAATAGTTTATATATACATAGGGTGAGTATAACAGTATACTTAGTAGGATCCACCCCAGAGCCTCTCATGCAAAAATAAAGAAAGCATACTAAAGCACAGTGAACAGCAAGTGAAACTAACTCATCACCTAAATAGGTATACTGTGTCCCCAGCCTCACCATGGATACTCACACAAAGTAACACATACAATAGTATATAATATAACAAAAAATATCAAGGGTACCCTGTTACTACTTCCCCACTGGTTTTCCACTTTTCCCCAACATCGCATGTCCTAAGCATCTCTCTTCAAATGGCTTTCCCGTAGACACCTAGGAGAAGTACCACAACATGCACCTTGTGCAACAAAACCACCAGGCCCACGTAATCAAGGTAACCAGGTAGTTTCTGGGAGCCACCACAATTTTCATAATGTGTATCATATGTTAGGAATTATACCTCAATCCATTACATCCCATACACCGAGTAAGGATCCTCAATCCATCACAGCATATACACGTTACACTTATAGTAGTCCATAAAAAACTATATCCAAAATATCTGTGTGTGAATAACCACATGCCATCACATCCCTCTACACCCATATATATGAAAAACTAACAGTTGTTCCTACTAGCACAAGTATCTACCAAGAGAAGAGAGAGGAGCCAAAGGGGGTAGTTGGCGATCCATCCTCCCACCATAATGTTGGGGAAAACACATCTCATGGATCAGAATCCCCGAGGTGTCAGTTTCCTTAACAGACTGGGTGGAGTAGTGAATAAAAACACAAAAATTATAGAATATACTATAGCTCAAAACAACACTATAGGCATAACCTAGTCTTAGACTGAAATGCAGTTAATGTCTCTTAGAATCTTGGGTAGCACTTCTAAGACTAGGTATCCTATAATAACAGACCCATTTAAAGATATTTAATACATTAATTCATTCACATTTTATCAGTTTAACATTATGTTAATTAATTCTTAAAACATTAAATAACCATTAATAATTTCCACATTATATTTCATTAGCATCCCACCCAATGTTCGTTGATCTTTTAAATTGTAACCTCAGCATTGAGTCCCAACAAGGTCAAACCCCATGGGTTAACATCATTTATTCAGTCATTTGTTAAAAAAATTATTACTTTCCCATATTCCATGGAATTCTAGAAAATCATTTTAATTTACTAAACACAAGGGGGCTCAACACGGTGAGTAGATGAACTACCCGTCGAGTCTTTTCTTCCTATAGCATGAGCATAGACGTATTCTCCCTTGGAAAGCTAAACATGGAAATCACGTGGCATACCCCCCCCCCCCCCCCCGCATATTCGTCCCTTTTGGAAGGAGGGTAAGCAACCCACATTCCATTAGGAGTGGCAAAAGTAAGGAAAATAAACCACCAAAAAGAAACAACAAGCATCCAAGCATTCACATCCATCACATTCTATCATCTTTGGTGTCCTCACCGACACCCACATGCATAAAATGATGCATATTTCCACTCTAGGAATCAACTGCTATGACAACCAGTAGGCCTCCTTACCAACACATATCACAACAGCCTTCCAGGATCACATCATAACATAAGAAGAAATAAAACAAACAACATATCAATTGGGATCTTGGACCATAAACAAGAAAGAGGGTAACTCAGAACCCTATAAGGAATTATCTTTTTATCAAAAAAACCAGTTATTTAATCAATCTTTAATTAATTGATATATTATTCATAGGTTCCAACTTCTGGAAACCTAAATAATAATCTATCACAAATTGATTAAACATTCTTACTGAATCAATTTGATTAACAAAAAATTACAACAACAAAAACTAGATTCATTTACATGCCTCTTTATCTTTATCGAAACAATTATCAATTAATTCCAGCTTTACGTTCATTAAAAATTTCCATAAAGAATGAAAATCTATTAAAAAAATAGAAAGCATATATATCACACTATCTAGAAAAATAAGAGGCAAAAACATACGATCGATATCAATTTATTTATCTAGTTTGAATATTTAATATATCAATTACATTGTGATCCAGTGGGCTAAAACATGATAACTATATAGTTTCATGTAAAATAATAGATAAGAAATGAATATCCTACCTAAAACGGTTCTTAACTTTCTTTATACGAGAACGATCCACACAACGGGTTACAATATAAGGCCCTAGCCTTAAACCATACTTCATCTTGAGTTATTACAATATTACACATTGAGGATCTTTTCAGGTTTAGAGTTTTAGAGAATTAGATCATGAAACTTGCATTACATTCCACATTTAAACAAATTGGTTACATAAAAGACAGTATGAATTCTTCCCATCAACGGAAACATATTGAAAATAAAACATGGATTCTTTCTTGACACATCCTTGACACTATCATCACATCATGTACCTTTCCCTTGACCTGTGAAAAACATTTCAAAAACCTGGGATGAGCATAAAAAGCTCAGTAAGGGTTATAAAAATATGGAAAGGAAACATGAGTTCATATATACATAAGAATGAAATCATACTTTACCCATAAAACATAAGCACTTTAACATACCTCATCAAACCATGAATAAATCATAGAAAACATAAGACATAAAGGTAACTTGAGGCATTCAAAACATTCTTACGTAGGGAGTAACCCTCTTGGTTACGTTTGGAATACCCATCACAATATATTCCCTAGATCTCTTCGGAAAAACCTTAACATTTCACTCCTTCGTGTTACCCAATGCATTGGAGAGCTATATTGGGCTCAACCGCCCTTATTTTATCACGGAACCACCCGTATTCATAACGATTCCCAAGAACCATAACATAATCTTATCACATAAAACATGCATAAAGGAAACATAACATTTCCACCTTTCAATCACAAGATATCAATACAACACATTGAAAAAACATTATGAAAACCATTTTCAATACCAAAATAAAAGAAAAGTAAAACATGTTATTTATTTTTCCTTTAAAAGGAAGGTATGGCTTGTAGAGGAAGCCGAAACTCAAATAATGGTCACGATGGCGGAGAAGTCATTGTCACCGCATACGTAGGACAAAAACATTCCCTTTTTTCATTCAATAAAAACTTTGTATAAAAATATTTCTTTTGAATAAACTTAAAAGTCAAAGGGGTTTATACACCATATAAAATAAGGTTGTGTATAAAACAGAATATGCCTCAATGAAGGAGATTGATACGAAGTCCCTTACAAAGACGGTATCCTTGGTTTATGGATAAATCAATTACATAATTATGTGTGAAAAAAGAATACACCAAATACAAGTGGATATTAAGTGTAAAATAATCAAAGGTCATTCACACATATTCAAAGGATGACATATTCAATAACTACATGTTGAACCCAAAGAAATCGAAATTGGGTTAAGAAGTTCCCTTGACAGCCTAACGGCGTCACATCAAAATGAGTTGATGAGAGATAAAAAGTGTATCTCATCACTTGGAAATAAAATTTTAATCAATAAGGATATATGAGAACATATCCCAGTATATCAATATGTAAATTAAAAGACCAAACAAAAGAAGTCTTTTAAAAAAGAGGAGGGTGAAAGGTTCCCTTACCGACTTGGGTATCTTTCAAAACATACACCCCATGAAAGAAGGACAATAAATCATTGATGTAAATACTCATAAACGAAATTATATTACACAAAGATTAGAATAATGGTCATTACATACACCACTCAAAGGAAATTGTGGCAAATGTAGCATAAATCTCATGGGAATAAAAGTGAGATGAAAAATCCCTTACAAAAAGTCGATAGCCTAACGGCGCCACATAAAACTTACAAAAATGGATTGATGAGATCAAATAGGGTATATAATCATATTAAATTAAAGTTTATAGAAAGAGGAATATAAAATAACATCCCCCAACATAACAAATAGGAGCTTAAAAGAAGTGACATAAAGGGGAGTACTTAAAAAGAAAGAGAGAGGTTAGATCTCTTATGAAAATTCGGTAGCCTAACGGCGCCACTCAAAACTTCCAAAATGGATTGATGAGAAAGAATAGGGTCTCTCATCACATGAACATAAAAATTACAGTAAGTGTAAAATAAAATAACATCCCAATAACAAGAAAGATGAGCTTTAGAGGGAATGACCTAAAAGAGTGTACTTAAAAAGAAAGAGAGGAGTAAGATCCCTTACCTCAAGTCCAACTTGTCTTGTTCGTTTCTTTATATTCCTGAATAATAAACTTTGGTAAATTAATAATTGCCTAAGTACCTCCTTTATAGATTATTATTCAGTTAATATCACATATTATAATGTTATAATAATTGTTTAATAATGTTAGTTCATATTAGACGTTTTTGTCGATGTTTGGTACATGAGTCAAAAATGAACTTGTTTGAAAAAAGATTGCCCATGTAGTTATAAGTAAATAATTTCCAGAATAGTATTAATGATTAAAATATCATATATATTCAGTAAATATTCATTTTATACTATTCCATATCATTTGGAGATAAAAATGAAAAGCACTGTTCATGGAGACGATAGGCCGTACGTACGCATGAATGCTACTTTCATTTTTTGTCATATTAATGGAAAAACAAAATGAGAGAGATATATATATATGTTATAATACCAGAATGATATCCATAATTTTGATGTAATATATTACATATATATACATTATATATATGTAATTATAATATTACATAACATTTTGAGATAAGAAATGAAATGTACCGTTCATGGAGACGGTAAGCCGTACGTACGCATGAACACTACTTCCATTTCTATTTCATATTTAATGGAATTAAAACATAATGATACATAATAGTATTTTAATTCCAGTATGGTATCATATATAATATTATTAAATATATCCTTTATACGTACCACATATGGTATTAATGAATCAAATCACTTTGAGGGGACGATAGTCCGCACTTCCTTAAATGAAGATATCGCATTTACCCATAATGGAAACCATAAAGGTATGCCAAAAATGAAAAATATAGAAGCTTAAGGAAATCATAAACATATTATATATCATATATAAATATATTTTCATCTTAATGTCCACCTTTGAAGGTGTTAAAATAATGTTGAACAATCATCATTTCGGGAGGCTGAAATTCGCCATCCACAGAAACAGTATGTTCTTTAACCATTAGATGTAGGTGTGTGAAAGTGTAGGTCGAATCCTTCTTATAAAAACATCCTAGTATATTTATGATACTGTATTTGTTACAAAAGAAATGAATAAAAATATTTTAGGGGGTTGGAGAAGCAAAATAGAACAAAAGTACTCAAGTGAAGACATTACCTTAAAATCGGGTAACTCCCTTTGGTTTGAGCTCAAAGGCTTCCTTGGGAAGACTTATTCCCAAAGTGAGGCTTCAAGGAGTAAAAGAGGGAAGTTTAGAGACAAAATTGGCAGAGGTTGGCCGAGCCAAAGGCTTTGGGAGTGTGGGTAAGGAGGTAGGGGTGGGGGCCCTTTATAAGAGGAGAGAAGGGGCACTCTTGTAAAGTTACAAAATGTTACTTTATTTTCAAAAGCGTTTCGGATTTTAAAGGTCCCACATTGATTTATTTAAGGATAAGGTAATAAGGGTTCGAAATACACTCATCCAATAGGTTTTGGACATGTGTAGGTCTTAAGTATTACATTATCTTTCCATTTTATTTAAATCGTTAATAATGAGGTCATCGCTGCATCATTATGATGTCATAAATAATTTAATTTATTTAATGTATAAAAATTATAAAAAAATACTATGATGTAGGAAATATTTTTAGATTTTTAATGAATATTTATAGTCAGAAATATTATTTGTATAACCCCATGTAAAAATTGTTTTAGTAAAACATTGCATGTTTCTCTCATTTTTACATTAACTTTAAATAAAAAGATATTAATGTCATTTTCCAACCAAAGTGGCTTCATGGGGTCCCCAAGTTGACCCATGGGTTGTATTGGTCGGCCATGACACATCCAATGATGTTATGACATGTTTCAAGTTCATTTCATATTATTAAAACATTATTTTTACCTTAAACTACACTAATTACCTCTAATCGCGATTAAAAACTTAATAAGTTACTATTCACCAAAAAATTATTTTTATCTCATTGAACCACATTTTACTTCTTAATGACAACCATGTATGTCGGATTTTTTGAAATTCAGAACACAAAGATGGAAAATTTTCATTTAAACGGAAAAATCAGTTTTTATAAGTACCACTTAGTGGTTTCACTATTCATCAAAAATTGAAGTTTTTCAGAAAAATCCCAAAAATTCACCCTAAGCTATATTTGATATTCCAAATTCAAAAATGAAGTCCATTTTACAAAATTAAAAACATATAAGTCACATTAATTAATTTAATAATTAATTCCCGCTGTCAGAGCAAATAGCTTATTTTTATGAAACAATAAGTATCAAAAGATTGACACTAGTTTAAGTCTGATTTCAATGTGAAATGAATTCCAACGACCACTATTGGATAAAATGGTAAAAATATATTCTAATTTCACTTTAAAACCAATTCAAAAGATAATCTAATCATATAAATAAATTATATTAAAAAGAGGTTTTGAATTAAAATACAACATTTTACACTATTCATTAACAAAATGAACTTTATCGGAAAGATACAAAAAATTTACACAAAGTAAATTTTGATGTCCCAATTCTTAAGAAGAGTTTTATTTGGTCCAAAAGGATGTATAAGAGTGAACAAAACTATATTTAATGACGGTTCTCCATCAAAAGGCGATAACTGAACCTTTAGTGAAAACTAGAGCATATACGCCTAAAATCGAATTATTTCCGTATTTTATGCCTTTATCTTTTATTGGATAAATGTAAAAACATTTAAAAACATATATAATAATATTTTAGTTATTTCTATCCATTCCCGCCATTACAACGGCTACATGTTAACTACCATTTAAAATAATATTATTTTATTATTAGAGTGCAATGTAAGATTTCCAAGAAACTCGTTGTTGCGTGTTGGGTACGACATCGAGCATAGCGTCCCCTTTAAAGTCCTATTAATAATTTATTCAAAAATATGGATAAATATGAAAATTTCATATTATTTATTTACCTGGGGTGTTACATCCTTCCCCCCTTTTGGGAATTGCGTCCTTGCAATTTTTAAAATTGAGCTTGGAAACATCCTTGAAAGTCCCACATCAGAACAAGAGTCGGTAAAACAATCACTTTAAAATAAAGAAAGATAAGTACAAAGGTCACCCGAGTTAACCCATACTAGGATTCCATGTAGAAAAATATGGACATGGAGGAGAAAACATAGGGTCATGTTCTGATGGAGAGTGATAGAAAACATGTTTAGGAGAAAGTTAACCACAAGAAAATCACAAACTTGTGATGGGTTAAAAGGTATTCGATTCCCCAGTAGGAAAAGTTAATAGAAAACATTTTTGTTTTAAGTTGCTTTTTATTGAGTAATTTATTCATAGGGAAACATAATCACTTATCATGTTGACTTTCAACTTTTACACAAACTCATATTTTCTCCAAAAGATGAGTATTTAGGAATACTTGTTCACATTAGGAGTACTATAATAAACTTCTAGAGAATCACCTAATCCACCAAAGAGAACTATATAAATCCCATGTCTTTAGTCGTTAACCAAAACCAAAACCAGAAAGGTTAGTACAAGGTCAGATAATCCAGAAAAGGATAACCCTTTAAAAAGAAAATCTATGCTTAATCTCAAAAATTTGTCCAACAAAACCCAAAGTTCAAAGAGGACCATCCGATAAACAATTTGTCCATAAAATTCTTCAAAGTAAGACAATATAATATTGAAACCCAAATATTATAAGGATTTAGTGACATAGTCTTCCAAGTTAAATCGTAACATTTATCTCCAAACAATATCAGTTGCCCCTAAAGTCTCATATTGAAATGTAATTAACCTAATCACATATCCTCAACGATAGGTTAATCATTTTCATAAATAACCCAAAATCAACTTACTCTTAATTCATAAAATCATATAACTAAAAAAATCAGTCAAACTAACCAGGGACTTCACGTAGTCCAGTGATAGGTGATAAATACCAGTTGCAATTTGGTTGTGGGTTCGATTCCCGCAGCTTTGTCCGACGCGACAGCTAGTCACACGGTCTGCATGTTGTCCTTTTTCCAAAACTATATAATTCTCAAATAATTCCCCAAAAAGGGATAAAATCATCAAAAATAACCATAACATAATTTAACCTCAATTTTATCTCATTCCTTTCACTTAAATCATAACATATAGTAACCCATAATTACCTCAAAAGTAAGGATCATATAAACCCAAATGGTTATTTATAACTATGTCCACAAAAGAAAAGATAATTATTCCTTGAATAAAATTTGCCTATATTAAACATCAGGGTTACACATAATATAAAAAGTCTTCTAATGTAACCCCATCATCAAAAGAGACTTAATACTTTTAATAATTTCACCATAACTCTTGAAGCCCTTATATGTTGACATCTTACTCATTAAACATTCTTCATGATCCATTAACCATTCCTTTCCAACTTATTCTGAAATACCTCTTTCCTACAAACAAAATCATGAATCATATCCTAAGATTCCAAAATAGGAAAACAATAGTCATTAAATAATACATACCTTTGATTGGTCATTGTCAGTTTCTTCATCCTTAATCGGAATGGAATTAGGTATTGGTAAACGAACATTTTTATGATCTTGGTGACCCCATTCACGAAACTTCTTCATAGGACATGTGTTTGCATAATGACCATGCACACCACATTTAAAACATTCAATTGATCCCTCAAAAAGAACTTCTTTCCCTTTCCTCGAGTCAATAGGATGCTTCCTTTTTCCATGGTAGGTTCTTGTTTTATGACCTTCATTTCCACATCTATAGCATATTTCTGTCCCTTTGAAACATTTTCCTAGGTGTTTCATTCCACATCTTTGACACATAGGTTTTTTAACACACTTTCCTTTATGATTATTACCTGTACTTCCGTAGGGATTTGTTTCTTGAATATATGATGCCTTAGAGAAATCACCAATGTTTAGGTGGTCAATCATGACTCCAGATAGTTGGTTGAGGATAATCACAAGAGTTCTCATTGCAGTTCCCATATCATTCAGTTTCTTGCTCAAAAAATTGTCACAGTTTCCTTCACATCCACTGTTACTTTGGTGCCTGCTAGATCCAGCCATTTACTAAAACCAAAAAGGTCAGTGTGAGTATATCAAAAAAACCATCATGTACTAATGAGGAAGATAAACACTAAGATATACTTACTCATTCACTTTATCTAAAACTAGGAATCTTTCTGAAATCCTAACCATTATGGTAATGCCACTTATGCATAAAGAATACCCTAACCTCTAAAGTTATCTAAACTAACCTTTGATACCAACTATAAGGCCCCAGCCTTAAACCTTACTTAATCTTGAGTTATTACAAGATTAAACATTGAGGATCTTTTCAGGTTTAGAGTTTTAGAGAATTAGATCATAAAACTTGCATTACATTCCACATTTAAACAAAGTGGTTACATAAAAGACAGTATTCATTCTTCCCATCAACAGAAACATATTGAAAATAAAACATGGATTCTTTTTTGACACATCCTTGACACTATCATCACATCATGTACCTTTCCCTTGACCTGTGAAAAACATTTCAAAAACTTGGGATTAGCATAAAAAGCTCAGTAAGGGTTATAAAAATATGGAAAGGAAACATGATTTCATATATACATAAGAATGAAATCATAATTTACCCATAAAACATAGGCACTTTAACATACCTCATCAAACCATGAATAAATCATAGAAAACATAAGACATAAAGGTAACTTGAGGCATTCATAACATTCTTACGTAAGGAGTAACCCTCTTGGTTACGTTTGGAATACCCATCACAGTATATTCCGTAGATCTCTTCGGAGAAACCTTAACATTTCACTCCTTCGCGTTACCCAATGCATTGGAGAGATATATCGGGCTCACCCGCCCTTATTTTATCACGGAACCACCTGTATTCATAACAATGCCCAAGAACCATAACATAATCTTATCACATAAAACATGCCTAAAGGAAACATAACATTTCCACCTTTCAATCTCAAGATATCAATACAACACATTGAAAAAACATTATGAAAACCATTTTCAATACTAAAATAAAAGAAAAGTAAAACATGGTATTTATTTTTCCTTTAAAAAGAATGTATGGCTTGTAGAGGAAGCCAAAACTCAAATAATGGTCACGACGGCGGAGAAGTCGTTGTCGCCGCATACGTACGACAAAAACATTCCCTTTTGTCGTTTAATAAACACTTCATATAAAAGGATTCCTTTTGAATAAATTTAAAAGTCAAAGGGTTTTGTACACCTTATAAAAGAAGGTTGTGTATAAAACATAATATGCCTCAATGAAAGGAGATTGAGACGAAGTCCCTTACAAAGACGGTATCCTTGGTTTAAGGATAAATCAATTACATAATTATGTGTGACAAACGAATACACCAAATAAAAGTGGATATTAAGTGTAAAACAATCAAAGGTCATTCACACATATTCAAAGGATTACATATTCAATAACTACATGTTGAACCCAAAGAAATCGAAATTGGGTTAAGAAGTTCCCTTGACAGCCTAACGGCGTCACATCAAAATGAGTTGATGAGAGATAAAAAGTGTATCTCATCACTTGGAAATAAAATTTACATCAATAAGTATATATGAGAACATATCCCAACATAACAATATTTAAATTAAAATACCCAACAAAATAAGTTATTTAAAAAAGAGGAGGGTGAAAGGTTCCCTTACCGACTTGGGTATCTTTCAAAACATACACCCCATGAAAGAAGAACAATAAATCATTGATGTAAATACTCATAAATGAAATTATATTACACAAAGAGTATAATAATGGGCAGTAAATAAACCACTCAAAGGAAATTGTGGCAAATGTAGCATAAATCTCACGGGAATAAAAGTGAGATGAAAAATCCCTTACGAAAACTCGGCAGCCTAATGGCGCCACATAAAACTTACAAAAATGGATTGATGAGATCAAATATGGTATCTCATCATATTAACATAAAGTTTATAGAAATAGGAATGTAAAATAACATCCCCCAACATAACAAAGAGGAGCTTAAAATAAGTGACATAAAGGGGAGTACTTAAAAAGAAAGAGAGAAGTCAGATCTCTTATGAAAATTCGGCAGCCTAACGGCGCCACTCAAAACATCCAAAATGGATTGATGAGAGATAATAGGGTCTCTTATCACATGAACATAAAAATTACAGTAAGTGTAATATACAATAACATCCCAATAACAAGAAATATGAGCTTTAGAGGGAATGACCTAAAAGAGTGTACTTAAAAAGAAAGAGAGGAGTAAGATCCCTTACCTCAAGTCCAACTTGTCTTGTTCGTTTATCTATATTCCTTAATAATAAACTTTGGTCAATTAATAATTTCCCAAGTACCTAATTTAGAGATTATTATTCAGTTCATATCACATATTATAATGTTATAATAATTTTTTAATAATGTTAGTTCATATCACACGTTTTTGCCGATGTTTAGTACATGAGTCAAAAATGAACTTGTTTGAAAAAATATTGCCCATGTAGTTATAAGTAAATAATTTCCAGAATAGTATTAATGATTAAAATATCATATATATTCAGTAAATATTCATTTCATACTATTCCATATCATTTGGAGATGAAAATGAAAAGCACCGTTCATGGAGATGGTAGGCCGTACGTACGCATGAACACTACTTTCATTTTTTGTCATATTAATGGAAAAAATGAGAGAGAGATATTTATATGTTATAATCCCAGAATGATATCCATAATTTTGATGTAATATATTACATATATATCCATTATATATATGTACTTATAATATTACATAACATTTTGAGATAAGAAATGAAATGTACAGTTCATGGAGACGGTAAGCCGTACGTACGCATGAACGCTACTTCCATTTCTATTTCATATTTAATGGAATTAAAAAATAATGATACATAAGAGTATTTTAATTCCAGTATGGTATAATATATAATATTATTAAATATATCCTTTATACGTACCACATATGGTATTAACGAATCAAATCACTTTGAGGGGGCGGTAGTCCGCACTTCCTTAAATGAAGATATCGCGTTTACCCATAATGGAAACCATAAAGGTATGCCCAAAATGAAAAATACAGAAGCTTATAAAAATAATAAACATATTATATATCATATATAAATATAGTGTCATCTTAATGGCCACCTTTTAAGGTGTTAAAAGAATGTTGAACAACCATCGTTTCGGGAGGCCGAAATTTGCCATCCACGGAAACAGTATGTTCTTTAACCATTATATGTAGGTGTGTGAAAGTGTATATCGAATCCTTATTATAACAACATCCTAGTATATTGATTATACTGGATTTGTTACAAAAGAAATGAATAAAAAGTGTTTAGGGGGTTGGAGAAGAAAAATAAAACAAAAGTACTCAAGTGAAGACATTACCTTAAAATCGGGTAACTCCCTTTGGTTTGAGCTCAAAGGCTTCCTTGGGAAGACTTATGCCCAAAGTGAGGCTTCAAGTAGTAAGAGAGGGAAGTTTAGAGACAAAATGGGCCGATTTTGGCCAAGCCAAAGTCTTTGGGAGTGTGGGTAAGGAGGTAGGGGTGGGGGCCCTTTATAAGAGGAGAGGAGGGGCACTCTTGTAAATTTACAAAATGTTACTTTATTTTCAAAATAGTTTCAGATTTTAAAGGTCCCACATTGATTTATTTCGAGTCTAAGGTGATAAGGGTTTGAAATCCACTCATCCAATAGGTTTTGGACATGTGTAGGTCTTAGATATTACATTATCTTTCCATTTTATTTAAATCGTTAAATAATGAGGTCATCACTGCATCATTATGATGTCATAAATAATTTAATTTATTTAATGTCTAAAAATTATAAAACAAATACTATGATTTAGTAAATCTTTTTAAATTTCCAATGAATATTTATAGTCAAAAATATGATTTTTATAACCCCATGTAAAAATTGTTTTAGTAAAAGATTTTATGTTTGTCTCATTTTTACTTTAACTTTAAATAAAAAGATATTAATGTCATTTTCCAACCAAAGTGGCTTCATGGGGTCCCCAAGTTGACCCATGGTTTTTCTGGGTCGTCCATGACACATCCAATGAGGTTAGGACATGTGTCAAGTTCATTTCATATTATTAAAACATTATTTTTACCTTAAACTACACTAATTACCTCTAATTGCGATTAAAAACTTAATAAGTTACTATTCACCAAAAAAATGTATCCCATTAAACCACATTTTACTTCATAATGACAACCATGTATGTCGGATTTTTGAAATTCAAAACACAAAGATGGAAAAATTTCATTTAAATGGAAAAATCAGTTTTTATAAGTACCACTTAGTGGTTTCACTATTCATCAAAAATTGATGTTTTTCAGAAAAATCCCAAAAATTCACCCTAAGCTATATTTGATATTCCGAATTCAAAAATGAAGTCCATTTTACAAAATTCAAAACATATAAGTCACATTAATTAATTTAATAATTAATTCCCACTGTCAGAGCAAATAGCGTGTTTTTATGAAACAATATGTATCAAAAGATTGACACTAGTTTAAGACTGATTTCAAAGTAAAATTAATTCCAACGACCACTATTGGATTAAATAGTAAAAATATATTCTAATTTAACTTTAAAACTAATTCAAAAGATAATCTAATCATATAAATAAATTAGATTAAAAAGAGGTTTTGAATTAAAATACAACATTTTACACTATTCATTAAAAAAATGAACTTTATCGGAAAGATACCAAAAATTTACACAAAGTAAATTTTGATGTCCCAATTCTTAAGAAGAGTTTTATTTGGTCAAAAAGGATGTATAAGAGTGAACAAAACTATATTTAATGACGGTTCTCCATCAAAAGGCGATAAGTGAAC
This sequence comes from Viscum album, assembly GCA_963277665.1. Lineage (NCBI taxonomy): Eukaryota > Viridiplantae > Streptophyta > Magnoliopsida > Santalales > Viscaceae > Viscum > Viscum album. The sequence goes on from OY728164.1 coordinate 211,549,307, forward strand.
CTTTAGTGAAAACTAGTGCATATACGCCTAAAATCGAATTATTTCCGTATTTTATGCCTTTATATTTTATTGGATAAATGTATAATCATTTAAAAACATATATAATCATATTTTAGTTATCTCTATCCCTTCTCGCCATTACAACGGCTACATGTTAACTACCATTTAAAATAATATTATTTTTTTATTAGAGTGCAACATAAGATTTCCAAGAAACTCGTTGTTGCGTGTTGGGTACGCCATCGAGCATAGAGTCCCCTTTAAAGACATATTAATACTTTATTCAAAAATATGGATAAATATAAAAATTTCATATTCTTTATTTTCCTGGGGTGTTACATACGATCTCCTCCCTTGTGACAACTGTATCCACTAGAGGATGCAAAGACACCACCACACTAGTCAACACCCAAGAAAAGTCCATTAGAAACTTGGAGATACCATTCCGTAAAAGGGAAAAGAGAAATAGAAGGATATGAATGCAAAATAATGACTATAGATCATAAATTATATCGAAGATTGATCGATACTGCTTTATTTCATCAAAATAGAGGGGAACCAATCCAAGGAAGAAATTTTTATTTAACAACTCCTATGGGAAGGAATGAGAGGTTCCAGCATCTCAAACTTGAGAACAAGGAGGTAGAACTAGGTAGGAAGATATCTCATAGAATTAGAATATTTAACAGAGTAGCGGTTTAAGATACGCTGGATTTTCCTTTAAAAAATCGCATTAAACTAGGCGGTTTGACCATGTGAAAGCATCCCAAGTCTTAGGAAAAATTAACACAGGAGTTGTGGCCTTGAATCGGCCTTAGAGTATTTAAAATGAGGCCTTAAATGCATTTTATGTTAAAGGAAATTTCAAAGGGGAAAAACTGTAGGAAGCTAGGAACACTGTTCATGAACACGAAATTTGGAAAAGGAAATAGAGGCTACTGTTGGACCTCGCTATTCTGTAAACATTGTTCATGAACTCAAAATTAGGAAAAGGAAATAGAGGCTACCATTAGACCTCACAGTTCTAGAAACACTATTCATGAACTAAAAATTTAACAAAGTAAATATAGCTACCATTGGACCTCACCATTCGGGAATCATTATTAATGAACTCAAAATTCAGCAAAGAAAATAGAAGCTATCATTGGACCTCACCATTCTGGAAACACAGTTCATGATATAAAAATTTGGAAAAGGTAATAGAGGCTACAATTGGACCTCACTATTACGAAAACACTGTACATGAAATAAAAATTTGGAAAAGGAAATAGAGCCTATTGTTGGACCTCACAGTTCTGGAAACACTGTTCATGAACTAAAAATTTAGCAAAGGAAATAGAGGATACTGTTGGACCTCACCATTCTAGAAACAGTGTTCATGAACTCAAAATTTGGAAAAGAAAATAGAGGCTACCATTGGACCTCACCATTTTGGAAACACTATTCCTGATCTGAAAGTTTGGAAAAGGAAATATAGGCGATCATTGCACTATTCACATAAGCCTACCATTGGATTTTTCACATTAGGCTACTATTGCACAGTTCACATCGGTCTATCGGTGGAACTGTTCATCGAATTGGAAATTTGGAAAAGTTTTGGTGATAAGTTACCTTGACCACCAAAACACCTCAAACACTGGATTTTCATAGAGGAATGGACCAGAGTGGCCTGGGCCATTAGAAAACTAGTGCGTGATGATCGAAAAAATGCGAAAATAATCTAAGCAATTGTCAATTAAATTTTATCTATTGATTCAATCCATTTTCAGATAACCAAATGATATATATAACCATTTAAAAATATATATGTTTGCTAATAACATATAACTCCATTATGTATAATTATACCTATTTTTACTTGAACATATTTACTTATAAATAAGAGAACCGATCATTAAAACTAAAGAAACAAATGCTCCTGAACCCCCATTTTTCTTCATGTTACACTTCCTCTTTTTTTACAACCATTTAATAACCAATCATTAAAGGAATTAATTAGGTATTAATTTTACTATATATTAATGATATTAACCTATTATAAGTGTCATAATACTATATATAAAATTTTAAAACATCTTCTTCCCACTCTCCCATCAATGTCCTATCAAAGGTCAGTCAACCACCTATATAGATATTTTCGTGTCGACACATAAAATCATCCACAAGGGTGGATGTTATAAACTATATATAATAAATAAAAATATAATTATCTGCATTATATACTTATATAATTAATTATATTAATGTATAATTTTTATTTAGATATAATAGAAAAAGTGTTGCAAAATTGGATATTTTTAAGTAAAACATGATATCAAATGCTTCAATTTTCATCAATTGAAATTAAGAAATATAATACAGTTATTAAAGTTGACTATAATTAAATTGTGGATGGTTATTTCTAATAAATATATTTTTATTTTTCAGGAGGAAAAAATACGGGAAAATTAAGCTGAAATTAAGGTAAGGGACTTCATCTCAATTTCCATTATGTTGCGACTTACATGGTATTGTAAACCTAATAATTTTTATGTAGTGTATATACTACCCCTTTGAGATTATTTTTTATTTTAAATTTTATTTCTATTAAATATACATATTCTTGTATCGTGGATATGATTATTGTCTTAGTTGTATAACATTTTATATACGATGTTTATTTTGAATGTTGTTTCAACTACAAAATATTGTTGAATTTGTATCCTCTACCCAATATGGATATTGGTAAGGCATATTTTTAATGAATTAAATCTATGTATGAAGAATTATTTCAAATTTCATTGATGTGTGGGGTCCTCTATAGTACCTCGATGCATCGACAGGTCTCATGAGACCAAACAGTTGGCGAAAAAACCTTCTTGTTTGTTTCCAAATAGAATCAGATGGGTTTCTACCCACAGACATAAAATTTATTGATGGTATAATGTTTAATGTTCCATATACTTGATTCCCACTAAATAATCATTTTCTTAACTCAGAACTTAGTTATTAATTTCCCTCAAATTATCACTATGAAAAAATCTCTGGATACATTTTCATTATCATTGTGTTGATGGCATGTTTTTTTCATATTATTTACCTTTACATAATGTATATGAATTATTGACTTTACATTACATATTATTTATTCATATCAATCTTATTGAGAATTTGATATCTCCATTATTATGTTTCCTTTCCTTAGTTTATGAAGAGGAATCCTTTAGATGAGTTTTCAGGATGTTGTTTATTTTATTTTATTATGTATCATGTTTGTATATTTTTCAATTTATTATGGGTGTTATGTATGTAATATAGTCTTCAAAAACTACTAAATGGATCAGTACTTTGGGATTTGATTCCTTTTAATCATTCCAATATAATAAAATAAGACACGAGCTCTTAAATTATGGGTTTGGGCATTATAGTTTGTATTGTAGGAAGGTTAGAAAAAACCATGGAACTAGATTTAGAAAACATATATTAGAGAGAATAACCTAAACATAGAATTTGAGGATAAGTATATAAGAACATCCTAGTATTTATCTATGGTAGATTTTATGTGGGTATTCTTAGTAATACATCTCTATCTGGATACTACAAGTGGATGTGATTCTGGTACAGATGAACCTAGGGGTAATGAATCTAATAAGTTTTCCCAATCATGACTCGGGGTAACATGGTATATGAAAACTAGCCTTACTGGGCACCTAGTTTTACACTCTTGTGGAATATTCTTAAGATATTCACATTTTTTACAAACCATTATAAATGGTTTAAAAGTAAATACGTCCTCCAGGAAACAATGTTTATGATTATGAGATTAGTTATGCAAAAATTTTCAATTTATGATAAGAGTCTTGTAAGTTTAAAATTATGAATTTTTATTCCAAAACTAATTTAGTGTATGCCATTGTTTATTGATGGCTCCTAATTGAATAAATGGAATCAATACCAATGCAAAATGTATGTATTTATCCATTGAGAAAGTCAACATAGTTAGCGTTGAAGATGACTATATCATGACCATATTAGGAAAAATCACTCAGTTTATGAAGAATAACTATAATACTCCTATGTTTTATTTTTTCATATGATAGAAGACCCCATATTTTAGTGTGAATACTAATAAAAATGTAGTTGAGTACTAGATCAAGTCTCGTGAAAATGTATTTCTAGCACTGGGATGCAATGAAAATGAAAAGGTAGTACTTACAGTATATTGTCTCATGGGAGATGCAGATCCATTATGTTCGTTGATCCAAAATACTAAGGATGGATATAAAATAGAAGATGTGTATTGGAGAACTTTTAATGAAACATTATCTGGCAAATACTTCCCTCGTGAGCAACGAACTAGAATTAAGTGTAAATTCCTTAGCTTAAAGAAAATGGAAGAAGAGAGTGTTTGAGGAGTATAATGTTACCTTCAAAAGACAAGTTAGGTATGTTATCAATAACATACATGATTTAGAAGACAATATCAATCATTTCTTTGATGGTCTTAATCCATCTCTCTGAATTTCACTGACTTCTCAAACATTTTCAATATATGATGAAATAGTGTTAAGTGCCATCAAAATGGATAAGGAATTTTATAGATCCTATTTTTTATTAGAAATAAAGATAAGAAGATGTCTTCTAATAGTCATGGAAAAGGTGAAGCATCCAATAAGTATAAGGGAATGAAATAGTTCCCATTATGAAAAAACTATAGAAAGAATCATCCTCTATGATTGTAGAAATGCATGGGAGTTTGTTATAAGTGTAGAGAAATGGTTCATCGAGCTAATGAATTCAAGGGGAAGAGATAAATAAATGGTGTACAATGATACAATTTTATGGATATGGGACACTGTGAAATTTATTATCCTAATAATCAAGGAATCCAATCTTCAAAAGGGCTAAGAGTGTAAGTCCGAGCATATGTTATGACAACTATTGAGGTTGAAGTTTTTAATTATGTCATGGTAGTTACTTTAATCATTTTTTCAAACATCAAAAATGATTTATTTGATTATAGATCATCACATTCTTTTATATCTTCCCAGTTTTCTAAGAAAATTATATATTTCCCTATTGATTTAATAAAGGAGTTGTCCGTCAAAACTTCTAAGGGAAGTATCATTTTAACAAAGATGTATTGGTCAGTCCCCTTTATGACTCATAAACGTACTTTACTTGCTAACCTTATCATCATACATAATTTTTACTTTTAAATATTTCTCTATATGGATTGGATTTAAAATTATGATGAAAAAATATATTTCAAGAATAAGGAAGTTTTAATTTTTGATAATGAAGTAGAATCATTTATCTTTAGAGTAGAAACATCATCATTAGTTTCTTATCCATATCCACTTTTAATATATCTTATAAATGAAATTCTTGGGGAGGAATATAAAACATCATCTTTGGATATTCAAATTTAATATGTACCTATTGAGAAATATTATATTGATGTATTTAGAAGGTATTTACCTAGAAATCCCCTAGATAATGAAGTAAAGTTCTCAGTTGACTTAATTCCTAGTTCAAGAACTATATCAAAAACTTCTTATAGAATGGACACTATAGAATTAATAGAACTGAAGAAATGACTAGAGTGACAGAGTGATAAAGTATTAATTAACCCTAGTGTTTCTCTATGGTGAGCTTGAGTTATCTTTTTCAATAAGAAATATGGATCCAAGATCTTGTGCATTGATTATAGATAAATTAATTATATCATAATCAAGAACAAGTATCCTCTACCTCACATTGAAGACTTACTTGATCAACTTCACAGAGCTCAATATTTTTCAAATATTGGCCTTTGATTGGGATATCATTAATTTCATGTCAGGAATAAAGATATTTAAAAAAAACATTTTGAAATAGGCATGGACATTATGATTTTATAGTAATTCCATTTGGATAGACTAATGAACCCTCTATTTTCATGGATCTAATGAACAGAGTTTTCTTAGAATATCTTGATGATTTTTTTGGTATTTATTTATGAAATTTTGATATATTCCAAAAGCTATGAGGACCATGATAACCAATTTCGAGTTATTCTAGATACTCTTAGATGAAATGTGTTATATTGTAATTTTAGTAAGAGTGAATTCTAGATTCAAACTATTTCTTTTCAGGGCCATATTGTCTCTAAGGATGGAATCTCGATTGATCCTATTAAGAAAAGGCAATACAAGAATGGAATACACCAACAAATATAACCTAGGTACATAGTTATATTGGCTTAGAAGGTTACTATTGGTGTTTCATACATAATTTTATGTGATTGGATAACCCGCTAACCAAACTCATGCGTAAATGAGTTAAGTTTTTATGGAAAAAATAATGTACATAATGTTTTGAATAATTGAAGAGAATATTAGCACATTCTCTAATTCTGACTCTTCCCTCTTGAAATGATGGGTTTGTGATATAAAGTGATTCATCACATAATGGAGTAGGTTGTGTCCTTATGAAAAATGATAAATTTATTTCTTATGCATCAAGGATGTTGAAGGCACATAAACAAAATTATCCAACTCATTATATTGAGTTATTATCTGTGATTTTTTCTCTAAACATATGGTGACACTTTCTTTATGGTGAAATATGTGAGATATATATGGATCACAAATGTTTGAAATAATTTGTTTCATATATTGAACTCAACCTGAGGAAAAGTAAATGGATTGAATTAAACAGAGATTATGATTGTTCAATACAATACCACCTAAGAAAGGAAAATAATGTAGAAGATGCATTAAGAAGTAAAGATCATGGACTTCGGATGCAAATGAGGATTGAGAGAGATCCTATGTTCAAGGATCTAGTATAAATAGATATAGGAATTTTTAAATAAGGATAAACATCATTAATTTTTCAAAATATTTCTAAACTATATTTATTAGAGAAGATATAACCTCTCAATATGATGATGAGAACCTTCAAAAGAAAATTAAAGTGATGGAATATCAGAAGACTTCATGTATGAGAATGGGGTTCTAAAATTTTGAAGCAGGTTAGGTGTTCCATTAATAACAGAGCTAAAAAGGGAACTATTAGATGATTCTCGCAGCTCACATTTTTCTATACACATTGGTAGTACCAGGATGTATATAGATCTAAAGGAACATTTTTGGTTGGATACCATGAAGTGGGAAATTTATGACTATCTGTCAAGGTGTTTTTTTTCAACATGTGAAGTTCAAGAGACAACAACCTAGAGAATTCATGAAACCTCTACCTATTTTTATATCAAAGTGGGATGACATTACAATTGACTTCATCATAGGAATATCATGGGAACCTATAAGGAATGATACAATATGGTTAATTATTGATCATCTTAACAATCATCACATATCCTTGTTATAAGAGAAGATTTACCACTTGATTATTTAGTAAGATTCTATATTAATGAAGTTATAAAAATTCATGGTGCACCTATATCTATTGTGTCGGATCGAGATCCTCAATTTACATCAAAATTATGGAATATTCTTCAGAAGGCTTTGGATACTGAAGTTCATATGAGTAATTCTCATCACACTCAAACCGATGGACAATCTGAAAGGACTATTCAAACATTGGAATACATGTTGATATCATGATCACTTGACTTTAAAGGTATGTGGGGTCAATACATACCTTTGGTGGAATTTTATTACAATAATAGTTTTTATTCTGGTATTCAAATGGTGCCAAATTAATCATTATATATTAAGAGATGTTGAACTACTACTTTTTGGGATGAAGTTGGTGAGAGGAAACATATAGGCCCAGAACTTATTGAAGAGACAATGACAATGGTAAAGATAATTCAGGTCCATTTTAAAGTACCCCAAAGTATGAAAAGGAGTGATGTTGACAATCGAAGAAAATATTTGGAATTTCAAGGAGAATAGCATGTCTCTCTGGAAGTACCTCTATGGAAGGGTATCTTAAGGTTCAGTAAGAAAGAGAAATTGAGCCCCAGACACAACGGACCATTAGAAATTCTAGAAATATTTGGAGTTGTTGCTTTTCATTTAGTAATGCCACCAAGTCTCTTCAAACTTAAAGATGTATTCCATGTGTCATTTTCAATGAAGTACATACCAGACCCAATGCATGTACTCACTTAGGAATAAATATAACTAGAACTCGATTTGTCTTACTGTGAAGAGTCTATCAGTATTTTTGACACAAGAATTAAAGTATTGAGAAATCAGATGACTCAACAGGTAAAGGTTCTTTGGAAAATCATAAAATAGAGAAAATAACATGGGAAACAGGGGATTTTATGAAGAAGAACCATGCTCATCTGTTTATAAGGCAATGATCATAAAATTACAAGGATGAAATTTCTGTAGGGGGAAAGAGTATAACACCCCATGATTTTATGCTATGTATCCTCTTAAATAATTTCAATTCATTTGATACCTTATATTTCACAATAAATTATTTCATTTAGTATAAATCATATAAAATGACATATAGAACAAAAAAACCTTAAAAATAAATAATTAATGATGAAAGAGGTATTTATATAAATTAAGGAAACTATATTGATGAAATAGTAACTTGACCTTAGGAATAGTAATATGACCCTTATGCATAGTAAACCAACCAAATGAATTGTAACCACACCCATGAAAGTATAAATAAAATTTAGGATTATTATAAATTAATGTATGATACAATTAAATCATAGTATATTAAATAAATATTTTAAAAATTATTGTGTAAGTGTTGGTATTTTTATAAGTTATAAATATTTAATTATAATTTTATAATTAATAAATTTATTTAAAAGAAACTTTATTTTCCTAAAATTTAATCATAAATTAATATTGTATCATATTATGGTTGTATTATAGTTTTATGATCACTTAGTTAATTTTTAAGAGTGTTATAAAATGGGTTATAAATTTAAAATCAGTATTTTTTGACTAAATGATTATTTTAATTAAAAATTAATTGTATCATATTTATAAATTTATTTTCATAAAATGGAGTTAATTTTTTGATTCTATATGTTGAAAATGGTTGGGTATATTTTTTTTAATTTTTATAAAATACTTGAATTTGGTTGAATAGTAAAATACAGTAATTTATGGTATAAATACATTAAAAGATAAATTCACTATTCCTTGAGTCATATCTTATGTAAGAAAAATAATATCTAACTTTTATTCGTTATTTTAATATATTTTAGAATAATTCTAAAAATATTCATCATCTTCATAAAAAATAATAAAGAAATGAATAAAATATTAAAAAAACTACCCTCTCCTCCATTATAAATACGACCACTTCTCCTCACACCTCTAAGCATTAAATATTGCCCAAATTCTACCCAAATACTATTTCCAAGTCCCTTATCCACATATAATAGCTTATTTTATTAAAAAAGACAAAATCAAGGTCCCTTAAGTAGGTATTCAATGAGGAGAATTCAAGAGGTTAGTCCTCTTTCTTTTCTTTTAATTTCCTTTCAAATTTCCTTTTTATTTTATTATCCTCTCCTCACCTCCTTTATTAAAATTAGAATAATAAATCCAATATCATCTATATAATATAATGAAATCATGTTAATGTAATATCATTCACCAAAATTCATTCTCTATCTCTTTTATTTTAAAACTGAAATCATCATTTGTGAGGTGATGATTTACAACCTTTGTGGATGACGGCTTTTCATTCTACAATTTCATATTCAAGGATGGTCATGGAACCATTTTTATGGTTTAAATAGATTATAAAATATTTATTACATCATATTTATTTTTCTAGAACATTTATATATAAATATTATTAATTATATTAAACAAAACTAGTGTTTCCTGATCGAAAAAATGTCAAAAATAATCTAAGAAAATATCACTAAAGTTTTATCCAATGATTCATCCTCATTCCATATAAAAAAAATGAAATATATAACCATTTACACTTAATTATATTCATTATTAACATATAATTCTTATTCTGGAGAAATAGACCCATTTTTACTTGAACTTATTTACAAATAAATAAGTGATACGATCATTAAAACCAAGGAAACAAATGCTCCTAAACCCCAATTTTTTCCTTTGGGTTACGCTTCCTCTTTATTTTTTTAACCATTTCACAACTAATAATTAAAATAATTAATTAGTTAGTATGTTAAATATTTATAAATTATATTTACCAACAGTAATTTTAGTAAAACTATATATAAAATTTTAAAGCATATTCTTCCCACTCTCTCATCAATGTCTCGTCAAAGGTCCATCAACCAATTATGGAGACATTTTCATATTAGCATATAAAACCATCCTAAAGGGTGGATGTTATCAACTATATATAATATATAAACATATAATTATAAGCATTATATATTTCTGTAATTCATTATATTAATTTATATTTTTCATTTAGATAAAATATAAAAAGTGTTACAAAATTCAAATTTTTAAGTACAACAAGATATCAAACGCTTCAATTTTCATCAATATAAATTAGTAAATACAATCAAATTATTATAATTGAATGTAATTTACTTATGCATCAGCCTTTTAATAAATATAATTTTATTTTTCAGGAGGTACAAATACATCAAAATTAAGAGTGAATTTAGGTAAGGGACTTTATCTAAATTTATAGTTTGATGAGACTTTATTAGTATTGTGCACCTAATCATTTTTATATAGTGTATCTAATACCCCCTTTGAGATCATTATTCATTTAAAATTATATTTCAATTAAGTGTCCATATTATTGTATAATGGATATGATTATTATCTTAGTCTTATACCATTTTACATACGGTGTTTATTTAGAATGGTGTTTCAACTACAGAAATATTGATGAATCTGTATCCTCTACCCAATACAGATATTCATAAAGAATATAATTCATGAATTGATTCTATTTATAAATAATTCTTTAAACATGTATTAATAGTTGGGGCCCTTTATATCCTATTGATGCATAGACATGTATCATGAGACAAAATAGTTGGCGACAAACCCTTCATGTTAGTTTCCAAAAAGAATCAGATGGGGTTCGACCCACAGACATAAACCATCTTGATGGTATAATGTATCATGTTCTTGATACATGATGTACAATAAATAAGAATATTCTTTTTTAAATATTTAGTTATTACTTTCCGTGGAATTTTTACTGTGATAAAATTTGTGGATGCTTTTTTACTCTCGGTGTATTGATGGCATGTGTTTTTCATATTATTTACCTTTCATAATGTCTATTACTTATTGACATTACTTCACTTATTATTACTTTATATAACTCTTTCTGAACATTTGATATCACCTTTATTATGTTACCTTTCCCCAAGTTATGAATAGGAGACCTTTGGATGAGTTTCAATAATTTTGTTTATTTTATTTTATTATAAACCATGTTAGTATATTTTTTCAATGTACTATGGAAGTTATATATGTACTTTGGTCTTCCAAAACTACTAATTTGGATAGTACTTATAGATTTAATTATTTTTGATCATGCCAATGAAATAAAATAATGCACTAGCTCCTAAATTTTGGTTTTGGGTCATTTAAAAATGCATTCAACTGGTAGTTAGTAGAAGCCTTGATCAAGTGAGGGTTATCTGCAAAGATCAAATGGTAGTGGAACGGATGGGAATAATCAACTATTATGGAGATCAGTTATATATATAGTGGCGGGTTCACTTGAAATATATAGGTTTTTAGAGTGATTATGATCTTTTAGCTTATCTTTATGAGTGATTGTAAGGTATGGTTCCATTTATATGGATTAGTGAACCTATGTTTGGGAAATATTAACTCATTCAAGTGTTTTTCTACTATTTATCTTATATATATGTTTCTTATTTATCATCGAGTAGGATTTTTTCTATACCAAATAAATCTTTGTGTTCTATGATAAGTGTTTCATATATTATTCTTGATTCTGTTTTGGTTGTATGTTGTGAGTTTCATTAAGTGAGTGGGTAGTGCATGGTTAAGGATTGAGGATTATTATTTTTAGATAAACTAATTCATGGAATTGTACATTTTAAACTGTTCAATTAAACTATTTCTACCATTATCATCCCATTGAATAAATCATCTAAATCTTGGGTAGTATTGCAACATTAAAGACCATAAAAGACCATTTATGTAACTTCTTGTGGAGAATTTATTGAAATTTAATTGATTTTTTTAGATATTAAAGGAAGGTTCATTAGGATTTATCGTGTAAATTTATTTTTTATTTTCTTTTTATTAGTTTCCAATAGGTTATGGGGGGTAAAATTATTATTGTCCCACTGAACTAAAATATAGTTTATTAATTTATTCTTATATAGAGGATGTAATTTTAGGGTTTAAGATTAATCTGGGATCTAAATATATTTTTATTAGGTTTTTATTTGGGAGTAGATACTCATATTTTAATTTTAAAATTTTTGTTTTGACATCTTTAAACATTAACATTTAGAATGGAAATTTATTTTTACATCCAAACTAGGTTATTTAATTTCTTAATAAACATTTATTAAAATTAATAAATTATTATTATATTGATTTTTTTAGTCCCTTAATAATTGAATTTAATTATTTTGAGATATGAAATTTAATTGATTTATTAATTTGAGAATAAGTGTCATGTGAATGAGTTATTTAGAATTAATGTTAGTAAGAATCAATTTTTATAACATTTATTTCTTTGATAAAGACATGCACAATGTTTACATGAAAATTATACCTATAACACTATATGTCATTATAAGATCAAAATCATTCTTTAATCACTATTTTTAGTAATATAGTTAATTTCATTAGTTAAATTATATCAAAATCAATAATCCTAACCTAAGAAATGATATATTGTTCTAAGATTCACTCTTATTTATATAATCAATTATGTAATAAAAGTTTGAGATATTTATCTCACAATTCCAATTTTGTAAGGTCTGGTAGTTGAGTTTTAGGAAGGATTTAAAAATTTCTAATTTCAACATGTGTGATCTAATAATATTAGACCAAATTTCTATTTAATTTTTTTATGATATGTATTTTATTGAAAATTTTTTGAAATAGAACAAGGTAAAGTATAACATTTTTGAAAAAAACGTTATCATGGATTTTAAAATATAAAACCTATTAATGATAATGATCCTCCATTTTAACTAGTCCATTAACAAGTATTATGTTTGAATAAGAAATATTTTTTTTATATCAATATAAATATAGGGGATATTTTTATAATTAAAATAGTTATCATTTCATTTATATAAAAATAAAATGGATAATCCAATATTTTTAATATTTCTTAAGTTAATTTAAACTTTAATAAACAATAATAGTTTTTTTATTATATAATATTATTTAATTTTTTTTTTCATTTCTGATATAATTTACAATTTTTAAAAAAAAATTCCTTAATAATTTTTCATAATACAAAGTATTTTCTAGAGAAAATTTCCAAATTATTAAAACCTAAAATAGTTTTTATATGTTTTATAAAATATACCTATTATAATTAGTAGTTTAATATTAAATATTGGTTTTATTTTTAATCCAATATATCAACATTAAATACATGATAATTTCACATAAATTTATTGTTATTATAACATGAAGCATAATATATTTTAAAATATACTATGTGGAGTAAGATATAGGTATATAGGATTTCTCTCAATATTTTTTACCTAATTGAGATCATATTATAAATTTAGATTTACTTTAACATCATTCATTCACTATTCCAACTCTTCTTAAAACTATTAGTCTAAAATGTATTATAAAATAAAAAAATTAAAATTTCATTATTTATGATAGTGTTCATGCGATGTATAAAAAATATTTGAGATATATATTGAGTTATAATATATGTTCATAGTATATATAGAATTATAAAATATCATGAAACAAAATTTCATGAGATGTGACACTTAATTAAATGGTGAAATCAATTAAAATATCTCATAAACTATCAATCTTATAACACACATTAAAAGCAAACTCATTAAAAATATTATTTGGTTTGGTATATCCTTTTTTTATATATTAGTTACACTTTATTACATTTCTAAATGAAAATAATGTATATAGGCATATATTTGAGGATTCATGACATGTGTGTGTGAAATATTTTGGATACTTTAATATCCCATAGTATCTTAATTATGGAATTGATAACAAATATATACCTAAATAGTAGTCTTTTGAGGGTGTGGCTAAACCTGAATCATGCTACAATAAAATATTAATCATGGATCACCAAGAATGGTGAGGTTTTTTTATGATAAGTAACATATATAAGTCTTATTGAATATTCTAAATAATATATAGAATAAAACAAACATTTCTTCACAAGTATATTTTTAAAAGGTATAATTAAACACATAGTTTAGTATATTATTGATATGTGTTTATAGGTTTGAAACCTCATCAATTAATATTAAAACATAATCATGGACATCAATTTTAAGATATAAACTAAATATATTTAGATAATTTATAAGATTCATGAATGTGAAACTTTTTCATATGTTATTACTAACTCACATGTTTATAAGTATAGTGGGTTAATAAAGATATTTGATATGATTACATAATTCAAGAAAGTTTATGAAAAAAAATTGTACATGTGATATATAAAATGATCAAAGTGTGGCTTGGTGGAAGGAAAATTATCTAAGATATTGTAAAATCAAACTTATTTTATTTTTAAATAAAATAAAACATATTTATAAAAGAAATATAAAATATTTAGAATACTTGTGGGATTGTTTCTTCCAAAAAAATTATATTATGTTATAAAATTTAATTTATTTATCTAAATTAATGGTATGGGATACATTTTATTTTATTCATATTTTATAAATATTAATTATATAAATGAATGTGATCAACTTAGTTGATATAAACATTTATATGCAAAATGTTATCAATTTTTTCCCACTATCCAAAACAATATAATCTAGAGGGGATATTTTAAGAGCATAAAAATTAATATTTAGAAATATAATTTATATATTATTATTATAAAATAAAAAATATTGGGTAGAATTTGATTTATCAGAATAATAATAAAGAGATAAATAATAAGAAGGGGGATAATATAACAAAAACTTTTATATGAAAGGAAAACCAATAGATATTTATGGTATTTTACTATTGAATCTTGGTTTTTAGTGTGTTAATAGGAATTATGGGTGCCTCACCTTTTATAGTAATGTGAGGAAATATATGGCCTATATCAATTATATCATCATTAAATACTACATGTTGAAATCATATACAAAAATTAGTGGGTGGTCCCCACCAATTTTGACTGTCTTTAAGACCCTCCTTTTGATATCCACTATCTATTATGGTTTTCCAAGTCATAATTTTTTATGATTCCTCGTTAATTTTTTTCAAAAACCTAGTGGGTTAAAACAAAGAATAAGGAAATGGGTAGAATCATATTATACTTTCATAGAAAAATAATTTCAAAAAAATAAAAAAAAAATATTGACACATCACTTTCTCATGATTTTTTTCTAAAAACGAATAGTGATAGTGCATATTTGAATATATCTTCCACATTATCATTTGATTAAATATATTTCATGTTAATTAATATATTATTTATCAACTCTTTAGTTAATAAGAAGAAAATTAGTGTGAGTTGTTTCATTATATTACTTTTGACATAGCCTTCTTTTATCTAAGTGATGCATGCAACATTATATTTAAATAACTTCATTATAATTCTTTAAATATTCAACCCCCTTTTCGTTTTAATATTTTGGGTTATGAATCATAACTATACATATTCATTATATTCCACTCACAATGGTATCAATTATGTATGATTAGAGGATATTGTGACAAGTAACTTCTTTGGAAATATCTAAGAGATTACAGTACCTATAATCATGAACACATATACACTCTATGATATCACCTTTTATATATCTAATAAATATCCAAAATATAAAAACCATTTTCTTTTTAATTGATTTATTAGAATAGAATAGATAAAAATCAATATTTCCAAGAAGATAATTTGAAATATGTATAATTCCATCTTATTTATTCATGTAGGGATTTAACTAAATCATTCTAATAGATTCATAGTAAATATTAAATCTAGTCAAGTATAATTAGAAATATACCCATGAACTAATATTTCACTAATGTATGGTTCTTCTAGAGGAGTCAAATTTTAATTTTCTTTATAATTTTGAAATTTAATTTTCCTTTATTTACTATTCAAATTTCTATTAGTGTAATTGTAGGATTTTATTTATCCATATTAAATAATTTTACGACTTTCTAATAATAAATTGATTTATTTAAAAATATTCCACTTGATATATGAACAATTTTCAAACCAAGTCATTAATTGGTTTATTCTAAGTCTCATATTTCAATTTTTCCTTTAAATTATTTCATTGCATCATGGATATCTTAAAGATTTATAATAATATTTTGATCATCAATATACATAGTAATAATTTTGTTTTTAAGATGTATTTATTTAATGAAAATTCATGATAATATAAAATTATTTACATATAATTTATCAAAAAATTACCCTTTAAATTTTTTATATTACATACACCCGGGTTACTTTAATTTTTATAGGTGTTTTTTGTAATTTAATAGAATATAGGTCCTTTGAATTTAGTATTAATTATAAAATCATATAATTATGTTTTAAAAACATTGATAAGACACATTTTATCCTTTTAAAATAAAAAATTATTGATTAAATGATAAATTATAATTTCATTTTTATATTTATAATCAATTAAAAGTATTTGGAAGAAACCTTTTATGATGAGATGAAATTTATATCTAATAATAAGATTTTATATCATTATATTTTCACACATAACTATATATTTAATCAATAGGCTTCCAGGATTTTGGTGTGATAATAATGTGTCCAAATACCTTTATCTTATTAAATGATATTAGTTTACTTTTCATTGATTTTTTCTATAAAAACTAACTTAATTCAAAGTATATATTTGATAAAAAATTAAAACCATGTGTATCTCAATGGTTTTTTTATATTAAGGGGTTTATAGATGGATATGGTTCATATTTGAGGATTTGGCATTAGTACAGGCTAAAATTATGTGGCAGGTTGAAGCCCATGTTGTAACAAGGGGTATTCTGATATAGAGAGAGGCTTTTTAAGATTATGTTTTAATGTGGGGGTCATTTTATATTGAAAATAAATGGTTTTTTCATGAATACCTTGATCATTATTCAATGTGTTGGTTTTTATTTCTAGTTTTGAATTAGGAATGAATTATTATGTCGTGAAGGGGAGCATCACATCACAGTATAACCTATAGTTGGGGAATTAGGTTGTAAGCCTTGTGGTTATTCCTCAATGGGACCACTATACAGTTTATTTATAATTTTTATTAATTGTATTATTTGTTGATATTTATAAAATTTATTTCCCATTTTCTTCCTCTAGTTTCTTGACTGGACACCCCTCCTCCTTGAATATTCATAAGAAATTCTTTATTTCTCTTCTATTTGAGCTCAGAATAACATATTATCTATACTAAGGGATTTATACAAGTATGTATAATTTTCATCTTCCATTTTTTCTCAGTACACTTGTAATTATAGGGGTTGAACAAGTAATTCTATAATTATGGGTCTTACGATAGGTTTTAGGATTTCTTCTATGAGATTTCGATTCAACTTATGATACTTGATGAGATAAGTCCTAATAAAATAATTTAGGTAGTCCTTAAGATTTACCATTGGTTTATATGAGCTTGAATTATATTGTGATTAGTGAAATTTACTGATCATGTGTCAATTTTCTTTTATCAACCTACATGTGGTTCTTTTATGACCATTGATTCTAATAATAATGGTTAGGTCTGTGTGAGTTCTTAATAATGTTTTTATGATTCCATGGTAACTAATGACCATTAAAATGATTAGATTATAATGTAAATGGGAATTTATAACCCAAAAGCTGTATCCTTGGATATATTATAACAAATTAGACCTGAATAGGTTCCCATGGGTTATTCCTTGGTGGTGGGATTCTTTTTGAAGTAAGGATAGCATGAGGGTATCCTTGAATAATATTGAAAAGTTGGGAAAAGGATTGTGTGTGATTTAAATAAACAAAATTAATGTGTGTATTGGATTTTGATGGAATTATAACCCTTGTTATTTATTTTTAATGATGTTTATGTTTATAGATGGTCTTTATCTTTGATGGATTAGGAATAGATTTTGTTAAAACATCATCAATTATGATTGGATTTCTATATGATTATGTTATTATTATGACATTAGGTATACTACTAATATTAATTAATATGTTAATATGTATGGTTGTAGTTAAAACCTATAATTTTCATTTTATGTTGTCTGTAATGGTAGTGATGGATGTTTCAGTGATGTGGGTCAAGTGTATTGTTAACCACATCATTCTTTTTATATTAGTTGGATGTAATGATAACCATGGTTGTCCATGTGATGTGGGTTGGGTTCAATTTAAACCATGGTAGTTCATGTAATATTGGTTTTATTTAATTCCAACCTTAATTTTTTTTATGGTTGGGTGTAATTCCAACTTAGACCAATCTTTTAATGCATTTGGCTATAATTCCAACCATAGAAATTTTTTGGTATGTAGTTGAGTTTAATGTCATCACCTGTATTGATTGGTATATTTTTTGGTTTAATTGAATCCTTATTCATTTTTTGATATGTTATTGAGTTTAATATCCCAATATTTTAAAACTAAATACAATGTTCAATAGTATACAAGATACACTACACTATTCTTAAACGAACAACGAAATATTATTACTCAAAAGTTACCATGAAAACGTAGACATTAAATTCATGGGTATGAATATAAATAAATGATTCATGAAATAAATATAAATTACCCACTCAACATAAATGTATTTAATAATTAATCTAAAATAATCATGGAATTTTTATTAAATTTATTTAATCTTCAAAAATATATTTTATTTAAAATTGAGTTTTTATTCTTTTTATAAGTGAACATTAGAATTAATTTATAGAAGTTTTAGAATTTATTTTGAAAAAAAATTTCATTTTTAAAATCAATCATTTCAATAATATCTTAAGATTATTTTGTTACAATTTTCTAAAATGTTTGATTTTTCACAGAATAGTGAAAAATATTGAATTTTATTAAAAAATTGTTTCTTATTTTAGTGTATTTTTTGAGTAAAATTTTGTTTTTGTTTGTTTTAAATTTTAATTAGTTAATTTTGAATAAAAATAATTCAATTATTTTTATAAAAAATATTTTTTACATTAATTTAATATAAAAAATATATTTTAAAAGGACATTTTTCAAAAAACTGTTTTTCATTGTATTTTTTCTGTTTAATTATGAAATTAGTTCTTCCACTTGTGTGATTTGAATTATGAAAAATGAATTACATATTTCTATTTGTGATTTAAAATTTTATAAATAGGTCACTTTTATTTTTTTGACAATATGAATAGTAACCTGAGTAATTTTCATTTCCACATTAAAGAGTAAATCGGGTAATTTAGGATAAAATTAAAATGATAAGAATGATTAAATGATACAAAAACTTGACTAAATATTATTAGATTATTATATATTAACCATAATCACATAAGGTTATATTTTTTGACAATTTGGGTGCAACTTTGATGATATTATTACCTTTGTAGTATTTTATATAAATAAATGCCAAACTTGTAACACTCTGGTTTTTAATAAGTGTAATATTTTTAATATATGGTGTTATACATAGGATATGTTCAAATATATGATTTATTTTGAAATATAAAATATTTATCCTCATCATGGTAAATTACTTTTAAATTTTTTTTAATAAATAATTACCTTAAAAGATTTCATAATGTCGATAGATTAATTATTTAGTTAATGAAAAAATCAAATAAATGATATTAAAATATTAAAATAAATATAATTGGAGATAAATAATGTGATCAATGAATTTTATATATGGATATGATATTTGAGGGATATAATAAAATATTTGGTTCAAATTTGAGATGTTTTATTGATATTATTAAAGTCAAAGTAAAGAAAAAGTCTGAAAATTGACATTATAGATATTTTATAGAAAGTAATATTTTATTAAATGATATAAAATTCCTAAAAATCATAAATCAGTCCAAGTGATTTTGATAAGGTTTAAAATGTCAACCCTGATCCATTTAATGGTCTTTTACATTTAACAGTAATTATATTGACCCTCAATGAGTAAAAATCCATGTTTTTAGGGTAAGAGTTAAAGTGGTTAAATAGGGGTTAAAACCAAAAGATAAGGGTATAAATACAGTCAAAACTTCTCCAATTTTTGTTATATGATTTAATTTAGGCCAATATTCATTTTATCTTATAAATAACTCTATTTTTCTCCAATTTTAATTGAAAATTAATTTATATTGATTTTATATATTGAAAATTTACAAGAGTTCCCCCTCCCCTCTCTTATAAATGGGAACATATTCTTCTCTTTACATCATAATTCAAAAACCATTTTTTCCGAAAAATCCAACCCAAATAACTAACTATAATCCCTCGCAATATTCTATAGGTCTTGGTTTAGGAACAACACCAACCTTAATTGTCATAAGGTGATAAGAAAAGGATCTTTTCCAAAGAATATGAAGATAAAGAATGTATGTAAGAGTCAGACTCTAGGTAAGGTATTTTTGTCTCACTTTTATTTCCATGGTACTAATTCTTTATACACTATAATTTTATTTTTCAGTAGATAAACTACCCATGAATTTATTTTATGATCCTTATCAAGAGAATTATGAGATATACATATCAAGATAATGTATATTATTTGTTAAGGCATGTGATTTAAAAGATACCAAAATGGTAAGGGTTTATTTTACAATCTCATAATTATTCATGATTTTTTATGTTTAAGACTCTACTAGGGAATATTTCCATTCCAATTTTATGATTTAAAAAAATAGGGTTTGACAATTCTCTTATAATTTTTTTAAATCATTTTTACCCATTTGTTACATTTTACTGAATGGTTTGAAAGGAATATTTTTATAATTTTTAAAATGATGTTATTTGTTAATTTTATAAACAAATATGGAAGGAATGATTTTTTATCTTATACATAATTAGTTTATTTTTCTGCTATCATGATGCTACAATTACTTGAAGCATATTTTATAAGTTTACAAGTTCAATTTAAAATAATTTGTTTCCTTTATAAGTGTACAATTTTTTAAAAAGGGAATTTATTTTAAAATAGAATATTTATCTTCCTCAATAATTATTCCAAGTGAACTTTCAAAATAATTTTTCATCTAAGATGAAATCCTTTGATGTTACTTGTAATTTACTGAGGATATAATTCATGGATACCATACTTATTCTTTATCTGGATGGTTTATGTGTATAATGAAAATATGAAATATTTATGAAACCCATTTATTTTAATGTGTTTTGTTTTATTAATGTTTTATGGTCTTGTGGAATGCACATTATGGTTTTTATTATGTGATGGTGGTTTAATTGTAACCTTGTATGGTGGTTATGTTATAACCAAGGATGGTGGTTACGTTATAACCAAGGAAGGGTGGGACCTATATCTCCCTCCAATGCATTGAGTAAAGTATTATTTCTCATGACATAGTTAAGGGAAACATGTCGATGTTCTTAATCCATTATAGTGAACAATTCTATGTGTTTGATTCATTATGGGAAACAAGTTGAGGTTCTTGATCTATTATGGGAAACAAGTCAATGTGACTGATCCACTATAAGAAACATTTATTTATGCCTCATCTACTGGTCTTGTTATAAAACCTTGACAATGAAATGGTTAATATACTTATTATGGTTCCACACACATTTATTACATGAAATCATGGTTCAGGATTAAGTTATGATTATTTCTCATTCTTAAAATTCATGTATTTTTAAATTCTAATGTTTTATGTCCTAAATCATGTTTAAGATCTTTTTTATAATGGTTATGAAATTTTTAAGTTATGTTTGTGTTCTTATACCCTTATGATTATCCTATTGTTTTATATAATCATTGATTAATATCTCTCATTATTAACCCTATATAGTATCTATGTTTACACATTTTTATGTTTCATTTTCTCAGTTTATGAAGAATTATTCTAAATGATTTGTGTTTAGAAATGTATCATATGTGAGTAATTTTATGGGAGATGTTAAAGACATAACATTCAATATGAAAAGATGGGTATAGTGAGAGATGGTGTTGATCATTATGAACCAGTTTTTTATGTACCCAAGTTGGTAAGATTTGTTCTTAATTCTCTACAACTCCTAACCTAAAAGGTACTTGTTTTTATAAGTGATCCAATATCTTATTTGGATTTTTATTTTATTTATGAGAATAATTGGTTTTAATTTATCGTTATCAAATCCAAAAATTTAATGTTTATATTTTTAGCACCAAATTCAGGAGTGCTGGTTTAATGTAATTATAGTTGGTAATAGATTAGTGTATAGATTACTTTGGAGATTATGATGTTTTCATGATAATTTATCTTAGGAGTTATAAATACCATCATCTGTATATGAGTTTGAGGTTGACCATAAGTTCAGAGTCTTGGACAAATCTTTAAAGGTTTTATGTGATGGAATTTTAAATGGGATAATGATATTTTGGGATAGTTATATATAACCCTTATGTTTAACATAAATTATTATTTGAGGAAGAACACGTTTTCATTTTGTGGACATAAGTTTTAAAGTTATTTATAAACATTATGGTTTTTATGATCATTGATTTTGAGGTAATTATAGGTTATTACATTTTGGGATGTAAAATGAAAGGTATGAGAAATCCATTGAGGTTAAAAAATTTTCTTTAATGTTGAAAATAATATGTTTTTTTAATGATGTTTCACACATTTATGGGAATTTTATAAGAATTATATTAATATAATTTTATAAAAATGAAAACGAGCAGGTTGGGAAACAACCCATCGTATATGGCAAGGTCATAGGGATTGAACCCACAACTGAAGGGCATAAAGGGTGAATCACCTACCACTGACCTATGTGATGTATTGGTTAATATGACATTATTTTTCTTTATTTAAACTATCTAATAGATAAATTTTATGTTTATTTTAGGAACATGTGTTTTATCATATTGATAACCATGTGATTGAAAATTGAATTAATGATTATGTGACTGATGTCATTTAATAATAAAATCACTATAATTTTTGGATCATTACTATATTAAGGTAAATAGAATATTATGACATTTTATTTAAGGAATAACAGATGAATTATCTTTTGGAATCATATATGATTTTATTGTGGATTTATAGTGATCCATGTTATGTATAGAAACATTTATCATATATTATAGATTATGTGATTAGGTCATGCATATTTTGGTATAAAACTTCAATATTAATTGATTTTATTTTGAGATAAATGATAAAATTAATCATGAAAGACTATGTGATGAAATAAATCTGATATTTGAGTTTAAGTATTACTCTAATGTATTTTGAGGAATTTTAAGGATATTTATTTACTGAATATTTTAAGATAAAATTTGGGTATTATTGCTAAATTTTGGATATTAATAGTACTTTAACCTCATTTGAAGGTTTCTTAATTTTAGGAATTATAATACCTTGTTCTGATCATTTTGATTTTGATTAATTTCTAAAGGAAGTAGGAATATATTCATATCCTTTTCTGGATTTCGGATTCATAGAGGGTGATTCTAATATTTCAAGACTAGAAAATTTTAAGAACCTAGGCACTTTTAAGATAATTTTTTTACATTCAGGAATTAATTTGTTAAATTCATTATAAATGTGTAATTAAATAATTAAAATTTATAGATATTAATGAATTCATACTGATGAAATAGTAACATGACATTACAAATAGTAACATGACATTACAAATAGTAACATGTCCATTAGAAATAGTAATCTAGACAATAGAATTGTAACCACGCCTATGAAAGTATAAATAAAATGTATGTATCTTCTAGGTGAAAATATGTTATATTTATATCATGGAATAAGTAAATAAATATTTCGAATATGATAAATTAAGTGTTGGTATTTTTGGGAAATATAAATTTTTATTTACAATTTTTATAATTAATATAACCATTTAAAATAATATATATCTTCATAAATTTTATTCATAAATTTAAATATTATTATATTATTATTATAAGATAACTTTATGATACCTTAATTTGTTTTTCAAAGTGTTATAAAATCATTTATAGTTTTAAAATTGGTATTTTTCAAATAAATTGTGATATTAATTAAAAAATAAATGCCTCATATTTAGAAAATTATTTTTATAAAATTGTGTTCATTTTTCAATTCTACATGTCAAAAAATGGTTAGGGGGAATTTTTTGTATTTTTCTAAAATTGTTATATTTTTTGTGAATAGTCAAATACATTAATTTACATTATTTAACAAATACATGATTTATTGAGTAATATATGATGTATGGATGATGAAAGAAAAAAATATAAAACTCAACTTCATTATTTTAATATATTTAGTTATAATTCTCTAACTATTCATAGTCTTGATCCAAAATAATAAACTAATGAATAAAATGATCAAAAAACACCCCTCTCTTACCCTATAAGTACCACCCCTCACCACCTCTTTTCCACACACCACATAGCCTTGTATATTGTTTAATTTATACCAAATTACCTTCCCAAACCTTATACCCATTTTCAATACCATATGGTGTCACTAAAATGAATAAAACAAGTGCCTTAGGGAGGTTCTTAAAGAGTAGATTTCAAGAGCTAAAATCCTCTTTTATTTTACTTTTGATTTATTTTATTTTGTTATTATCTCTTAACCTCACATTATCTGACTAGAATTAATACTCAATTATATTATATATAATGTAATTCTATCATGTCTATGTAAAACATTCATCATTAAACTCATTCTCCACTCCCTTTTATTTTAAAAACGATAACATCATCTATGAGGTATCGATTTACCACCATCATGGATGATGCATTTTAGTTTTCCAATAACATCTTAAAATATGGTCATAAAACCATTATTATAGTTAAATTATATTTTATTATACATATTATAAATTATTTTCTAGAACCATTATATGGAAAATATATTAAATAAAATGATAGAAGTTTGTCATGGTTGTAAAAACTGCCAAAATAAACTAAATCATTTTCATTAATGTTTTATCTCAGGAATGATCCTTAAATTAGAAAAAAATTATATTAAGAATAATTTAAAATTTTAGTAACATGTTAATACCATTTATTATGTTTTTATTACATTCTAAAAAAAATTACATTATGAACCTATCCTGGAAACCACGAAAATAACGCACCCTAAATGATGAAAATAACAATATATTATTAATAAATGGGTGGAAAGATGTTATAATATAATATTATAAGGAATTATAAATATTAATATGGTTGTTTAATATATTGACAACACTATTTAAACCATTATATAAGAGGTTTTAACAAGTTTTAAGTAAGAAAAACCTAAGGTAAGGGAAGTTTCTTTAAAAATTATTTTTTAAAATATTTATTTCTACAAAATTCAAAAAGAAGGTTTTTATGATGGAAGTATTGATGTTTTATTATTATGTTTTATTTATTGATAATTTATAATAATTAATGTTGGTACATATAAATCCCTCCAATGAATTTCATATTTTTATGTTAGAGTTCAATGGTAATGGTTACTCTAAGTGTAACTACAATAGTTACACCATAATATAGTTGTGAGGGTTATATTGTAAGGTAAAGATGAGGGAAACAAATAATATGGTATCTATGAGGGTTAAAATTTTAATTGTGTAATTCCCCAAGTTACCTAAATGGTTTATTTATGTTTTTTAGGTTTTATGTAAATATCTTTTTTCACAAATTATGTATATGATACTTTTTGAATGAGAAGTATGTCTTTGTGAAAATGATTTCATATGTTTATAAATATTTGTGGACTAATGGTTTCTATTTTTTAACCTTACTGAAATTTATTTCCTCACCCCATATTTTGAAATGTTTTTTACAAGGTTAAAGGATGGTTAATTGAAAATAAGAAGCCAAGTTGAATATTGTGAGGATTTTTCATGAAATGAATTCATGTTTTATTAAAATAAATTTTATTATGGAATAAATTGATACTATTTTAGTGGTATAAACTTTTTATGATTTTGGGTTTACATTTATGTTTTATGAACTAATTATCTAAAACTATAATCCAAAAATATATTTGGTAATATAATAATATTATTCTAGTTGAATTTACTATATTATGTAATGTTAAAGGTTAGGTCCTTATAGTTTGTATCAAAGTATGGTTTAGAAAACTTTTGGGGTTAGTATGATGTTAATAAAAATACCATAAATTATTTTTACCTTATGATTATGTTTAAATGATATAGAATTTAAATAATACCATATTTCTTCATTTAAGATATGTTTGTTCAAAATGGTTTTCTCTAGAAGAAATAGGGAAGCTGATGTAGGAAGGAACCAAGAGGAAGATATTTTTATAAATATGAAACCAGAAATGGTATGAATTGGAACCAAGATGATTGTGACATTAATGGATCATTTTATGTATGATATAAATGGCAATGACATACCTGAAAGAGAACAACCAGAGCTACTACAAAGGAGCATGATGATAGTGGAACATTTTATGAGGAAACACCAACCTTCTTTCAGTGGATCTTCTGACCTTGTGGTGGCTAAATGGTGGATTAAACCACTTGGAAAGCTATTTGATGTCATGGGGTGTTCATATAATCAAAATTTTAGTCATACTATTTACATTTTGAAGCGGAATAAAACCAATGGTGGTAAATGGTCATGAATATTAGAGATAGAGGGGACATTGATGACTTGGAATGGGATGAATTTAAGAATCTATTCCTTGAAAAATATTTTCCTACACCGGCTTTACTTAGGAAGGAAAATTAATTTATTGATTTTAACCAAAGGGAGGAATATTTGGTGTCTTTGTATGAATTAAACTTCACCTGATTTCCAAGGTATTCTCCAAATCATATTTGAGATCTTGATATTAAAATCAATTGTTTTTACTGAGGATTAAATCCAAGATACCAAAGGGATATAGCCTCCTGTGAATTCAAATGTTATGGGAAAATTGTTCGATGTGCTAAGGGTGTAGAAATAGATTTTTCTAGTGAAAATGTGTACATTGGAATCAATTATAATAAGATAAACAGGTTTGAATAAATAGATCACAGTCAATCAAAGAAATATGAAGTTAAGAAAATTTAGTTTCTAGTTTGTGGTAAGTGTGGAACAATGAATCTTGGGAAATTATTTAACAAACTAGGGAAATGTTTTTGATATAGTAAGTTTATACATATGGCCCAAGATTACAATCAAAAAAATATGAATGATGGTATGTTTAATTCTTATAAGAAAACTATAATTTTTTTTAAATGTGGTGAGATGGGTCATTATAATAATACCTTCCCCAAGAAAGATCTAAATGATGGAAGTATCTAGATTATAAGCAGAAAAGTTTAGTGAAATCATTTGTGACTTCTTCAACATATTTTAGGTCATCCAATGAAGTGGTATCTGGTACCTTTTTGTTTACTTAGATTTTTTAAATGTATTGTTTGATACGATGTCTAAACATTTCTTTATTTTTGACGAATTTTCTAGAAAATTGAAAATTTCACCTCAAAAAATGAAACAAGAGCTTATGGTTTAAACACCAGGGGGAATATTAATATAAAAAATTATAAGAATCTACATATTGTTTTATGTGGAAACACATTACCTGAAAACCTTATTGTTTTTTCCATAGTAGATTTTGATGTTATTATGGGTATAAAATAGATTTTTTTATCATGATAAGATTAATAGTATAGCTAAAAAAGTTTTTTTCAAAAATAGTTTCAATTTGTATACAGGAAAGAACTCATACCATTTATAACATATCAGGAATCTTAGAAACTATTAAAATATGGAAATGAAATTTTTCTTTCACATATTTTTTAAAACAATAGAAATATTCTATTTAATGTTGTTTCATTAGTAAATAAAATACAACATGTTTTTTTGGATAAGTTGTCAGTGTTATACCTAATCTGGAATTTGAATTTTCTATTGAATTAGTTCCTAATTCTAAGACAATTTCAAAACCCCCTTTTGGAATGGCTCGAGTGGAACTTCTAGAATTGAAAATATAGTTTCATGAGTTTCTTGATAAAGGATTAATTCATCTTAGAACTTCACCATGGGGTGATCTTACTTTGATTGTTAAAATGAAAGATGGTTCCAGAAGGATTTTCATTGATTATAGATCATTGAATAACATTACTGTTAACAATAAGTATCCATTGCTTCATATCGATGACTTTTTGTGTATGCTTTAGGGAACTCGGTATTTTTATAAAGTTGAATTCAGATCTGGATACCATCAGGTAAAGGTGAAAGAGGATGACATTCCGAAATTAGATTTCCATACTAGGGATGAGCATTATGAGATTGTTTTGATGACATTATGTTTGAAAATTTCCCCTATTTTATTAATGGATCTCATGAATATAATATTTCATTAATATTTGGACAAGCTTTTTACTATTTTTATTGATGATATTTTTATGTTCTCATGAAATTATGAGGATCCTAACAAATAATGATGATTTTTCTAAAAACTCTTCAAGAAAATAAGTTATACATAAAATTTATCCAATGTGATTTTTGGTTGCAACAAACTTATTTTATTGGGTACATTTTAAATAAGGATGAAAAACGGTTGATCCTACCAAAACAAAACTGGTTGATGAATGGAAAAGACCTAAAAATGCTATTGATATTTGTATTTTTCTTGGATTATTAGGCTATTACTAGCGATTTGTTAATAACTTTTTATGGTTATATTTTATGCTAACTAATTTAATATGAAAAGAGGTTAAATTAATTTGGATAGAATACTGTGAAATTTTTTTCATGAACTGAAAATAATATTAGTGAATGATCTAGTTTTGGACCTGACTTCCAAAATGGTGATTATGTCATCTACAATGATGCTTTGTTGAAGGTACTTGGTTGTAGTCTTATGTTGAATGAATAGGTAATTTCTTATTCATTAATACAATTGAAACCTCATGAGTTAAATTATCCCACACGTCATTTGGAATTAGCTACTATTGTTTTCACATTATGAATTTGGAGGAATCATTTATTTGTATCTAAATGTGAAAAATATAATAACAATAAAAATTTTAAGTATATATTCACTTAGAGGTAATTGAACATGAGGTAGAGAAGATGTCTTGAAGTAATACCATCCAATAAAATAAAAAAAATTAGATTCATTGAGTCAAAAATATCATGCTATATTTACCATGTTATGTTTGGAAAAATACCCCTAGATTAATGATTTGATGAATTTTCTCTATGATGTTGTTGGGGTAGGAAATTTATTAGTTTTTTTCTGGCGTTAGTATAATAATCTCTATCAGACAAAAGTAAAAAATCACAAAATGAAGACCATGAGTTATATAATAAGTTATAATTTGTTAAAAAGGGTATATTTCTAGAATTTAACATTGGTAAAGATTGTGTTTTGCAATTTGAGAAGAGATTATGTGTTCCTTATGATTCCAAATTAAAGAAATAATTGCTAATTGAATATCATAGTTCTTCATTTTTAGTTCATTTTGACAGCACAATGATGTATAGATACCTTCAAGAGTATTAGTGGTAGGATGGAATGAAAAGGCGGTATTATTGATTTTACATTGAAATGTTTGAATTTACAATAGGTTAAAGTAGAGTGAAAACTACTGAAGGGTATGATTTAGACTTTTCTAATACCAAAGTGGAAATGGGAAAATATTTCCATGTAATTCATGGTGGGACTACTAAATACTTATTGAGGTAACAATAAAATTTTGGTTTTATGTTATCAACTGACTAAATATACTCATTTTCATCCTATTCGAGATACTCTTTCTCTGGATCATATTTCTCAATTGTACCTCAAATATATTGTCCAGTTACATGGAGTTACTCTATCCATTGAATCTGACTGTGATTCTAGGTTCACTTCTTAATTTTGTAAAGGTCTTTATTAGTTTTTGGGAACTGAATTAAATTTCAACATAGCCTTTCATCCCCAATCTTATGGATAGAATGAGCGAACAATTCATACCTTGGAAGACATGATACGTGATTTCTCAATGTATCACAAGGGATTTTGGGATCAACATATTAATTTAGTTATGTTTTTTTATAATAACTATTTTCATTCTTGTTTATAGACATCACCTTTTGAGGAATTTTATAGAAATAAATGTCTAAATCCAACATTTTCAGATGAAGTCAGGGAAAGGAAGTTGATGGGACCATAATTAGTAGATGAAGTAGCTAATAAAGTGAAGATGATCGAGAAACACATGAGGATAGCTTAGATCATGCTGAAAATTTATATACATAACAGGAAGAAAGACTTTTCTTTTTAGGTAAGTGAACATGTTTTCTGTAAAATATTTCCTTGGAAAAATATAATTCATTTTTCTATGGATGAAAAGATAATTCCACGGTTCATTGGACCTTTTGAAATCCTGAGAAATGTTGGACCATTTTTTTACTGAGTAGCTTTTCCTTTGAGTTTATATAAGGTACAATTTTTTTTCATGTTTTTATATTGAGAAAGTATATTCTAGATTTGTCTCATATTTTTAGCCCAGAAGTAGTTTAGTTGGAAGAGAAACTTTCTTATGTAGAGAAACCTATTCATATTATTGATCATAGAGAGAATGTATTGTGTAATAAGTCAATTCACCATGTTAAGGTTTTGTGGAGAAACCACTTAGTGGAAGAAGCAACATGCGAATCTAAACATTCTATAAGGGAAAGGTATCCTCACTTTTTTAATAAGTGAATAAAATTATTGAGGATGAAATTTCTAGAAGGGGGAGAATATAATAACCCTGGTACTTATAATTTTTTTTTTTAATTCTGGAATAAAATAGTTAAATTCAATATAAATGTTTAATGAAATAAGTGTCATTTGTTGAATTAATGAATTTATACTGATTGAATAGTAACTTGACCTTAGGAAAAGTAACATGACCATTAGGAATAATAATATTTCTAGTATAATAGAAACCTCACCTATGAAAGTATAAATAATATTATTATTCCTTACAAGTGAAAGTATGATATATTTATAAAATGGAATAAGTAAATAAATATTTTGAAAATGATAATTTAAGTGTTCGAATTTTTGTGATCATAATTTTTTATTTACAATTTTATAATAAAAATAATTATTTAAAATAAACTATAACTACATAAAATACTTTCAAAAATTAATATTTTACTATCTGAGGATTATAATATAATTTTATGAGACCTTAATTAATTTTTTAAAGTATTATAAAATCAGTTAATGTTTTAAAATTTGAATTTTTCATATAAATTATTATTTTAATTAAAAATTAAATATCTCATATTTTTTAAATTTAAAAAAAATGGATTTCATTTTTGAATTCTACACATTGTAAAATGGTTAGGGTGATTTTTTGGGAAGTTTCTAAAATAGTTGGACTTTGGTGAATTGTAAAATACTGTAATTTACAGTATTATACAAATACCTGGTTTGTTGAGTCATATATGTTTTGGGGATGATGGAAGCCCATAATATCGAACTGTCCTAAAAAATTTTAATATATTTACTGATAATTCTAAAACTATTCATAGTCTTGAGCCAAAGTAATAAAATAATAAATAAAATAATCAAAAAACACCTCTCTCCTCCTCTACAAATACAACCCATCACCGCCTCTTCTCTTCAAACATCAAAGGATTTAATATTGTTTAATTTTTGGCTAATTCTATTTAAAAACCACTTCCCTACATCCAATTCCTTCTAGTCTCATGACTAGCCCAAAACCAGGTGCCTTAAAGAGGTTCTCAAGGAGAATAATTTAAGAGGAAATATCCTCTTTAATTTTCTTTTATTTTCCTTCTAATTTTTTTTATTTTATTATTATCTCTTAACCTAACCTTATTCAAGTGGAATTAAAACTCTATTAAATTATATATAATATAATTTTATCATGTTTATGGAAAAAATATTTCATCAATCTTTTTCACCTCTCCATTTTATTTTAAAAATGATAATATCATCTATGATGTGTTGATTTAACGCCACCATAGATGATGAATTTTATTTTTTCATTACCACCTTCAAGGATGGTCGTAAAACCATTATTATAATTAAATCAGATTATATTATATATATAATAAGTTATATAATGTTATTGGACCATTATATAAAATTTATATTAAATAAAATTATATAAGTTCATCATGGTTGTAAAATACACCAAAATAAACTAAATCATTTTCATTAATGTTTTATCTAATGATTCCACCTATTATCCAAAAAAATTGTATTTTTAATCATTTAAAATTATAATAACATATTAATACAATTTCTTAAGTTTTTCTTCTATTCAAAAAGAAAACCCATTACGAACCGATCATGGAAACCGTGGAAAGAACACACCCAAATAGACAAAAATAACAAAATATTATTAATAAATGGGTAAAAATATGTTATAATAAAACTATATAAGTAATTATAAATATGATTATGGTTTTTTAATATATTAATAACACTATTTAAACCATTATACATTAGTTTTTAAGATGTTTAAAGTAAGATGAACCTGAGGTAATGTACTTTTCTCTAAAAATTCCCTTTTAAATTTATATTTTTACAAAATTCTAAAGGAATTATTTTATGAGGAAAGTATACATTTTTTATGATCTTGTTTTGGTTATTGTAAATTATTTATAATGAAGTGTGGGACCTACATCTCGCTATAATTCATTGGTTATATTTTTGTTGGAGGTCAACCATAATGGTTACTCTAATTGTAACTATGATGGTTACACCATAAGGTAGCCATGAGGGTTACATTGTAAAGTAGTCATGAGGGTGGAAAATCATATGGTAGCCATGCGTGTTACCATATTAAGTAATTAATTCCATAATTTACCTAAATAGTTTATTTAATTTTTCTATTTTTTTATGGAAATATCTTGTTTTTAAAAATTATGTATATGATATTATATGGGAGAGAAGTATATATTTTTGAAGTTTATTTCATATGTTTATAAATATACATAGACTAATGGTTTCTATTTTTTCCATTACTGAGATTTTTGTTCTCACCCCATGTTTTAAAAAATTCTTAGGGTTTAAGGATGGTTAAGGGAATGGAATAATTCAAGTTTAATATTGTGAATATTTTTCATGAAATGAATTCATGTTTTATTAAAAAAATATAATATAGAATAAATCGATACTATTTTAGTATTATCCACTTATATACTTATGGGTTTTCATGTATCTTATATGACCTAATTCTATATAAATATAAACCAAAAAGATATTTTATAATTTAATAAGAGTATTCTGGTTGAATTAACTATATTTTTTATTGCTTAATGTCGGGTCCTTATAAAAATTCATCATGAATACTCATCGTTTGAAAAAAAAGATAATATTATCGTGTAAATTGATTAAAGGATGAAATTATAATGGTTAAGTAAGTATATTTACTCATTATTTTAGACTATGATGTAAATAAAATACTCAATTCTAAAAAAAGTATCTTAAAATAAAAATTTCATTAATTTAATTTTCTTATAAATAAATCAATGGACTTTTAACCTATCACAGATTTACCATTTCATGGTGGTTAACTTTATCCCGACCATATTCCATATCACTCCTTATCAGTCTTGAGGAATTAAATTTTATATTAATTTTCCATTATTTCCTTTATTGAAACCTAGTATGTGTTATTCAAGATGAAATTCATACTTCCCCTTCTCTCTTTTTAAGTGAGAGTTTTGTTAATCCTTCTTAAGATGTGGGCTTTAAAAAAAGTTATTTTGAAAAGTTAAACCCCTAGTTATTGATATTAATTTTATATTTAGATTATTCAGTTTATTAATGTGGATATAATGTAATAACTTTATATTTTAAAAGTAAATATAATGTTCAATAGTGTATAAGACACGTAACAACGAGATTAAATGAACAATAAAATATTATTATTTAAATGTGACCATTATAACATATTCATTAAATTAGAAGGTATTAATTATAACTGATTTATGAAATAAATATAAATTCCTCAATTAATACAAATTTTTTTAATAATTCATATAAATAATCACATAATTTTTATTAAAGTAATTTAATTCTTCAAAAATTTATTTTATTCAAAAATAAGTTTTTCTTATTTTAATTAGTAATACTATAATTAATTTATGGAAGTTTAATAAAATTTATTTTAAAAAATTAATTTCATTTTCTGAATTCAGTATGTAAATTTTATCTTAATATGAATTTTTTTATAATTTTCTGAAAAGTTTTGTTTTTTAATGAATAATGAAAATATAATTTTTTGGGAAATTGTATCATATTTTATTGTATTTATAAGGTAAAATTATTTTTGTATTAGTTTTAAATTTTCATTAGATATTTTTTATTTAAAATAATCCAATTATGTTTTAATGTATTTTATACTTTAATCTAGTATGAAACCATTTTATTTTTAAATAGGGATTTTTTTTTGAAATACTATTTTTCGTTACGCTTTTCTGTTTTAATTTTAAATTATTTCATTAAAATTTGTGATTTAAATTTTGAAAAATGGATTCCATATTTAGAAACATGATTTATAAATTTAGTATATAGGCAACTTTTATTTTTGTAAAATATGAATAGTAACCTTAGTAGTTTTTAATACCACGGTAAAGAGTAAATATGGCAATTTAGGTTACAAAGAAAATGATAAGAAACATTAGATGAACCAAAAACTTGCCTAAATCTTATTGGATGATTATACGTCGACCACAATATTCCATGTTTCAAATTTATGACCTTTATGGGACAATTTCATGTTATTATTGTAAGGACCCGGCCTTAAACATTACATAATATTGAATTAAATGAATAATTCACATTGAGGATCTTTTCAAGTTTATAGTTGTAGAGAATTAGGCCAAACTATTACATGACAACATGAAAATTACATGTAGACACTACTACTCTGTATCCATTTTTTCATAAAATAAAAACACTTAAAAAGAAACATGTCTAGTTCCATGTTTTAGATAGCATGACTTTTCCTTGATCCCATCCCTGACCCTATTCATCTTTAAGTCCTGTGAAAAACATTATAAAAACTTGGTATGAGCATAAAAATATTAGTAAGGGTTATATAAATAATAAATAAAAACATTAGCCAATCGATAAATACAAATCAATGAAACCATACTTTTCAATCATAACATTCCTTACAAAATCATAAGATTTATGAATAACACAAAAAAATAATAAATCATAAAGGTTACTTATGGAATCCATATCAAACGTACATTGTAGCTATCACAGCTACATATGGAGTTACACATGGAATACCCATCACAGTATATTCCCTAAATCTCTTAGGAGAAACATCACATTTAACTCTGTCACGTTACCCAATGCATTGGAGAGCTATCTCGGGCTCACCCACCCTAGGTTTATCATGGAACCACCCGTATACGTAAAAAATGCCCAATAACCATAACATAATCATAACATATAACACATTTAAAAAGGAAATATAACATTTCCACATTCCAATATATCAAATCAAGATATTGAAATAAATAATGTTTTATCAAATCATTTTAAAAACCTTTTTAAAAAGAGATTTTTAAATCAAAGTGTCCCATACCACATTAAAGCTTTTAAATGAATTATCATTTGAAAACATTAATGTACATATAAATAAATCCTGAAACACATTTTTAAAACATGGACATTAATTCGAAACATTTATAAGAATAAATCTTTAAAACATTTAAAATGATATTTTAGTTAAAGAGTTTTTTTAACTAAAAGAGAGACACTTGAATACAAATAATTGAGGAATAACATTTAATCAGTGCTTTATATTATCATGAGAATAAAGGTATTCGTGATATAATATGACAAAGTACAGTATATACACCATATAAGAGTAAATTGTTGCATAACAACAATGAAATCTCAATGGAAATGTAAATTGAGATGAAATCCCTTATAAAGATGATACCCTTAAATTAAGGATAAATAAATCACATAATTATGTGTGAAAAATATAAATACACCCAATATAAGTGGATATTAAGTGTAAAACAATAATATTTCATTCACACATATTCATTGGATGACATATTCAATAAGTACAAGTTGAACCCAAAGAATCAAAATTGGGTTGAGAAGTTCCCTTGTAAAAATCTGACAGCCTAACGACATCACTTTAAATTGAAAAAATGAGTTTATGGGATAAAAAGATTATCTCATAACATGGAAATAAAATTTACATCAATAAGGATATATAAGAACACATCCCAACATAATAATATGTAAATTAAAAGACATAACAAAACTAATTCTTTTAAAAAGAAGAGGGTGAAAGGTTCCCTTACCGATTTGGTAACTTTCGAAACATACAACACATGAAAGAAGGATCATAAAATGAAGATGTAATTACCCATAAATTAAATTGTATTACAAATGGAATAAATTCATGGGATTTACATACACCACATGCAATAAATAAGTGGTGAACAATGGAAATCTCATGGAATTGAAATTGAGATAAGAAATCCCTTACGAAAATTCAGCAGCCTAACGGCGCCAATTAAAAATTCTTAAAATGAATTGATGAGAGTAAGAGGGGGTCTATAATCATGTTAAAATAAAAATTAAAGTATGGTGATTATAAAATAACATCCTCCAACATAATAACATGGATCATAGAAGAAGTGACATAAAAGAGAGTACTTGAAAAGAAAGAGAGAGGTCAGATCCCTTACCTCGTGTCTGACTTGACTCGATCGTTCATTAATCTCCTAAATAATAAACTAAAGTTAATTTATACTTTTTTAAGAACCTTTTTCTGGTTTAATATTCCTTTTATATCACTTATTACCATGTTCTAAACATTATGTAATCATTTAAGTTAATAACGTTCATTTTGTTGATATTTGGTACTTGAGTAAAAATGAACATCTTATATTTACAAGTTGTCCATGTGGTCAAAGGTTCATTATATCCAGAATTATATTAATGATTTGGATATCATATATATCATATATATCCAGTATATACATGTTCTTATAATAGTACATAACATTTAGAGGTAAGAAATGAAATGCATCGTTCATGGAGACAGTAAGTCGTACGTACTCATGAACGCTACTTTAATTTTTATTTCTTATTTTAATGGAAATAAAACATAATGATACATAGGCATATTATAATTCCATTATAATATCATATAAAATATCGTTAACTGAATCCTTTATACATCCCACATAAGTCATTAATGAATTAAATCACTTTGAGGGGGCAGTAGTCCGCACTTCCTCAAATGAGATTATCGTATTTACCCATTATGGAAACCATAAAGGCGTGCTATAAATTGGAAGTACAGAATCACAAGGAAATCATAAAAATAATATATATCTTATATAAATATAGTTCCATCATAATGGCCACCATGATAGGTGGAAAGATGTAATTGAACAATCATCGTTTCGTGAGGCGTTAGTTTTCCATCCAGAGAAACATTATGTTCTTCATCCATTAGATGAAGTTCTATGTAAGTGTAGTTCGAATCCTTATCAAACAAACATCCAAGTATATTGAGGATACTGGTGTTGTTACAAAATAAAGGAATAAAAATAATTTTAGGGATTGGAGGAGTAAAATAAAAGAAAACAAATTAATAGAAACTGTTACCTTTAATTTGGGTAACTGCTTTTGGTTTGAACCAAAAGGAGTTCTTGAAGTGCCTTATGCCTAAGGTAAGGCTTTTAAGAGGAGTAGAGGGATGTTTAGAGATAATTGGGCAGAGTTTGGACAAGCCAAATGGCTTGAGATGTGTGTGGAATTTGTTAGAAGTGGTCTCCTTTTATAAGGGAGAGGAGGAGCACTTTAAGAAAGTGTGAAAATATTATTTTATTATATAATGATATTCGGTTTCTAAAGGTCCAAAAATCATTATAGTTGAAGATAATATGACTCATGGTCGAAATAAAATCATCCAATTATAATTGGACATGTTTTGGATAATATTTTAATCATTATAATCTTATTTATTTAAATCATTTATTAATGAGGTAAATATTGTATCATTATTGTGTCATAAATAATTTAATTTCTTCGATGTCTAAAAATTAATAAAAAAAATACTAACATGTAGGAAATCGTTTTATCTTTACATTTAATATTTATAGTCAAAAATATTACTTATATATCACCATATTGAAATTAATGTACTAAACGATTTTTGTTATTGTCAATTTTGTCTTTACATTAAATTAATTAATCTAAAGTGTCATTATCTATCATAAGTGGCTCTATGGGGTCCTCAAATCGACTCAAGGATGCATATGGTCGGCCAATGCTCATAAAATAAGGTTAGGACATGTTTTAAGGTAATTTTTAATTATTATAATATTCTTTTTATCTAGAATTACCTTATTTACCTTTAACTGTGGTAAATAAAAGTGAAAAGATACTATTCACCAAAAAAAAATTCATATTAATGAACCAAATTTTACTTCTTGATAACAACCATGTATGTAGTATTTTTTAAATTCAATTCACATAAGTGGTAAAATTTCATTTAAATTAAAAAGTTAGTTTTAACTACCACTAAGTGGTGTCACTATTCATCAAAAATTGAAGTTTTTCAGAAAAATACCAAAAATTCAGCCTAAGCATTATTTGATATTACAAATTAAAAATTGATGTCTATTTTTCCAAATTCAAAACATATAAGTGGAATTAATTAATTTAAAAATTAATTCCTGTTGTTAAAACAAATAGCATGTTTTTAAGAAACGATAACTATCAAAAGATTGATACTTGTTTATGTCTAATTTCAAAGTGAAATTAATTCCAATGACCAACATTGGATTAAATGGTAAACATACATTTCAATTTCACATTAAAAACAACTAAAAAGATAATCTATCCATATAAATAAATTAGATTAAAAGGGACTTTTGAATTAAAAAACAGTATTTTTCACTATTCATTAAAAATGAACTTTATCAGAAAAATACCAACAAATTACCCAAAGTAAATTTTTTTTTCCCCATTCTAAAGAAGAATTATATTTGGTCAATTAGAATTTATGAAAGTGTCAAAAACTATATTTAAAAAGGGTTCTCCATTAAAAGGTGGTAAATTGGCCTCTTAATGTAAATTATGCTTAAAATTAGATTCATTCATATTTTAAGCCTCTAAATTTTTATTGGATAAATGTAAATACATTTAACAATCATGTATAATCATATTGTAGTTATTTTCATTCATTCCCACCAATAGAACGTCTAGGAGTTAACTATAATTTAAAATAATAATATTATATTATTAGTTTGCAACGTAAGATTCCAAAGAAACCCGTTGTTGTGTATCGGGTACGCTATCGAACATAGAAACCCCTTTAAAGTAAAATTAATATTTAATTCACAAATATTAATAAATATGAAATATGTCTTATTCTTCATTTACCTGGGATGTTACATCCTTCCCCCCTTTTGGGAATTTCATCCTCGTAATTTAAAAAAAAAATGGGCTCGGAAACTTCACTGAAAGTCCCACATCGGAAAAAGGGTCGGAAAAACAATCACTTTGAAAGAAATAAAGATAAGCACAAAGGTAATCTGAGATAACCCATACTAGGATTTCATGTAGTAAAACATGTATATGGAAGAGAAAACAAAGGGTCTAGTTCTGATGGAGAGTGATAGGAAACATGATTAGGATAAAGGTAACCACAAGAAAATCACAAACTTATGATGTGTGTAAACGGTCTTTGATTACCCAGTAGGAAACGTAAACCAACAATGTTTTTGTTTAAGTTCCTTTTCATAATTTTGAGGAATTCATCTTCTACGTAGAATAAAAACTTAAGGAAATATAATTTCCTTCAAGTAGAGTTTCATATTTTAATAAGTTTCTACCAAAACTAATGATTTCTCTAAACGATGATAATTCAAAAAGACTTAGTCACATAAAAAGCACAAGAATCATCTTCTAGATAATCACATAATCCAAAAAAGGAGAAATATCTATTTCCCTTGTCTTTAGACATCAAATAAAACCAAAATTGTTAGTGCGAGATCAGATAATACCCAAAAAGGATAATCTTTTACAACAAGAAAAACTATTCAAAATATCCAAAATTTGTCTAAAAACCCCAAAGTTCAAAAAAAACCATTCTATAAAAAAATTTCCCTAAAATTATTTAAAATTAATCCAAACTATTATTGTAACCCAAATCTCACACGGATTTAATTACATAGACTTCTAAGATACATATTAACATTTATCTCCAAGTAACACCAGTTACTCATAAAATCTCATATTGAAATGTAATTAACCTAATCAAATATTCTCCATGATAGGTTAATTATTTTCAAAAATAAATAAAATCATCATGTGTCCATAATATAAACATAGATTATTCCAAACTAAATTTTCAACCATTATTCCACAATTGAAATCCCAAAGTATTCTATCTTCCTTAGCCATATAGTGTTTCCTCAAAAGAGAGAACGTCTTCCAAAACAACCTTTATCACTTAATCACTAAATAATTTTTCTCTACAATTTATATCCATTTGATAAAACATAAGTTCCAAAACAAGTGATTATTATTCTATAAAATCATATTACTAAAATAATAAGTCATACTAACCAGGGACATCAAGTAGGCTAGTGGTAGGCGATGCGCCCTTGTCGCCCTTTGGTTGTGGGTTCGATTCCTGTTGCCTTACCAGATGCGGCGGGTTGTCACCCATCCTACAGATTGTCCTTTTTATAAAACTCAAAGATAACCCTAACATGTTTTAACCTCAATGGTTTCCTTATACTTCTCATTTTCATCCAAATTCATTATGAGCTCAACATATTAATTCTTGAAGTCTTATTTCACCACTATATGATAAAATAAAACAATACCCAAAATGAAGAACATCATACCTTCATCATGGTGTCCATTTGGTTTCATCGTCATCTTGTTCACGTAGGTAAAAGGTCCATGAATTACAAAAATGATTTAGAGATCCTTCAAAATCATTTTTTTCCTCCATCCAAATACACCTTGTACAACATAGGTCATATGGTTGTTCATAGAAAAACAGTTTTGGAAAATAATCATGTATGACATATAATTTCAAAACATCTGATAAAACATGATTTCTATAAAACAGTCGAACCGAATTTGAGCTGAAACATTCAATTAACAGTCCTTTTAAAATACCATAATTATGTGCTGAGAGACTATATTTTAAAATAAAATATAAATATGTTGCACAAGGGTCTCATTCATTAGAACCTTTTTTAAAATCATAATATGCTTCAAAATCTAGTGATAAGGTAAAATATTTGAAAATCCCTTGTTAATATTTAACTTTCTTGAAAATATGAGAATATTGTGAAAAATATGATTTTTATAAATACAACCCATGATACACGATGATAACGAGGTATAGTGGAGGTGTTTCATATCTCAAACAATTTATTGCAAGTTAGTTGTATGCTAGAAAAAGTTTCACAATCATCCGAACATGACTTTGCAATAATTATTACAAGCATGTCATCAGGAAGAGATAGAAATGTCATTTGAGATCCTCCTCCTTCCATTTGTAACTGACTTTCCTTGATATGAAAAAGTTATAATACAACAATTTAACTGAAATAATAGACAAAGGAACTAACCATGTGTCTAATGAAAACTCCAAATCCCTAAAGTTGTCTAAACCGACCTCTGATACCAACTATAAGGACCCAGCCTTAAACATTATATAATCTTGAATTAAATGAATAATCCACATGGAGGATCTTTTCAAGTTTATAGTTTTACAGAATTAGGCCAAAATATTACATGACAACATGAAAATTACATGTAGACACTACTACTCAGTATCCATATTTTTCATAAAATAAAAACACTTAAAAAGAAACATGTCTAGTTCCATGTTTTAGATAACATGACTTTTCCTTGATCCCATCCTTGACCCTATTCATCTTTAAGTCCTATGGAAAGCATTTCAAAAACATGGGATCAGCATAAAAATTTCAGTAAGGGTTATATAAATAAGGAATGAAAACATTATCCCATCGATAAATACAATTCAATGAAACCATACTTTTCAATCATAACATTCCTTACAAAATCATAAGATTTATGAATAACACAAAAAAATCATAAATCATAAAGGTTACTTATGGAATCTATATCAAACATACATTATAGCTATCACAGCTTCATAGGGATTTACACTTGGAATACCCATCACAGTGTATTCCCTAAATCTCTTAGGAGAAACATCACATTTTACTCTGTCACGTTACCCAATGCATTGGACAGTTATCTCGGGCTCACCCGCCCTAGGTTTATCATGAAACCACCCGTATACGTAAAAAATTCCCAAAAACCATAACATAATCATAACATTTAACAAATTTATAACGGAAATTTATCATTTTCACATTCCAATATATCAAATCAAGATATTGAAATAAACAATGTTTTATCAAATCATTTTCAAAAACTTTTTAAAATTAGATTTTTGAATCAAAGTGTCCCATTCCACTTTGAATCTTTTAAATGAATTATCATTTGTAAACATTAATGTCCATATAAATAAATCCTAAAACTCATTTTGAAAACATGGACATTAATGAGAAACATTTAGAAGAATAAATATTTAAAACATTTAAAATGATATTTTAGTTAAAGAGTTTTTTTAACAAAAAAAGAGACACTTGAATAAAAATAATTGAGGAATAACATTTAATCAGTTATTTATAATATAATGAGAATAAAGGGATTTGTGATATAATATGTCAAAGTACAGTATATACACCATATAAGAGTAAATTGGTGCATAACAACAATGATGTCACAAGGGAAATGTAAATTGAGATGAAATCCCTTATAAAGATGGTATCCTTAAATAAAGGATAAATCAATCACATAATTATGTGTGAGAAATATAAATACACCCAATATAAGTGGATATTAAGTGTAAAAAAATAAGAGGTCACTCACACATATTCATTGGATGACATATTCAATAAGTACAAGTTGAACCCAAAGAATCGAAATTGGGTTGAGAAGTTCCCTTGTAAAAATCAGACAGCCTAACGGCGTCACATTAAAATTCAAAAAATGAGTTTATGAGATAAAAAGGGTATCTCATAACATGGACATAAAATTGACATAAATAAGGATATATAATAACATATCCCCACATAAGAATATATAAATTAAAAGACATAACAAAAAGAAGTCTTTTAAAAAGAGGAGGGTGAAAGGTTCCCTAACCGATTTGGTAACTTTCGAAACATACACCACATGAAAGAAGGATCATAAAATGAAGATGTAATTACCCATAAATTAAAGTTTATTACACAGGGAATACTTTCATGGGATGTACATACACCACATGCAATAAATAAGTGGCGAACAATGGAAATCTCACAGAATTGAAAGTGAGATAAAAATCCCTTATGAAAATTCTGCAGCCTAACGACGCCACATAAATATTCTTAAAATGAATTGATGAGAGTAATAGGGGGTATCTAATCATGTGAAAATAAAAATTACAGTATGGTTAATATAAAATAACATCCTCTAACATAATAACATGGATCATAGAATAAGTGACATAAAATAGACTACTTGAAAAGAAAGAGAGAGGTCGGATCCCTTACCTCGGGTCTGACTTGACTCGGTCGTTCTTTAATCTATTGAATAATAAACTAAAGTTAATTTCTACTTGCTTAAGTAAATTTTTCAAGTTTATTATTCGTTTTATATCACTTATTACCATGTTATAAACATTACGTAATCATTTACGTTAATAACGTTCATTTTGTCAACATTTGGTACTTGAGTAAAAATGAACGCCTTATATTTACAAGTTGTCCATGTGGTCAAAGGTTCATTATATCCAGAATTATATTCATCATTTGGATATCATATATATCATATATATTCAGTATATACATGTTTTTATAATAGTACATAACATTTAGAGGTAAGAAATGAAATGCACCGTTCATGGAGACGGTAAGTTGTACGTACGCATGAACGTTACTTTCATTTTTATTTATTATTTTAATGGAAATAAAACATAATGATACATATCTATATTATAATTCCATTATAATATAATATATAATATCATTAAATCCATTCTTTATACATCCCACATAAGGCATTAACGGATCAAATCACTTTGAGGGGGTGGTAGTCCGCACTTCCTCAAATGAGATTATCGTATTTAACCACTATGGAAACCATAAAGGCCTACTATAAATGGGAATTACAGAAGAATAAGGAAATAATAAACATAATATATATCATATATAAATACAGTTCCATCATAATGGACACAATGAGAGGCTGTAAGATGTAATTGAACAATCATCGT
Source organism: Viscum album (assembly GCA_963277665.1). NCBI lineage: Eukaryota > Viridiplantae > Streptophyta > Magnoliopsida > Santalales > Viscaceae > Viscum > Viscum album. The sequence goes on from OY728164.1 coordinate 211,593,854, forward strand.
TTCGTGAGGCGTTAGTTTTCCATCCACCGAAACATTATGTTCTTCATCCATTATATGGAGGTGTGTGTAAGTGCAGTTATAATCATTATAATAAAAACATCCTATTATATTTATGATCCTGGTGTTGTTACAAAATAAAGTAATAAAAAGGATTTTAGGGGTTGGAGAAGTAAAATAAAAGAATACAAATTAAGAGAAATTGTTACCTTTAATTTGGGTAACTTCCTTTGGGTTGAATCAAAAGGAATTCTTGAACTGCCTTATGCCTAAGGTATGGCTTATAAGAGGAGGATAGGGATGTTTAGAGAATAACTGGGTAGAGTTTGGACCAGCCAAATGGCTTGAGAGGTGTGTGTAATTGGTTAGAAGTGGACTCCTTTTATAAGGGAGAGGAGAGGCTCTTTTGGAAAGTGTGAAAACATTATTTTATTATATAATGATATTTGGTTTATAAAGTTCCAAAAATCATTATAGTCGAAGATAAGATGACTCATGGTTGAAAAAAAATCATCCAATCAGAATTGGACATGTTTTGGATAATAGTTTAATCATTATAATCTTATTTGTTTAAATCATTTATTAATGTGGTAAATAATGAATCATTATTGTGTCATAAATAATTAATTTATTTGATGTCGAATTATTATATAAAAAATACCATCATGTAGGAAATAATTTTATCTTTCCAATGAATATTTATATTCAAAAATATGACTTATATATCACCATATAAAAATTAATTTTCTAAATGATTTTTGTTATTGTCAATTTTGTCTTTACATTAAATTAATTAATCTAAAGTGTCATTATCTTTCATAAGTGGCTCCATGGGGTCCCAAAATAGACCCAAAGATGCCCATGGTCGGCCAATACCCATCCAATAATGTTAGGACAATTTTTAAGGTAATTCTAAATTATTATAATATTCTTTTTACCATGAATTACCTTATTTACCTTTAACCACGGATAAATAAAAGTCAAAAGTTACTATTCACCAAAAATTATTTTCCTCTTAATGAACCAAATTTTACTTTATTATAACAACAATGTATGTCAGATTTTTGAAATTCAATTCACAGAAGTGGTAAAATTTCATTTAAACGAAACATTCAGTTTTTTAACTACGACTAAGCGGTGTCACTATTCATCAAAAATTGAAGTTTTTCATAAAAATACCAAAAATTTAGCCTAAGAATTATTTCATATTCTAAATTAAAAATTGATGTCTATTTTTCCAAATTAAAAACATATAATTGGCATTAATTAATTTAAAAATTAATTCCGGTTGTTAAAACAAATAGTGTGTTTTTAAGAAACAATAACTATCAAAAGATTGATACTTGTGTATGTCCAATTTCAAAGTGAAATTAATTACAATGACAAAAATTGGATTAAATGGTAAAAATATATTTCAATTTCACTTTAAAAACAAATAAAAAGATAATTTATCCATATAAATAAATTAGATTAAAAGGCACTTTTGAATTAAAATACAGTATTTTTCACTATTCATTAAAAAATGAACTATATCAGAAAAATACCAAAAATTACCCTAAGTAAAATTTCATGTCCCCATTCTAAAGAAGGATTATATTTGGTAAATTAGAATGTATTAAAGGGACCAAAACTATATTTAAAGAGGGTTCGCCATTAAAAGGCGGTAAATCGGCCTTTTAATGTAAATTATGCTTAAAATTAGATTCATTCATATTTTAAGCCTCTAACTTTTTATTGGATAAATGTAAATACATTTAACAATCATGTATAATCATATTTTAGTTATTTTCACTCATTCCCTCTAGTAAAACTGCTAGGAGTTAACTACAATTTAAAATAATAATATTATATAATTAGTTTGCAATTTAAGATTCCAAAGAAACTCGTTGTTGCATATCGGGTACGCTATCGAACATAGAAACCCCTTTAAAGTAAAATTAATATTTTATTCACAAATATTAATAAATATGAAATATATCTGATTCTTAATTTACCTGGGATGTTACAATTATGACCTTTATAGTATTTTATTTAAAGAAACGTCAAACTTATCGCACACATGTTTTTAATAAGTGTAATATTTATAATATTTAGTGTTATCTAAATGATATGTTTGAATAAAAATATTATTTTGAATTTTAATAGATTTATACTAATCATGTTAATTTATTTTTAATTTTTAGTGAATAAATAATAACCTTAAATTCTTGCACAATACTATTGCAGTAATTATTTAATTAATAGAAAACCAAATAAATTATATTAAAAATATTAAAAAATATAATTTGAAACAAATAATGTGATAAATACATTTTATCAATGACCATGATATGTTAGACATATAATAAAATATTTTAAAAAAAATTCAATTTTTTCTAGATATTATTAAAGTTAAAGTAATAAATAGTTCAAAAATTTGACATTATGGATATTTTATAGTAAATAATATTTTATTAAATGATATATATTTTTAAAAATTTTAAATTTCAGAAATTTATTAGGATAATGTTTAAAATATCAACCATTATCTATTTATGGGAATTTATTTATTTTATAGTAACTATATTGACCCTCAAAGAGTAAAAATAAATATTGTCAATGTATGAGTTAAAGGGGTTAAATAGGTGTTAAAACCAAAAGGTAATTGTACATATACAATCAAAACTTGTATAATATTTATTATATGAGATTATTTAGAAACATACTAATATTATATTTAAAATGACTCACTTTTGATCCATTTTTTACTTAAAATTAATTTATATTAATTTAATATTTTGAAAAATACCAAGAGTGCCCCTCCCCTCTCTTATAAATGATAATATCTTCATTTAATTACTTCACACTTCAAAAACCATTTGTTTCATGAAATACCTACCCAAATACCTTCTATAATCCCTCACCACATTTTATATATCTTATTTTAAGATGAAATCCATCCTTAGTAGTCTTAAGGTGATAAAAAAGAGGTTGTCCAAAGAATAGGAAGATAAAGAATGAATGTGACGAGTTGAACTCAGTGTAAGGGGTTTTTATCTCACTTTTATTTTTTGGGGACACATGCCTTATACAATATTAGTTTATTTTTTTCTATATATACACCTCGTGAATTTATTTTATGATTCTTATCATTAATATTATGGGATGTGTATATCTATTTAATATTTTGTATTTCATGAGTCTTATGATTAAAAAGTTACCAAAGTTGTAAGGGTTTATTTCACAATCTCAAAATTTTTATGGATTGTTTATTTTTAATTATCCACTATAGAATATTTCCTTTTCATGTGTATGTATTTTTTTTTAAATAGAAAATTCTTATACTACTCCGCTACAGTTTTTTAAAATCATTTTTACGCATGTTTGACTTTTTATAAAATGGTTTGAAAGCAATATTTTTTTCTAAATTAGGATCTTTGTGACATTTTCTAATAAAAATATGTAAGGAATTTTTTTAACTAATATAGAATGAGGAGATTTTTCCATAGTCATGACAACTCATTTTTTAATTCTTCCTTTATAAATTTATAATTTTATTTTCCAATAATATTTCTTCATTTATAAGTGTTTAATTTTTTAAAAAGAGAATTGATTTAAAATATAAATTTTTTTTCCTCAATAATTATTTTTGAAATTGTATATACTTTATTGGGTATATTATTCAAGGATACTATACTTTATCTTTCTCATAATGGTTTAGGTTTAGGATAAAAAATTTAATGTTTATGAAACCCATTTCTTTTCATGAGTTTTGATTTGATGAATGTTTATAGTCTTATGGAATAGATTTTTATTGTTCTAATTATGTTATGGAGGTTATATTATAAACAAGTATATTGGTTAAATTGTAACCAATGAAGGGTTGGTCCTATATCACCCTCCAATTCATTGGGTAAATTATTATATCACATGATATAGTTAAGGGAAACAATTAAATATGCTTGATCCATTATTGGGAAAAATTCGATGTTCTTGATACATTATGGGAAACAAATTGATGTTCTTGGTCTATTATAGGAAAAAATATGATGTTCTTTATCTAATATAGGATACAATTGTCGATTCCTAATCTAATGTTCTTGGTAGGTAACCTTGACATATTAAATGGTTTATACACTTATGATGGTTCCACACATATTTATGACATGAACATATAGTTTTTGATTGAGTTATGATGATTTATCATTATTATGAAAAATGTATTTTGAAATTCTAATTTTTTATTTCATAACTCTTATTTATGATATTTTTCAGATTAGCTATGAACTTTTTAAGTTATGGTCATGATATTATACCCTTATAATTATCTTATGATTTTAATATGATAACTGATTGATATCTCTATTTCTTAAGCTTACTGAGTATCTAAGATCACCCCTTTTTATGTTTCCATTTTTTGGGTTATAAGGAATGATACTAAATGGTTTTTGTTTATAAATGTATCATATGGGAAGAATTTTAGGAGTGATTTTGAAGATTTAACATGAAATATGAAAATTAGAGTATAGTGGGAGATGATATTGATATTTATGAACCAATTTTTTATGAATCCAAGTAGTTAAGAGTTTTTTCTGATTCTATAAAACTCTATACCAAAAAATTTCCTTTGGTATGTAAGTTATCTAATATTTCCTTTTGATGTTTCCTTTTTGTGATGGGAGGAATTGAGCCACATTTATTGGTATCAATTATATAAATTTATTGTTTGTTTTTAGCACCAGATTTGGGAGTGTGGGTTAAGGGTTGTAATATTGAGTGTAATTAAAAAAAAATCAAATGTTGTGGTTTGGGTTGGGTGCACTACCGACTAGGGTCCTATAGTTGTGTAAGTTTTCTATAATGCCAAACTTGGCCATTTTGGTGATATATTATACTGTATAATGTCATCCTTAATTATTTTAGTGATGATTTTGAGTGTAATTCCAACTATATATATATGGTTAAGTGGGTATAGTGTAATGAAAATATATCACTTTAATGGTTTCTAAGTTGGATGTATTTCTAATTTATATCCTTGAGTCTATTGATGTGGTTTTATAGAAAAACCTCACATTGACCATTCATATATTATGCAACATGTTCATAATCGACTTTGAAACTGGCCAAAGCATGTATGGTTATTACTAAGTGTCTTGTGAGAACCGAAGAGTATGTTGAATATTTATATATGTTGGTATTTTTTCCATATCACATCATCTTGTACATAAATATTCTGGATTTGATTAGGGACACTATCGGAATTGACCTATTTTATTGTACTGATATCCTACAAAGGATGATTGATTCACATGTAAATTTCATTATTTGGTATTAAGGTAAGAGAAAGTTCCAATAATACAGATTGATTAGGTAGCTATATTTTTAGATTAGGATACTGAACTAGGTAGGGACCTAGATCTAATTATTAGAGTTATTTCTAAATTATTTTTTGGACAAATTGATATATATTTGGCCATGTGTAAATCCTATTTATTCAAGTATGAATTGTGTGACATTACTATGATTTATTTGATATAAATGTTTTATGTTATGTATGATGGTTGAATCTTGATTGTTATGTCTATATTTATAATAATATATTGTCATTATGGTCAAATATTTCTTTTACTATTATTGATTGTTTTCTAATTCAAAGTGAGTAGTATCTCCACTTTTATAATATACCTTCATATCTAGTCAACAACCTTTGGAATATGGGGAGGAGTTCTTGAGGTCATGTGGTTCCACTAATTCGTCTATTGTTCAGGTGAACTGAGCCATGGTGTTGCAAAATAGTAATAGATCCTTTTTTGATTTATCTCACTGTTTCGGCATGGTATATGGTGGTATAAAATTATGAAATCATGATATATAACATAAAACAGGGTGTAAATGATCTATGTATTGGATAATTCTATGTTACCAATGATGTTATGGTTGATCTTGGTTTATAATTTTATAGTTTAAAAATGATATGGAGTGTAATTTTTATTTTATCATTTTAATATTTTCCCATGTTGACAAAAAGCATGTGTTCATGAATCATATTTGGAACTTAGGAATCATGTTACATATGTGTGTTTTCTTGTGGTTTCGATTATTATTATTATTATATAGTGTTCATTTATTTGAAGTTTCAACAATGACTTATATAGTATTTTATTATTTAAGATTTTAGAGGAACTTTATTTGACCATATTCACATTTTATATTATGTTATTTCTATTTTATTATTAATTATATAGATATTATGAATATTGTTTGACACTTGAGAGTGGGTATTATGGACCAGAGAGAGTTTCCAAGTGGTTTGAGACCCTTTTATTCCAGGGCGTTTGTATATTAGTGGGATGTCATTCTTGTTATGATTTATCTTAAACTATGATATCTAGAACAATGATAGATATGTTATTAGTCGTGTTTTTGGAATTATAGCTAAGTTCCCCCACAATAACCTCCAGTGGAGTTCTAGGAGGTTGTGGATGGGCATTCCCTACCAATTGAGGACGTAAAATCCCTTATTACACTAAGACCATATATGGATAAGTGGATTTGAGAGATTATACTCTATGTGGTGAGTTCTATGGGTTATTTGATTCGTCTATGTCAGACCCAACTAGGGATTTCCATATGTACTATCCACTGATATTCATAAATAAGGGGGGACCGTAGGTATCTCAGTTATGAGATGATTCTTTAGGGTCTATCTTCAAATATCATGACACATTCTCTAAGATCAGGGTTAAACTAGAAATATATATATCATGAGGACCTACTAAGTGATGGTTGATGAACTAGTGTAAGAAGTAAAACACGTGATTTTATCCAGGAAGGGTATTTAGGTTCATTTATATGATCATTTCTTTTTGACATGCAAATGGTTGATATGGATAAATATTTTTTGTATCTTAACCAAATAGAGATTTCTATCATAGATTATGTGGATTATTTCATGTAGTTTAATAATTTTTATCATGTGTTTTTGAGAGATTTGGTCCATGGGGTTAGGTGGTTCATGAATAGTTTGAGATAGTTTATTTGTGTTCAGGTGAAATTTTTTAACTTTATTATTTTTTTGTGGTTTTGAATTAGCCCCGCATGGTTAAGAAGAACTATATCAAGGGTAGAATCTCATGGTAGTTATATTTTATTAATTGGGACTTGTAGTGGGTATTTTTCAAGAAGGAAGTGAAGATATTATTTTTATTTCTTGGTAAATAATGGATAATTAATTGTCTAATATCATATTACTCCACTGAGAAGGGATGATGAATCAATAGAGACACATATTTATAATTTATCCTTATTTAAATCAACCCATGTTTCCTATTAATATTTGATTAAATTATGTATATAGTCTCAACCTCACACTTTTATATAGAAAATAAATAAATAATGAAAATGAATATTTTTACAAGTTACTTCCCCTTCACAGGTAACCTACTCCTTGTCGTGTTTGGTTACTCCCCCCCCCCAACCATTAATTATTCACTATAAAAAAATAACATATCATGGGCTTATAGTTTCATCACATAGTCACACTATACCAATATAGAGTCACAATATAATATAAATTTTCACACTAACTTAATTTAAAATATGTAACCAAGATGAGATATATCTTCTTGAGAGTATAGTTGCTTCAGAAACAGAAGATGTAGATCTCTATAAAGTATCCATCCAGAATATTCAACAATAACTACTCACTTCATACATATCCAATTTATAACTACCTCTAAAAATTATATGATCTCAATGAATACTTGATCTCACCCATATGAGGATGATGACTACAGAGCTTTGGTTTTATATTCTCTCTTTTTATCACTCTATTTTAGTCTCACCTTCATTGATATATAGAGACATATCTTATATTATGTATTTAATTAACTAAGTATTAGGTAAATACAAAATTTTAAGGATTAATATAATTTTAGTTAAACATTTTACATCTCATTATTCTTTAATCATCTCATAGTGGAATTGTACAACATATTCTCTTTTATTTCCTCAGTGAGTTAGGTTCAAAACCATAAACCATGATCTACTAAAATTTATTCACTTTTAATGAATACATTTCTATAGTGAAATACCAATTCTATCATTTTTATCACCAATTTAATGAAAAAAATTCCAAATATTTCTTTATCCTCTTCTAATATTGATAATAAGTCAAAAATATGAATTTTCAAATTTCAATAATACCTATATCTTCTCCCTTACTGAATCAATCTTGAACTATATCTTCTTTAAGTAGTTAACGAAATGAATAATTGTTTCTCAACAAAACAAAAAATTTCTTAGTGGATTTAACATCCATTATTGAATAACTCTACTAGAATCACTACATATTCAAATTACATTGATTATATAATATTATCCCATTGAATTTAAATATTTAACATATAAATATTCTTCAAAAATTGATAAAGATTTAAGAAAAACTATATATTTTTTAAATAAACCAACTTGAAACGTAAAATAGATATAATAAATAACCACCTTTTTTGAAATATCACATGAAAAGTCATAAACCACATTTTTTATTTTTTATTTTAAGCAACAGAGAAACAAATTTAGCATCTCTCAGTTTTATTTCTTCAAAATATTCAAAATTTTTAATCTTAGAATTTCACCTAGAAAAAACATGGAATATTAGAAAGTATAGAAGTCTTACACTTGGTAGATAAAATCCACATTCTCCAAAAAGTGTTATGATTAGAACAAGAAGTCTTGATCTCATAGTAATGGAATAATCTCTCAATGACTTCTGTACATGTCATATTATGGAATAAATAATTATGGTGAAGAGTTTCATTTAGGATAAAATACTTGAAATCATAAATGAAGTATTATATTTAGTGCTCAAAGACTTACCCTCGAATCTTAGAGCATTACACTTAGCTCTCAGAGCCTTATTCTTAGTGCTCAAAGCCATGTTCTATGTACTTTGATATTTCTAATGTTGAATAAAATATCTTTATATCTAGAATAGCTTCATAACTTCTTAAAACTTCCCATATCCATTCTTAAACACATTTCAAACATCTAAAAAACATATCAACAACCCAAAATACATCTTGTTAAACTCTTAAAAAAATTTGACAACAAATTCAAAAAATTAAACATTTCACCTACCAATCCAAATGTACTTTAATATGTCTTTTTTGGGTTTGTTATAAAAATATCTCAACTCTTCATTTAAAAACTCATATTAGTTCAATCTTCCACAAACTACAGGGTGATCATCAAATCAAAGCCTATCTCATATGAGAAATTTGTTTCACCATATAATCAAACAATTTTATGTTTTTTTGATAATTTCTCCCCATAATGTTATGAAATTTTTTCAAGTGGCATAGAAGAACCCCCCCCCCAATTAATGCATAGAATATCACTGATAGAAAACTCCCCTATTTAACATTATCTAAAACTTCCAATAAATATATGTGATCGTGCTTCCTATTTTCAATAATTATCTCCACATTAACTTAGATTTATGAGACTATTTCTCCCCCTTTTTCAATATAATTCAAATACCATATGGGGGATTTAGTTACACATTTATTCAAGTGTGAGGAGAAGGATGAATGTAGAGTTTCAACCTTAACTCATAGAACCTATCTATTTTCATAGACTTTGTAAATATATATGAAATATTATTATTAGTAAAAATGCATTCAATCTTGATATCTTCATTCATCACTCTTTCTTTAAAAAAATGATACCTAATTTTGATATTTTTGGAACTATAGTGTTGCACATGGTTCTTTGAAATATTTATTATACTCTAATTATCACCCAAAATCTTCAATGGATTATTAGTTTCCACTCTCAATTATACTACATTGATAACCATCTCTAATACCTTTGTATATGCATGATTGACTACAATATATTTTTCTTAGACTATTACTAGGGGTATTGAGTTCTACTTCTTACTATACCAGCTCAAACAACCCTCACTAATGTAGAAATTATCACCAGATATTGATTTTATATCTATACAATCACCTACCTAGTCTACATATATATATCCCAGGTACTATAAATTTGTACTTCATTTGTAAATTGGGTTGTAATCTAAAATTCCCTTATCATATCTTAGTATTTTATTTTATTCAAGCATGTGTGACTCCCATGGGTCACTTGGAAATCGAGAAAAGATGTTACAACAAAGGCTACATCTGGTCATGAAGCTTTCAAATAAAAAAAATCCAATGAGTCTCTTAAATTCCTTTTGTTTAACCTTATTGTTGTTTTTATATTTAAACAATTTGGTTCCAACTAAATTTTTTATTGAAAATTATCTTGGTTCTTCCATTATAAACATTTTCAAAAACTCTTTGGAATATTTTTATTATGATAAAAATATAAAGTTTTCATTCTTCTCAATATATAATCCTAGAAAATAACTTAATTTTCCCATCATGGACATATATAAATATTCTCTCATTTACTTAGAAAATTACTCAAAAATGTACTCTTGTTCACTAGATAAACCTATATCAACAACATAAACTATAAAAAGTAGTGTACCTATGTACATATCTCTTAAATAAAAATTGTTTTCAACTTTTACCTTGATTAAACCAATTCTCTTTAAGTACCCATAAAGTTTTGAGTAGGAGGATCTAAGAGTATAGTTTAAACCATATAATTCTTTTCTTAATATTCATACCATAATTTTATAAAAACCAAGAATAAAACCATTTTTTTCAATAAAAACTTCTTTCCTCATAGATTCCATTTAAAAATTATGACTCCACATCCAATTGTTACACTTTTAGTGATTAAGTATAGCCATTGATAAAAAACATAATTGATTCAAGTGTTACTATTGAAGAAAATGTTTCTTCAAATTATCTACCTTCCACTTGATTATATAATATGTATACTAGCCTATATTTATTTTCATTTCCCCTTTCTCCTTCAATGTGTTTTTAAAACCCCATTTTTTTAATTCCATTTTTATATTTTTCACTTTGGACAGGCTCCCAAGTTTATTTTATTCTCAATATAATCCAATTCATCATTTATAGCTTCTATGAATTTATCATTGTCTACATCTTCAGCTACAATTTTTTGTTCAACATGTGATATGAGTATTGTGTGTTTTCCCACTATTAGCCTTCTTCTAATTTGAAGAGGGTATATTTGTTCTCCGTTAATGTTATCAGCATAAACATGTATTTCACCTATGAACATGCTTTTTTTTCATTGCATACAATTTATTTATCATCATTAGTGTATTCTAAATCAACATCATCAATAGTTGCTCTAATCTATAAATCTTTTTTAACCTACTGATCTAAAATCTTCATGTTGTTTTTATCTAAAATCTCAATACATTCTTGAATAGTTTGATCTTATTTTAAATGGGTTTAAAAAATATTGACATCTATAAAGTATAAAAGTTTTTTAAATGATTATTTAAGTACTTGTACCAACTTCTATCATATAAGTACCCTGTAAATGTCCCTTTATCAGATTTTATTTTAATCATTCCTTGATTTTTTTCCTTTAATATTTATAAATCATGGACTGAAAAACAATTTAAATTAATTTATAGTTGGTTTTTTATAACAAATTTCATAAGAATTGAAATTTTTATTGGGTCTCAAAAGAAATCTATTTATAATGTTTATAATATCACACATATCCTCTCTCCAAAAATACTTTGAAATTTTAATTTCATAAATTATCTCCATGCCCATCAAAATAGAACTTGTATACTTTCTTAGATATCCATCCCCATTTTTGGGGTAGTATATGGTGTTCTAAAAAAATGCTTGAATCCATTTTTAGAAATATAAATTTCAAATGAATCACCTATAAACTCATTCCCATTATCATATCCCACTTTATCAATGTGAATCCCCAACACTTTTTCAACTTTTATTATGAGAACTTTGAACATATCAACAACATATGATCTTTTCTTTAGGAATATCACATTTATCATTCAGGTGAAAATTAATGAACTTTATAAAATATAAATAACCTCTTATTGATTTTTATCTCATGGGTCTACATAAATCGGTGTGTATAAGTTATAATGGCCTAGAAGAGATAATTTCTTCTATATTGTGAGTTATTTATGTCATATTTCCTTTTTCGCATGTTTCACACACATCGTCTTGTTTTCTTTTTAATTTGAGAATACCTCTCAAAAATTTGTTAATCAAAATTTTACCCAAACTTATTTGGCCTAGATTTTCAAGCCTCTTATTCCACACACAAAAATTATCTTTTTCACTCATGTAGAAGGAATTGGATAGATCACCAAACAAAACCCAATTTTTACTAGTTATTGTTCCTTTAGAAGTTATATTTCCATTATATATGATTTTAATAACACATGTATACTTCTTAAAATTTATCTCAGTTTGGTCATCGTAGAGATAACTTACACTCAAGATATTATTTTGTAGTCCTTCCACTAATAAAACATCACTCGATTTCATGTTTTAAGGTTAAATCTTCACTGAGCCAACACCCTTGATTTTTAAAAAAGAAATAATTTCCAAAGATAACTGATCCACCTTTATAGATTTTAATATTATTTAAAAAAAATTATCACCACTCATTTTGGTTGAGAACCCACTATCAATAATCCATAATTTTTTTCTACTAGCCTTCAATGCTACCTTGGAAAGGAATTATATCTGTTTCTAAATTTTCTTAATTTCCTTTACTTTATTAGTGTAATTTTTTTCTAGGTATGATTTTCATGCATTTTTCTTTATAGTGTTTATCTTTATCACACTTGACACATACTTCCTCTAGACAATCAAATCTATTTTTGTGTCTACAAGCTTTAGATATTTTATGTAACAACCATACTTCAATGAGAATTTTGTTTCCTATACTCTAGATGACTTCCCCTTTAGGTACCATACTATGAAATGACATATTGTACTATCATGTATAGTCTTTGTTCTCAAACACTCCATAACACTTGAAATACCATTGTAACCTGGATCTTCTAGGTTTATAAAAATTACTCCTACATCACCATCTAGAATTTCATTCTTTCTAAACATTTTCTATTTATATTTTCATCTATTTGGGAGATGAGGAGATTATATAGAACCTATTTTCTTCAATTGAAGTAGGAGAGTGTTTCTCACCACTATTATTGGCCTCAAAATACCATATTTTGGGTTTGATCTTGAATTATTAGTTCAAAAATAATTACAAATAGATTTAATGTATAAAATTTTTTCCAGATCTCTTATTCATGTTCTCTCAACTGATTTAAAGGATTTATACTTGAAATTAATATAAAATTTAAATAATCCTGAAAATTAATCATATCATTTATTGATTTAATACACTTATATTTTTTCTTATAAAGTAATTATTCTTTTAGAGAAAATTTAACTTTAAGATCTTTTATCATTTCCTCATGTTCAACAGCTTTCAAAAACAATTTTATGATCTCATCAACAATTGATGGTTATTTCTTTCAAACAGATTATTTTCTTCAATGAGATTCTAGTTATCTTTCACTACATTTTTTCATTCTTAAGAATAATATTTTTCTCAAGAAATGTATCAAGTACATCCTCCAACTTTTGTTCTAAATCGGTTAGTTCTGAATCATTATCTTTATATCTTGATGTTTCAAATAATTTTTCCACATTATTCATAAAATTGGTAAATTATAATAAGGATTACTTTCAAATTCACTACAAAATTATTGGTTAGTTACTTATTCTTTTCTCATCAAATTTCTTCTCTTGACTTTAGAAAACTTATTCCCTCTTCTTCTATCTTTGGATGATTCTTTCAAACATTTATTCCATTTAATTTTAAATGGTTCCTCATCATCTTTAGATTTAGAACTTAGTTCTTTATTCTTAGTAAATTTAATGTAAAAGTTTCCATATCAATTTCATTTTTAGTATCCTAGAGGATTTTTTATTTTTTATTTTTTCCCTTCTTGAATATTTCTGAAGAGAGATAATTGGTTCTCTAATTGGATCATTTATCCTCTTAATTTTACGAGTCACTTGAATCTGAATTATCAACATGTTATTTAACATTAAACTTTCTAATGGACTCAAAATAGATTTCATATATTACCTTTTACTAGAGGAATTTAATTTTTATCATTTCCTAATCTTGGATATGTTATGAAATTCGTCCAAGGAAATATCATCTCTCTCTTCTAGATTTAAAATCTTAGGATCAAATCGATCTAAAAAATTTCTCATAAGATTCGTAACAATTCAAGTGTCCTTATGATTTTCACAAAACCCAAGTATATTATTAAAAACATCATTTACCTAACTCAAATATCCATCTATATTCTCTTAATTATCAATATTGATTCCCTAAAACTATCTTCTCTACATTTTTAATTTATCCTCCTTAACTTTCAAAATCCCTTCATAGCTAATCTATATGTTGACCTAGATTAATTTATCTAACTGAAATCCTATCACTTCTATAACTTTTATAACAAGGAAATTATAATTTAATTTTGTTCTTTTCCATCATTCTATGTATTTATTTTATATACCATATCCATTAGAGTATTCCCTTAAATTGGTGGAAAACAAAAGACAATAACATCTATAACTTACAAGCCGAGTGATAGAATATATAGAAACATACCATTCATCAAACTATAATAAATTTAACTGTAAAAAGTAAGAACACTCCCACAATTCATAGAATTCATATTTTTAATTTTGACCATTTGATTGAATCAAATAGAGGGACCAAGATCATATACCAATTGAAGTGCCTAGGATTTAGTAAGTCCACTGAGAAATAGGGGATAAATAGTTAGAGGTTAGTTTTTATAATTTCTTGTTAATTAAATCAACCCATGAAACCTATTAATATTTTATTCACTCAATTATAGAGTCTCAACTTCAATCATGTATGTAGAAATAAAGAAACAATTAACCTGAGTATTTTTACAATGTTAGATCCCTTCGTTGGTAACTTACTTCATATCATGGTTTTCTACTCCCCCAAACCATGGATTCTTTACTATAATATATAATAGATCAAATTCTTACATTTTCAATATATATTCATACCAAGATAGTCCAAGTCATAGTAGACTATGTAGATTCACACTATCATCATACAAAATATGTAACCAAGATGATAAATATATTCTTAAGTGTGTAGTTACATCAAGAATAATAGATGTACATTTCCTTAGATGAGCCTTCATGAATTTATAGGAAGAAATGATTCCTTCATGAAGATATAATTTGTAACAAGTTATTAATTTAATATGATATCATTGATTTGTTGAGATCTACAAAATAAGGATGTCAATCCCAGAGCTTAAACTTACGATTCTCTTTTTTCTCACTCTCTATTTTACAAACCTTCTCCAATATGCATGAATCTTTATTATACTCTATTAAAATAAATTAGTATTATGGAAACATGAAATCACAAGAATTAATTTAATTCTAGTAAAATATTTTCCAGATAAATATTCTTGAATCATATTATAATAGAATTATACATCATGAACTCCTTTAGTTCCTCATTAGATTAGACTTACAAACATGAACCATGATCTCCTAAATATTCTTCAACATTAGTTACAACATGTATATAGAAAAATAAAACTTCAAAAATTATTATTTATTACCAGTATAATGAAAAAAAATTAAAACATTCTTCATCCACACTTAATAATGAGAATAGTTTATAAAATATGAATTTTTGAATTCTAAGAATACCCATATATTCATCCTTATTGAGTCAATATTGATATTTATCTTATTCAAGAAGATAATAATAAGAATAAGTTATATCAGTAAAACAAAAAAAATATGTGGATTTAATATCTATTATCAAATAAATCTATCATAATCACCAAATATTATAATTCTAGTGATTATTTGATCTTAATAATGATACATCATTGTCACACTAACTTTCTAAATTTAACATCTAGAGATTGTTAAAAAAATAAATATCTTCAATCAAAACTATATATTTTCAAACAAGCCATTTTGGAACATAAAAATTATATCAGAAATGAAAACCATGTTGGAAATCTCACATGAAACAAATTTAATGACATTTTAAATGTGAGATTTTAAACATTGGAGAATCAAATTTAATATCATCATGTTTGATTTATTCACAATATTTGAAATCTAGAATCTTGTAATTTTACCTATAAGAAACTCGTAATATTTAAAAGTATAGAAGTATTACACTATGGAGTTCTAATATATATGGTCAAAAAAAGTATTATGTTTTGTATAATAAGGATTACACTCATTGTAAATTCTTACTCTCCCAAATACTTACATTCATGTCATATGACGAAATGAAGTCTTATGATGATGACTTACTATTGGGATCTGAGACTTAAGCTTATAAATGGACTCTTATATTCAGTACTTAAATCCATTTTCTTATCTCTCAAATCCTTATAATCAGCTATCAAAGCCTTAAGCTTAGTGAAAAAATCCTTATGCTCGGTACTTTTTCAATTTCTCATGTTGGATACAATCTCCTGATATCTAGAACATATTCAAAACCTCTTAAAACTAGATCCATCCATTCTCAAACACATTCCAAATGTATCAAAAACACATCAAAATACCAAACACCTTTGGATAAACTCTTTATAAGAATCGAAAAAAAAATGAAAACCATTAAACATTTTATCAACTAATCCAAAGGTACTTTAGATAGAGGGGACATAGTAGTGATTCATCTATTGCACCCTGGGGAAGATCTTTTGTCTAGTTATTATAGTGATGAAATATTTATTATGTGGGACCTAAAAGACATTAACAACCTATGTGGTGATATCATTAATCCACATGGTTAAATCATTATGATTTTATAGGATTGATCCATTATTAGGTGGTGTCAGGGGTTCTATTTAGGCATAGAGCTCTGGATTAGGGTAGGGATTGTAACTTCTCACCCCTTCCAATTGGATTGAAAATGATAAAGGATGCTACATGGCCTTTAGTGACGTCCCCAATGTGCCAAAGGCTATAAATAAATGATTAAGGGATCAATATATGTGGGGGTGATTTTCTATTTTAAAATAAAACAACCCAAAAACAACTATAACCAAATATGCACTACATGATGCATGATAAAATGAGAGAAAAATAAAATATATCATTCATATAAAACCAACAAAAGAGTAATATAAAGGAAGGAAAAGTAACATCAAAGTAGACATCAAAGGATAAAATATCCAAAAAAAAACATAAAGTCAACTACAACTCTGAAGCTCCACAATATCCAAGATCCAAATCCATCAAAAAAAACCCAAGTATCATGAAGTAGTGCTAAAGATATGTGATACTTTAACTTTTCTCAAGTCCTGATAGATGACATCTAAAAAATAACCAAAGTTCCAAAGAAGGAGTGAGTACTAAAACTCAGTAGGTTTTCCCTGATGACTTCCCTACTCACTCCATTATGATAGAAAAGTTAGAAAAATATTTTTAAAACAATTTATATAAAACAATTTCGAAAACAATTTCTAAGTAAATATAAAAAAGGTACATATCAAACAGTTTTCCAACAAAAGATATTTTTTTCAAAAAAGAAAACAAACAATGCTTTAAAACTCATTTCACAAGTTCCACTGTCATAACCAATCTATTCCACATATCCATCCATGCATGCTTCTTTTTGACAGTTCCATACTCATGAGCAGTTTCTCACCGATCTACCATGTCGTCACAGGTTAATTATATCCCATACTCTATTACAACTTTGGCACCGAGCACAAGCTTATATTTCAACCAATCCTCAAAAATAAAATATGAACACACACACTAAGAATTCCAAAAAATCATTCCAAAACCATTTCAATAAAACAGCCATTTTATTAAAGACCCTTTTAAAAAATATTTCTATAAAACAAACTTTTTATTGAGAACATTTTCCAACAAACTATTTAAAAAATCCACCAATTCCATATTTTAAAATAACAATTTTCAAATCAAGAAACCAAATCACATTGCACAAATAATAATTCGACCCCACAATCTCACCAAAAACCAAAAAACCTTAATAAAAATAATTTATAAAATTCATTTCACCAAAATTACACAATAAAAATCAATAAATTAAATCAATTTAAAATTATTCTAATTATTTCTAGTAAGAGGAGTTTATAGTGAATCCACCTACCATAAGAATTTTGGCGAAAACGATAAATGGAATAAAAACATCACAAAACTGGGTTGAGTCTTCACAAACCCACCTTAGATCCCCTACCAACAAAAAATATAAATCTAATCATATTTGGCATCCAAAACCTTAGATCCTTCAAAAATGGGCATAGATCTAGGAATATGAGAGAGAGGGAGAAGTAGATCTAAGAAAACAACCATGAACAACCAAGTATGATCACTTCCCACAAGAAATCAGCTTCTAATCACCCAGAAAAGACTTCAGATCACCTCCAGATTGATGGGAAAACCTTCATTAACCTTTGGGAAATAAAAATACTGAGTTAAGGCCATATAAGAGGAAAAAAATTAAGTTAAAGGGAAAATGAGTGAGATCCACTTTTTGAGGAAGTAGTTTCTTGATGATCACGATTTAGTCGCATGATTATGAATATCATGTGCTAACCATTCACTATCCAATGCTTCAAGGATGAACCACGCCTGTTCACATTGCATGTTCTCTAAATTGTGTGCCAACAGAGCTAAATCCACTACCTCAAAAATATTAAAGAAAATTTTCAAAATGCACGATTTCTACTAAGTGGACACATGGTTAGGGAAAATTGTGTGCCACATGTACCCCTTACCTTTTTCCACTATCTCACTATGCATGGTTTTCTATTTGGGTTTCATATTTTTTCCAAACTGTTCACAACCCATGTACCTATAGAAAATCTATAAAACACTCCACAATCTCTCCAAAATCTCCCAAACATCCCCTATATACTTTATATACATAAAAATCTTAATTAAAGGGTTACTTACTAAAAACTGGGGGTGCTAAATTATCCTCACCATTGTTTCATCCATCCCCAAGAAGTAAAAAACCAACATTTCTATGAAAGATTTTTATCCATCACTCTTTCATTTCCTTCTCCTGATCCCAAGTCTCCTCCAAAATCTGACCATGTTTCTACAAAACCCACACTAGACCGATGCTTTTCTCACGCAATAAATTCTCTTACATATCCACAATTCAGACCATAATATATACTAATAAAGCATCCAATTCTAGGTCAACGTGATCCCATCTAATCACATGGTTTGCGTCAGGCTGATATTTTTTCAACTACGATACATGCACTACATTATGAACCGCACTAAACCATTTTTTGAAATGAAAAATGATATTTCACATCACCAACCCATTCTAGTATCTCAAAAGGTATTATTTATTGAGGAGATGACTAATCATGATTCCCAAAACATCAATGTCCAAGCCTTGAAGAAATACTCAAGAACACATGATCACTCACTAAGAAGGAAAACGGCCATCAACGATGATCCTCATATGATTTATGATGACTCTGAGCCATCTCCATCCTCTTCCAGATCAATTGAATTTTCTTTGTTGTCTCTTGGACAAGACTCATCCCAAATAATTAATTCTCACCTATTTCCGCCCAACAAAGTGGATAACAACAAGGACACCCATAAATTTTTTCAAAATGATCCATTTTTATTGAGTTCTGATAGCTGTTGTTATATGAGAACGCTGACAAGGGTATGTTCTCTTACCATGAGCTACCAAAATCCATTACACAAACCCACAACATATCTTCCAACATTTATATCATCCTTTCTGATTATCCATCTATCGGAGTATGATACACCATACACATAGTCAAATGAGTCCTAAGGAATTTCTATAAATATTTCTAGAAACAAGATGTAATCCTTGAATCTCTATATAATATGATAGAAACTGGTATTCCATTCATCTTTACCACATATCATATACAGATTTTGTATAGATTCTCCACATTATGAGTTTCATGAATAGGGATGAAATGAGTAGACTAGGTGAGCTGATACACAATCACCCATATGACATAGTGTTTCCAAACCATTCTAGAGAGAACTGCTACAAAATATATAGCTCTCTTCTTCAATTTAAAAATAGGGATATGTAGAGACTTTAATAGAAATATTGGTTGATGATGTTCTACCTTAACTTGCTTACAAGTTAAGAATATTGAAACAAACTCATCCACCTTCCTTTTTATATTGATCCACCAAAAATGAACAAAGAATTATTTATACATTTCATGTATTCTGAGATAGATATCAAACCTTTAGTGGTGATATGTAGGAAGAATTTGTTGTGGAAAATATATAGGTATAACCTTCCTATTTCTTAACAACAACACTTAACTCCCTTCTAGCCTCCTGTCATCAATGGTTTCCCCACTATTTAGTTTTGACCCTATAGCCACACATTCTGCATCGGATGACTATTCCTTCATTATCATATTTACCAAATTAGGAAGAAAATAAACTAGAAATAAGAAAGCAACATTAACTTAGTATCCACATTACACATGTTTGTTATCTTGGTCCAACATCAACTTCCACTCATCTGAAAATTCTTTTTCTAACTGAGCATGAAACTTTTTTCTCAATGCATCAGTTATTTAATTTTCTTTACCTAGAATATACATTAATCCAAAGTCAAACATTTAGAGATTCTCCATCCATATTATTTTACTCATATTAAAATCTCAATGTGAGGAAATATGTTTCATGTTCTTATGATCTGTGAAAAAAGTAAATTTCTCACCAAAGAGATAATGATGCCAAGTATTTAGGGAATAAATTATTACAGCTAAATCCAAATCATTTTTTGGGTATGTTTCCCCATGTTCCCTTAACAGACATAAACCATAAGAAAAAACATGGTATCCTTTATTAATAACACACCCTAACCCAAATTTACAAGAATAATAATACACCATATACGGTTTTCCTCATTCCATAAATAAATAAATATCGGTGCTATTGTATGGTAAAATTTTAGCTCCTAAAAAGATTTTTGGTATTCCTCATTCCATTAGAATGGAACATTATTCTTTTTCAATGCTATCATAGAAAAATATAATCTTGAGAAGTCCCAAACAAAGCATCAGTAATAACTAGTTAGACCAAGAAAACTCCATATATTAATGATTTTCTTCAGTGGTTTCCAAGTGGTAACAAATTATTTCATTTCTGGAACCACTAAAGCACCTCTTCTAGAAATTACATGGACATTAAATCATACATATTTTATCCAAAAATCAAAATTTGATAATTGTTCATACAAATAATGGTCTCTCAAGATTTCCCACATTATTGTTTCGTTTTTCTCTTACTCCACCCTTATCCTTGAATACATTAATATCTCATCCACAAACCCCACAAAAAATTATCTAGTTATCACTGAAATATCTAATTCATCACTTCCATAAAGACCACAGGTAAATTCATATGAACAAAAGGCATTACCACATATTCATAATGTCTATATTTTCTTCTAAAAGTTGTTTTTAGAATATCCTCCTTTCGAACTCGCAATTAGAGATATCCTGATCACAAATCAATATTAGAGAACCACTGAGCCCCACTAAATTGATCTACTATATCTTCAATTCATGGATGTGTATACTAATTCTTTATTGTAACTTGGTTTATATTACAATAATAATTACACAACCTTAGACTTCTATATGCCTTTTTAATGAACAAGACCAGTGCTTCACACAAAGACATGCTCGACAAAATGAAACCTTTTACTTCCATATCATCTAACTGAATTTTCAAATCCCTTAACTCTATTAGTTCCATATGATAGGATATAATTGATATATGGATTTTCACTAGGAAGAGATCAATTATATACTCCACTTCTCTTACTAGTGGTAACCTAAATAAATTTTTCGAAACACATCAGAAAACTGATCTACCACTATTGGAAAATTGATCTTCTAAATATCTTCCATAGATTCCAAATTCAACATCACAAATTGGTAATAGATTATTCCCACTTTTGGTTCTAACAATCCTATTAAATATTCCTTTACACTCTTTTCTCCTATAAATATATCTCAACACCATCCTCAATAACAAAATAAACTTTTCTAATATAATATTTGATGTGATACTTGAACATTGTCACCCAATTCATACCAAGGATTACATCACAGACACCCATCTTCAATACAGAGAAATACCATTTCATCTCAACTCCATCAACAGTTATAGAACATTATCTATATTAGAAGTCTTGGCATTATCTTTCCCCAAGAGGAGATTGAAGTTTTATCACGTAGGGAATCATCTCAAGTTTTATACATAGAAAATAAATAGCACAAGAAGTAATAAAGGAATGTGATGCACTAATGTCAAACAAAAATTTCATAATGTTATAATTCAAAAGAATCATACCTCCCACCATATATGGAACATCCTTATTACCCAAAACCACCTTCTCAACTCAATATAATTTCTCTGTCACAATGTTGTTTTCTTTTTTATTTAGTTGGGATTTACTTTTATGAGAAGTCATGGTATTCCTAGAATCACTATGAATAGCTCAATTCGGCTTATGATACTAGTTCTTCTTTCCTCACCCTGTCGAATCATACGACTCTTGAGATACCTGAGAAGTATCTCTAGCACCTAACATTAGAGCACTGCGACAATAGCTCTAAATAATCCCCATATTGTTTCAATTATGGAAATCTCTTAGTGGTGTTGTATACTCTCACTTCATGTGGTCGAATGAACCACATTGGAAACATCCATCTTTTGTCATGGGTCATGGAGGAAGATTCACCAATCTAGCTATTTGATTCTGATTAATGCTCCCACTTTAGAAGTAGGTGTCCCTCTTCCACTTTCTCCTAGCATTAGAGTTCCCACCATTTCCCATGGGTAAAAACAATCTTTCTTTTCCCATATCCCCTAATATATACCTTTCATCCACCATTACTCTATTAAAATTATTTGTATAGTTCATAATACATATAACAACAATATTCAAAAGAATCTCCTCTATCATCCCTTAATCAAATATGTATTCATTTAAGGATTAACTAGTAGAAAAAGTAGACTAAATTCATGAATTTTTCCGCATACTCGGGGACATAGATATTTTCCTTCTTCGGGATTAATAATACCATCATTTTTTGAATCTTGAACATGTGAGGATATAATTTTTTTGAACGATTTCTAAAAATCCTCACAACCAAAGACTTGTCCAATTTAGTATCAAAAAATATTTCCCACCACTAGCGTGCAAGATCCTCTAGCATATACCTCACTAGCTTGACATTTATCTCTACCAGTGTACTGATGAAATTGAAGATACGATTCATCCTATTCTTCTAGACCTATGCCTTTTCTGTTTTTGAATCACCCAAGAAGATGGTTGGATTCTACTTCTAGAACTGGATAGAATGATCCCCTTGCCTTGGACCATACCTATAATTCCCAATTTCCACAGTTTGAATTCTTGGATGATACTTTAAACCAAATTTTGGTACACTGGTTTCTGAGGTTCAGCCACATTCTCTACAACTTCTTCTATTTGGTTTCTATAACGCCTATTAAGAGTCATTTTCTAAATAATGATAAATGCCCTCATTCTCACTCTCTAGTATTTGAAGGCTTAACATTTCAAATTCTATCACATCATTATATCACAATAATTCTTCCCAAAATCAACCATTACCATGTTAAACAATTTCTTTGAAAATTTTCAACTTTCTTTAGAAAATAGAACTATTTTAAAAATACCACAACCATTCTCTTTTTCAAAATATTTCATTTGAAAACTATTTAAATTTTTTTTAAAAAAATCACCTAGCATCAAAACATATATAATTACTCAAAATGAAATATTATTTCCTAATTGGAATTTATTCCCTTGATGCATTTCATGCTCATCTCATTGGATAAACCCCAGAAAATGAGATTGTAATCCTATAAGTGTCTCCAAAATAATTATGCACCCAATTCCCTAGTAACTAGAATTACAGCATAAAAAAGTTATCTATAACTTTTTATGCTCTAAATTTCAAGTCTGAACAATTATACTCAATTCTATGATACCAATTCAATTAATAGATAAGAGTGAATTAAACTCTAAGACTGACATTACTGATGACCACTTGTTGGTCAAGGACCGAACAAGATGATACCACTTGTAACATCATGCCTCTTATCATTGTCTTGAAAAAGAATAAGGATGTTACACGGCCTTAAGTAACATCCAAAAGGCACTAAAGGCTGGTAATAAATGATAAAGGGATTCAATATACATGGGGGATGATTTTAATTTTTAATATAAAACATCACCCCAACAACCATAACCAAATAAACACTACATGATCCATGAGAAAATAGAAGACAAATCAAACATATAATTTATATCAAACTAACAAAATATTACCGTAGTGGAAGAAAAAATGACATCAAAGTAAACAAAATAGGACTACAAATCAAACAAAACTCAATGATGACTATAACTCCAAAGCTACACATGCTCCAAGAACCAACTCCACCTAACCTCCCAAGTATCATGAAGTAGTGCTAAATATGTGTGATAATTTACCATTTTCCATGTATTTATAGATGAAATCTACAAAAACACTAGGGTTTAAAAGCATGGATGAGTACTAAAACTCAGTAGGTTTTCCTCGATGACATACCTACTCACACCACTTGGATAGAAAACTTATCTCATTTATATAAAACAATTTATATAAAAAATTCAAAAACAGTTTATAACTAGATATAAAAAAGTTTCATATAAACTAGTTTTCCAAAAAATTAATTTTTCCAAAAAAAGAAACAAAAAATGATTTAAAAATCATTTCAAAAGTTTTATTGGAAAAACCAATCCATTCCACATATCCAACCATGCATGATTCATTATGACAGTTCCATACTTGTGAGCAGTTTCTCATCAATATACCAAGTTATCACAAGGTAATTATATCCCATGTTCTACTTCACCTTTGGTATTGAGCACAAGGTCATATTTCAAGAAATAATTGTAAATGAAATATGAACAGACACACCAATTATTCCCAAAAACCATGCCATAACCATTTCAATAAAACAAAATTTTTTATTTAAAACCTTTTTTTTCAACAACCCATTTCAATAAAATAAATTTTTTATTAAGAACCTTTTTCCAACAAACCATTTCAAAAATCCATCAAGGCAATATTTTAAAATATCTATTTTAAAATCATGAAACCAAATAACTTTTCACCACTAGGTCTAAGATCCCACAATTTCATCAAAAACCATAAATTGTCACTAAATAGGTTTTCAAACAGGATTTTTACCACAATTTCACAATCAAAATCAAGAAATTTAATCAATTTGAATCATTTCTACCTAGAGGAGTCGAGAGTGAAGACACCTACCATGTGATTTTTGGATAAAATGATAAACGACATGAAAAACATAACAAACTGGGTTGAAACTTCATGAAACTAGATAATATCTCTTTTCCTATCAACAATAAAGCCAAATATAATCGTACATGGCATCAAAAACCTTAGATCTACCCATAGTATGTATAGATCTAAGAAAACAAGAGAGTTAGTGAATTGGATCTAAGAAAATCACCAAGAATGACAAATAATAATCACTTACCATGAGAAATCAACTTTTAGTTACTAAGGGAAGCCTTCATATCACATCAAAATCCACGGGAGGACCTTTATTGACCTTTTGAAAAAAAAATCCGGAGTTAGGGTCAAATAGTATGAAAAAATATTGAGTTAGATGAAAAAATAAGTGAGATTTACTTTTTAAGAAAATAGTTTCTTACCAAGAAAGTTTTACTCACATGGTTAGGTAGATTGTGCACAAACTATGTGATAGGAAATATTTCAAGGATAAATGTAACACGGCCATCTCGAACGATCTCTAAAACATGCACCAACTGTACTGAAGTAACTGCCTCATAAACACGAAATACAAATTTTAAAATTCATGGTTTATACTTAGGGGATGCATGGTTTGGAAAAAGTTTGTGCTACTCGTGCAACTTCTCTTTTCCCCTTGTCTCACTATGCACGGTTTCCTATATGTATTGCACAGTTTTCCCAAACCATGCACCAATCGTTAACCTTTATAAAATCCAGAAAACCCTCCCAAAGTTATCTAGAATTACCCAATCTTCACCCATATATATTATATATATATAAATCATAATTAAAGGGTTAATTACTAGAAATCGGGGGTTCTATAAGGAGTTTCATGATAGAGTGGAATTTGGGAGTCTAGAATTGATATTTAATCTTAGTATGATTGTATGAAATTGATATATTTCCTTTTGATCATAATGGTTATCTATCAATTATTAAAGGTATTATTTTAGTGACATATATCCTTGAATTTTTTATATAGTTTCACCATACTCATTTATGTCTTATATATTGGATCTAGTGGTGGATTATCTATCAAGGATTATGAAAAATGATATTCTCTTAAGGGTGTGATCCATGGATAATTGGAGGTTTTGGGGGTTGATATCTAGATTGATTTTTATGAGTATCTCTATTATTTATTCATTTTAGTGATGCATATTTTCAAATTGATATTTGTGATGGATTAGATGACTCTCTATCGGGAACACATCAACAGATTTTGTTGATGAGAATCCTTCAGGTATATTAATGGTAATTATTATACCAATTTTGGGGAGTGGAATATATAGGTCAAAATTTTAGGACCTAAAAATTAATGGATGGGGTGACTTTATGCCATTTTCTAGAATTTTCCTAATATATGAAAAGATAAGACTATAAAACCCTGTATCATGAAGGGTGGTGAAATTCATATGGAATTTAATTTTTATCTTAGAGAAGGGTTTATTTTATGAACTGGTATTTGAATGAAAATTATGAGGTTTAGAACATCCTAAGAAGATATTTTTGGATATAAATCATGGGCTTGGGGGTAATTTAGGATCTTAGGTTAGAGATAGAGAAAGGTTCAGGTGGCCTTGCTGATTTTTTTTAAGTTATAATCGGACCTTCATGCCTTTAATAGTATTTATCATGTTGTGATGGCATATGGTGATATATTAACACCAATAGTGAGTTGGAAACCACACCTTGATGTTTTATTTCTCATGTGTGGTTTTTCCATTAGAAACATCTCACAAAAACACATATGGGTCACATCATGATAATGATTTGAAAGGGGGTGTCCCTCTACCCCGGGGTGGTCACTCTATGACCTAGACTTGTGATGGAGACATCTCACTATAACCACCATGTTTTCTTGTGTGAATATTCCATCATAGTGTGTGTTTACAAAGGGAAGGATGGTAATTTACCATTCATCCCTTCAGGATTATAAGGGATCAAGGTGTAAAGAGAGGGTTGAATCTGTCAGCTCCCCCTTCCCCCTTCCTCCTTTGGTCCCCCATATCAAGGAATGTTATTAGTGGTGTTTTTAAGGAATCAAAAGTATGATTGTTTCATTTCTTTCTCCATCATTTTTTAACATGTTAACAAACTTATTTTGGTGTGATTCAGTCTAGGGTTTGTTATTGAGTCCACTATGTCATGGTGGAATTGGGAGACGATGATTGGGATTTTTTTCATAGATTAAGAGTATCCCATAGTGATGATCATATGTTTCTTCTCACCATTTAACTATAAGTATGTCATCTTATATATTTTTACATTTTTTTCAATTAAATAAAAAAAATTACCATTGAATTAGGTGAGTAAATTGGGGATTTGGTGTGTCTTGGGTTTGGTTGCATGTTAGGAGTGGACCACATCATGTTGCTCAGGGTTTTTTGGTTTTTATACTATTAGGTGGGTTTTCATGAAATTATATCTATTTGGATTAAATTGTAAATTAATTGAAAATTTTTATAATAAATTATTTTTATATGTGTTATAAATTGATATATAATATTGAGAGACGATACAAGGATTATATCGGCTTAAGTGAAGTGGATGAGATTTGATAAAAGGTAATGACTCCATATGTGGTAGGTGGTCTATGAAAATCTCCCCATGGTTTATGCAAGTTTTCAAATGAATTTAATATTCAGTCTCTCCACTATAGGCTGTCAAACATTATTTAAATGAATTATTCAATTAAAATAAAATTCCTATGTATAGACACAAGTGTTAAGGGTTACAATGTATATAGGCCCCCCATTTACTGAATTTATAAATTTTTTAAGGAATATTCTCTAGGATTCAGTTATTGCACATAAAAATTTATATAAGACACCTAGGATAGTTCCAAAGATCTAATTGTTACACCAGATAATTTATATTGTTATTTCGAGGATACTTCCTAGTATTTTTGGGTTTTACTTGATACTTTATATGAGATCCCTAGGAGGCCTATTAAGATTTTTTTACACCTAGGGATATATGAAATTCCGAGGATACTCCCTCGGATCTAGATATTACATATGGTGACATATAGATGCCTAGTGTACTCTCTGGTATTTTTTTTTGTATCTAATGACTTGTAGATGCTTAGGATACTCCCTAATATCCTTTTGTTTATCTTAATGAAATATGGATGACTATGATACTCTTTTGGATCTAGCTATTAAGCCTGATGGTATATGGGATTCCTAGGATACTCCCTAGGATCAGGCTATTATGATTTATGACATATGGATGTTTAGGATACTCCCTAAGATCTATCTTTTTCTTAATGGTGTATGGGATGCCTAGGATACTCCCTTGGAGCAAAATATTACAATTGATGACATTCGAATACCAAGGATATTTTATAAGATTTAGTTATTTCACTTAATACTATATGAGATTCCTATGATACTTCCTAGGATCTAGTGTTTACACCAAATATATGTCAAGTATATTATGAGATGATCCTAGTGGAATGATCTACCCCTATGTGACAGTATATACTTATGATGATTTTATGGGTGGTTTTTTACCCAATCATTGGTATGATTATGTAATTTTCTTAGAGACACTACATTTTTTGTCAAATTTTGTATGGTTGATCTCAAGTGTCACCTTAGAACCAAAGGATTAGCATTTATTATTTTATTATGATTTTACATTTATTTATTTATTTTTATTGTATCGCATGTGCATAAACTACAATGTTGGTTATGCTAGGAATATAATTGGTGGGTCTCTATTGAGTTTTACGAACACCCTTATAGGGTGTCCATGGCATTGGGGCACCCAATAAGGCATCATTTATATTAGGTTTTAGGTAGTGTGGAAGCCCGATCTTGGATCATTCAGTAGGATAACTTTTAGAGGGATATGGATACTAGGATTAAGTAAAGCTTAGGGATCATAGTAGGGCCTCATTATATTTTATTCTTTTGCTTATTTGTATAAAGATTTTACCAATGGTTTATTGAGTTAGGATGTGTGGCCATATGATTTAATTTCATTATTATGACATGGATATGTTTTATTACTTCGACAAAATTATTTGTGAAAGATGTTGTTTGATTATTTTCCAATTGTTTTTATAATTTGATATAAGTTTATATTCTTCCAATGGTAACATCATAGACCCTTGTTGCTGGTCATCATCCTCTATCATATGGGGATGCATGCATGATTTCACATGACACCCTAAATCTAGACACTAGTGAGTGGTTTAGGTGAAAGTGTGTTAGAAAGTGGTATCAGATAATCTTTTCATTATCTTATTATTTAGACATATGGTAGACATGTTAAATATAAAAATGCTAGGGCTTATGATGGACCTCATAACTAGTGTGGCACAAAAACCTTTTTTATGGGAATTATAGGTTATCAGGTATATGATATTATTTTTCATGGTTTTTTTTCATAGTTGAGGTATTTATTCTAGATAATGTGTGTATTTGAGATTTTTAGTAGGTTTTTGGCTCTTATCCCTTCGGAAAATCGAATAGTTTCATGCATCACTTTTGGAAAATAAGATTGAGATGGAATACAAATTATTTCATATGATTCATATCACTAAGGAAAAAACTTCATCTATTTAAATGTTCAAAAACAACTTATGTGGTGATTTCCTTTATAAAGTTTTGATGGAATCCTACTTGACTGGATAATAATATTAAACTTTTGATAAAAGGTCATGTGGACCTTCAAATGAGAGGTTATCTGGTGATAACTATGTAGTCATTCAATTTAAAGGATTTATAGAGACCCATAGTGGGTAATTAAAAGAAGTGTATTCATTGATAATCATCCCCTTATAGATAATTATAACCCCGGTTCGGGATAGATCAAATGGTTTTTGTTACTTAATGTTTCAAAACGTATATGTTGTTTTTTTATATAGATTCTTGGTGTAATTATACCTAACATAACCATATAATTATGGTTTCCTCATTATAGATCCTCTTATAGTGATTTATTTATATATATATATATATGGATGTAATCATGATCCTTGAGGGGGTAGTCTCGTTTACATATTACCAATGAGGACTTCTTCTCTCGAGTAAGTCTCTGATTTAGCATGTGATTCTTAAAGTACATGATTTTCCATATAATATTTGAGAAATGTTTAAATATTTTTCCCCATAAGTTGTGACCTATATGAGATGTGAATTAAGGGATTAGTATAAGAGACTGTTACCATTGAGATGTATATCTGTATATTGGTTAGTCTAGCACTATAATTGAGTTGTAGGGTATTTTACTATTATAGTAGATATGAATTTTAATATATGAGGGTAACTTGAGAGAGGTTTTATCTTCATATTGAGAGGTCACTTAGATATGAAAATAATGGGTAGATTTTTGGGGTTTCAATATCGATACATGAGAGGATTTATCAGGTACATGATATAGGCATGGAGATTTTTTATTCTGTCATAATGTTGAGAAATTGAGGTGATTTGGTATTGATGGCATATTTAAAGGGTATAATTGGTTGTATTCTTAGTTCTATTGGTTTGGGGTGTGGATTTCGATGAGTTTTAGGATCTTGATCCTATATGGTTGAATAGAGTATAAAAAATAATGGTTAGACACTTTGGGTTTGGACGAAACTCGAGTGGTGGGTGATCATTTTATTAGATATGGAATGGGTGAGATTCCATAGGCTTTTTTTAAATAAATAATTGAGTGATATTCTTCTGGATAAACGAGACCTACAAGTTCTGATCGTAGTTAGTTGATAAGGCACATTAGACTATATTCTATGACACACGAATAAAGGGAGTGTAATTATGGTTGTGTGATCAGGTAGTATATGAGAATATACCCATTAAGTTTGGATGAGATCAAGGTAGTACACACAGTGTTTCACGTAGTTATCAGTGGTTTTTTGATCCATGGGAGGTTGTGTATGGGCTAAGAAATAATAGATTCAATGAGATGTTTATGGATTTTTCTAGGGATTTCATGATAGTGATGGATGTCATTTTATTTTTAGATATGACATTGTAAATAGATGATGTTAGGAGTTAACCAGATTAGTGATCATGGATTGGGAAGACCAACACGTGTATAATGATGCAACCTGTTGAGGTTCCACTTAATAAGCGGTATAAGGGAATCCATATGGTGGAGAGTGAACCATTGTCCATTGGAGGGTTAGACCCTCATTTCATAAAGATTTTTAGAAAATGTTGAGGATTATGTTTCTTGTGATCCATGAATGGGTAGTGATTGGTGTTTTGTGTTGGTGATCAAGTATGAGTGGCATAACCATGTCTAGTCATTACATATGTCAATGGTAAGAGATTAGGTTATGGAGATCAATAATTTATTCAATAAGAGATAATGGAAACACTAATATGGTGGAGATAATTATATCATTCATGGGGGGATGAAATTTTTTTTGGTAGGATCGTGGGTGTTATATGACCAGTAGGTGGATGGTCAAGATGGAACTGGGATTCTGGGGATCAGATGGATATAAATTTATTTGGTTTCTTTTTGAATACCAGATTTAGGATTTGAAGGTAACAATCCATGATTTGGAAAATAATTATTCGATGCATAAAACATTGAGTCTCTACAGAACAAAACTTTGTTATAACCCAGCCAATAAACATAATTTTGTCACTTTTGTGATTTGAATTTCGAAAAACTAACATACACGGTTGCATTCAGTAAGATATTTAGATTCTGATAGGATCAACTTACATTTTTTGGTGAATAGTAACATAACCTTATGAATAGTATTGAATATTAAGTTGTCCAAAAAATAGAAACATCACCCATTAATGTATAACTACAATCTAGACAACTTATAAGTGACAACATGATCACAGCATAAGTATTGGTATATTTGCAAGTCATAAATATTTAAATTAAAAATTTAAGATTAATTTAATCATTCAAAAGGGAAATGTATTTTCATAAAATATAATCATAAATTTTTATTTTATTTTCCTATGGTTATAAGATAATTTTATAATACCTTGATTAAATTTTCAAGGTGTTATAAAATGAGCTATAATTTCAAAGTTGTTTTTTAATAAATTATGATTTTATTTAAAAATTGAGTTAAAAATAATTTGAAAATTAGTTTTAAAAAATGGATTTCAATTTTTAAATATACAATAAATAAATATTTGGGGTGAATTTTTTGGATTTTTCTAAAATACCTGAATTTTTTATCAATAGTGAAATATAGTAATTTACCATATATAAACATTATGAGTTAAATACAGTATTACTAGCATCATAAATGATGTAATAACCCTTGGTTCGAACTCATATTCACTTATTACTTTTTTTTTGTCATAGAATCATTACTTTTTCCTTTATTATGGAGAAATAATAAACTAATTATTAAAATATTAAGAAAACCCTGCTCTCTTCCACTATAAAAACCACCCACACTCTCCTCTTTTTTTCACACCTCTAAAGCCTTGTACCATGTCTAAATTCTTCTCAAATCACCTACCAATATCTTACCCCACGTAAACCAGCCTTTGGTATCATAAAAAGACCAAATCCACTCCCCTAAATAGGCTCTAAAGGAAGATTAATTCAAAAGGTAAATTCCTCTTTTCAATTCTTTTACTTTCTTTTCAAGTTCATTTTTTTTTCTTTTATATCCCCACCTATCTTCATCCAAATGTTATGAAAAATCTACTACCTTAAATGTATTGTAATTTTTTTATGATTATGGAATAATTTATTATCATATCTCTTTTACCATTATTTTATGCCAGAAGTAAAAAACACCATATGAGATGTGCTAATTTACCACAATCAAGGATGATGGGTTTTCAATTTCTATTAGAATATTCAATTATGATCATGAATCCATTATTATGGTTTAACATGACTATAATATATGAATTAATTATTATATATATTTTGGAAATGTTTTTTTATATGTGGTCTTAATTTATAAATCAAAATTAGTTTGTTTTGATCAAAAAATAGCTAATTAACCCAAACAGGTATCATTAAAGTTTTATACAATGATTCATCTTCAATCTAAGTAATAAAATGAAATTTAAAACCATGTAAAATTATGGATGTTCAATAATAACATATAAATCCAATTATGGACAACTATCCTCATTTTACATGATTCTCCATTCAAGTATATAAGTATACATATCATGAAACAAACAGACCTAAACAATGAAATCGAACCTCTCATCCCATCAAAAAGTCCATAAATAAACTTAATAAGGTTATACAAAATCAATTAAAAGTAAATGAGGTTATATAATTATTAATTAATAAACTAAATTTGATTATTAAGGTCATTAAGATCAATTGAAGAACATCATCAGTCTTATGGTAAGGGTTTCTTCATCTGACTTCCATTTTTGTAAGATATTTTATATTCACTAATACTACTTGTGTATGATGTTTGTACACTTCCCATTGATGTTTCATATTATTAATCTATTTATTTTAATGATATTAAATTTATCATTTTAATATTATTAATTTTTGGGAATACAATTCAATTGATTACAACGTTTTAAGTATTTTCTAACCGAACCTCCATTTTAATTCGGGTTTCTCTTATTCCATACTCACCTCAATGAAATTATTATTTATTCTTATTTACTCCTAACATATTCTGTCTTAATGTTCTATATATGTTTACTGATCATAATAATTCTTTATTTTATGGTGAGTTACACATTTTAAAATAATTATTCGATTTTTTTTTTGAAATTCAATCCTGATTCAAGGAACTTCTTGAATTATTAGATATTTTGAAGTTCACTCTATAATCAGTTTTAAGGCAATTTAATCTTTCTAAAATCACAAATTTTAACATGAATTATCTATTTTGGTTAAATTCTGGTTTTATGAAATCAAACATGCCTTTACGATTTAAAATCTCTTTAATAAATTCCTTAAACTCCACTAAATTCTTTTAATTTTAAAGCTTCTTTAAAAACACTTTTTACATAATTTCACTTCAGTGGGACATAATTCATGCCTCAAATGTAATCTAAATGTAATTTAATATTATTTTCTTTTATATCCATGTTTAATACTATATTTATCACAAATACAAATTATTTTCTAACAGAACTCTTCTTTCCAAAGTAAAATAGATTTTTCTCACCTCACTTTAACTTTCATGAGACATATGCCTTGTTCATCACTTATTTATTGCATGTGGTGTATGTAATGCCCCTTGGTATATCATATAAAGAGTCTCATTATTCTTGTGATATTCTAAGGGATTATTATTTTAATGTCTGAAGGTGGCATGGGACACTTTGGAATGTTCATGTATTATTTCCTCAAGAATTTTTCAATGGAATATTTTAAAAGTATCTTGATTTATGTCAAAATATTTTGATGAATCTTGTATTTAACAGAGTTTTATATCTTATGATATCGTATAAAATATGTTTTTGATGGTTTTATTACTAGTTTTAATGTGGATGTGCTATCATAAAACAATTCACCAAATTTACTTTGAATGGTTAGTATTTTTTTAATGTTCGGGGAAAGTTATTTACATTTCATATATTAGTTTCAATATGAACAAGTATGTTGTTTATATTTATCCCCATTCATATGAAGAATAAATTGGGCTTATTATGAGATGGTTGGGGCCTACTATAGCCCCTAGATGAATCGGTAGGTCTCATGAGACAAATATATATGGACATGGCTGAGGCCATACCCATTTTATATATGGTTTTTGACGAGGCCTTAATCTTTTTTAGATGTCTTGGTCAAGGCCTTGATGGTATGTTTTATATTTTCCATCATATGAATTTCCCTCATTAAGAAAGTAGTAATTGAAAGTTCATGTGGTTATTAGACTTGTAGAATACCAATTATTATTATTTATTGTGGCATTATTTATTCATCTCGTATTCCTATCATCATGTGTTCAGTTTTGTTTTTAAAGTCATGTGTTTTAGTAATTCAACATTCATGATGTTTATTTTTTTGATATATTCTACTATATTTCTTACCCTTACTAAGAATCCGAGCTCACCCCTTTCTTATGTTTCATTTTTTCTAAGAAATGAAGATGTCTATTATGATTCACTTTCAGGGATAATCATAGAGTGGTTGATATTTACAATGAAACTTTTTTGTTGTTTTTAATTTCAAGTTGTAATTTTGAACTTATGTATGTATCCATTTTTTCCAATCTACTAAACTAAACATTCTATTGGGACTTGTATTCTTTGTTTATATACCAATTAAATGAAACAATGCCCCAAATCTAGGAAACTGGATTTAGGGCATTACAGTTTGTATCAAAGGAAGTTTAGTAGAAAACATGAAAACTAGATTTAGAAATATATATTAGATAACAAAACCCTAAGATAGTATATGAGGATAATTATACATAAAAATCATAGAACTTTGATAAGGAAGACATTATGTGGATACTTCTATAAAATTCATCCATGTTTGGATACTATAATTGGACGTGGTTCTTGCACAGATGTCCCTACGAGTAACAACTTCCACAAGGAGTTTCAATCTTGACACGGGGTATCCTGGTACATGACAACGAGCCTTACTTCCCACCTAGTTTGACACTCTGGGGAATATTATTAGTATAATTCAAATTTTCTTTACCCACCATTATGAAATATTTATGCCCCCAAAGTAACCAAAGTATATGGTTCTAGGATTTATGTTGCATAAATTTATGATATGTGTTATACCATGTTTATAGTTATAGAAATTTCATAATTTTATAAGCTAATATAGTATATGGAATATATTATAAATGGATACCAGCATAAGGAATGAGAAATTCACCAATACATGTGATGAAAATAGTAAGACAGATCATATCTCACATGGTCTTAAGCCATAATTTTGAAGGAAGATAGTCTCCAAAGTATCCTCATCATATGAGGAGATAATATCATGTTTTAATAAGGTATATAAATAATTATATACTTCTATGGATTTTAAGGGAATCAAGAGAAGAATAGGGTCAAAGTGGAAAGAATGGATAAAGGGAAGAATAATAATGGTAGTTTTCCAAAATGTGGTACTTTTGGAAGGAATCACCCTAGAGCCTACATAAAAGGAAAATGATTTTGTTACAAGTGTTGAAAAAAGGGCCAAAAAGTTCATTATTTCAAGGATAAGTAAAAAATCAATGTATAGTGCTTTATCTGTAAGGAAAGGAAACACTTTATGAATCAATATCTCAAGGATCAAAGGAATATTTCCCAAATTATGTTATTGGATAATGATAAAATCATGATATTGCCACAGATGAAGTGGAATGATTAATATGCCTCATCAAGAATCATGTCATTTGAATATTTTATCAGCAATGTACTAGTTATAAAAATTATGGAATAAATGAGTATTGTAGTGCAATACTATTTCATTAAGTATTTTAGGATGTTTGATGAATTTTACCAAGCATAAATTACTCATTAAAAAGTTAATATCATGGAAATTATATGGATGAGGGAAAAAAACCCTATATATATTCATGATGATTAAGATAATAATGAATAATTTATTGGTTTGGATAAGTACTCACTACCTCAAAACTGATTATTGACTTGTCTATAAGTGGTTTATGCTATCATTGATGGATTTTACAACATTTATGGACATAAAGAATATATCCAATAGCATGTTTAAGGATGATTTCATGTTTCCAATAAGGTTTTATGTTCATTTGAGTTATTACCATATTTCAAGAGGATACATGATGAATATATTCACATGTTTGGAATGTGAAAATTTAGGGCAGATTCATGGTGGTTAAAGGAAAATAAGGTAGTAGATACATTGAGTTTGATGGATCATGGAGTTCTAAACAAAATGAGGATTGATAAAGACCCTGTGTACATAGATAAACAAGGATGGATATGGGAATAATTATAAAGTGTTGGATCCTGATGTTTTTTAAAGTTAAACCATTTATGAAATTGTTTAATTTGATCATTGTATGAGGATTTAGAGTTTAATGTCACCGCATGATGTAACATGTTCTAAGAGATTAAGTATATATAGTTCAAGGCACAAACAAAAGATTATTTGTGTTTATGAAATAGAAATGTATATTTATACTCTTATAGAGTGGAATAATTCCTTAACTCTAGGAAAAGAGTCTTAAACAAAAATGGTGTCCTATTATCATTTTTTTCATAACCATTGTTTATGGTTTTATGGTAATAATATTTCATCTGTGCATATTATCTATCAGTTTCTATCAAAACATGATTGTTTGATTATTCTTCCATGACCATGTTGTCTAATTAGAATGCATACTTTTTTTAGTAACTGATTAATTTTCCTTTCTCTCTTATTAAGAGGATATTTCAAATGTATTTCTGATGTGGGATTCCCACAATGGAATTTTCAAGTGTCTTCCATTAACTTTCAAACTTCAGTTTCAAATTTTGAGGGAAAAATTTTTGTAAGGACGGGAGAACATAACACCACAAGATTTTGAAAATAATTATTGAATTCCTAAAACACTGAGTCTCTAGAAAAAATAACTTTTTTATAACCTATCCAATAAACATAATTTTGTTCCTTCTGTGATTTGAATTTCAAAAAAAACTAACATACACAGTTACGTTCAATATGATATTTAGAGTCTGATGGGATCAACTTGCATTTTTTTTGAATATTAACTTCACCCTTATGAATAATAACACAACCTTATTAATAGTAATTAATATTAAATTGGAAAAAAATTGAAACTTCACCAATTAATTTATAAATACAATTTAGACATCTTATAAGTGACAAAATGATCACAACAT
Organism: Viscum album; assembly: GCA_963277665.1. Classification (NCBI taxonomy): domain Eukaryota; kingdom Viridiplantae; phylum Streptophyta; class Magnoliopsida; order Santalales; family Viscaceae; genus Viscum; species Viscum album. The sequence continues at coordinate 211,631,993 of OY728164.1, forward strand.
AAGTATTGGTTTTTTTGTAAGTCATAAATATTTTAATTACAATCTTATGATTAATTTAATAATTTAAAATGGAAATTTATTTTTCATAAAATTTAATAATAAATTATTATTTTATTTTCTTATGGTTATAAGATAATTTTATGAGACCTTGAATAACTTTTCAAGGTGTTATAAAATGAGTTATAGTCTTAAAGTTGTTTTTTACATAAAGTATGATTTTTTTTAAATTGAAATAGAAATATTTAAAAAATTATTTTTGAAAAATGGATTTCAGTTTTTAATTCTACACATCAATAAATGGTTTGGGTTACGTTTTGGGATTTTTCTAAAATACATGAATTTTTATGAATAGTGAAATATGGTAATTTAAAGTATATATACATTATAAGTTAAATAAACTATTCCTAGCAACATTGCTGATGTACAAACCCTTGGTTCAAACTCACATGAACTTATTAATATTTTTTCATGGAATCATCACCATTTCCTATATTATAAAAAATAATAAACTAATGATTAAAATATTAAGTAAACCCTCTTCTCCTCCACTATAAAATCAACCCACACTCCCTTATTATCCTCACTCTTCTCAAGCCTTTTTCAATGTTTAAATTTTTCTCAAATCACATCCCAAGATCATCCCCCAAATTAATCATCTCTTGGTCTTATAAAAAGACCAAATCCTATCCCCTAAAGAGTCTCTCAAGGAAGATTAATTCAATAGGTAAATTTGTCTTTTCAATTCTTTCACTTTCTTTTCAAGTTACATTTTTTCTTTTTTATCCTCACCTATACTCATCAAAATATTATGAAAACTAAATTAACATACATTTAGTTTAATTTTTTTATGATTATATAATAATTTATTATCATATCTCATTTACCCTTCTTTTATGCTAGAAGTAAAAAACACAATCTGAGATGTGCTAATTTACCACATTCAAGGTTGATGGGTTTTCAATTTCTATTACCATATTAAATTATGGTCATGAAACCATTATCATGGTTGAAAATAACTAAAATATATGTATTATGTATTATATATGGTTTTTAATCTTTTTTTCAACATGGTTTTAATTTATAAATCAAAATGATTTTGTTGTGATAAAAAACCGCCAATTAACCCAAACAATTATCATTAAAGTTTTATATAATGATTCATCTTCAATACAAGTAATAAAATAAATTTTATAACCATGAAAACTTATTTATGTTAAATAATAAGATTTAAATTCAATTCAGGACAACCATCCTCATTTTACATCATTCTCCATTCATGTATATAAGTATACTAATCATTAAACAAATGGACCCCAACAATGAAATTGAGCCTCTTATCCCATCAAAAATGCCATGATTAACATAAAAAGGTTATAATAAATCCATTAAATTTAGAGGATGTTCTTGAATTATTAATTAATTAACCTATATTTCATTATTCAGGTCATTAAGATCAAGTGAAGAACACAATCAGACTGAAGATAAGGGTTTCTTCATCTCCCTACCATTTTTGTGAGATATTTTGTATTCACTTCTACTAATTGTGTATGTTGTTAGTATACTACCCATTTAAATTTAATATCATTAATCTATTTATTTTCATTATATTCTATTTATAATTTTATTATTATTAATTTTGGGGCATACTATTCAATTTATTACAAAGTTGTAAGTATTTTCTACCCGAACATCCATTTTGTTTTGGGTTTCCCTTATTTTATACTCACCTCAATAAAATTATTGTTTATTATAATGAACTACTCATAAATTATGTTTTAATGTTATATATATGTTTACCAATCATAATAATTCTATATTTTATTGGAATTAACATTTTTTAATAGAATCTTTCAAAAATTATGTTTAAATGCAAGCCCGATTCAAAAACATGTCGAATTCATACATATTTTTAAGTTCATTCTATAATCTGTTTTAAGACAAGTTAATCATTATAAAATCACAAATTTTAAAATGAATAATCTATTTTGGTTCATTTCTGGTTTTATTAATGAAAACATTCCTTTTGCTTTAAAATCTATTGAATGAATTCTTTAAACCGTGCTAAATTATTTTAATTTTAAAGATTCCATAAAAACACTTTTTACATGATTTCACTTCATTGGGATATCATTTATGCATAAAATGTAATCTCAATGCACTTCCCTTTTATTTTCTTGTATATAATTGTTTAAAACCATATTTATGAAAAATGAAAATGATTTTCTAAAAGAAGTCTTCTTTGCAAAGTATAATAGATTTTTCTCACATCACTTTAACTTTTATGATATATATGCCTTGTTCACCACTCATTCCTTTCATGTGGTGTATTTAATAACCCTTGTTATATCATTTAAAGAGTCACTTTATTCCCATTATATTATAAGGGATTATTATGTGAATTTTTCAAGGTGGTATGGGACACTTTGGAATGTTTATGGATTATTTCCTCATGAATTTCTCAATGGTCTCTTTTAAAAGTATATTTATTTTTTTGAAAATCCATTGATGAATATTGTATTTCATAGAGGTTTATATATTATTATATAATCTAAAACATGTTGTTGAAGGGTTTATTATTATTTTTAATTTGTATTTTCTATCTTAAAACCATTCACCAAATTTACTCCAAATGGTTAGTGGTTATGCTTAATGTTCAATGAAAGTTATTTAAATTTTATATATTAGTCTCAATATGAATTTATATGTTGTTTATGTTTATCCACATTCATATGAGGAATGAATTGGACTTATTATTTGATTGTTAGGGCCCTCTATATCTCCTATATTCATCAGTTTGTCTCATGAGACAAATAGATATGGACTCGGCTAGGGCCTTGCACATTTTTAGATATAGTTTTGGCTGAGGCCTTATTCATTTTTAGATATCTTGGTTGAGGAGTTGACATTATGTTTTATAATTTCTATAATATTAATTTCCCTCATTATGAAACTAGTAATTGAAAGATTATGTGGTTATTAGACTAGTATAATACATATTATTATGATTTATTGTGGCATTATTTATTCAGCTCTTATTCTTACCATAATGTGTTCAAGATTATTTTTAAAGTCATGTGTTTTAGTTATTCAAAATTTCTATGTTTATGTTTTTGATAAAGTTGGATATATTTATTACCCTTAATGGTTATCAGATCTCACCCCTTTCTTATGTTTCATTTTTCAAGGACATGAGGAGGTATATTATGATTGACTTGTACGGATAGTCATAGAGTGGTGGATGTTCCCAATGGAATTTTTACATTGTTTTTTATTTCAAGTTGTAATGTTAAACTTATGTATGTATATTGTTTTACAAATATACTAAACTAAATGTTCCTTCGAGACTCGTATTCCTTGTTTATATTTCAATGTAATGAAATAATGCACTGGCTTCAGGCAACTAGGGTCAGAGCGTTACATTGAATGCGAAGTTGGATGGAGTATGTGCATTTTCATTATTCTTAGGATAGAATTTAGTGATCTTTCATTGATTAAGATCAGAGGTCTTATGAATCTCATGGTGATATAATGGTGACTTGTGAGAGTTTTTTTGATACAATTGTGGAAATTATCCCAAACCTTGGAATCAGACATCCATGTTAGTGTGTAATGAATCTCAAGATTTCGTGGGTGTGACTAATAATTTTAAGGAAATGTTTTAAAAAGGTGGATCAACAAATTTTTTGTGATGTATATTGTCTAGTGAGATAGAAACCTCACCAATAATATTGTTATATATCTAAGAATTCATTTTCAGTGGGAAATTATAATGCTAGGGAGAACCATGGCTCAAATTAAACCATTATAAGTTGAGAATTATGGTGTGGAACACCATGATCCTTGGTTTTAGTTGGTCAAAGTCACCTAAGTGACTTATAATAGATGGTGTGGGTGAGAATAATCTCATTACTATTGATGGTGACAAGAAATTAGATTTGGTTTTTATGAATAGTGTTCCTTCGGTTTGGATTTTCATAGTGGAATCTTGTTCGAAATTTGAGGATTGAACACAATGAGTTAGTTGGGAATTAGTAATTTTGATGTGTTAATATTAATGGTTGGAGGAAAAATAAGTATTTTTGAGGATGGAAATTATTATGGTAGTGAGATTGCAAAACCCTTTATCATAATGTGTTGTCAAATTTAGAAGGAATTTTAATTTTTTCATCAGATCATGGGCTATGTCAAGAACTATGATTTAGATTAGAATTAAAATGGTTAAAACATATTGAAAATAATTTTATGATATGTATAAAGTCTCATTAAGTAATTTTTTTCTTAGGTTAGTGTTGGAAAAATTTCTCCATGGCCTTGATAAATTTTTTTGGGATGTAGTAGGCCCATCATGTTATGATGAGTGATGGTCATTCCATAATAGGGAGTAGTGTGGGAATCATATTTTTAATGAGGATAAGGAAACACCATTATGGATCATCCCTCAGGTGTGATTCTCCTCAAGGAAATTTCACACCATGACTCAAATTATTTCTACCATGGTCATGTTTATCAATGGGTTGGCCCTCTGTTTGGGGGTGGTCACTCCATGACACATGGAGGTCACACCCAAAACTAGACTCATGATGGAGGGATCACATTAAAACCACCATGGACAAACCATGATTGTGGTTTTGGATTATTTTATTAAAAGGTTAAGGTTGGAAATTTATCAATTATCCCCTCTAGATTTTAGGGTATTGGGGCATTTGGAGAGGATTTAATTAGTTAGATCTCCCCCTCCCCCTTTCTCATTAAATACCCATGTTAGTGGATGTTATTAAAGGTGTTTTTATCTCATAGGGGGTATGATTTATTCATTTATTTTTCAATTATTATTTCCCATAATATCCCTATAATTTTAGTGTGATTAAAGAAAGGGTTTGGAATCGATTACACTAGATCCTGGCAGAATTAGGTGATGATGATAAGGATTTTTCTTGATAAAGATTGAGGAAAACATTTGATGATAATTATATTCCATAATTATATTTTTTATTATTAAATTCATTAATATTATTACTTACTTAATTATTATTATATATTTATTCATAGTATTATATATTTTATGGTATGAATTATTTAAAGTAGAAATTTTTGTGGAAACATATTAGTGTTTGAAAATAAAAAAAATTAATGAAAATTTGAAATGTAAATTTTTTTTCATACACTCAAATATAAATAAAACTTGGAGGGAATTTAATCAATTTGATTCCATCATGTGGAGGCATCATAACATTGAATAATGTAACCTATATCAAAATTTTAAAATATATTTTTGAATATGAAATATCATGGAATTATTCAACTAATATAAATGACACCTTTCAGGTATGTCACCTATATCACTTTCCTTAGATCGGACCTCAACAAATATATTTTTCATGTATATTTGAGCCTAAGCCATAGAAAATACTTCCTCATAAATGGGGATTAAGTTATGGGAGAATTTAATATAGGCTTTCATTCATGGAATGATTCTACAGCACATCTATTGGAAAAATAAGATGAAAAATAGAGAAGATATTGGATTTTTTTAATCTAGATGTGTAAACAATGTTCACTAACCAAAAGGGTTTGATCAATCTCTAATTTTTATTATAAGGTTATTGATGGAAATTTCCCTCTAATATTTTACCAAGATAATTAGATATTAACATAAAATGATCTCATCATACAACTTATTCATAGATCAAAATCATCGTGATTCACACCAATTAGATCTCACTATTTTTATCAAAAGAAATTTTGATTCAATCAAAATAAGAAAATATTTGGTTAGAGACTATGGATCAAATTTTTAATTTTTGAATATTATTTTCATGAATAATCTTATCAGTAGTTAGTTTTAAAATTTTCAATGTTTTTTTTGTTTTTTTTTTGTTTTTTTATATATAATAAAACATTTTACAAAAAATATATATATTTAAAGTAATTCCAAAATAATTTTTGAATATATATATTTTATGTAAAAATAACTTCTTAGGTCCCTTTTTTATAAGGGATAAGCCATGAGAGTTTTATCCTATTTCCAATGTGGGATTCCACAAGTTTTCATGCACCTCATCAATCCACACCTCCAAATCTGTAGGTCCAACAAAAATACTTCTATTTACAATTATTTTTTTATGAGTTAAATCCTAAAAATTACCCACTTTTATTCATAAATAGTAACACTCTATTTCTCAAATGAATCAATATACATAATAAATGTTTTTTTTTTCAATTTAAACCTTTACATAGTATTAATATCTCAAAGAATTATGAAATTTACAAGTTGGAGAAACATTAAAACTATTAATATTTATAATAAACTAGATATATAATGAATAAAATGATATTTCCATATAATATTACAATTTTTTAACTTTTATGTCCATATGATTATACACTTTTTCGGAAATTTCTAAGGAGTGAACCCATTAACTCCTTTAAGAAGCATCCCCACTTATAAGTTCACATCGGAAAAATATTATAATGATTTTACATCATTAAAACACACAACTCATCGAGTTATAATATTTTTTAAGAATTTATTACTCAACCTCTAGTCATATAAGATGATATTGACATAATGTAGTTTGATTAATAATTTTCAATATCAATAATCATCTTTGTGACTTGTTTTTACCCATTAAACACTTTTATTAGAATATACCTAAATAAAGTGTTAATTTGTTTATTGAATATATTTTATTTTATGGTTTTTAACCCCATGTATTTTTTAGTTTCATGAATGGTCTCTCTTATCATTGATTTTTTAAACTGATACACAAGGATTTTACACAATCTCACATAGAAAATTGTTATAGTAAAATCTTGTAACAATTGCATCACATAATGGTATATCAAAATTACCTATCTAGAGTTTCTATTTTATATGTAACTATATTATTTTTATAATGTTTCTTTACTATCACAATTTATTTATATATAAGTAAGCATACTAGTCCATAAAATAATATAAAATAATATATTCTAAATCCATTCATCTATCTTTCCACATTCCGCTAAGATGATAAAATCTAACTTCGTGGTTGAATATGAAATTCATGTTTGTTTCTTTCTCACTTAAGAAGAACTAAAACCTAAAAAAGTAACCAACCATCTAGATATAAAATGATTATCACCAGTACAAGTAATTTAACTCACATCAGTGTATCCTTTTAATAAAACCATATAATCATTAAAATATAAACATAAATATTTTATATTTCTCAAGTATCCAAATCTTCTGATTATACATTTACAATGATCTACACCATGACTAATAGTATATATACTCATTTTACATATTGAAAAAGAAATATTAGGTCTAGTATAATGAATTAAATATATTAACGAACCAATTTCACTAGCATATTTAAGTTATACTATATATCTTCCTATATTCATGAATATTTTAACTCTAAAATCAAATATAGTATTAGCATCCATGAAACCAATACGATTAAATTTATTTCACATTTTCTATATGTAATGAGACTAAATTGATTAATAAATCCCATTATGTTTTCAAACTTTTATACATTTAATAATATCAATTATTCCATGATCCTTTCATTTTAAACATAGAGGATAAAAAATTCAATATATAATTTACACAAAATATATTGCTTTAAAAAAATAAAATATCATCCTTATATTGACAAAAAAATGACTTCATATCCTTTTTTAAACTTTTAATGAACATATTTATTTTCATTATTAGGAGTTAATATATCATATAAAATAATAGAATCAAAATTTTCATGCAATTTCTTCAGATCTTGTTTAAACCCCTAATGATATTTAACTACTTTACATATTTTATTTTTATTTACTTGTAAAAGAAACCTATCTTGATGTTCCATGTAAATTTATTTATAAAAAACTCTATTTTAAAAAAAATTAACATCCATTTGTTGTACATACAAATGATTAATTGAATCTAATGAAAATAAACCACTATTGAAGTAATCTGAGTTACATAAGCAAAAGTATTAAAATAATAATCCATTATTATTATCAGAAATCTTTTGAAACTAAAATTTATTTAAAATCCTAAATGTTATCATTGTAATCATATTTTTTCGAAAAACCCATTTACATACAATAGGTTTTGAACCTCTTGATAAATCTATAATGATCAAAGTATTATTCCCCATAATTGAATCCATTTCATCATTAATGGATTCATTCCATAAATTAATGTATATAGAAGTCATAGATTCTATATATTTCTTTGTATCATCTTCCATAGTCAATATCATAGGATACTTATTCAAAAAATTATTATTTTGATAATATTAAACCTGGAAAATGTGGAATCAAGAGAAATAAAATATAGATTTATATGTTTCCATTTACTATGACTTATAATCTATTTAGGTTCAACTTGAGAGTCATTATTATTATCTACTATTATATTTGAACTGTTTTTATTCCAAGAGATATGTGTATTAGGAATAACCTCATATACATCAACTTTATAAATTTTATTTTCAAGAAACTCAACATCCCTTGATTCAATAATAACATCGGTTTCCAAATAAATAACTCTATATACTTTTCTATTTTCTTTATATCTAATAAAAACACCTTGAATCACTCATGGACCAATTTTAGATCATTTAGGATTGGGAACTATATAGTAATATAAACACCCCTACACATTAAAATGTGAAATATTAGGTCTTCTACCATTGAAAACTTAATATGGAGAGAACTTAGTTTTCCTAGATGAAATCCTATTAGGAATATGAAATAAAACCAATAAATATTTACCACATAAATGTAATGGTAAATTAGATTTATTAATCATTCAATTCACTATTTATACTAAATTATGATTTTTTCCTTTTAGATAACCCATTTTATTAAGGTGTTTATGAAGTATTACTTTAATGAATTATACTAGTTTCTTCACAGAACTCATTGAATTCATTCATAAATTATTCACCACCTTTACCAAAGAAAAATACTTTAATACCTTTGTTTAATTGTTTTTCAATTATATATTTACACTTCTTAAACATATTAAAGAATTTGTTTTTTTAAGAATATATATATTAATATATACTATAATAATCAATAAAATTAATAAATATATTTTTCCTCTATGAGTTAACAAACCATTTAATTCAAAAATGACAAAATTTTCAAATTATAATATATCGTAATTTCTCTCAAAACGTTGAAATGGGATTTAAACTATTTTAGATTCTACGCATGTTTTATATTTGTAAAATTCATTTGCAAAGTCAATTAATTTTATCTTATTCATCACTTTTAATGAACTAGAATTAACATTTTCCAAACAATCAAGAAATAAATTATAGGAATCAATTAAGTAAGCATAATATTCAATCATGTTATTAAAATACTGTTAGTACAAGTTGTTATTTGATTACCCCTTCTCCAAAAAACATTCCTCTCATTAATAGGATAACCATGTTATATTCGAATGAAACTAAAAATCAATTCTTACATAGAATATCAATAAAGACTAAATTATTTTGAATCTCAGGTACAAACAATGCATTTGGAAGAGTAAACATCTTCTTAGAAGTAAATTATAGTTCCACACTTCCTTGACTGGTGACATTGATGCATGAAATATTTCCACGATGTTCTTAATTCCTGATTAAATTACATAAAATATATTGAACATTGAATGAGCCTTTTACAAATGAATCATTACTCCATAACCAATTCATCATCTGATCTTCATCGAAGTCATATTGACTTTAGAAATCAGTGTAACTAGATTTTATTCATTTTGTATATTTATAGTGAGTTTGTTTATATTCATCTGAAATTGAAATTACCTTTAACAGAGCCATGGTTTTCCAAATAAAATAATTCTCCTTTAATTTAAGAAGTATTTTTTTTAATTATTCACTTTTCTTCTTGACATGTAAATAAGTGTTCGGTGGTGCCTTTCCATCAATGATATTAACCTTGGTATCAAATTGTGAAGCTACACCCATGTCTTTTAAAATGGATTCTTCTTTAGTTTGAAGAATATTTTGTAGTTGTTATAAGGAAATATCCTCACACTTTTTAAATACTTTTTTCAAAAGTATTTGAACATATGTTGAAATTTAGAAATAATTTCACCAACTTGGAAAGTTTATGGTATATTAATTTTAAGGGAAAGAAGCTTATTCACTACAACTTTGGGATCATGAACTTTCTCCAACACCAGATTATTATTGAACATCTTGAATTTAAGATACATTACAATAATGAATATATTGGTACCTTCTTCATCAACTTTTTACTTCAACTTAAGTGTATCACATATCTCTAGAGTGGACTTCACATAGATAAAGTATTCATAAAGACAATTTGGTAGTGTGTTCAGGATATGTCCTCAACATAAAACCTCATCATTTTAACATTTTTTCCTCATCGGTTGAATGTATTTAACTTGATTCATGTCAATGGGTATTCTATAGGGATTTGGAGTAGGATCATTAGGAATGGGAGAAACGTTTGGTTCCAGAATATAAAAATATTTAGTATTGTAAGGGGAAACTTGATCTTGTATTTTCATCAGGAGAATTTGTTTCCATAAAAAAGGTAAAGTTTTACCATGTATTGATTCATTATTTTAGGAGATTATAAATCCATCTTCTAGGTTCTTAACTGGATCAAACCCTTTCGATTGTAGGAAAAAATAAGAAATAAAATAGATAAAATAGTGAATTTTTTGAATATTGATGCATGAATTAGATTCATTATCCAAAATGGTTTGATAGACCCCCACATGTTAGTGTAGGGTTATTGATAGAAGTTTACCTTGAGGATATCACCAAGATGTTGGGAATATCATACCCCAAATTTCGATATCCCTACAGTGTCTATGTAGTGAAAATATCTATAAATAATTTCTTATTATTGATATTAACTTCAAATGATCTCATCAACCCATTTATTTATAGATAAAAACATGTATGATTATCACTGATTTTATCGAATTGTTTCAATCAAAAACACTTTACATCAATAAAATCATGGAAACCTTTGGAGGGATACAATAGATCATATTTTTAATTTTGAAATCCCATTGTCATGACTAATCCTATCAATAGTCAGCTTTAAAATTTTATTTTTATATTTTTATATATTATATATATATATATATATTAAAACATTTTTCTAAAAATATATATTTTTAAAATAATTTAAAAATCATTTAGGCATGTATATTTATATATGAAAACCACTTCCCAAGTCCCTTTTTATAAGGTATAATCCTTGAGTTTTTAATCTTATTTATAATGTGGGATTCCATATGTTTTCATCCACCTCATAAAAAAACCTAAAAATATGTAGGTCTCACCAAAACACTTCAATTTATTTTTATTTTTTAATCATAAAATTATAATAACAATAAACCTGAAAATTTGAGTTGAAAGATACCACTATTAAGTGGTCATCAATATTGTATCATAGATGTTTCATGCATGAGATTATTATGGTGAAATATTATTATTGAGTTGTGGATGTGTATATGAGTGGGGGTGATATAAGACTATGTGATGGACCATTTGTTACATTTAAGTTAATTTTGAATGTATATAGAAGAAAAAGATGTTTTAGAAGGGTAATTTTCGGCATAGGGTTACACTGTACCATGGAGGTTCTAATTTTTATAGTGGCTTGAGGATTCAATCTCAGTATCATTATGTTTTAGTAAAAACTCCACAATACAGTGTGTATTCATAAAGGGGGGATTATATTCATTAATTTTAATAGAGTAAGAGGCAATGGATATTCACACCACAAGATATAGGGCTATAACATGAAAATTATATCTATATAGATACAGTAGTTTGGTATGTCTCTCTACTAGATAATCTAAAGTTATTCTTATGGGAGATATGGTATTGGTGTTCCATGAGGTATTTTCATACTACCTATGTTAATATTTGAGATGAAAATTCATTGAGATATATATTGATATAGAAATATATATGGCCAATATTTAGAATAAATATAGAAGGAGGTATGATACAGAAATATTTGTATAAATTAATCTGTTTATTGTGCAGAAAGATGATCAAATTTATGTGGTCTACCACTACACTTTGGCTAGAGTTTACTAGAGACTTTACAGGTTTGTTTTTATTTTTTTCTTTTTACTTCTTATGGATATCATTAGAGGGTATTTATTTTTTGATGTGTATTTTTAGTCTAAAGGGGATTAATATAATTGAAGTAGTTATTTTAACCTGTTATTTTTTATTGGGTATTACAATCATTATGTTTATGATATCTATTTTCCTTTTTATTAATAATAATTTCCTTAGTTTTAGAGAGTTATTTCTAGTTTGATTACTAAGGTTCAACTTTTACCATGACCCTTGGGTTAGTTCTCATTTTATTTTTAAATATGGTTTTGTTTTACCCATTCATTTAAGTGATAGAAGTGCCCAACCATAGAAAAAAGTGAACATGGAGACTTTGAGAGTATCTTCCTTGACAAAGGGAATCACTATAAGTCAATAATGAAAAATTTATGACTAACATCATCAATTTTATACTACTTTATTTCATGATTCCAATATTGGAATGTTCCAATACATCTCATATTCACTTGGATATTTCTTGTATTGAAGTATTTATTTTTAATGTCTCGTATTTTTTGTGTATTATTCTTAAAAATTATATTGATTTTATTTAGACCAGGCACTGAGATGGAATGTGATTCCAACGATGATTAAAATAATCTCAAATCAGTATATTAGAGGATACCATTGATGGAAAACCCTTAATACATATGGATATTTCTCTTAATTAAGAACCTTGATTTCATACTGATGATTCTGAATTTTAAACATGTTATTAAGTGATTGTAAATTCCAAGGGATACTTATGACATACTTTTTAAATTAATAAGGATTCATGAAAGTATCTTAAATTTACATGGAGAGTCTTGGAGTAGAAAATAATTCCCACCAAAGGCTTTGATGAGTCCAACCTCACATCCTCTTGACCAATGCACATTCTTAAGTATCGTAACGTTCAAGCATGACGAATTCCTACCATTGGAAAGAAGGTCTCCTTTGGATAAAGAACTATTGGAAGTTTCTGTTTCCATGAATAAATCCAATGGAAACCACCCAGAAACACTGATTCTTAAAACTAGAACACATGTTTTAAGGAACTACAAAACAATTTTTTGTTTCGCAGTTCCTTGAAATGTGTGTTATAGTTTTAAGAATCACTGTTTTCGGGCTGTTTCCATTGGATTTATTCATGGAACCGAAAACATCCAACATTTCGTTATCCAAAGAGGACCTACTTTCCAAAGGGAGGTGTTCATCAAGTTTTAACTTTACAATACTTAAGAATGTTCATTGGTCAATAGGATGGGAGGTCAGACTCATCACACACTTTTGGGGGAAATTATTGTCTAATTTGGGACTCTCTTTGTAAATTTAAGATATTTTCATGAATCCTTATTAATTTACCAAGTATGTTATAACTATCGCTTGGAATGTGCAATCACTTATTAATATGTGTAAAATTTAAAATCATCAGTATGCATTCAAGGTTCTCCATTAATGGAAATATTCGTATGTATTTGTGGTTTTCCATCAATTGTATCCTCTAATATACTATTTAGTGATTCTTTTACTCATCATTTTTTATGATACTGGTTTTTAAGCCACTCGGTGGGGCACTCTAGAATTTTATTGTCACCGAGGGAGATGAAGGATTGGTTTTGATTTTGGGATCGTGCCTATATGATAATATGCCTACGTATTCTTCTGAAAGGAATTATAATGCTCATAGTTCGGTTCCACTGAATGGGACACATCATACCTTTTAAGGTCATATGATAAGGACCTCTAAGTGTAAGGTGCTTAATTGAAACTTAGTATGGAAGTTATTTTGAATCATCCCAAGGAACTTGGAAAGGATAAGGGTTTCCAAGTAAAATCATACCCTATTGGGAATATGGCCCAAGGAGAATATGTTTGATTTTAAGTATTGGGTTTGAACCTCAAGGAGGATTCCTACATATCCAATATGGATGGGAATCAAAGCCCAGGTAGTTTGATATGTCTCATAGGAGAGTATGGTTCTTTGAGAGAGATGAGTTTGGTCTTACTTCATAAAAAGGATTCTTGATGACTTGGGGGTTTAATTTGGGGATTATTCCTAAGGAGGATGCCCAAATTAATGGAATTAGGGTTGGATTCTTAAAGAGTATGTCCTCTTATCTTGGGACCTGAGAAGGTTTCCTATGTATCCTGATTATGATGGGAATCCAAGTTCTCATAGTTCAATCCAATGAGTTTTTATGCACATGTTGTAACCATAATGTATCTCTAAGACCACGTGAGTCACGATCAGTGTGAGAAAAAAGTTAATGTGAAAGATTCAATAATGACACTTCACACTTTTCCTCCTCCGATTTTGGAAGAGGGCGAGGAGACGAGCCTTCCCTCTATTCTATTTACATTGGACAAGGATCCAATGTAAGGAGGAAGGGATAAAGGTGAGGGGATTATGCCAGAATGGCTACCCATGGTAAAAAAGCACAACGGGAGAGGGAAAGGGTATCGACATTCCATGTGCCCATCCCCCTTTGGTCATTGGCACCAAAGAAGAGAGGAGAAGCAAGGATTCCACATCATGCAATAAAATATAGGGGTGTATTCCAAGAAGGTTTCCCTAAAATTGATCTTGGTAAGGGAAGGGAGACCTCTCCTTTATTATTTAAAAGGAAAAGTAGGCATGAACTATACATTCCCTACGAGAGACCTAAGGTTCTGGTTTTCCACTTTGAGATGGGGGAGGCCAGGACCCAACCCTCCTCCAAAATGGGAACTTCCCAACACTGTTTCTGGGAGAAATGTCCATGTGACTGTGGATATACAAACCCATAGACACTCCATGAATCCTAACCCCATTGTGAAACAAATTTGGGAAACCTCTGACTGTGGAAATAAAAACCCAAATAGGAGACACGCTAATGTGCATTTCCTGAAGGTTTGACAAGTTAGGAGGTTTTAGTGGAGGATTAAACTTAGTCACTTTCAGATAAAGAAACCAAGGAAGAAGATACCCTACCATGAATAGATTTTAAAAATGGTACTTGATTTGGGTGCGTAGGTCCCTCACATAAGTATGCCACGCAAATACCCCGCGTTGATGTACGGCGTAGGTATACCATGAAGGTATGAAACATAGGTATGAATAATGACTGAAGAATATGTTTTACATAGGAGGTCCAAACCTATGTAAAATTTGTACAAAGGCTTTCAAAACATGCTTATCTAATGTAATTATCTCTTAACTCTTGGTTTAGAGAGTTACCTAAGACAATTTGAGGGATCTAAGTGAAATAGAAATGCAATGGGAGCATCAGAGAGTCTCTTCAAATTTTTTTAGTCTGAAATGGGGAGCCCAAGGTCTCTATTTATAGGCATGGATGGGGCCTGGTCGAAGAGATGTTGCCTACATAGGTTCTTCGTGCAGCTCCGTCGCACAGGTCTTCCACGTAGGGGTTTAAAAAAAATATTGTCTCATAGGTCCTCCATGTAGGTCTTTTGTGTAGGTCCACCATATAGGCCCACCACATAGGTACCTTTTGAAATTTATCTATCTTCCGAGTGCCATAACTTTTGATCTATAAGTCTGTTTGGGATCCGTTACCTATCAAATCGAAGCTCTCAAAGAGATCCAAACTTCTTGAGATGGTGAATACACCAACCCATCTCGGATGAATCTTAGAAATTGAAATCTAATCAATTGAAACCTTTTAATCATCTATCTTGGAAATTCACTTCATACTCCTGGATGGGGAAATCATTCCACTTATTTTTTGGTATGGCGTTGTACTTTGGAACATAGAAATCCATCTTGAATCTTCTTCCTTCATGGTGAAAACATCATTACCCATACTTGATAGTTTTCATCTATGTGATAATCATATCTTCACTCTATGTAAAAGTTCATGGAATAGTTTTCATGGTGTCAACAGAAGCCCCCCCTTAGAATTTGATTCGTTCAGAACGAAACAAATCTTGTTCTAAGGTAAAAGTTGGGAACTTTGATGCCTTCACATGTCATTTGGTGAGATTTGGAGTTACATAAAGTTTGGAAGGATGCTCAAATTTTGTCCTAATCCATAGGTATTAGTGATCATAGTTTGGTATTTTAGATTCATGAATTTTGGACAATAAAGGGCAGCAATTTAAGTTTAGATAGCTTTAACCATAAATTTTGAAATTAGATCCCAAACAAAACTTTCTGGCTAAGAATTGATTTAATATTATTTAAATATTTCAAATAGGAATCTTGAGCCATGTTTTTTATGATCACAAAATTTTAAAACCCATGTCAATATAAGGGGTGTCTTTTCCAAGAACGAAATTACCATTATTTGACAAAACTTATATGGAGTTTGTGTTATGTAGGGCCAACTGGGGCATATACTACATAGCCAAATAGTGGAACCTTTTGTCTAACAAGCCTATTATGTAGGAAACTTATGCAAGGCCGCCTAAGGGCACATGTTGTATATTCAAAAAAAGTTCTCTTTGAAGTTTAACATTTTAATGTTGATAGATAATAGAAAATAATATTTGGGTGACTAAAGACCACAGTGGGTGGTTTTTCCAAAGAAAGGAATTTTCAGAATGAAAATGGGCTATTTTAAACCGACAAAATTCAGAAATAGAAAAACCATTTATATAAATATTTGGCATATGAGTAATGGTTAAAATTTATCAGACAAGGGAATTTTTGATATCATACTCTGTAGTTTTAAGTCATGTAGTGGGGACATTGTACTGTGCAGTTTTAAGTCATGCAGTGAGGACATTGTGTAGCTTTAATTTAAGGTCTTTATCTCTGACCAAAGGCATGAGAAAACTCTTCCAATTTCTTGATAATTGTTTTAAAAAAAATACTATCATATTAAGGTATGGAAGGGAAAATTTTAAAATGTGATTTGGGAATTTCTAAAACCATAGAATGATATGGGAAAAGGTCTAAAAAAATTTAGAGTAAGACTTTTCCCAGAACGAAGTTACCATTGTTTGACAAACCCGTTATGGGGGTTGTCTTATATGGGTCCAACTGAGGAATATGCTGCATAGCCAAATAGTGGAATCTTTTGACTAACATGCCTGTTATGTAGGAAACTTATGCAAGGCCACCTAAAGGAACGTACTGCATAGTAAAACAAAAGAGCTCCTATAATTTTAACGTTATATTGCTAAAATCTGAAGAAAGTTTATGGCGATTCAGATTTTTCAAAGCACATAGTTTGATTTATGGAGAAAGGTGCCTGAATATTGAAAAGGGTATTTCCAACCAAGAGTGTCCAAATAATCTGAGGAATAAGACTTTTATGAAGTTTTGACCCAAATGTTAGAGATATGGTGTTTGTAGTTTTAGGTCATACTGCTAGGAAAATAAATAGAAACAATATATAATATATGGCCAAGAGATTTCAAGGTTATTTAATATTGTATTGAACATATGGTGAGGGAAATGTGTAAACCATAGTCTTGAAGACTTTTAGATTGTGAGAAAGTTAATGGAACAATTATACTTGAATGACTGTTTAAAAATACAAATTCATGTATATTGTCATCAAAGAGTAATGGGGACAAAGATACCATAACCAAGAATGAAGTTACCATTACTTAAAAAACTCATTATGGGGGTTGTATTATGAAGGGCCTATTGGGGCATATTATGCATAGCCAAATAGTGTCATCCTTTGACTGAAAATCTAGTTATGTATGCAACTTATGCAAGGCCCCCTAAGGGCACATGCTGCATAGTCAGGAAAAAGATCTATCAGGTATTAGAAACTCTGTCACCAAAAAACTGTAAGAAATATTATGAATATTTGAAATGTATTAAAAATTAAGTGTATGAAATATGTGAAGGGTTTGTGTTTAATGAATATGAAAAATATTTGAACCCGTATTGTCCATGATTTTGACATCCTTTATATAGATCTGACTTATATGTAAAATGGAAACTTTCTTTGTTTCTTCTGAATTAATATTATGATGTGCAGTTTAAATTTATACAATGAGGACATTTTCACCCCCATAAGGAATTAAAACACCTTAATTATATAAATAAGCACCTTATCCAATTCCTAAGCTCAGTTGAGTAATTATCGGTGTGAGAAACAAGGAGTAGTAAGGGTCTCTTTTACAATAAAAAGGTGACAAAGATGTAGAATGGGGGATTTTGACACGTTTTGAGAGAATGGTAAATCTAAAGACATAAAATGTTATATGGAACAAATCATATAACTTATCAAAACAATTTTTATAGATCTGTTTCATATACAAGAAGAGAAAAGAAAATAAAGAGGATTTTGTGATTATGGTTGGGCCCAAAATTAAAGATCTAGGTGTCTCTATGTATCTCATTGAAAATGAGAATTAATCCATACGTAGTTCTTGAAACATGGTCTCTATGCAGATCTGACTCAGACATAGAAAGGGAGGGACTCATGTAATACTATGGACTAGTGATGATGTCAATAATATTTTCTTATGGAAGATCATAACTTTAAATAGAGAGAATGTTATTTGTACAAATAATGTCATGCAGTTTAACATCATGCGACAAGGATGAATATGCTACTCATTTTAACATCATGCAGTATGGATGCTTATGGTTTTTATGTAGGTTATTGTATTACAACTAGGACATTGGGGCTATGCAGTTTTATGTCTTTTAGCAAGGACATTGCACTGTGCAGTTTAAAGTTTTACTGTGAGGACTATTTGTACAAAACAACACAAAGTATTTATTCAAAAATATTGCATTGGTTGGAGTTGTGATAATCTCTCCATCCATTGAGATTAAGGCATATGCTCCATTAGAATAGAGCTTATGTATGGAATAAGGTCCTTCCCACTTTGGGTCATGTTTTTTAGGTTTCTTTCCTGTTATCATTGGAGTCCTAAGGAACAATACCACTTCTCCTTGAAATAATGAAGGAAGGAAAACTTTCTTATTAAATGCTCATGTTATTTTGTTCTAATAGAATTATAGATGATGAAATGTATGGAATATTTTATCGTCTAATCTTTCCAACTCATTGAATCGTTTATGAGACCTATCATCTATAGAAAACTGATCATAGATTGCAAATCTAAGTAAAGGAAAATATATTTCAATTGGAAAAACTTCTTCAGTTCCATATACCAATGAATAAAGAGTTGCTTGGGGAGCAGTATGAGTAGTTGTCTGATAAGCCCATAAATCATTCAAAATTTTATCAGGACATGATTTCTATTATTTATCCACCATCTTCTGGAGTATATTCGATAGGGTCTTATTGAATTCCTCTGTATGTCCATTGGTTGTTGCATGATAGCGAGATGAATGGTTGGACTTTATATTATGTTCCTGATATAAATTTTTTACATCAGTAGAACAAAACTTGGTACCATTATCCATCAAAATAGTATGAGGGGCACCAAATCTGGTGATTATATTAGTTTTGATAAAACTAAAAATGCTTTTGGATCTGACTTCCTTGAGAGATATTATCTCAGTACATTTAGAGAAGAAGTCAGTAGCAGTGAGAATGTACTTGAACTGCTTAGTCGTGGCTAGAGGATAAAGACCTACTACATACATTCACCAAGTGGAAAATGGCCAGGAGTATTTAACTTTATGTAGAAACTTTGGGGGTTAATTAATGAAGTTGTCATAAACTTGGTAGGGATAAATTTGTTTAGTAAAATTTGTACAATCCTGCATCATTGAATGCCAAAAGTATCCAAGCCTTTGGATCTGATCAGAGACTATGTGCCCATATTGGTGGGCACCACAAGCTCTTGAATGTACTTCTTTCATGATAGTTGTGGTTTCTTCTCCATCAATACATTTGAAGATAATTCCATCAAATCATTTCTTGTAAAGTATCTTTTGGTGGTCTGAACTATCATAAAGAGTAAAATTGGTCGCTCGTCACCAGATCTATTCTTTCTTATCCGTATCTAGTGGATATACCCCATTTTAATGATATTCCATGATGGGTGTTCTATATCCCATCGAATGACCATATGGTTCAGAAATAGTGAAAATTTCATTATTTTCCTCCATTCTTGTTTGAATAAAAGGTGATACCACACAGAGATGGGTTGGGATGATAACTGCCTCACCCAGATTTGGATCTACCATGGTTGTAGTTGTGTTAGCCAATTCATCTGCTTGAGCATTTTGTGATCATGGGAAATAAGAAAATGTCGGATCTGAAGTAAATTTAGCCATTAAACCTATGACGTAATCACACAAAGGAATTAATTCTTCTTTTCTAATAGAATATTCCCCATTTATTTGTTTGATTTCCAATTCTGAATCACCTTTTACCATTAAATGGTCCATTTTCACCTGAAGGGCCAATTCCAAACCTATGATGAGAGCTTGATATTATACATCATCATTGGTACCACCTTCCGATAATAGGAAAAAATAAGGCAATACTACATTTTCTAGGGATTTAAGGACAATTCTTAATCCAACCTTATTGAATTTAGGGTTTTCCATTCTCATTACTATTGGACTACTGGAAGAACTATCAAAATACATTTCCCATGTTTGAGAATTATCTTGAATAGAGAATACATCTTCATCAAGAAGTTTAGTATTAAACAATTTATGTTCTGCAGATGGATGCTTAGCAAGGAAATCAGCCAGGGCTTGTCCTTTTATTTCCTTTTGAGGTACAAACAGGCTATCAAATTATTTCAAAATAACATCCCACCATGCCAGACATCCTGTAAGCATAGGAAGACTAAGGATAAATCTGAGTGGATTATTACGAGATACCAATTAGACCTCATGATGTTGTAGTTAGTTCCTCAATTTCTGAACTTCAAAGATTAATTCTAGGAAGCACTTTTCAATACTTGAATATAGAGTTTCCACATCAAGAATAGATCCATTGAGATAGTAAAGTTTGTTTTCATTCCCAGTATCATTCATTTGGGTGAGGAAGGAACCTAGTGATCTCTCTAAAGCAGTCACATAGATAATAAGTGGTCTTCCTTCAATAGGTGGCATTAATACTGGTGGACTCAAGAGTTATTTCTTGAGGAGATCAAATGATTCTTGGAAATATTTAGTCCATTGGTTGGTAACTCCTTTCTTTATTAATCTGGTGAAGGGAAAACACTTGCCTACCAAATTGGCAATGGAGAGCCGAATATAGGCCAACTTTCCTTGGAGTCCTCTTAATTATTTCAAATTTTGAGGAAGTGACATACCAAGGTTTGATTCTATTTTCTCAGGATCAGCTTTGATACCATGATGGCATACAACGAAGCCATGAAATTTTTCTGAGGTTACCCTGAAAGCACATTTCAAGGGATTCATCTTCAAACTGTGTTGCCGAAGTTTATTGAATATGGTTTTCAAATCATCTAAGTGATTGGAACTTTGTCTAGATTTGACCACCAAATCATCCACATAAAATTAAAAAAAATCTTTAAGAAGGGTTTGAAGATATGGTGCATGGCACATTGGTTTTTGGAACCTGCATTCTTCAAGACAAAAATAATTACCTGATATCAAAACACACCTTGAGGGGATCTAAAGGATTTAGATTATTCATCCTCTAGGGCCATTCAGATTTGATTATACCCAGAGTATTTATCCAAGAAGGAAAGAGCTTCATAGCTAACAGTTGCATCAATTAGAAGTTCTGTAATCGGGACTAAAAAATCATCTTTAGGACAATTATAGTTAAGATCTCTATAATAAATGCATACTCTAATTTTACCATTATTCTTTTTCACTAGGACAATATTGGACATCCATTTGGGATATTGAACATCCCTGAAAAATTTATCCTTTATAAGCTTATCAACTTCATCTTTAATTTTTGAGGCATGAGTTGGGTGTGTTCTATTTGATTCTTGCTTAAATCCATGATGTTCTTCTTGAAAACCCAAATGATGGGTGGATACATTAGGAATAATACTTTTAATTTCTGTATAATTCCATGAAAATATATCTTGATGTTTCTTTAGAAAGGAAGTATACACCTTTTGATATTCAGAGTTCATGGCTGCACTAATTAGCGTGGGGAGTGGATCTTCATCTATACCCAAATTTATTTCTCTGAGTTCATCCATGGTGGTAGAGACACCTTATTCAAATTTTGGAGGAGAATCCCCAAGATCCTTCTTCATTATGTATTACCTCTTCTTTTTCCACTTTCATTGTAGATGATGAGGCAAAAAATCTAGTGTTAGGGGATAAATCAGTATTTGAACATCCTAAAGAAAAGGCCACCATATATGACCATATTGATGATAAAGGGTCTTCATATAGTAATAGAGAGGGTTTTATGGATTAAGAATCAACATTTTTTTCATCCTAGATCATTACCACTATCTCTTATACTCTTGTTGATGAAGTAGAGTCTTGTTGTAGTTCATCAGATGAGATGAAAACATCTCCAATCAGGCTTCCATCATTCGTTGATTGATGGGTAAAAAGTAATTTTTACTCAAACGTATGAATGTATTTTCTGGGATCTTTTCCAATCCATTTGGAGCATTAACTTTGGTTATCTCTTTTATAATGGGATTTATTCCTTTTGTGTGATAAAAATCTACCTCAATGTATTGAGATTCACATGTTTTGAATGGAGCTTTATCACCATAAAATGTATCAATTTGACTGTTGAAATAGTATTTCAAACATTGGTGGTATGATGAAGGTATGTCTACAAGTTGATGCAATCAAGGCCTTCCAAACAGAATATAGAAGGCTGTGTCCTGATGAACAACCAAGAAATATGAATTACACATAAGATATCCAAACTGAGTTGTGAGTGTAATCTCACCCAAAGGTTCTTGTTCATTCTTTTCATATCCTTGAAACATTAATGTTAAAGGAGATAAGTCAAATTCAGTCAGGCCCAATCGACAAACTGTACAAACAGGAATGAGGTTGACTCTGAATCCATTATCAATGAAGGCTTGTCAAATGTCTATGTCATTGACCTTTATAGACAAATACAAAGGTCTAATAAGCCCATGAAAAACATCATCTTCATCTTCATCTGTAAAATATATGACTGTATGACATTCTTTAGGATCATTCTCTATACAGTAAACTTCAGCGGTAGTAACTTCGGTTTCAAACTCTTGAGGACATGACAAAGCCTCAATGAGTGCCTCTCAGTGATCTTTTGACATATTCAAAGCATCCATAACTAACAAATTGGCCAGTAAATGGGCCCGTTGTTTCAAGAAATCATACTTTTGGCCCAAGGGTCTGTATTTCCCAGCATGGAGATGTGATTTCTCAAGTTCTTTGGAAGTTGATTCTTCTGTTGTGGATACACTATGTGTCAGAGAAGAAGTTAGAAATACTACTAGATTTGGTAAATTAGACTAACTTGGTCTATTTACTTGCTGATAAGAAGATGGTGTGGATTCTAATTGGCCTTCAAAAAAAATTATGTTAGAACCAAACATATATTTTATAGAAGAAACTCCTTGTTATTCTTGAGCCTGCTGAAGGGTTCTTCCATGATTTTATGCTGCATATATGGTTCGAGCAGGGGTAGAGTTAAAATGGTGGTTTTTGGAATTCCCTAGTCTTCCCTTGTATCCTTGACCTTGGCCCCTTCCTCTTGTTCCTCAATTTAGTACAAGGAATTTTGGATCACTATATTCAGAATCACCATTGGCATAATGATCTGTTAAATGGATGACTTTAACACAACCAAAGATCAATTCTTCATCTGACGAAGATTCTTCTTGACATGTTAATTTTGGTTGTACCATTTGGAAGGGTAGTGAATGTGCTTTTGAAACATATTGCATAAAATCCGCCAGGGTCAAGGATAAATTTTTCCTTGACACAAGATCGTCTTCATCTGACTGCTCTTTATCTTTATGATCACTTCTATTCTTTGAGGAATGGCCATTTGATGATGATGGTTTTGTTGTGGAAGGAGTGGAAGAAGACATAATTGGTTGTTTCAACTTTGTTTGTAAAATGGAATGAGTTTGATTGATCATTTTCCTAATCATCCAATCATCATATTTTTACACATTTTTACTTTTGACCAGTTTTCAGTCGCCCTCTTTCTCTAGATCAGTAGTGGTAACACGTGCTAATTGAGCTGATGAACTTTTAAATTTCACTTGTCTAGAGTCTACCATAATTTGAATAAGGTCTTTGAAAACAAAGCACTCCTGAATGGGGTGTCCCAACATCTGATGAAAGGGACAATAATTTGGAAGATCTTCTTCTCTATATTTATTTGGCTTCCTCTTCCTTGGTAACAAAACCAAATTGTTTTATAAGGCTTAGATGAAGTAACCAGGAACTTTTTCATTCTAGAAATAATAAACATTATTCTTTAATTCCTCAAATTGTTTCCACCTTCGATCTCTTTGATCATATTGATGAGGAAGTCTTTGCTGTTGATGCTCAGGAAGTGGAGCCCTTCAGTAGGATAAGGGTATTGAAGTTGAAGGAGGTACAGGTTCCTGTTTGAGGGTGAATGTAGAAGTTTCTGGCTTTTTTATCCTCCTCCCCAGAGCTGATGTAATTACACGAGTTTTAGCCTTAGTATCTATAAAATATCCTTCTATCTATTGAGCGATTGAAGTAATGTCTCGAAACCCTCTTGTGTATTTCACAGGGATCAATGGTGTGCATAATTCATCACGTAGATTTTCCACACAGATTGGCATCAATTATTCTTGAGGGAGTGCTAGACTTAAGGAATATGTTAATCCTTTCCATCGTGCAATGAAATCTGAATCTCTTTAATTATTCCTTTTTTTACAATTGGAAAGATAAAAAATGTCATCTTTGGTAGTGTTGAGCTAAATTGGAAAATTAATTTATGATGGAGATATTCCCATCTAGTAGTTGATCGAAATTGAAAACTTTTATACAATACAAAAGCTGGTCCTTGTAATGACTACACAAAACACCTAATCTTAACTATTTCTTTTTGTCGAAAAGTTCCCATCACGGGATCACAATGAGAAAAAAATGTGTTAATTGTTTTTTCAGATCTCTTGAACCATTAAATATTGGGAATGTGGTATTCAAAAAATTTGGTGGGGGAGGAATTGTATCCACCCATTCAGGGTAAGATCTCTTTTCGGGATGAACTAGTGCACGTTGTTCCTCCATAGCTTCCAATTAAGCTGTTAATGCCTCAATTGTGTTCATAATAATTTGGGGAACATCTGAATGAGCTGGAACCTATGCAGGTATAGCAACTAGATCTTGAACTGGTGTAGCGACCAGTAAAACCACTGATGGGGGTGTTGATATCTTCCTTGGATAACCTACAGAAATAGACCTATCAGGATGTATATGGTCTTGCATTGATTGTGTACCCAATGGAGGGAATTCATTATCCACATCTGTAGTTACTACAAATCCTTTTTGATGAGGATCTCTTATTGGATTTGAAAGTTAAGGACTTTCCTGGGGAGTACGTCTAGAAGAAATGTTGATTCAAAGTAATTCTATGTTTAGTCTTTTAAAATCCTTTATTTCCTCTTCTTGATGTGAAAATATCTCTTCAAGTGAAAGATATTGACCTTATCCAGTGTGAAGGTGAGATGCAATCTGACTTTTTCTTTTCCCCTTGATAGATTCCTTTCGGAGATGGGGGAGTTGGTTATTTGAAGGCATACATAGATTCTGGATAAGGATCTCATTTTGGGTATGAAAAAATTATTCATTTTCCTCGCTCTATACTGTATTATGGACAAGAACATCATCTTATAATTCCCCTAAACTGGGCTTATTTTTTAAAGGTTCTTCCGCAATGGTGTTAATAACATTCACTGACGCATAATGCATTGATGGAATTCTTTCAGTGTTTCTGCTAGATTTCCTCCCTTTATGTATTCCAAGAGACTTAATTATTCTATATGAATAATTACCTAGAACTATTTTGTGGATAGTAACCTGAAGGGAATCCTTGGATAGTTCAGTTGTACGCTTTCCATGTGGATTCTTCCCTAATCTGGAGAAAACCGACTTCTGTTGAGGAGGGGATTGTGGATGTAAAAAATCCCACAGCCTTGTAGGATGGGGTTGTTCCTATTCTTCTTCTTAAAATCATTTTACATTGTTTAATGAATTTGAAGTCTAAATTAAATGAGCCTCAATCCTAGAAAGAAGGGGTGATTCTTGAACTGATATGGATGAATTTCATGAAACAACACTTCTGATTTTTCGGATTTTGGTTCGGACATTAGTTGGGGGCATCATCTGACAATCACTTAAATCACATGTTTCAAAAGATCATTGTTCTATTTAAAACATTTCCATTCTCTAACACCTGACATCCTTTAAGTGAGATGTCTGCTCAAGATTCTCAGATGCTTGATATAAAATTAACTTAGAAACTTTTGTTCTTTGGGCCTGATTCTGATGAGAACCGGTTGAGGCATGTTCTTGAGTGTACATTTGATTACATACAAAACCTATAGAATGTGGCTGATTGTGGGCAATAACATTGAATGAGACCACTTTCAGCGGACATTGCTGATTTTGGAGTGCAGTGAACTGCAACACTCCATATGGACCCCATCCTCTGATATGAACAATAGATGGGGAATTAGAAATTAATTGGTGTAGCCTCTTTAGAGAATTGAGACATGCGTGCTGAAGGATTCTATTCCATTTTTCAACCTTTGGATTTTAGAAAACTAAGAGAGATTCCAAATAAATTTGTCATCATAACCCTTTTATAACCTTTATATGATTATGATATTCATCATATGGTAATACATTGATTTTTAAATGACAAAGATTTTTCTATAAGTTGTGGGGAATGTCATTAATTAAATCTTCTATCATCAATTAGGGAATGTTATACTGATAATTTTCCAAAGGCCAGAACATTATTAGTATTTTTCCTTTAGATAATTGGTTCCTCATGTTTAACACATCTTCATCATATTTTTCTAGAGATTTTTCCACTTGATCTAACCAGAGTGGATGCTCTGTATTATAAGACAAATGGAATAATGGAGTTTCGGAGAATGAATATTCCCTTAAGATGTCAACTATTTGAGAAATTATTTTACCTGTAAATAACAAAGAATCAGACATCGATGGATTTTTATTTTCAAGTGCCTCAAGATAAGATGGCTATCTCATTGCTACATTGTCAATTATGGAATTTTCTTGAAAATGTGAAATACTATGGCAGAGAGGAATTTTGGATAGAATACTATTATGGGGAGGATCAACATGATGGATCACATCAAGGGATAAATCTTCTTTCTTCTTAGTCTTCTGTACACATAGAGGGTTTTCGTGGATCTCATCCAGAGATAGGCACTCTAGATTGACTAAATTTTCATGAAGAAAGCCTTTATGATGAAGTGTCTGACGAGGAACTTCATAATTGCAACTATAACTCCCATAATTTGGTAATTGGAGGATATAATCTTGAGTAGAAATAGATAAATGTCTAAGGTATTCAAGAACTCCAACATTAAGAGGATCCACGTCTTAGCTTAAATCTTTATTTTCCAACAATGTTTGGCGATAATTTTTCTTGGATGTTCTATTAAACATAGTTGGGGCCACTTTCTATGAAAAGTGATTATCATGGGAAAGTGTATATTCCTTCCCTAGATTGGTTACCAGAATGGACCGATTACCTCTAATTATAATGGGTGTGTGTTCCCAATATTGTTATCTATATGATATGGGGGAGTATGCCCCATGAACCTCTTGGATAGGATCATAGGTGTGTATCTTATCTGGGATGGCATACTGATGTGTCATCCCATTTGTGGGGACATATTTATGTGTATGTTCCCTGGATACTACTTAAGTAGTTAAAATATCCTAACATGCTTCCAGAATATGGGTAGGGATTTGTGTCTTCCCTTTTACCATTTATAGAATATGTTTGGTGACTTCCGCATCCAGAACAAGAATATAAATCCATTCGGTATCGTGAGTAGGTGTATGTGTCTGCTTCTATCCTCATTTTCCTGTCAATGGGTATTGACAGTACTCATGCATGGGGGCAGAGAGTTGGGTCTACCCTAATTTTGTCATCGAAGCTTTCCGACTAACTTCTCCAAGTGCTACCAAATGAGACTATTGGAAATCTTAATGAAAATTGGTAGGTGTATGTGAACACTGGATATTTCTTACAAAGTATGTTTAATGGACTTCTTTCAATTCTGGTAGATGAGACTGCTGACAAAATTGGTGATTGTAAATAGGTGTATGTTCCTGTTTACCAGTTGCCACTATATTAGATTGGATATGTTCTTTTAATGATGTCAGACGAGCCTACTGACTGGCATATTACTTGTAAATAGATGTATATGCCTGTTCACAGTACTCCACAAGGATTATCTAGTGGTATTGGTGGAATGATGTCAGATGATTCTGCTGAATAGAAAAATTAGGATGGATGGGGGTATGTTCCCACTCGTTGTTTTTCATCATGTTAAATTGATGGAATTCTCTAGAGGAGACAGAGGTGAGAACTTGATCCCTGTTAACCATAGGTTGTCCCTGGTGGTTCTTCTTGCATGCTCGAGTCTGAGATACTTGGTCCAAACATCCATAGGCAACACCCCCATCATGTTTAGGGTTCACTACCACATGATTCTGGCGGCAACTGCTAGTGGGAGTCCTTAAGAAGGACCCCTTCATTCTTGAATTGTGGCCTTAGTGACATCTTTATCCACCTATATTTACTATGAGAGGGATTAATTATTGAATTCTGGGGATAAAGACTCTAAACAGTTGGAAACAGTGGTTGGAACCGTTTGCTTCTTGATCATTGGTCGTCGTTGGCCTGATGATCGAGGATTTTCTTTGACCTGGAGGGCATGTCAAGTAGCCTCCAAAGTTGGTATTGTACCATGCTAGTGATATTTCTTGACCACCACATTAGAGATCCAACATTTAAGATGTTAGTTCGGTGATGACATCCTTTCCGTAGATGGAGATCCAGCTTGAGCAGGTGTCTGAAAGTTCACATATGTTGCCTTGGAGAAAGCCATTATTTGGATTGAATGGAGTTTTGTGGAAAACTAAATACAACAACAAGCTCTATTAAAACAACATTTTTTAGATGGATATAAGCATGATTAATTTCTTTTTCTGGCCTTCCTTTATTAAATTATATGGGCCTAACAGGTGGGTAACATTATTAACATGGTTAAGGATTCTCGTCAGGTTCACCATTTTTTGTTTCGTAGTTCCATGAAACCTGTGTTATAATTTTAAGAATCACTATTTCCAGGTGGTTTCCATTGGATTTATTCATGGAACCAGAAAATTCCAACAGTTCTTTATCTAAGGAGGACCTGCTTTCCAAAGGCAGGCATTCATCAAGTTTGAACTTTATGATACTTAAGAACATGCATTGGTCGAGAGGTTGGGAGGTCGGACTCATCACACCCTTTTGGGAGGAATTATTGTCTACTCTAGGACTTTATTTGTAAATTTAAGATATTTTCATGAATTATTATTAATTTACCAAGTATGTCATAAGTATCCCTTAGAATTATCAATCACTTATTAACAGGTGTAAAATTAAGAATCATCATTATGCATTCAAGGTTCTTCATTAATGGAAATATCTATATGTATTTGAGGTTTTCCATCAATGGTATCCTCTAATATACTATTTAGATATTCTTTTACTCATCATTTATGATGATACTAGTTTTTCAGGCACTTAGTGGGGCACTTTGTAATTTTATTGTCACCTAGGGAGATGAAGGTTTGATTTTGATTTTGAGATCATGCCTATAAGATAGGTTACCTACATATCCTTTTGAATGGAATTAAAACCCTCATAGTTCGGTGCCACTGAAGGAGACACATCATACCTTTTAAGGTCATGTGATAAGGACCTCTAAGAGGAAGGTCCATAGATGAAACTTATTGTGGAACTTATGCTGAAGCAACCCGAGGAACATGGAAAGGATATGGGTTTCTAAGTAAAATTAGACCCTATTGGAAATATGGACCAAGGATGATAGGGTTGATTAGAAGTGTTGGGTTTGAACGTCAAAAATTCTTCCAACATATCCTATATGGATGGGAATCAATGCCCACGTAGTTTGATAAGTCTCACAGGAGAGTATGGTCCTTTGAGAGAGATGAGTTTGGACTTACTTCCTGAAAAGGCTGCCTTGATGACTTGGGGAGTTTAATTTGGGGCTTATTCCTGAGGTGGTTTCCCGAATTAAGGGAATTAGGGTTTGATTCCTAAGGAATATTTCCAATGAGCTTGGGCCCTGATAAGGCTTCCTACAAATCCCAATTATGATGGAAATCGTAGTTCTCATAGTTCATTTCAATGAGTGTTTGTACACATGTTGAAACCATTACGTATCTCTAAGCCCATGTGAGTCATGCTTGGTGTGAGAAAAAATAGAATGTGAAAGATTCAACAATGACACTTCACACTTTTCCACCTCCGCTAATGGAAGAGGGCGAGGCGACGAGCCTTGCCTCTGTTCTATTTATATTGTACAAGGATCTAATGTAAGGAGGAAGGGATGAAGGTGAGGGTCTAATGCCAGGATGTCTAACCATGGTAACAAATCACATTGGGAGAGGTAAAAGGTAAAAAAAGTCCATGTGCCCATCCCCCTTTGGTCTTTTGAACTGACGAAGAGAGGAAGAGAAATAATTCCTCCTCCTGCAAGAAAATATAGAAGCTTATGCCAAGATGGTTACCCTAAAATTGATCTTGTTAGGGGAAGGGAGACATCTCCTTTATTATTTTAAAAGAAAAGTAGGCATGAACTATACCTTACTTGCTAGATACCTGAGGTTTCGGGTTTCCTCTTTGAGAAGGGAGAAGCCAGGACCCAACACTCCTCTAAAATGGGAACTTCCCAATACTATTTATAGGAGAAAGGTCCATGTGAATGTGGATATACAAACCCACAGACACTCCATGAATCCTAATTCCATTGTGAAACAAATGTGAGAAACCTGTAACTGTGAAAATACAAACCCAAATAGAAGACACACTAATGTGCCTTTATTAAAGGTTTGACAAGTAAGGAGGTTCTGGTGGAGGCTTCAACTTAGTCCCTTTCAGATAAGGGAACCAAGGAAGGAGATACACTTCCATGAATAGATTTTAAAAAGGGTACTTGAGTTGGTTGCATAGGTCACTCGCATATTTATGTTGCGTAGGTACCCCGTGTTGATGTACCACATAGGTATACCACATAGGTATGGCACGAAGGTATGAATAATGACTAAAGAGTATGTTTTACAAAGGAGGACCAAAACTATGTAAATTTTGTACAAAGACTTTCAAAACATGCTTATCCCATTTAATTCTCTCTTCTCTCTTGGTTTATAGATCTACCTAAGAAAATTTGATGGATCTAAGTGAAAGAGCTACGTAATGGGATTTTCAAAGAGTCCCTTCAATTTTTTTTCAGTCTGAAATGGGGATCCCAAGGGCTCTATTTATAGGCATAGATGGGGCCTGGTCGAAGAGATTTTTCCCACACAGGTCCATCGTGTAGCTCCATCGCGCAGGTCTTCTGTGTAGGGGTGTAAAAAATATACTGTTGTGTAGGTCCTCTACATAGGTCTTCCGCGTCGGTCCACCACATAAGCCGACCACATAGGTCCCTTTTTGAAATTTATCCATCTTCTGAGTGCCATAAATTTTGATCTGTAAGTCTGTTTGGGCTCTTTGACCTGTCAAATCAACGATCTCGAAGAGATCTACACTTCTTGAGATAGTGAATACACTAATCCTTCTAGGATGAATCTTGGAAATTGAAATCTAAGCAATCGACGCCTTTTCATAATCGATCTTGGAAATCCACTTCATACTCCTAGATGGGTAAATCGTTCAACTTATCCGTTGGTATGGAGTTATACATTGAAATGTATAAATCCATATTGAATCTTATTCCTTCATGGGGAAAACATCTTTAACCATACTTGAAAGTTGTCTTCTATGTGAGAATCATATCTTCACTCTATGGAAAAGTGCATGGAACACATCTCATGGTGTCAACAGAGATTCATAGATTCTTATTAAATTATTGACCCAACCCTTACACTTAGATACTACTATTAGAGGATAGTTGAAAATAACACACTGGTACCAATAGTGTGACCTAATATTTTGAGGTGATAGTTTTTGTTGGGATATCTTGGTAGTGGCATCGAGGCCTTATGACCTCATTCATGGTATAAACTATTCATCCACATTTCATTATTAGATATACTATTTTAGTTGTAGAGTGTGGTGTGTCCACAATGATGTGTCCATGTTTTCCATTTTTGGTTAAAAGGAAATCTAGGCCGCATAGGATGGACTCACCGATATGAGGTTGCAGCCGATTACTCATCAGTTGGCTAGCCTATCCCTTGGAAAAGTGGATGTTATTAGTCCCCAGTCTCTTGTAGTGGTGGAAGAGTATGAGGAACTATTTCTTGAAGTTGTTTCAGGTTTACCTCCCCACCATGATATAAACATCTGAATTGATCTACACCCTGTTATGGCACTGATATCTACACTTTCATATCGAATGGATTCTGTAGAGATTCGTGAGCTGAGAGTATAGTTGGAGGACATGCAGAGGAAGGGCTTCACTAGACCCAGTTTTTCACCCTGTGAAACCCCAGTTTTGTTTTTCAAGAAGGAAGATGAGATCTTGAAGTTATATGATATCCCACATTTTCATTACATAACTTTACATGACATTTTACAAATAGAGGAACTTTTAAAGTTTAGTGTCTTGGAAATAAGGTACATAATACAAGAAAATATAAAATATTCTTATATTTTGTATATAAGGCTTCCTCAAGGTTCATCATAAGTACATTTATCTCAACCCATAAACTAGGTACATACATAAAATGAATGGGTGAGCATAACACCTAGTAATGGAAAACAAGTGAACTAGTTTACATGTGAACTTGAGAAATATCAGTACAAACATGAGGAACTTCATAAAATAATGAGAAAGAGGGATATGATAATAAAAATAACTTGAATAATAACATGAAAATGTTGATAAAAATATGGATGTTTTGTATCATAATAATTTATCCATAAACCATGAATGGTATGAAATAGCACATCCATAGTCAAACATATCACAAAACCTTCAATAAAATATGGATGTTTTGTATCATAATAAATCAAATTCAAACAAACATAAAATCCATCAAAGGATGTTGACATAGATAAAATCAAAACCTTTTTAGAGAAATATCTCTTTCTATTTTGAAATCATTTAAAGGTCAACTAATTATAAAATAAAACATTTATATTTGTAAATATTCTTATAATATTTTAAGGGAATATTCGATGATGTTATGATGGCAGAAAATAGTCGCACCCGCCGTATAAGTTAAAAAAAAAGGAGATTCTTACCTTAATTTTGTCGAAAAGGTTAAAAATGACCTTGTTTGGAAAACGACGAAAAGATTCCTTTATAAAAATATTATAAAAAGTAAAACAAGGGTATAAATTACTTTAACCCATAGTCTATAAAATATTAAGAATGTTTTGAAATAGATTTTTAAGAAATATGGATGTGGATGATAAAGAGGTCCCAGAATATAATTATGTATAAACAACCTCGGACAATGATAATATTTTGAAATAAACCTTTACCTTGTATTTTTCCTTGGTAGAGGGTAGGTTAACCTCCTTTATAGTGGTAAAATAATTATTATTAAATTATAAAAGAATCATATAAATCAATATGATATCATATATTATCTTTTAATATTGCTTTGTTAATAATATCTTAGTATTATCGTCATTTCAGGTGTTAACAGATTCATTTTACTTTATTTTCTTTGTTACGTAAGTAATTTTTTTAATGGATATGATATATCTTATTCATATTCAGAATGATATCAAATCTTTAAAAATTATCTTTAATCATCTAATGAAAATTATTCTTGAATGGATACGATGGAGAATGAATCTCATCGCGTTCGTGGAGACTGTAATCCGTACGTACACACGAGCGACAATATCATTCTTTTGATATTAAAATATTATATAATTGGATGGTATATCACATATACAGAATCAATATAATGTTATATTTATTATTTACATCAATTATACATCATTATTATATCCATCCAAATAATAATGTATTGAATAACAACTACCCCACAATGTGGAGACGGTAGGTCGTACATACACACGTATGGTGACATGTCATTCAAAGGATGGATAGAAAAATGAATATGGTTGTACCATATTTATAATAACATCACAGTATATATAAGATACTATAGTTATTATTTTATAATGAAAACAACAAATAAAGAGGAAGTGGAAGAAGAAAGGAACTTGAAAGAGGGGATGAAACATTTACCTCTTCTTCATGTTCTTCCTATTGATTTGATAAAAATGGCTCTATAAGTTGGATTTATAACTAAAGGAAGGCCTCTATAATGAATTTAGTGAAGTTGATAGGATATTTGGGCAGGGTTTGGATGAGTCAAATGGCTTTGAAGGTGTGAATTAGAGAGAAGGTGGAGTTCCCTTTTATAGGAAGAGTGAGGGACACCTTAGAAAAAGCTAGAACTATTATTTTATAATAAAATCATCTTCGGTTTATAATGGCTCAAAAGTAGATTATTTAAATTATAAGGTGGTTATGGGTAGAAATCAACTCAACCAATAGGTTTTAGACAGGTTTGGGTCACTATATTAACCTTATATTTTAGATTTAACTCTTAGTTAAATAGTTTGACATTTACCATGTCTCTTTGTATTTTTATATTATATGGTTAATAAACATACTATGTACTTCCAAGAGAACCCCAAGTTGTTCATTAATGAAACACCTATAATTATATAAGTCTTTTTTCTAGACCTTATATTTTTAGGAATATAATATCAATTAATAATATAAACATTGTTTTAAAAAATCTTTTATGTCAATTTTGACACTATTTTGTATTTTGTTTTTGTTAAATTTATAAAAGAGTTATTATTTCGAAAAAAATTCATTTAATCAACCCTAACATGACATAGTAACCTATAAAATTAGTTTAATTCATTAAAAGTCTCAAATTACTTTTATTTTGGTATTTAAAATATCAATACTTTTAATATTTCCTTAATAAGGGAATTACTGCATCACCATTGTGTCATAAATAAATTAAATTATTCAATGTAAAAAAATTATAAATAAAATACCATTATGTAGGAAATATTTTTATATTTATAATGAAGATTTATAGTCTAATTTATCTTATGTATAAAACTATATTAAAATTTTTTTATTTATTAAACTTTGATTTTAACTCTTTTAACTCTTTTTTAAATAAAATAATAATAAGTGTCCTAATCTTATCCAAGTGGACCAAATAGGTTCAAATTTAATTACAAAGGTTGTTTTTGTTCGAATTATACTTATCCAATATAATTAGTACATGTGTTAGGGTAATAATAATGTCATTTTTACCTTTAATTACCATATTTACTTTTAACCGTGGTAAATAAATGTAAAAATTTAATATTCACCAAAAATTATTTTTATCTTCTTCAACCACATTTTTCTTATTGATATCAACTGTGACTCTGGTATTTTTAAAATTCCACTCAGAGAAGGGGTAAAATTATGTTTTATGTGAATTTTCAAATTCTCCTAGGAGGTGGGTAAGAGACCGTGAAAAGTTCAATAAAATCTATATATATCTAAAATTATTATAAACTGACTCTAGTGAATTACATTGAACTTATATAGGTATTATGTATCTATTTTAACCTAAAATAAATTTAAATAAAATAAATAATTATTTAAATAAAAATTTGGTTTTAAATACTAACTCAGTGTTTTTCACTATTCATCAAAATTTGAAAATTTTCAAAAAAATACCAAAAATTCACTCTAAGATAATTTCAATATTTTGAATCTAAAAATGAAGTCCATTTTTAAAGATAAAATTTATAAAATTTCAAAAAGTGGGTATTACTATTCATAACAGCTGGTTTGATTGGTTGTGGTGTGTTAGAATTGATTGGTTATGGTGTGTTAGAACTCGATGTTGCATTCAACACACGCTACTATATTATTCAAAGAGAAGCATACCATGGAAGCTTGAGGTGTTACATTCTACCCTCCTTCAAATAATTTTTTCCTCAAAATTTCTAGAATATTACTACATAAAAATACTTCGGTGTTTCTTTATCATAAGTTCCCCAGGTTCCCACGTTGCCTCTTCCATCTTATGGTTTCTCCATAGAACTTTTACCAGACAAGTCGTTCAGTTTATCAACACTTGTTTCTTTGTATCAAGAAATTTGACAGGCTCTTCTCAATATGACAGATCAGGTTCCAGTTCTAATTCTTTATAGGTAAGTACATGATTTGGGTCAGGCTTGTATTTTCTCAACGGTGATACGTGGAATACATCGTGAACTTTGGAGAGACTTGGTGACATTGTCAAACGGTAAGCTACAACCCCAATTTGTTATAGAATTTCGAAAGGTCCAATGTACCTGGGACTCAGTTTACCCTTCTTACTGAAATGTATAACACCATTTCATGGAGATACCTTCAAGAAAAAATGATCTCCTACCTGAAATTCCAAATCCTTCCTTCGGTTATCGGTAGAGCTCTTCTGCCTACTTTGAGCTGCTTGGATGTGGGTTTGGATTACCTTCCTCTTTTCCATAATTTCCTCAACAAGTTTTGGGCCTTCATTTTTTCTTTCACCAACATCATCCCAACAGGTTGGTGTGAGACATCTCTTTCCATATAACGCTTCATATGGTGCCATATAAATACTTGAATGGAAACTATTGTTATAGAAAAATTCTACCAAAGGTAAATATTGATCCCACAAACCCCGAAAGTCATGTGAGTAGGATCTTAACATGTCTTCTAAGGTTTAAATAGTTCATTCTGATTGTTCATCTATTTGAGGGTGGTAGGTAGTACTCAAATAAAGTTCAGTATCTAGGGTTTTTTGAATACTTTTCCAAAATCTTGAAGTAAAGCAGGGATCATGATCAGAAACAATTGATATGGGTACTCCATAAAGTCTCAAAAATTCATTAATATACAGTCTTGCTAGACGTTCAAGTGGTAGATCTTCTCTTATAACAAAAAAATGTGCTTACTTGGTAAGAAGATCAACAATGACCCATATTGCATCATTCCTTCTAGGAGTCTTTGGTAGTCCCATGACAAAGTCCATCGTAATATTATCCCATTTACACTCAGGTATGGGAAGAGGTTTCATAAATATTCTAGGTTGTTTCCTTCTATCTTTCACTTGTAGACAAACTATACACCTTGACACAAAATCATCAATCTCCCTCTTCATGTTGTCCCACCAAAAATGTTCCTTTAAATCTCTATACATCTTAGTGCTACCAGGGTTTGTAGAGAAATTGTAACTATGAGCATCATCCAAAAATTCCATTTTTAGATCAGGTACGTCAGGAACCCAAATTATCTTCCAAAATTTCAAAATTCTAGCTTCATACACAAATTCACTCAATCTCCCATAATTCACAGCATTAATATTCTTTTGAAACTCTTCATCATCGGTCGGATAACTCTTTATCCTTTCTAGTAAGGATGGTTTGGCAACCATTTGAAAACGTATTGATGTTTCACTTTCCATGGTAATTCCCATATCCATCTTTACTAGATCCATGAAAATACGATCCCTTTCAACTCTCATCTTGTTCAAAACATCATGATCCTTTCTACTCAAATCATCTACCACCTTATTTTCCTTCCCCGGGTGGTAGTTTATAGTGCAATCATAATCCTTGAGTAGTTCAAGCCATCTCCTTTGCATCATGTTGAGTTCTTTCTGTGTGAAAATATACATCAAACTCTTGTGATCGGTATATATCTCACATTTTTCACCATAGAGATAATGTCTCCATATATTCAAAGCAAAGATTAGAGCTGCTAACTCAAGATCATGAGTAGGATAGTTTTTCTCATGAATTTTTAGTTGTCATGATGCATAGGCAATAACCCTATAATTCTTCATAAGGACACAACCAAGTCCTTTCTTTGAAGCATCACTATAAATAACAAATCCATCATTCTCCGATGGTAGAGTAAATATAAAATCATTGACTAATATTCTCTTCAGTTCTTAGAAACATTCTTCACACTCTTTTGTCCAAACAAATTTACATGTGAGCTTTGTTAATGGGTTATCCAATCGGGAAAACTTCTGGAAGAAACGTCGATAATAACCTGATAAACCAATAAAACTGCGTACCTCAGTTATACTCATTGGTGTTGGCCATTCTTGGATTGCTCTTGTCTTAGAAGGATCAACAGATATTCCATCCTTAAAGACAATATAGCCAAGAAAAGAAATCTCTTTAAGCCATATTTCACACTTGCTAAACTTACCATATAATTCATGTCTTCTAAGAGTCTTCATAATAATGCACTAGTGATTTTCATGATCTTCATAGCATCTAGATTATACCAAGATATCATCAATAAATATCACTACAAAGTCATCAACATATTCCTTGAAAACTCTATTCATTAGATCCATGAAGACAGAGGGTGCATTAGTCAATCCAAAAGGCATTACTGTAAACTCGTAATGCCCGTACCTCGTTCGGAATTCTATTTTCAGAATGTCTTTCTTCTTCACACACAACTAATGATATACAGATTGAAGTTCAATGTTTGAAAAGTATTTATCTCCATGATGTTGGTCGAATAAATCATCAATGTGAGGTCGGGGATACTTTTTCTTTATTGTTATAGAATTGATATTCCTGTAGTCAATGCCCAACCTCATAGATCCATCTTTCTTCTTAACAAAAAGGACAGGGGATCCCCATGGAGAAACACTAGGGCGAATAAATCCCTTATTACTCAATTCCTCTAGTTTTTTCTTTAGTTCCACTAATTCCACAGTGGCTATTCTATAAGGGGTCATTGATACGGGCCATGAATCGGGAATTAAGTCGATGGAAAACTCAATTTCTCATTCTAGAGGATGTCCAGGTAAATCCTCTAGAAAAACATCAACATATTTATGCACAATAGGTACATCCTCTATTAAAAAATTTCTTTCCTGACCCATGGTTATTTCATTCTCTTCCATCCCAATAATTGAATTTAGTTGAGCTACTGGGGGTGGATATAGATAGGAATTAGGTGGTGACGTTTCTGCTCAAAAGATAAGGTACTCTTTATCATCATCAAAAATTGTAACATCCTTCTTCTTACAGTAAATTTTTACATCATGGTCCAAAAGCCAATCCATACTGAGGATTATATCAAATTTCATCATGGTTATGACGATGAGATCAGCATATAAATAACGTTTATATTCTTTAATGGGAACTGATTCACAAAAATTTGTTGCAATGATAATTCCCTTAAGAGTTTTTACTCACAACTACCTTGTTAAATAAAATTGGAAATATCTAATTTTCTTAGAAAACTGGGAAGATATGAAACAATTTGATGATCTAGAATAAAATAAATCATTGGCTAAACTTTACAAAACCATTAGATTACCTTCCCCAACGTCTTTTGGAGCTTCAACCTCAGTAGTAGTGATCGCAAAAGCTTGTCCTTGATCCCTTGGCCTTTTCTGAGTTAAGTTTACTTGACAATTAGGACATTCATTTGCATAATGTCCCATCTCCCTATAATTGTATCATTGAACATCAATATCTTCTTTATTCCCTTTGCAATCATGAGCTTGGTGGCCTTTTCTCACCACACTTGTAACAGACTCTCATTCCCTTCAAGTAAGTATCAGGGTATTTCTTCCCACATTTATTGTAGGATGGATATTCAACTTTTCCGTTCTTCCCCTTATTTCCATTTCCAGAGTGATTAGAAGATCTCTACTTCTCTTGCTTTGGTTTAAAGTCGTAAGACTTAGAGAATTATTTTTTTGTCTTGATAGCACATGAGACGATATCTTCGTACGATGAGAAGGATTGTGGGACTAATGCTCGATGTATAAATGGTTTTAACCCATAAAAGAAATGATCAATATTACTTTTTGGGTTACGTATATAATCAGCAGCAGGCCTTTCTAACCTTGAAAAGTTAGACTCATTCTTTGCAACATTCTCATCCTCCTTTTTCCTCAGACTCATAAATTGCCTTTCCATATCTACTCGATGGTCACGAGGAAAGTATTTTTCTAAGAAAATCTCTTTAAACTCCCTCCATTAAATATTTGATACTTCATCATCTTCCTTTGTGTTTTGAATCAATGACCACCATTAATCAGCATCTCCAGTGAGGCATTAATCTTCCAAGACAACTTTTTCCCTTTCGATACTCCCCAACGCGTGGAATATTTTCTCTAAGGAATTTATCCATTGCTCAGATACTAGTGGATTTGTACCCCCATTTAATTTTAGTGGTTGTTTCCTCATGAAGGGATCTAACATTGATCATCCACGTTGTGGATCAGGGTGATCCATATGGGTAAGGTTATTATTCATAACCTGGGTGATTTGTCCCAGTATGGTGATTACCTGATCAGCACCAGTTGCATCACCCACTCCACTATAATTATCTTGAGCAGGAGGGAAATCCCTACACGGAGTGCATGCATTGATATGGTTTCCATTACTTCTACTAGGCGCCATTTCTAAACAATGGCATAAACTAGATTAGTTTATGAATCGAAATACAAAATTCCAAACTTGTAAAACACTTAACATAAATTGAACAGTTTATGGATATAATCCATAATCATAAAAATGTTTTCCTTGAGAAAATATATACTTATAAACCCTTGATAATGTTTTGTAAAGAAAATGAGAATTATCCTAAGCATATCCCTCGGGAGTGTCGTGACCAAGAGTGCAGCAAGGCCTGTTGTCGTGCACCAGTTCTCGTTCGAGTCTAGCTCAAAGCGGTGTTTTTGGGTTTTACCCCTAGGTACATTTGTGCCAGAGCTACCTCTACCTGCTCATATCCAGACAAGTATGTACTTCTTGGAAAACTCACAAAATATCTACATTACCAAAATCATAGGATGTTCTTCTATACTAATCCTCAAAGTCTATCTTAGGGCTATGTGCTCTAATCAGATTTTATCTAAATCTAGTTTCCAAGGTTTGTACTAAACATCCTCTGATACAAAATATAACGCCCTCACCCAAGTTACCTAGAGTCAGTGCATTATTACATATCATTAGCAGGATCACAAAAGATCAAGTCTCAAAAGACCAATTAGTTTAGTAGCCTTGTAAGTACTAGATACATTCATAAGGTTTACATTACATCATAAAATGGAAAACTACAACAACATTGTTTCCATATACAACACTAAGATCCCATAGACTATCCTTGAAGGTTAGTTTTAATATAATTCATCCCATCTTGGGAAAAATAAAACATAAAAAGGGGTGAGCTCAGATGCTCATTAAGGATACCAATATAGTGGAAACTTTCATAAATAAGCATAAACATTTAAGGAAATGTATAGAACTAAAACAAAATCATTTTCAACATAAAATTCATCATAATAAGAAATAAAAATTAAAATAATGTCATTTACTTACTCACATAGATATTCTACTAGTCGAATAATCACATGCAATATCAATAGCCACTTTCATAATGATGGAATGCATAATTTCAGACTTTCATAACCACGTAGTCAGGGCCTTGTGCCAAGACTACAAATAATATTTTTTCAAGGCCTTGTTCCAAGACACTAGTTTAACTCATGAGACCTACTGATGAATCAGGGAGCTATAGCGGGATCCACCCGTCACTTACTCAGTCCAATGCATTCCCCATATGAATAGGTTTAAACATAACATAAACATTCGTATTAAAACGGGCATACGAAATGTCAATACTTTATCCATAAATCACGAATGGTATAAAATAACACATACAGAGTGAAACATATCAAAAAACCTTTAATACAATATGAAATTTCTGTATCATAATAAATCAACTTCAAACAAACTTAAAATCTATCAAAGGATGTTGACATAGATGAAATCAAACCCTTTTTAGAGAAATATCATTTTCTATTTTGAAATCATTTAAAGGTAACGTAATTATAAATGAAAACATTTATATTTGAAAATATTTTTATAACATTTTCATGGAACCTTTGACAATTTTATAACGGTATAATATAGTTGCACCCGCCGTATAAGTTAAAAAAAGACATTCTTACCTTAATTTTGTCGAAAAGGTTAAAAAGGACCTTGTTTGAAAAATGACAGAAATATTCCTTTATAAACATCTTATAAAAAGTAAAACAAGGGTATAAATGAAGTTAACACATAGTCTTTAAAATATTAATAATTTTTTGAAATACATTTTTAAGAAACATGGATGTGGATGATAAGGAGGTCCCAGTAGATAATTACGTATAAACAACCTCGGATAATGAAGAGATTGTAAAATAAACCCTTACCTTGTAATTTTTTTTATTAGAGGGTAGGTTAACCTCCTGTATAATGGTGAAATAATTGTTATTAAATTATACAATAATCATATACATTTATATGATATCATATATGATCTCTTAATATTTCTTTGTTAATAGTATCTTAGTATTATCGTCATTTTTGGTGTTAACTGATTTGTTTTCCTTTATATGCTTTGTTACATAAGTAATGTTTGTTATGGATAGGATGTATCTTATTCATATTCATAATTATAATAAGTATTTAAACAATATCTGTAATCATCTAATGAAAATTAGTCTTGAATGGATACGATGGGGAATGAATCTCATTGCGTTCATGGAGACGGTAATCCGTACGTTCGCACGAGCGACAATATCATTATTTTGATATTAAAATACTATATAATTGGATGGTATATCATATATACAGAATCATTATCATGTTATATTTATTATTTACATCAAGTATACATCATTATTATACCCATACAAATAATAATGTATTGAATAACAACTACACCACAATGTGGAGACGGTAAGTCGTACGTACGCACGTATGGTGACATGTCATTCAAAGGATGGATATAATAACGAATATGGTTGTACCATATTAATAATAACATCACATTATCTAGAAGATACTTGAATTATTATTTTAGAATGGAAACAACAAATAAAGTGGAAGTGCAAGGAGAAAGAAACTTGAAAGAGGTGATGAAACATTTACCTCTTCTTCGGGTTCTTCCTTTTGATTTTATCAAAAGGGCTCCTTAAGTTAGATGTATGACTAAAGGAATGCCTCTAGGATGAATTTAGGGAAGTTTAGAGGATATTTGGGTAGGGTTTTTCTTATCCAAATGGCTTGGAAGGTGTGAATTAGAGAGAAGGGCGAGTGCCCTTTTATAAGAGGATTGAGGGGTACCTTAGGAAAAGCTAGAAATAGTATTTTATAATAAAATTATTTTCGGTTTCTAATGGCTCCAAAGTAGATTATTTAAAGTATAAGGTGGGTATGGGTCTAAAACCACTCAACCAATAGGTTTTAGACA
Organism: Viscum album; assembly: GCA_963277665.1. Classification (NCBI taxonomy): domain Eukaryota; kingdom Viridiplantae; phylum Streptophyta; class Magnoliopsida; order Santalales; family Viscaceae; genus Viscum; species Viscum album. The sequence continues at coordinate 211,675,435 of OY728164.1, forward strand.
GGTTTGGGTAACTATATTAACCAAATCTTTTAGATTTAACTCTTATTTAAATAGTTTGACATTTACCATGTCTCTTTGTATTTTTATATTATATGGATAATAAACATACTATATACTTACAAGAGAACCCCAAGTGGTTCATTAATGATACAAATATAATTATATAAGTATTTTTACAAACCATAGATTTATAGGAATACAATATCAATTAATAATATAATATTTGTTTTAAAAACTCTTTTATGTCAATTTTGACACTATTTGGTATTTTGTTTTTGATAAATTCATAACAGCATTATTACTTTAAAAAAAATTCATTTAATCAACCCTAACATGTCATAGTAACCTATAAAATTATTTTAATTCATTAAAAGTATCAAATTACATTTATTTGGTTATTTAAAATATCAATTATTTTAATATTTATTTAATAAGTTAATTACTGCATCACCATTGTGTCATAAAAAATTAAATTATTTAATTTCTAAAAATTATAAATAAACAAAAATTACATAGTAAATTTTATTAGCTTTCTAATGGATTTTTATTATCTAATTTATCTTATGTATAACCCTATATTGAAAATGTTTTAGTTATTAAACAATGTTTTTAACTCTTTTAACTCTTCTTTAAATAAAATAATAATAAGTGTCCTAATCTAATCCAAGTGGATAAAAGAGGTTCGTATTTTATTCCTAAGGTTTTTTTGGTCTAATTATACTTATCCAATAGAATTAGGACATATTTTATTGTAATAATAATATCATTTTTACTTTTAATTACCCTATTTACTTTTAACCGTGGTAAATAAAAGTGAAAAGTTATTTTTCACCAAAAATTATTTTTATCTTATTGAACAGCATTTTTCTTATTGATATCAACCGTGTCTCCCGGAATTTTGAAATTCCACTCACATAAGCGATAAAATTATGTTTTATGTGAATTTTAAAATTCTCTTAGGAGGTGGGTAAAAGACGGTGAAAAGTTTAATAAAATTTATATATATATAAAATTATTATAAACTAACTCCAATGAATTACATTGAACATATATAGGTATTATGTATCTATTTTGACCTAAAAAATTAAAAAAATTATTTAAATAAAAATATGGTTTTAAACAGTAACTTTGTGTTTTTCAATATTCATTAAAAATTGAATGTTTTTAGAAAAATACCTAGTATTCACCCTAAGATAATTTCGATATTCCGAATCCAAAAATGATGTCCATTTTGAAAGATAAAATTTATAAAATTTCGAAAAGAGGTTATTATTATTCATAACAGCTAGTTTGATTGGTTGTGGTGTGTTGTAATAGATTGGTTGTGGTATTTTAGAACTCGAAGTTGGGTACAACACACGCTACTATATTATTCAAAGATAAGTGTACCGTGGAAGCTTGGGGTGTTACATAGAACTAGAAGAAATTTGTGAATTATGAATTTTTAATGAATATAAATGAAGGAATGGGTGGGTATAAAGTGTTATAATTTTTTATTAATTTCAAAGGACACCTCATTTGTGGTATTTGCAAAACTGTGGTCCTAACCCTCATTTTTTCACATGGTATTTGACACTTGGGAAACCTATTGAGTTAATTTAACACATATGAGTCGACTATAATTTTGAATTAATCATTATGACATAGATATGATTTCAATTAACATATTAAAAAAATCAAATAGTATTTTTGCTCTTCACGAAAAACTAAAGTATTTGATAAAATTATCATAAATTCACCATAACCTAATATCGACGTTATGAATCCAAAAATGATATTTATTTTAAATTAATAAATCTCTACATATGATAAATTTAATTTTTAACTATAAAAATACTTGATTCATAAAAATAATAGCGAACATAAAATGCATAGTGACATGCATAGTAAAATTTTCGACACTTCAAAAAAATAAAATTATTTAATTCATTATAATAAACATTATTAATAAAACCATTTTTTAATATATATAAAATACCAATTTTTACCTAAAAATTTAATTTATCAAATTCCATCACAATTTTTAAACCAAATTATTCTTAAAACAAAAATGATGAAATAAAAATTTTATTTAAACAATGGTATTACATTTTAAGTAACTAGGTAATTGAAACATAACCCCTTAAAACAACCTCATATGACCTAAGGGTAAGGTGTGCGATGGTGATTGAATCTTGGGGAGGCTCAGATAACATTTCCTGAGTGGTAATCTCCACTAACCTGAACTTCTCCCGAAGGCAATTTCATTCAAGCTTAACATGTTGAAGATCAGATTGGGATTGATACAGATATAATCCTACTGATGGTACCTCTTTCCCAACTCTGAAAAATGGGATTTATATGGCCCAGGTCTACTATATGAGGCCATCGACTCTTCTTTCTACATTAATTATACATTATCATTTTATAAACAATAATTATAACGTTAAAAAATATTATTGTTTCCAACGATCATATTAACTAATGGTCATATGACGGTCAAAACCCGATGGTCACAATTCATTTATACTTATATATTTTTATTTACTATGACATATTAAAACATATATTTTTAGGAAACAACATATTATTTAAAATTTTGGGTCATTATATTCTACCCCCTTAAAGAAATTGTATCCCCACAATTTCAACTCATACCCTTAGAAGAGAAAAGGTGTGGGTACTTCTGTCTCATAGTCTCCTATGGTTCCCATGTGGATTCTTCATATTTTTTGTTTCTCCATAACCCTTTAACAATGTGGGTAGTCTTTTTGCGTAGAACCTTATCTCTATGAATCCAAGATCTCTACCAGCTACTCCACATAAGAGAGGTTATGTTCTAATTGTACCACATCTAGATTCAGTGTATGTGAAGGGTCAGGTATGTACTTAATCAATAGTGATACACGGAATACATCATGAACTTGAGTGAGGTTTGGAGTAAGTGAAAGTAGATATTCCACTGCTCCTATGTGATCAAGGATTTCATAGGGAAAATGTACTTGGGGCTAAGCTTCCCTTTCTTTGAAAACAACATGACTCTCTTCCATGGAGAAATTAAAAGGAGACATTATCACCAACATCAAACTCCAAGTCCCTTTGATGGTTGTCGGTATATCCCTTCTGATAAATATGAGTATCCTTAATGTTTTGTTGGATGGCATGAACCATTTTTTCATCTCTTGCACATGATCAGGCCCAAGAATCTTTCTCTCACCAACTTCATCCCAAAAAGTAAGATTTATACATCTATTCCCATATAGATCTTCATAGGGTTCCATTTTAATCCTTTAATGGAATTTATTGTTGTATGAGAACTCAACCAATTTGAGATGTTGATCCCTTCCACCATTAAATTCCATTAAGCATGTTATCAGCATGTTCTCAAGTGTTTGAATAGTCCTTTCAGATTTTCCATCCCTTTGGGGGTTATAGTCCATAATGAAATTCAATTAGGTACACAGAGCATGTTGAAGACTTCTCTATAATTTTGATGTTAACCTTGGATCGTGATCAGATATGATATAAAGTGGAACTCCATTCAGCCTTACCACTTCCTTCATATAAATAATGGAATGTTAATAAAGAGATAAATATTCTTGAATAGTGATAAAATGGGTAGTCTTGGTGAGATGGTCCACTATATCCCATATCACATTGTTTCCTTTGGAAGTTATCAGGAGACCAGTGACAATGTCCATAGTGATATTTTCCCGCTTCCATGATGGTATGGGTAGTGGTTGTAATACCCCTTTATGAATCTATCACTCTGCCTTCACTTGTTGACATACTGGGCACCTTTTAGTGTAGTCATCAATCTCCCTTTTCATATTATGGCACAAATAATGATCATGAAGGTCCCTTTACATTTTAATTCTTCTAGGATGTATAAATAATGTAGATATATTATCTTCATCCATCATGTCCTTTATTTCTAGAATAGATGGAACATGTAGTCTTGTACTAAATTTTAGTACACCTTATTGATCAATATTGAACTCAGGAAACTTCTCATCCTTCACAGCATAAAACTTCTTCTATAATAAAGGATCTTCTTTGTTAGCCTTCTTAATCTTCTCTAATAATGATGGTTGAGAAATGATTTGGGATAGGGTTGATGATATCCCTTCCCTTACAATTACCATGTCCTTTTTAACTAGGTATTTGATCAAGGGATCTCCTTGAATCCCCATCATTTCTAGAACAACATGTAATTTCTTACTTAATGCATCAACAACTTTGTTTTCTCTTCCAGGATGATAATGAATTAAAAAATCATAGACTTTAAGATTTTCCAACCATCTCCTTTGTCTCATGTTCAATTCCTTTTGTGTGAAAATATACTTCAAACTTTGATAGTCTGTGTATATATCACACTTTTCCCCATAAAGATAGTTTATCCATACCTTCAAAGGAAAAACAACTGTAGCCAGCTCATGATCATGCATAGGATAGTTCTGCTCATAAGCCTTCAACTGTCTATATGAATAAGTAATGAATTTTTCATTTTTCATGAGGACACACCCAATCACTTTTAGAGATGCATGACTAAAAATAATTACTCCTTGTCTAATTGAGGGTAGATTTTACACAGGTGAAGTAACCAATATCCTCTTCAGCTTTGGGAAACTTTCCTCGGACTCCTTTTTCCAAATGAACATGACCCATTTTCAAGTTAATTTGGTTAGTGGATTGAAATTTCATGAAATTATTTTAAAAAACTTCCTATAATATCCTACTAAAACAAGGAAACTATGAATCTCAGTTACTATTGTTGGATGATGCCACTCCTCTATAAAATTTTTCTTTATAGGGTAAACTGAGATTCTTCAATGGTTATAGTGTTCCCCAAGAAAGAAACGTATTGTAACCAAAACCCAGACTTGATAAACTTTACAAATAACCTTTCTTTCCTAAGAGTGTTCAATATAACACTTTTATGGTCTTCATTCTCCTCCCGAATTTTGGAATATATCAGAATATCATCAATAAAAACTACCACAAAGTTATCGAGATAATCATTAAAGACTTTATTCATCAAATCCATAAAAATATCAGGTGAATTAGTCAATACTAAGGGCATAACAAAAAAATTTCAATTCCCATATCTTAATCAGAAAGCGGCCTTTGTAATATCTTCTTTATCCACCCTCAATGTATGATAACCCGATCGAATATCAATCTTGGAGAATAATTGAGCCCCATGAGTCTGGTCAAATAAATTGTAACTCCCTGACCCTAGAAGCTCAGAGTCAGTGAATTATTTTAATACATTGGCTTGATTTCAAGGAATCAAGTCCCGAAAGACTGATCAATTTAGCATTCTTAGAAAATAGATTACATACATGAATGTTTTGTTACACATTAGAAAATAATACAAAACATAAATGATCCTTTGATAATGCCATTAATCCCCTAGATTAACCCGTTTTATCAATCATAAAACACTTCTTGGAATCCTAGGAAAATAAAACATAAGAAAGGGGTGATCTCAAACGCTCAGTAAGGATAAAAATATAGCAGAAACTTTCAAAAATAAGCATAAAAATTTAAGGCAATGTATAAAACTAAAAAAAATCCATTTAAACTAAAACTTCAGAATAATATAGAAAAGATAAATCAAATAATCCCATTTACTTATGCAAATGAATATTCTACTAGTCAAATAATCAAAAGTAATATCAATAGATAATTTTATAATGATGGAATACAAAATGTTAGAATTCATAACCACATAGTCAAAAACTTGTGCCAAGCCTATAAATAATATTTTCTCAAGGCCTTATGCCGGGACAGACGTTTTTCTCATGAGACATACCGATGCATCAATGAGCTATAGCAGGCTCTTCCCATCACTTATTAAGTCCAATTCATTTCTTATATTAAAATTTTTAAACATTACATAAACATTAGTATTAAAACTAGCGTACGAAATGTCAATACTTTATCCATAAACCATGAATGGCATACAAATAACACATACATAGTAAAACATATCACAAAATCTTCAATATAATATGGATGTTATATATCATAATAAATCAACCTCAATCAAGAATAATATCCCATAAATCATGTTGACATAGTTGAAAATGATCAGTAAAAATATTTGAGATAAATATCATTTTTTCATGAAATCATTCAAAAGTCACATAATTTGTAAAGAAATTCATTTAAAATATAGTTTTGAATCAAAGTGTCCCATACCACTTTGAAACATTTGAAAGGAATTAACATTTTAAAACATTCATGTCCATATAAATAAATCCTTAAAACCATTTTGAAAACATATACATTAATGAGAATGCTTTAGAAGAATAAATCTTTAAAACATTTAAAATGAAATTTCAGTAAACAAATTACCTTAAAAATAATCCATATTAAAACTCTTTTATGAAACATGTACATGGATAATAAATATGTCCCAGTAGATACTTATGAAAAAACAACCTCGGATAATAAATAGATTGTGGAATTAATCATTACCATGCACTTTCCTTTGGTCGAGGGTACATTTAAACTCATGTATAATGACCATAGTATGTTATTAAATTATAAAATAACCATATTTATATTTATTATATCATACATGATTCATTTATTACTTTATACTACCCATTTAATAATGATTTTCATGTTAAATTTACATTTTGGGTAATAATCTCTCTCTTTATCGTACGTGTTTTAACTTGTTATTCTTGATCGTATCATTTAGATAATGATTTAAATACTTACATAATATAAAACTTTATTTATATATCATATATATTTAGAATATAAATATTTAGTATATATAGATATATGAAATGGAGGCACCGTTTATTGAGACGGTGTGCCGTACGTACGCATAAACGTTGTTTCCATTTTCATATCGTATTGAACGAAAGTAAGTGAATAAGATATATGTAAGTACATATATATATATATATATATCCAGTAGAATTATTATGTCTTATATTACATAATTATTAATAATATATATTTTTCTAATCATCATTGAATGGTGAACATGGGAATGAATCTCATCGCATTTGTGGAGACAGTAATCTGTACGTACACATGAGTGACAATATCATTATATTGATGATCAAATAGTATATAATTGGATGGTATATCATAAATATAGAATCATTAACATGTTATATTTATTATTTAAATTATTTATACTCATTATTATACCTATCCAAATAATTAAGTGTTTGAATAACAAACTACACCACGACGTGGAGACAGTAAGTCGTACGTACGCATGTATGGTGACTTTGACATTTATAGGATGGATAGAATAACGAATATGGTTGTACCATATTTATAATAATTTCACATTATTTATAAGGTACTGGATTAATTATTTTCTTATGGAAACAACAAAGAAAGAGGAAGTGGAAGAAAAAAATAACTTGAAAGAGGGTGGTGAAATTATTACCTCTTCTTCAGGTGTTTCCTTTTGAGTTGATCAAAAGGGCTCCTTAGGATGTATTTTTGATAAATTTAAGGCCTCTATGTTGAAGGGAGGATATTTTAGTGGATATTTTGGTAGGGTTTGGCCGAGCCAAATGGCTTTGGAGGTGTGAAATTAAGAGTAGGGGAAGTACCCTTTTATAATAGAAGTGAGGGTCACTTTAGGAAATGCTTGAAATGTTATTTTATAATAAAATAATTTTCTGTTTTTCATGGCTCCAAAATGATTTATTTCTAGGATAAGGTGTGGAGGGGTCTAAAACCTCTCAAAAAAAGGTTTTAGACAGGTTTAGGTCACCATAATATCCTTATATTTTAGATTTAACTCTTAGTTAAATAGTTTGATATTTACCATGTATCTTTGTATTTTTATATTATATGGTTAATAAACATACTATTACAATCCAATAGAACCCCAAAGTGGTTCAGTATTAATATATATAACCTTTTATAAGTATTTTTTTCCAAACATTATATTTTTAGGAATATTATATCAATTAATAATATAGTATTTTTTTTTTAAACTAAATTATTTTAATTTTGACACTATTTAGTATTTGATTTTTTTGAAAGCCATAAAAACTTTTATCACTGCCAATAAAATTTACTTAATCATCCCTAACATGTCATATTAACCAATAAAATTAGTGTAATTCATCAGAAGTCTCAATATACATTTATTTGGATATATATAATATCAATTATTTTAATATTTCATTATTAAGGTAATTACTGCATTAGCATTGTGTCATAAATATATTAAATTATTTAATGTCTAAAAATTATAAACAAAATACCATTATGTAGGAAATATTTTTAGATTTCTAATTAATATTTATATTTTAATTTATATTGTGTGTAACCCTATATTAAAAATGGTTTAGTTATTAAACATTGAATTTAACTCTTTTAACTCTTCTTTAAATAAAAATAATAATAAATGTCCTAATCTAATACAAGTGGACCAAAGAGGATCATATTTTATTCCTAAGTTTGTGTTTGGTAAAATTACACTTATCCAATAGAATTAGGACATGCGTTAGGGTAATTATAATATCATTTTTACGCTTAATTACCCTATTTGCTTTTAATTGTGGTAAATAAAAGTAAAATGTTACTAGTCACCAAAAATTATTTTAATCTTATTGAACCGAATTTTACTTAATTATTTCAAGTGTGTCTCTTGTATTTTTGAAATTCAACTCACAGAAGCGGTAAAATTATGTTTTATGCAAAGTTTTAAATGCTCCTAGAAGGTGGGTAAAAGACGGTAAAAAGTTCAATAAAATTTTATATGTCTAAAATTATTATTAAATGACACCAATGAAATAAATTTATCATATATAGGTATTATGTATCTATTTTGACCTAAAATATATTAAAATAAAATAAATAACTATTTAAATAAAAACTCACTTTTAAATAACAACGTAGTGTTTTTCACTATTCATCAAAAATTGAAAGTTTTCAGAAAACTACCAAAAATTCACCCTAAAATAATTTTGATATTCTGAATTCAAAAATAAATTCTAATTTACCAAATTAAAAACATATAATTTTAATTTATTAATTTAAAATTAATTCCTATTGTCAAAACCAAAAAGCGTGTTTTTAAAAAGTAAAAACTATCAAAAGATTGACATGTGATTATGTCAAATTTAAATGGGAAATTACTTATAATGAAAAAAATTATATTAATTGATAAAAATATAATCTAATTATATTTAAAAACCTTTCATATGCATAATTTAACACTATAAATTATTTCGATTAAAAAGTTGTTTTCAATTAAAACATAGTATTTTTCACAATTCATCAAAATATGAAAGTTTTCAGAAAAATACCAAAAATTTATCCAAATGAAATTTTTATTTCCCACTTGTAAGTAAGAATTTAATTTCATTATACTGAATATATAAAAGTATGAAATATTGGTTTTACAGAGGTTTCTCCCTTAAAAGGTGGTAAAATTGCATTTTTTTTTAAAAATACTTCTTTTATCTGAATAAATGGATTTGTTGTTATATTATGTCTAAGAAACACATTATATAGATATTAAAATTATATAGACTATATAAGATTCAAAATGAAGTTAATAATATTCAGAACCACTTTTCGAACGGTTAGTTTGGTAAGTTGTGGTTTGCTCGAACTTGGTATTGTGTGTAACACAAGCTATCGAATTACTTTAAAAAGTTAACGTACTATGAAATAATGATGTGTTACATTCTAAAATCCTTCAATAAATTGTGTCCTCACAATTTAAAATTGTTCTTCAAAAATAAAATTATAAAAATAAAAAGAAATAACTTTGTGGAAAACCGACATCGGAAATTGGGTTAATAAAATTTAGTCTTAATAAGAGGGAAAGGGAATGAAAAATTCACCACCAAATTATTTTCTTGATCAGGAGAACATTGGTGGAAATTAGAGACACATAATTTTTGGAAAAACTTAAATATTTATAGGGAGTGATTGAGGTCATCAATCACAAACATGTGTAAAATTGAGGTCCTCAAATCCATCAATCTATAATGATTTAAAATATCGTTAGTCCAAAAAAACATAAGAGATTGGGATAACACATTTTTGGTTTTAAGATCCCTTCCCTAATGGTTAAAAATAAATTTATTCATAGAGTAACAGGAAAGAAATATACTTGACAAGTAGAGTTTCATCCTTCAACTAATTCCTACCACAAACTCATCTTTCACTCCAAAAGATAATATAATTCAAAAATATTCTATTTATAATAATAGTATAGGGTTCAAAAAATAATGAATTTATATTTCATTTTTTAGACTATTTGAAAATAATATATTACACGAACAAGGACATCACATATGCCAGTGGTACGTAATCCACCCTTGTCACCCTTCGATTATAAGTTCAAGTCTCGTGGCCTTGCCGGACATGACGGTTTATCACCTGACCTCCAGGTTATCCTCTTAATGACAATCCAAAAATAATATCAAGAAATCATTTAACCCTAACAATAGTATCCAATGTCAGACTTAATCGATTCCAACCTTTAGACTTATCCAAAATACTTCTATCCGAACTCATAGTCCAAAATTTATAAGGAAGTTAAACACAATGAAGATCCTTTTTTCCATGTAATAACATGTCAATACCTTCATCATGTGTTCTTTTAAAACACTATAACACCCTGAATTACCATAAAACCTTATTTATTACATTCATTATCCCTTATTCCTTATTGAATATTGGATATTCTTCTTATATCCAAAAATGTTGTAAACTCCAACAATGATAGAATATACAAACTATTAATCAGTTTCAAGGTGGTCAAGAATATACAATATAATTTATCCAAATCAATCATATATTATTCCAAAATAAATACCTCAGTATCATAACCATATTATGGTTTATATTTCTCTCAACCATATATTTTTTATAAAATTTAACCTGCTATTGAGCCACTTTTCTTGGTTCCACACAATCTCAAGTCCTTAATGAAATAGTATTGTAGTACAATCCTTTTATACTCTATAATTATTATAATATGTAAATCATTAATACAATACTCAAATGACACAATACTTTAATAACAACATAAGAAATTAAATCATTCATCTTTATCTTCAGTAGAATCATAACTTCATTATTATCCAATAGCAACATTTGGGGTATACTCTGATGATTTGGACATTGCTTTGCATAGTTTCCCAACTCCTTCCATATGAAGCATTGTACATTTGAAACCTTTTTCTTACCCCTGAAATCACGTACTTGGTGTCCTTTTTCTCCACACTTATAACAAACTCTCATTCCCTTCAAGCATTTACCAAGGTGATTCTTTCCATAGTTATCACATATGGAAAAATCCTTCTTTACCCTATTCCCTTTATCCATCTTTCTCCCTTCCGTCCATTTCTTCTCTTACTTCACTTCAAATCCATAGGAATTAGAGAATTATTTAATTATCTTATTAACATATGATATTATTTCTTTATATAATGAGAATACGTGGGAGAATATTTCCCTTTTAAATGTTGGCTTAATACCAGGAAAGATATGATCCTTCTTAATCTTTCGATAATGTGTATTGTTGGAATTATCATTCCTTCTACTAGGCTCCATTTCTAAACAATGGCATACATAAGGTTGGTTTTTGAATCTCAATGCATAATTACAAACTTGTAAAATACCTAACATAAATTGAAAAGATTATGCATATAATCTAAAATCATAAAATGTTTTCTTTGAGGAAGTATTTACTTCTATGTCCTTCATAATGGCTTGTAATGAAAATTTGAATTATCCTTAGCATATCCCCCATGAGTGTCGTAACCAAGAGTACAACAAGGCCCATTGTAGTGTACCAAGAAACCTCGGGTCAAGACCAAAACTCCTTGTTGAAGTTTTCACATTTAATTACATCTGTGCCAGAGTCACCTCTACCTACTCGTATCTAAACAGGGATGTATTTCTTAGAAAATACACAAAATATCTACATTACCAAAATTCTAGGAATTTCTTCTATACTAATCATAAAAGTCTATCTTAGGGTAACATTCTCTATTCTGAGTTTCTATAAAACTATTTCTAGGGTTGTTTCTAAACTTCCTATGATACCAACTATAATTCCCCAACCCTAGAAGCCCAAAGTCAGTGCATTTTTTTAATACATTAGCTTGATTACAGGGATCAAGTCCCGAACGACCCATCAGTTTAGCATTCTTGGAAAATAGATTACATACATGAATGTTACATTACACATTAGAAAATAATACAAAACAGAAATTATTATCTGAGAATTCCATTAATCCCTTATCTTAACCCAACATATAAATCATAAAACACTTCTTGGAATACTGGGAAAATAAAACATAACAAAGGGGTCAGATCAAATGCTTAGTAAGGATAACAATATAGCGGAAACATTCACAAATAAGTATAAACAATTATGGTAATGTATAAAATTAAAACAAAATACTTTTAAAATTAAACTTTAGCATAATATAGAAAAGATAAATCAAATAATTTCATTTAATTATTCACATGGATATTCTACTGGTCATATAATCACATGTAATATCAATATCTAATTTCATAATGATGGAATGCATACTGCCAGACTTCATAACCACATAGTCAAGGCCTTGTGCCAAGACTAAAAATAATATTTTGTAAGTCCTTGTGCCAAGACACTAGACTATCTCATGAGACCTATCGATGCATCGAGGAGCTATAGCAGGTTCCACCCATCACTAACTAAGTCCAATGCATTCCTCATTTGAAAAGGTTTAAACATAACATAAATTTTTTTATTAAAACTATAATTGGAAATGTCAATACTTTATCCATAAACCATGAATGGTATAAAAATAAAACATCCATGGTCAAACAAATCAGAAAACCTTTAATATAATATGAAAGATTTTTATCATAAAAAATCAACCTATATCAAGAATAATATTATGTAAAGGATGTTGACATAGCTGAAAATGATCAGAAAAAATCTTTGAGAGAAATATCCATTTTTCATGAAATCATTTTAAAGTCACATAATTTATAAAGGAAGTAATATAAAAGATAGTTTTAAATAAAATTGTCCCATACAAATTGTAAAAATTTTAAAGGAATTATCATTTCAAAACATTCATGTCCATATAAATAAATCCTTAAAACCATTTTGAAAACATAGACATTAATGAGAAAGCTTTAGAAGAATAAATCTTTAAAAAATTTGAAATGACATTTTAGAAAAAAAATTCCCTTAAAAATAATCCATTTGAAAACTCTTTTATGAAACATGGACATGGATAATAAATATTTCCCAGTAGATACTTATGTAAAAACAACCTCGGATAATAAAGAGATTGTGGAATTAACCCTTACCTTGCACTTTCCTTTGATCGAGGGTACATTTAAACTCATGTATAATGACCATAGTATGGTATTAAATTATAATAGAACCATATTAATATTTATTATATCATACATGATTCATTTCTTACTTTATAATACCCATTTAATAATGATTTTCATGTTAAATTAACATTTTGGGTAATAATCGCTTTCTTTATCGTTCGTGTTTTAACTTGTTATTCTTGATCGTATCATTTAGATATTGATTTAAATACTTCCATAATATAAAACATGATTTATATATCATATATATTTAGAATATAAATATTTATAATATATAGATATATGAAATGGAGGCACCGTTTATGGAGACGGTGTGTCGTATGTATGCATAAACGTTGTTTCCATTTTCATATCGTATTGACCGAAAGTAAGTGAATAAGATATATGTAAGTACATAAATATATATATATATATATATCCAGTATAATTATTATTTCATATATTACATAATTATTAATAATATATATTTTTATAATCATCATTGAATGGTGAACATGGGAATGAATCTCATCGTGTTCATGGAGACAGTAATCAGTACATACACACGAGCAACAATATCATTATATTGATGGTGAAATAGTATATAATTGGATGTTATATCATAAATATAGAATAATTAACATGTTATTTTTATTATTTAAATTATTTATACTCATTATTATACCTATCCAAATAATGAAGTGTTTGAATAACAAACTACACCACGACATGGAGACAGTAAGTCGTACGTACGCACGTATGGTGACTTTGTCATTTATATGATGGATAGAATAGCGAATATGGATGTACCATATTTATAATAATTTCACAGTATGTATAAGGTACTGGATTTATTATTTACTTATGGAAACAAAAAATAAAGAGAAGTGGAAGAAGAAAAGAACTTGAAAGAGGGTGGTGAAATTATTACCTCTTCTTCAGGTGTTTCCTTTTGAGTTGATCAAAAGGGATCCATTGGATGTATTTTTGATAAATTTAAGGCCTCTAGGTTGAAGGGAGGATATTTTAGAGGATATTTTGTTAGGGTTTGGCCGAGCCAAATGGCTTTGGAGGTGTGAAATTAAGATTAGGGGAAGTACCCTTTTATGAGAGAGGTGAGGGTCACTTTAGGAAATGCATAAATATTATTTTATAATAAAATAATTTTCGGTTTTTAATGGCTCCAAAATGATTTATTTCTAGGATAAGGTGGGTATGGGTCTAAAACCTCTCAAAAAATAAGTTTTAGACATGTTTAGGTAACCATATTATCCTTATCTTTTAGATCTTACTATTAGTTAAATAGTTTGACATTTACCATGTATCTTTGTATTTTTATATTATATGGTTAATAAACTTACTATAACAATCTAATAGAACCCAAAGTGGTTCAGTATTAATATATATATCCTTTTCTAAGTATTTTTTCCAAACATTATATTTTTAGGAATATTATATCAATTAATAATATAGTATTTGTTTTAAAAACTCAATTATTTTAATTTTGACACTATTTAGTATTTGATTTTTTTGAAATCCATAAAAACTTTTATCACCTCAATTATATTTATATTTCTAATGAATATTTATAGTTGAATTTATATTGTGTGTAACTCTATATTAAAAATGGTTCAGTTATTAAACATTGAATTTAACTCTTTTAACTCTTCTTTAAATAAAAATAATAATAAATGTCCTAATCTAATCCAAGTGGACCAAAGAGGATCATATTTTATTCCTAAGTTTTTTTTGGTATAATTACACTTATCCAATAGAATTAGGACATGTTTAGGGTAATTATAATATCATTTTTATCCTTAATTACCCTATTTACTTTTAACTGTGGTAAATAAAAGTAAAATGTTACGATTCACCAAAAATTATTTTAATCTTATTGAACTACATTTTAATTAATGATGTCAATTGTGTTTCTAGTATTTTTGAAATTCAACTCACAGAAGCGGTAAAATTATGTTTTATGCAAATTTGTAAATGCTCCTAGAAGGTGGGTAAAAGACAGTAAAAAGTTCAATAAAATTTTATATATCTAACCTTATTATAAAATGACACCAATAAAATAAATTTATCATATATAGGTATTATGTATCTATTTTGACCTGAAATATATTAAAATAAAATAAATTATTATTTAAATAAAAACTCAGTTTTAAATAACAACGTAGTGTTTTTCACTATTCATCAAAAATTGAAAGTTTACAGAAAAATACCAAAAATTCACCCTAAAATTATTTTTATATTCTGAATTAAAAAATAAATTCTATTTTACCAAATTAAAAACATATAATTTTAATTTTTTAATTTAAAATTAATTCCCGTTGTCAAAACCAAACCGCGGGTTTTTAAAAAGTAAAAACTATCAAAAGATTGACATGTGAATATGTCAAATTTAAAAGTGAAATTACTTATAATGACAAAAATCTTATTAAATAATAAAAATATATTCTAATTATACTTAAAACCTTTCATATGCATAATTTAACACTATAAATTATTTCGATTAAAAAAGTTATTTTCAATTAAAACATAGTATTTTTCACAATTCATCAAAATATGAATGTTTTCAGAAAAATACCAAAAATTTATCCAAATGAAATTTTTATTTCCCACTTCTAAAGAAGAATTTAATTTTATTAAACTGAATATATAAAAGTATGAAATATTGGTTTTAAAAAGGGTTTTCCCTTAAAAGGTGGTAAAATTTCATTTTTTAAAAAATACTTCTTTTATCTCAATAAATGGATTTGTTGTTATATTATGTCCAAGAAACACAATATATATATGTTAAAATTATATGGAGTATATAAGATTCAAAATGATGTTAATAATATTCAGAACCGCTTTTTGAACGGGAAGTTTGGTAAGTTGTGGTGTGCTTGAACTTGGTGTTGTGTGTAACATAAGCTATCGAATTACTTTAATGAGTTAACATACTATGAAATCATGATGTGTTACATTCTAAACTCCTTAAATAAATTGTTTCCTCACAATTTAAAATTGTTTTTCGAAAATAAAATGATAAAAATAGAAAAAATGACTTTGTGGAAAACCAACATCGGAAATTGGGTTAATAAAATTTAGTCTTAATAAAAGGGAAAGGGAACGAAAAATTCACCACCAAATTATGTGCCTGATAAGGATAACATTAGTGGAAATTAGAGAAACATAATTTTTGGAAAAACTTAAATATTTATAGGAAGTGATTGAGGTCATCAATCACAAACATGTGTAAAATTGAGGTCCTCAAATCCATCAATCTATAATGATTTAAAATATTGTTATTCCAACAAAACATAAGAGATTGGGATAACACAATTTTGGTTTTAAGATCCCTTCCCTAATGTTTAAGAATAACATTATTCATAGAGTAAGGGGAAAGAAATATACTTGACAAGTAGAGTTTCATCCATCAACTAATTCCTACCACAAACTCATCTTTCACTCCAAAAGATAATATAATTCAAAAATATTCTATTTATAATAATAGTATAGTGTTCAAAAAATAATGAATTTATAATCCTTTTGTCACACTTTTTAAAAATAATATATTACACAAACCAGGACATCACATATGCCAGTGGTAGGTGATCCGTCCTTGTCACCCTTCGGTTGCGGGTTCAAGTCTCATGGCCTTGCCGGACACGACGGGTTATCGCCCGACCTCCGGGTTGTCCTTTTAATGACAATACAAAAATAATCTCAAGAAATCATTTAACCCTAACAATAGTATATAATGTCAGAATTAATCAATTTCAACCTTTAGACTTATCCAAAATACTTCTATCCAAACTCACAGTCCAAAATTTATAAGGTAAACACAATGAAGATCCTTTTTTCATGTAATAACATGTCAATACCTTCATCATGTATTATTTTAAAACACTATAACACTCTAAATTACCATAAAACCTTATTTATTACATTCATTATCCCTTATTTCTTACTGAATATTGGATATACTCCTTATATCCAAAAATGTTGTAAACTCCAACAATGATAGAATATACAAACTATTAATCAGTTTCAAGGTGGTGAAGAATATACAATATAATTTATCCAAATCAATCATATATTATTCCAAAATCAATACCTCAGTATAAAAACCATATTATGGCTTATATTTCTCTCAACCATATATTTTCTATAAAATTTAACCTGCTATTGAGTCACTTTTCATGGTTCCACACAATCTCAAGTCCTTAGTGAAATAGTATTGTAGTACAATCATTTTATACTCTATAATTCTTATAATATATACTTCATTAATACAATACTCAAATGCCACAATAATTTAATAACAACATAATAAATTCAATAATTCATCTTCATCTTCAGTAGTATCATAACTTGATTATTATCCAACAGCAGCATTTGGGGTATACTCCGATGATTTGGACATTGCTTTTCATAGTGTCTCAACTCCTTACAGATGAAGCATTGTACATTTGAAACCTTTTTCTTACCCCTGCAATCACGTAATTAGTTTCCTTTTTCTCCACACTTATAAAAAACTCTCATTACCTTCAAGCATTTACCAAGGTGATTCATTCCACAGTTATCACATATGGAAAAATCTTTCTTTACCCTATTCCCTTTATCCATCATTCTCCCTTCCATCCATTTCTTCTCTTCCTTCCCTTCAAAGCAATAGGACTTGGAGAATTATTTAATTATCTTATTAACACATGATATTATTTCTTCATATAATGAGAATACGTGGGAGAATATTTCCCTTTTAAATGTTGGCTTAATACCATGAAAGATATGATCCTTCTTAATCTTTCGATCATGTGTATTGCTGGAATTCTCATTCCTTCTACTAGGCACCATTTCTAAACAATGGAATACATATGGTTAGTTTATGAATCGCAATGCATAATTACAAACTTGTAAAATACCTAACATAAATTGAAAAGATTATGCATATAATCTATAATCATAAAATGTTTTTTTGAGGAAGTGCTTACTCCTAAGTCCTTCATAATGGCTTGTAATGAAAATTTGAATTATCCTTAGCATATCCCCCATGAGTGTCGTAACCAAGAGTACAACAAGGCCCGTTGTCGTGTACCAAGAAACCTCGGGTCAAGACCAAAACTCATTATTGAAGTTTTCACATTTACTTACATCTGTTCCAGAGTCACCTCTACCTACTCGTATCTAAACATGGTTTTATTTCTTGGAAAATACACAAAAATATCTAAATTTCCAAAATTCTAGGAAATTCTTCTATACTAATCATCAAAGTTTGTCTTAGGGTAATTTTATCTAATCTGAGTTTCTATAAACTATTTCTAAGGTTATTGGTAAACTTCATATGATACCAACTATAATTCCCCAACCCCAGAAGCCTAGAGTCATTGCATTTTTTTAATACATTGGCTTGATTACAAGGAATCAATCCCGAAAGACCCATCAGTTTAGCATTCTTGGAAAATAGATTACATACATGAATGTTAAATTACACATTAGAAAATAATGCAAAACATAAATTATTCTCTGAGAATTCCATTAATCCCCTGTCTTAATCATACTTATTAATCATAAAACACTTCTTGGAATACTGGGAAAATAAAATATAAGAAACGGGTTAGATCAAATTCTTAGTAAGGATAAAAATATAGTGGAAACTTTCACAAATAAGCATAAACATTTATGTTAATGTATAAAACTAAAACAAAATCCATTAAAACATAAACTTAAGCATAATATAGAAAAGATAAATCAAATAATTTCATTTAATTATTCACATGGATATTCTACTAGTCAAATAATCACATGTAATATCAATAGCTAATTTCATAATGATGGAATGCATAATGTCATACTTCATAACCACATAGTCAAGGCCTTGTGCCAAGACTAAAAATATTATTTTGTTAAGGCCTTGTGCTAAGACACTATACTATCTCATGATACCTATCGATGCATCGAGGAGCTATAGCAGGTTCCACCCATCACTATCTAAGTCCAATGCATTCCTCATTTGAAAAGGTTTACACATAACATAAAAATTTGTATTAAAACTATCATATGAAATGTCAATAATTTATCCATAAACCATGAATGGTATAAAAATAACACATTCATGGTCAAACATATTAGAAAACCTTCAATACAATATGTAAGATTTGTATCATAAAAAATCAACCTAGATCAAGAATAATATCATGTAAAGGATGTTGACATACTTGAAAATGATCAGTAAAATTCTTTGAGAGAAATATCCATTTTTCATGAAATCATTTAAAAGTCACATAATTTATAAAGGAAGTAATATAAAATATAGTTTTAAATCAAAGTGTCCCATTCAAATTTTAAACATTGTAAAGGAATTATCATTTTAAGACATTCAGGTCCATATAAATAAATCCTTAAAACCATTTTGAAAACATAGACATTAATGAGAAAGGTTTAGAAGAATAAATCTTTACAACATTTAAAATGATGTTTTATTAAAAAAAAGTACCTTAAAAAGAATCCCTTTGTAAACTCTTTTATGAAATATGGACATGGATAATAAATATGTCCCAGTAGATACTTATGTAAAAACAACCTCGGATAATAAAGAGATTGTTGAATAAACCCTTACCTTGCACTTTCCTTTGGTCAAGGGTACATTTAACCTATTGTATAATTACCATAGTATGTTATTAAATTATACCAGAACAATATTCATATTTATTATATTATAAATGATTAATTTATGACTTTATATTACACATTTAATAATGATTTTCATTTTAAATTAACATTTTGGGTAATAATTGCTTTCTTTATCGTATGTGTTTTAACTTGTTATTATTGATCATATCATTTAGATCATGATTTAAATACTTCCATAATATAAAACTTGATTTATATATCATATATATTTATAATATAAATATTTATAATAGATATATATATGAAATGGAAGGCACTGTTTATGAAGATGGTAGGATGTACGTACACGTAAACGTTGTTTCTGTTTTCATATCGTATTGAATGAAAGTAAGTTAATAAGATATATGTAAGTACACACACATATATATATATATATCCATTATAATTTTTATGTCATATATTACATACTTATTAATAATATATATTTTTATAATCATCGTTGAATGATGAATGTGGGAATGAATCTCATCCCGTTCATAGAGACGGTAATCCATATGTATGCACGAGCGACAATATCATTATATTGATGATGAAATAGTATGTAATTGGATTGTATATCATATATAAAGAATCATTAAAATGTTATATTTATTATTTAGATTATTTATACTCATTATTATACCCATCCAAATAACGAAGTGTTTGAATAACAAACTACACCACGACGTAGAGACGGTAAGTCGTACGTACACACGTATGGTGACTTATTCATTTATAGGATGGATAGAATAATGAATATGGTTGTACCATATTTATAATAACATCAAATTAGGTATAAGGTACTAGATTTGTTATTTTGGTATGGAAACAAAAAAGAAATATGAAGTGGAAGGAGAAATGAACTTGAAATAGGGTAGTGAAATTATTACCTCTTCTTCGGGTGTTTCCTTTTGAGTTGATCAAAAGGGTTCCTTAGGTTGGCTTTATGATCCAATTAAGGCATATAGGTTTAATGTAGTGTCGTTTAGAAGATATTTGGGTAGAGTTTGGCCGATCCAAATGGCTTGAGAGGTGTGAAATTAAGATAAGGGGAAGTACCCTTTTATAAGAGAGATGAGGGTCACTTTAGGAAAAGATTGAAATATTATTTTATAATAAAATAATATTCGACTTCTAATAGCTCAAAAATGATTTATTTAGAGTATATGGTGGGTATGGGTGTTGGATCGAATATATAGATATGTATGTCTATTAGATGGAACAATACAAGAGGGGGGTGAATTGTAGGTTTAAAAACCTTTGAGTTTTAGCAACTAAGAGATTAGTTTAAATGATCTTAAACTAATAAAAAAACAAACACCCACAATTGTATTGAATATAAAAGGGTATGATGTATTGTAATACTAATGTAATGTAAAACAATTGTATTCAAGATGAACACAATAATCATAGTAATACAAAGATGAATGATTCTACCTTAAAGCGTATAGAATCAATCAATACAATATGTAATAGAATGATTGTAATAGAAACAATTACAATTGAATATGTAAAGAAGAAAGGAAAAAATAAAAATTCCTTTCTAAAACAAGTAACATCGTAAATGTAAAAGAATTACAATTCTTTTAACCCAAAGATAAGGGTTATCCTTTCACCTGGGATAAAAGGTATGTCTCACCAACACCTTGGTGAGCCCTCGATACGATGATCGGAACGTCTGTCTGCCTATCCCCGGCAGCCCTCGATACAATAATCGGAACGTCTGTCTACCTATCCCCGGCGGCCCTCGATACGATGATCGGCACGTCTGTCTACCTATCCCTGGCGGCCCTCGATACGATGATCGGACGCACAAAGCAGATGAGAGAAGTCACAGCATATCTCTCTAGAATCTTGATTGAAGAAAAGTATCACAGTTGTTCCACAACATCTCATTCATTCTCTGTGTTTTACTCTCAGCTTCAAATGACCTCCTATTTATAGGCCTCGGGTTCCAACGGTCACAACTCCTCCAACGGTCATATTTCTCCGAAAAACTCGGAGGGACTTGGACACCTGGCATCATAACGGTCATATTGAAACAGAAAGCACGACATCGTTTTGATTAGTTTGTAACTAACTCAACGACATCGTATTGGTTAAAAAATGATATATATTAATGATAAGAAATGGTACGATTCATATGAAACAAGTGTTTTTGTCTAAGTACCAAAACAGGTAATGAACATATGAATAGAAGAGTCAGTGCAATACATTTGATATATTCAGTATGATACGATTGACAGAGTTAGTATGGTATGAGTGACAGAGTCAGTATGGTACAATTGACAGAGTCAGTACATTACGATTGATAGAGTCAGTATGGTACGATTGACACAGTCAGTACGATACGATTGATAGAGTCAGTATGATACGATTAAAAAAACATTTGTGATTTCCAAAACAAAATATAGAAGTCAAAATATAACATTTGACTCAACAATCTCCCCCTTTTTGGAAAGCACAACAGATAAAGAAAATATACCAAGAAATACTTATCTCCCCCTGAGTTATTGGAAACTATTCTGAATATGAATTTGAATACAACTAACTCCCCCTTAGGTATGGACTTTCCTAAGGAATGTATTCTTAGATTTTCCTTAAGAGTTGTAAAGAATTCTTCCCCTTTATAAAACATTCTCGCCCTTTGTAAACATTCTACCCCTTTGTGATTTACAAAAAGAAAGGGGTAATCTTGAATTGTCTGAAGGAGTTAGAAAATAAACACAAGAAAATGGATAAAAGAAAAGAATCATAAAAGTTATTACAAAACAAATACAACTTTCAAAGAGAAACAAATACAAGTCATTTTTTTTCTCTTTATTTCTCCTATTTGATCAACTCATGAAGAACTGACTTCATCTTTTTTATCTCCTTCTTGTCCTCAAAAATTGATTCACCTTGAGTTTTGAGAAGCTCTTGTTGGTCCGTAAAAATCTGATCTTGATTCTTGATAGTCTCCTCCTGGACTCTGATTACTTCTTCAAGGGTATCAATTCTGTTTTGAAAATTCTTATTATCTTTGGATAACACAGAATTTTGTTTCTTCAACAGAATCATTTCATCCTTGAAAGATGAAAACTTCGAGAATTCAGATTGAAAATCGTTCATTCTCTGTTGTAATTCTTTCACTGAAGGAACATCGGCTCTTTGAGAAGACAAAAGATTCAACCTTTCAACTGTTTCTCTGTCAAGCTTATTGAAAGAAACTGCAAGCACATTTGACATAATTCTTATATCTTCAATAGCTATCTCATGATCATTGATTGAGATCTCTGTTTTGTATGACCACTTGGTCATCTTGTTGCAGGCCTTTTTATGAGAAACCGAACTTTCTGAAAGAACTTTCAAATCAGCTTCAACTGACAAAACTTTCTTTCTCAACTCTTTTACAGAGCCAAACTTCTTCTTTTGATTGTCAGTAATAAAATCAATCTTCCCTTCCAGCCTCGGAAAATAAGGAATAGTCTTCTAAAACCTTCTCAAAACATGAACAATGTAATCACTCTTCTTGAGATAGATTGTATGTTCTGAATCAGTATCTTCATCATACGATGCCATTTCATTTGATCGGCTTGAATCTACAACTGGATGTTTTCCTTTTGATTTTTCTTTCTTCCTTCTTTCTTCTTCCACTTTTTCACTAATGAAAACAACTTTATCTGTGTGAGAGGATTGAGCACCTTGATTTTCTTGAGATGACATTCTATCCGGAGTTCGCGCTTGATCGGCAAGAGGAGTTTGTTGAACACCTTCACTCAGCTTTTGAACCGATTCCTCTTTACTCTTCTTCGAACATTGAAGAAATTATAAAAGAAAATCTCCTTCTTCTTCCACTTCTTCTATCTCTTCCATGACTTGTTTTTGTTTTCCTTTCTGAGGGAGACTCTGTACGATGGGCTCTTGGTGCACTTCTTCCGTCAGTTGAGCACTAGCATCCTCAACCATTTTCAAAACTTTAGAGATATCAAATTCTTGAGCCTTTCTTTTCAAAACAGTTTTCTTTTTCTTTTCATCCTTAAGAGTTTCTTCTACCCTTATTCTTTCTACAAAAGCCTCAGCCAGGTCAAGACCGAACTTTGGATCACCTTCCTTTCTCTGTTCCTTATCCTTTCTCCATTTGGAAACAACCTCCTTACTATACCTTGTCTTCTTCTTAGGCTTTGAACTGGTTTGCGGATCAGACTTTTGAGTAACACCAGTAGATTGAATGTCTTTGGCTGGCATAGGTGCCGATTGATTCTGAGCCAATTCAGCTTCTACATCTCTGACAAAAAGTTTTGAATTCTGATCAAAACAAACATTCAACTTCTTCATAGTACTTTTGCTAATCCAAGAGGGCTTCAAATCTATGGGGTTTCCTTTCAAATGAATGTTACAAAACTTCATACTTTCGAGAATGAACTTCGTAAGGATGGCTGGATACATAATCATTTGGGACTTAATCCCTCCTGTCTTGAAATTCTTAATGGATTCAAAAACATACCCCATGAGATTTACTTTTCTCATATTCACAAGATATTCAAGCATAAATATATCAGAAAATTTCAGAGTTTCTCTATCCCCTTTCCTTGGGATAAGAAAACCTTGCATCCATAAAGTCACAATTCGATTGTCCGGAGAAAGATGAGACACTTTTCTCTTTTATTCATTAATAACAAACAAAGACTGTTCAGCACTTTCTCTATTAAACGTACCAACTTCATCTGGAATTTTATGAGATGTAAAGAAACAATCCCCTTCTATTGGGACATTCATAAAATGAGCCGTTTGTTTCACAGACATAGAAAACTTTCTATCGTACACAGAAAAATTGATAGTCATGTCTTTGTCGAAAGATACGGTTTTATAAAACTGACAAACTTCATCAAAGAGAACCGGATCTTGAGAAACAGGTCTTTCAACACACAAATGTTCCCATCCTTGAAAGAGAATGATTCTTATTATAATGGAATCATATGAATCAAAAAAGTCTCGAGAAACTACCCTCTCTCTGTTAAATTCTTTCTCTGTAAAAGTCTTTGAAGACATTTCGGCGGGAGTGTTAGCAGAGGATTGAGACATAAAGCTGATGTCGATGATAGATCGTATGATGATTTAAAACCGGTGGAGCAGAGCTTTGCCTAAAAACCTTGAAAACCCAATGTGGGTTTGGGGATGGGGGAGGGATATTTATAGATGAAAAAAGGGTGACAGTTGATCTTCTACGGTCAGGATTAGAGAAAAACATATCAATGGTTAGGATTAAAAACGAAAAAGAGAAAAAATAATAAAAAATGGAAATTACCTACCGAAGAACGTAAGGAGGTTGTTGGTTTTTAGGATTAAAGAATACACAACCGTACGAAATAATAAAATAAAACTATCCATTGATATGCCGATGGAAAACAAAGTCGTTACTATGAACTGACAAGCCGATGGAAAACAATCTCGTTACCATGAACTGACAAGCCGATGGAAAACAATCTTGTTACCATGAACTAACAAGCTGATGGAAAACAATATTGTTACCATGAACTGACAAGCCGATGGAAAAGAAATTGATTACCATCATCAGTTTATACGATGGAAAATAAATTAGTTACCATCATCGGTCGATACGATGGAAAAGAAATTCATTACCATCATCGTTTGATACGATGGAAAAGAAATTGATTACCATCATCAGTCAATATGATGGAAAAGAAATTCATTACCATCATCGGTCGATACGATGGAAAATAAATTCATTACCATCATCGGTTGATACGATGGAAAAGAAATTCGTTACCATCATCGGTCGATACAATAAACAGAAAAATGAATGATACGATAAAACTGTCAATACGATAAACAGAAAAGTAAAAACACATACCCGGAGAGTAAATAGTTAAAGAACATAAGATAAAAAGAAACATCAAAATCGTAGAAAAAATTTCCTCCCCCTTTCAAAGGGAGTTTTTTAATGTTAGTATAATTGTAAAACATGAAGTAGATATGAATGATTATTTTAATTTATTCATTCCTAGCTTCTGTTTTATAAACTCAAATCTATCGGAAGGTAATGGTTTTGTAAAAATGTCAGCAAGTTGTTCTTTTGTTCCGATAAATTGTAAAATAATATCTCTTTTTTGTGTGTGATCTCTAAGAAAGTGATGCCTAACATCTATGTGTTATGAACGAGAGTGATGTGCTGGGTTCTTACTAAGAGCTATGGAACTTGTATTATCACAAAGAATTTGAGTTTTGGAGAAACTCAATCCATAGTCAGTGATTGTGTGCTGCATCCACAATACTTGAGCACAGCAACTTCGAGCTACCACATATTCAGCTTCAGCAGTGGATAGTGCTACTGAGTGTTGTTTCTTGCAGGACCAAGAAACCAAGGAATCTCCTAAGAAGTGACATGTTCCAGATGTACTTTTTCTATCCATTCTATAACCACCAAAGTCAGCATCTAAAAAACTTTTTAAAACAAAATCATTCCCAGAAGAGTAAAAAAGACCTAATTCCGTAGTGCCTTTTAAATACCAAAAGATTCTCTTTACGACTTTTAAATGAGACTCTTTTGGATTAGATTGGTATCTTGCACATAAGTATACAGAAAACATTAAGTCGGGTCGACTAGCTGTCAAGTATAGCAAACTTCCTATCATACCTCTAAAGATTGTTTGATCTACTGGTTTCCCAGTTTCATCAAGATCAAGTGTATTTAAGGTACCAATTAGAGTGCTAATACTTTTATTTTTGTCAAATCCATACTTTTTGAGTAAATATTTTATATATTTATATTGAGATATATAAGTTCCTTCTAGTTTTTGAGAAATTTGAAAACCTAAAAAGAATGTTAACTCACCCATCATACTCATTTCAAACTCAGATTTCATTAAATTTGCAAAAGATTTAGTTAAGGATTTCTGAGTTGATCCAAATATGATGTCATCAACATAGATTTGAACAATCAAAACATTTTTGTTTTCCATTTTTATAAAAAGGGTTGGATCTGTTGTACCTTTTGTATAATTGTTTTGTAAAAGAAATCATGTATGTCTATCATACCATGCTCTAGGGGCTTGTTTAAGACCATATAGAGCATTGGTAAGTTTAAAAACATGATCAGGATGTTTCGGGTCTTGAAAACCAGGAGGTTGTTTGACAAAAACTTCTTCTTGAACAAAACCATTTAGAAAAGCACATTTGACATCCATTTGAAATAGTTTGAAATTGAAAAATGCTGCAAAGGCTAATAGAATACGAATTGATTCAAGTCTAGCTACAAGAGAATATGTTTCTTCATAGTCTATTCCATCTTGTTGATTATAGCCTTTAGCAACATGTCTTTCTTTATTTCTTACAATGATTCCATTTTCATCACATTTGTTTCTGAAAACCCATTTTACACCAATCACAGTTGTTTCTTTAGGTCTATCAACTAAAGTCCAGACTTGATTCCTTTCAAATTCATTTAGTTCATCATGTATTGCTTTGATCCAATCATCATCACCTAAGGCCTCACTTGGGCTTTTAGGTTCAAATTGGGAAAGAAAATAAAGATGTTCTATTTCATTTCTTAAGGAATTTATGGTTCTTACAGGTTGATTTACATCACCAATGATGTTATCACTGGGATGATTCCTCAGAAACAATTGATTTGGGTTTTGTAAAACCTGTTCATCAACATATGGTTGAAAATATTCTATGGTAAATGTTTCAGAAATACTTTCTTGAACATTTTCCTTATCAGAGTGATCTTATAATAATGGTTGATAAACATTTTTAGAAAACACATCTGAGGATGTAGGATTGGGTTGGTTGAAAACAAAAGGATTAGTTTCATCGAATTTTAGATGTACTGCTTCTTCAACAGTATAAGTGTTTTTATTGAAAACTCTATAAGCCTTAGAGGTTGTAGAATATCCTAGAAAGATTCCTTCATCAGATTTTGGTGCAAATTTGTGTAGATTATCTTTTGTATTTAGAATGAATACTTTGCATCCAAAGACATTGAAGTATGAAACTTTAGGTTTTAGGCCAGTCCATAACTCATAAGGGGTTTTATTAAGAAATGGTCTAGTTAAAACACGATTTATAGTATAATAGGAAGTACTAATGGCTTCATCCCAAATGTGCTTAGCAATCGATTATTCACTCAACATAGTTCGAGTCATTTCCTGAAGAATACGATTTCTTCTTTCAACAACACCATTTTTCTGAGGAGTTCTTGGAGCTGAGAAGTTGTGAGTAATACCTTTCTTACTACAAAAAGTTTCAAAATCTAATTTTTGAAATTCACCACCATGATCACTATGAATAGTTATCAATGGTAGGTTTTTCTCATTTTTAAATTGGGATCTAAAAGTTTTGAAATAGGAAAAGGCTTCAGATTTCTTTGTGAAAAATTAGACCCATGTAAATCTAGTAAAGTCATCAACTAAAACAAATACATAGTATTTTCCTCCAATGCTTCTAGATTGTGAAGGACCAAAAAGATCTATATGCACTATCTGTAATGCATTAGAAGTTATAACTTCATTAATTGATTTAAAGCTAGTTTTATGTTGCTTTCCAAATTGACAAGGATCAATGACTTTTGAAGAATCATATCTAAGGTCTGGTAGCCTCTTCACATGTCTTTTCTTTGAGAGTTTACTAAGGTTTCTCATATTACAGTGTCCTAGTCTTCTATGCCATAGCCACGATTGGTCTTCTATTGCACTTAAGCAGGGTAAGTTTTGGCTTCTAAGGTTTTCTAAGTTAATAGTGTAAACATTCTCTTGCATATGGGAAGATAGAATGAACTCATCCTTGGAATTGTGAACTAGACACTTATCATTTCTAAAATTCACAAGGTAACCTTCATCACATAATTGTCTTATGCTGATGAGATTGTGCCTAAGACCTTTAACAAACAAAACATTTTAGATAAGAACTTTTCCAAGAAAAAAATATTACCTATAACAACAATCTTTCCTTGAGCATTATCTCTGAAGGTAACTTTTCCACCTTTTGTTTTGATAACTTTTTCCAAGTGATCTTTGTTTCCAGTCATGTGTCGAGAACAACCACTATCCATGTACCAAATATTCTTATTGGTACACTTCTCATTTTCCTAAAAAAGAAACAATTAGTTTTTCGGAATCCAAACTTGTTTGGATCCAGAAGGGTTAGATAAAAGAATTTTAGGAATCCACATTTGTCTTGAAAAATGAGCTTTATGAAATCCTAAAGATTGAGTTTTGTTAAGAGAAAAATCTCTTCTCCAGTGTCCACCACATTGACACTTAGAACAGAAAGTGGTTTTTTGAGGAAAAAATAGTTACTGCTAAAAACAGGTTTGGAATAAGTATAACCAAGACCAGAACGATTTCTCAAAGGTCTAATTTGAGAATACATCCTGTCAAAGTTTTCTTTTCCATGAGTAAAGTTTGAAAAACATTTCTTCAAGGATAAAATCTCAGACTTTAGTTTTAAAAACAAATTCTTATTTTCCAAAACATTTGAATTTGAACTAGAGTTAGGCTATAAAATATTTTTATTTGAAATTACAGTTTCAAGATCCTTAGAATGTTTATCCTTATCAGATTTAACTTTCTCAAGGGTTTTTAAAATACTTCAAAATCAGAAGTTTTCACATCAAGATCTTTAGAAAGATCTGATACTTCTTTATTCAAAATTGAAATTCTAGAATTTTCTTTCTCAAGTCTTTTCTTGAGTTTAGAATTTTCATTTTCAAGTAATTTAGCAAATCTATAGACTTCTTCAAAAGAAGGTAATGTATCATATTCTGATGATGAAGATTCATCATTTGAAGATTCATAATATCTATTATCAGTACAATTTTCATTTAAGGAGACATTTGTAATAGCTTCAGCATTATGTACCTTAGCCATAAGATAATGATCTTCAATTGGTAATCTGGATAAGAGTCCGATATTCCTTTGTCCTAATGTCTCATATTCTGAATAATCATCTGAGGAATCATTACCACTTGCACTCCACGTATCATTTTCTTTCAAGACTTTCTTTGTCTTATAAAACCTTTTCTTGTTTCTTTCAGAGTGTTTCTCCTTTCTATCTTTCCTTTTCAGTAAAGGACAATCAGGCCTTATATGTCCTTCTTTCTTACATTCATAACAAGTTACCTCAGAATCTTTTTTATCCTTCCTATCTTTCTTTTTGAATCTATATTGTAAATCTTTCTTTCTCACAATCTTGTTCATCCATCTAGCAAGATTGGCTAACTCATTATCCAAAAGATTACAATCACGTGAATCAGATATAACAACTTTCTTGGATTTAGACCTTGTAAGCCTTTCAGGCGTTTTAGCTTTAGATGTAAAGGCTACACTTCCATTCCCATTCTTCTTCTTGTTGAAATCAGCATCTCTCTTCATTCTTGTCTCGTGCTGTAAAAGAGTTCCAAAGAGTTCATCAAGAGTAATCTGGGAAACTTTTCTATTTTCATCAATAGCTGTCCTTTTTTACTCCCATTCGTTTGGCATTATATCTATAATTTTATCGAGTAGAGCTTCATCATCAAGACGTTTTTCTCCCATAGATTGTATGCTGTTGACAATTGTCATTAACCTTTGTTTCACTTTACATACTGGCTCTCCATAAGGAAAAACAAATCCATTATACTCAGCTCGAAGCATTGCTCTCCTTGTTTCTATAACCTTGGATGTACCAAAATGAGTGAATTCTAATTTCTTCAAAATACAGTTGGCTGCTTCACATGAAGATATATGACTGTATATATTCCTAGTCATAGAGCATAATAAAGTATTGCGTACCTTGTAATTCAGTTGATATTCTTGCTTCTCTTGGTTGGTGAAAGTACTGACTTCTTTGTCAGGAATTTTGTAACCTCCAGTAAGCATTATAAAGTTGTCTACACCAGTATTGATAACAAAAGTCTTCATACGATCTCTCCAATACTCATAGTCATTCCCATCAAATATTGGTGGTCTAGAAGGATTCAGAATGTCTATTGACCCAATATTCACTCCTGCCATCTAATAAAAGAAAAACTTTTCCACTCCACACTTTAGTGTAGTAAGTATTTAAGATAGTTATATGAAAGAAATAAAGCTAGTAATACAAATTAGTGGAAAACCTCCTCTGATAACAATTGTTGCATCGAATATATAGATATGTATGTCTATTAGATGGAAAAATTCAAGAGGGGTGGTGAATTGTAGGTTTAAAAACCTTTGATTTTTAGCAACTAAGAGATTAGTTTAAATGATCTTAAAATAATAAAAAAACAAACACCCACAATTGTATTGAATATAAAATGGTATGATGTATTGTAATACTAATGTAATGTAAAACAATTGTATTCAAGATGAACACAATAATCAGAGTAATACAAAGATGAATGATTCTACCTTAAAGCGTATAGAATCAATCAATACAATATGTAATAGAATGATTGTAATAGAAACAATTACAATTGAATATCTAAAGAAGAAAGGAAACAATACAAATTCCTTTCTAATACAAGTAACAGTGAATATGTAAAAGAATTACAATTCTTTTAACCCAAAGAGAAGGGTTATCCTTTCACCTAGGATAAAAGGTCTGTCTCACCAACACCTTGGTGTGCCCACGATACGATGATCGGAACGTCTGTCTGCCTATCCCCGGCAGCCCTCGATATGATGATTGGCACGTCTGTCGGCATATCCCCGGCAGCCCTCGATATGATGATCGGCACGTCTGTCTGCCTATCCCCGGCAGCCCTCGATACGATGATCGGACGCACAAAGCAGATGAGAGAAGTCATAGCATATCTCTCTAGAATCTTGATTGAAGCAAAGTATCACAGTTGTTCTAAAACGTCTCATTCTTTCTCTTTGTTGTACTCTCAGCTTCAAATGACCTCATATTTATAGGCCTCAGGTTCCAACGGTCACAACTCCTCCAACGGTCATATTTCTCTGAAAAACTCGGAGGGACTTGGACACCTGCCATCATAACGGTCATATTGAAACAAAAAGCACGACATCATTTTGATTAGTTTGTAACTAACTCAATGACATCGTATTGGTTAAACCATGATATATATTGATGATAAGAAATTGTACGATTCATATGAAACAAGTGTTTTTGTCTAAGTACCAAAACAGGTAATGAACATATGAATAGCAGAGTCAGTGCAATACATTTGATATAGTCAGTACGATACGAATGATAGAGTTAGTATGGTATGATTGACTGAGTCAGTATGGTACGATTGATAGAGTCAGTACAGTACGATTGACAGAGTCAGTACGGTATGATTGACAGAGTCAGTACGATACGATTGACAGAGTCAGTACGATACGATTAAAAAAACATTTGTGATTTCCAAAACAAAATATAGAAGTCAAAAGATAACATTTGACTCAACAATGGGTCTAAAACCTCTCAAACAATAGGTTTTAGCCAGGCTTAAGTCAGCATATTAACCTTATCTTTTATATTTAACTCTTAGTTAAATAGTTTGACATTTACCATGTCTCTTAGTATTTTTATATTATATGGTTAATAAAATTACTATAACAAGCCAAGAGAACACCAAGTGGTTCATAATTAATATATATATTCTTATCTATGTCATTTGTCCGAACCATATATTTTTAGGAACATTATATCAATTAATAATATAGTATTTGTTTTAAAAACTCAATTATGTCAATTTTGACACTATTTAGTATTTGATTTTTTTTAAATCCATAAAAACATTATCACTTAGAATAAAATTTATTTAATAAACCCTAGCATGTCATATTAACCTATAAAATTAGTGGAATTCATTATAAGTCTCAATTTAAAATTATTTGTATATTTATAATATCAATAATTTTAATATATTTTTATTAAGGTAATTACTCTATCATCATTGTGTCATAAATAAATGAGATTATTTAATGTAGAAAAATTATAAATAAAGAAATATTATGTAGAAAATATTTTTAGCTTTCTAATGAATATTTATATTCAAATTAAGATTGTGTGTGACCCTATATTAAAAATGGTTTAGTTATTAAAATTTGAATTTAACTCTTTTAACTCTTCTTTAAATAAAATAATAATAAATGTCTTAGTCTAATCCAACTGGACCAAAAAGGATAATATTTTATTCCTAAGGTTTTTTTTGTCAAATTACACTTATCCAATAGAATTAAGACATGTGTTAGGGTAATTATAATATCATTTTTACCCTTAATTACCCTATTTACTTTTAACCATGGTAAATAAAAGTCAAAAATTACTATTCACAAAAAATTATTTTAATCTTCTTGAACCAAATTTTCCTTACTGATTTCAATTGTTTCTCTCATATTTTTTAAATTCAACTCATAGAAGTGGTAAAATTAAGTTTTATGCAAATTTGCAAATGCTCTTAGAAGGTGGGTAAAAGACGGTAAAAAGTTCAATAAAATTTCATATATCTAAACTTATTATAAAATGACTCCAATGAATTAAATTGAACATATATTGGTATTATGTATATATTTTGACCTAAAATAAAATCAAATAAAATAAATAATTCTTTAAATAAAAATTTGGTTTTAAATAATAACACAGTGTTTTCCACTATTCATCAAAAATTGAAAGTTTTCATAAAAATACATAAAATTCACCCTAAGCTAATTTTGATATTCTGAATTCAAAAATGAAGTCTATTTTACCAAATTCAAAACATAAAATTGTCATTTATTAATTTAAAATTAATTCCCGTTGTCAAAACCAAAAAGAGGGTTTTAAAAAAGTAAACAATATCAAAAGATTAACATGTGTTTATGTCAAATTTAAATGTGATATTACTTATAATCAAATAAATTGTATTAAATAATAAAAATATAATCTAATTATAAATCAAAACCTTTCATATGAATAATTTAACTCTATAAATTATTTAGATTAAAAAATTTGTTTTCAATGAAAACATAGTATTTTTCACAATTCATCAAAATATGAAAGTTATCGAAAAAGTACCAAAAAATTATCAAAACTAAATTTTTATGTCCCAATTTTAAATAAGAATTTAATTTCATTAAATTTAATATTTAAAAGTGTAAAATATTGGTTTTAAAAAGGGTTCTCCCTTAAAAGGTGGTAAAATTTCATTTTTTGAAAAATACTTCTTTTAATTGAAAAAATGAATTTGTTCTTATATTATGTCTAATAAACAGATAATATGGATTTTAAAATTATACAGAGTATATAAGATTCAAAATTTAGTTAATACTATTCATAATCTCTTTTTGAACGGCTGGTTTGGTAAGTTGTGGTGCGCTCGAATTCGGTGTTGCATGTAGCGCAAGCTATTGAATTACTTTAATGAGATGACATACTATGAAATCTTGGGGTGTTAAATAAATCATCAATTCTTGGAAGTGGTTACTTGTTCTTTATTGTGATCCCTGTAAATTCTCTATAATCATTTCATAATCGCATTAATCCATCCTTCTTTTTCACAAATAGAACAGGTTCTCCCCAAAGAGAGATACTTTTCTAGATAAACACCTTCTTTAAAAGATCTTGGATTTGTTTCATTAATTCCTACTACTCCACATTTTCCATTCTATATAGTGTTTTTGAAATCATCTTTTAACAAGGCATGAGTTCAATGGAGAACTCTACTTCTTATTCTGGGGGAGGTCGAGGTAACTCCTAGGGAAATATGTCAATGTCTTCATGAATGATGGGGAAATTCTCTATCGTTATACTCTCATTTCCTTCTTCTTCTTCCCTGATCATCTCCATAAAGAAGTCTATAGAAGGTTCTTAGAGACAATTATTATGTTGAGATATCTCTCCATGGATGATAACTGTAGTTTTTTCATTATACTTTGAGAGCTAGTCCATCACTAGTATAATGTTGAATTCCAACATGGGAATGAATATTGGATTTGTGATAAGATTGTGATCATTAAAGTAAATACTAGAGTTTCTAAACACTTTTGATTCTCAGATAATCCCTCTTGGATTCTGTAATGATAACTCTACATTTATAAGTTCAGGAATTGATTTTATATTCTTTGTAAACATATATAAAATAAAGGAATGCGTAGAACCAAAATAAAACAAATTACTTGATATATTTGATATAACAACAAGAGTTCCTTCCACCACATCATTTGGAACTTCAAATTCATCTTACGTGATATAAAAAGAATGACCTTTCTCCCTTGTCCTTTTCTGAGGCTAGTGGTGATTCCCCTCCACTGCCCTCGGATTTGGATAGTTATTGGAAAATTTAACTAGCTTCCCACACTTGAAGAATTGGACTTCAGGTAGGGCCTACTCTATATTCACTTTTTCATTTGTGTTGGTAAGTTGATACTTCACCTCACTATGATAATTCTAAGTGATATGGACTTCTCTTCCACACTTGTAACATTTACCACTCCCGAGAAAAAAGTTTCCCGAATGATTCTTACCACATTTATTTCATGTGGGATGTTTCACTTGATTTCATCCTCTTCCCTAATAAAAGAACCTCCCCAATATTAGATCCATATATCTCTTCTTTTCATTGGATTTTTAAGACCATTGTGTCTCACCATACTCCAGTTAGACTTTCATATCACTCTGCACGATCTCCTGAAAGTTATCATAGTCTCAGTTGGCTAGATTCTTCCACAGATGAGGTATTAGTCCACCAAAGAATCTATCAACCTTCCCATTAGAATCCATGACAAAGATTTAGGTGTAAAATGAAAGTCTTGTTAAGTTTATCTCATATCTTCCCATAGATTCATTCTCCTTCTACTTCAACTTTAGAAATTCCTTCTCTATTTTCATTCTCATCAAACGATGGAAATAATTATTTAAGAACATCTCTCTGAACTCTTCCTACTCTGTAGCTTAAATATCCCCTATTATACTTGTGTTTTTAATCAACACCCACCACTGATCACCTTCTCCCTCTAAGAGGTTCACAGCTGAGGGGAATTTCTCTACTGCAAAACTATGAAGTATAGATAAGATCTTTTCTATATAGCTTATCCATTGTTCTTCAATCAATGGGTTGGTATATCCACTGAACATTGGTGGTCTTTGATGTATAAAGGACTCAATGTAAATTTAGTCCATTCTTGGTGAAATCAGTCTCTCATCTTGATTCAAGTTATTTCCTATAACTTGATTCATTTGATTCATCATTCTCATAAAATATTATATTCCGGCTTCCATCGGAGGGTCATTAGTGCATGGTCCATTGTGGTCACCATTTTCATGTTTCCTTCTATTTCCCACCATTTTATAAGAGATTAAAACCTTAGTGAGAAACTTGTTTCATTTTATAATATTATAACTCTAAAAAAATTTAATGCTTTAAAACATTATTCTTAAACACGTTATCAAAAATTACATTTTCTTTTAATTCTTCATAATGGTTCATCAAAAATATTTTGGTTAACCAAATATATCCCCCAGGAGTGTCTACCTAAGAGTGAATTAAGTCCTGTTGTCATACAAAAAATCTCATTCGAGTCTATCTCAAAGCTCTATTTTTTATTTTACCCTTAGATACATCTGTTTCAAAGCAACATCAACTTGTTTGTATCCAAACATGGATTTATTTGTTCAAAAACAAATTACTTAATATTTCAACAAAACACAATGATGTTTTTATATACATAAAATTTTCTATAGGTTTATTAATAATTTATTCAAATATTAATTTCCATAAATAGCTAAACAGTCCTTTGATACCAACTATGGAATCCCACCTTTTCATTGCATAACTTTACATGACATTTTACAAATAGAGGATCTTTTAAAGTTTAGTGTCTTGGAAATAACGTATATAATACATAAAAAACTAAAACATTATTATATTAAACATCAAATGATTCTTAAAGGTCTATCCTATTTACATTTATTGAATCTCATAATCTATGGACTTACATCAAATGAAAGGGTGAGCAGAAGTCCCAGTAAGGGAAAACAAGTGAAATAGTTTACAAGTGAACTTGATCAATATCAATAAGAACATGATAAACTTCATAAAGGAAAGAGAAATATGCATATGATAAAAATAATAATTTGAATAATTACTTTAAAATTTGGAAAAAAAATTAATTCATTAATTCATAATCATATCGCCAAGGTCCATCCCCAAGGTGTTATAAAAATTACCAAGGTTATTCCCCAAGGTGTCGTAAAACTTGTCATCTCCAGAGATTAATTTCTTTACTCAACGCACTAGAGCTCTATCAAGGAACACCATTAATATGTATTTATTTTAATTTAATCCAAATATAATATAATAAAAAATTTCATAAATAACCCAAATAGAATAAAAGAAATGGTTTTCAAATAAAAAACATAGTGTTTTTAAAAAGTGCTTAAAACATGATAACTATGTCATTTATAACCCATGGAAAGGGAATAAGGGTTTTATGTACGTAACATACAAAATTAAATAAATAATTTCTATTTATTGATTAATACCCATGGTAATGAAATAGTTTTGGGTATTCATATAAGGAAAATAAAATAATTTCTTGAGAAAAAGAAAGAGATTTTGCGAGGAAAATTCTGCATCATAATGAGTATGAAACATGGTTATATAAAACATTAAAAAAAGGGGAAATGATAAAACATACCTAAAAGTATCATAACAAAATATAGGGATATAATAAAATGGAAATAATAACATGGTATGTAAATTTGAAAGACATGCCACATAAAAGAGAACTTGAAAGGAAAAGAGAAGTTGGGAATTCCCTTACCTGGAAGAGTAACTTCTAAAACTCAAAGATCGGGACCATGGGGACTTTAGGGGACCTTGTAAGGAAATTTCAGAGGATATAAATAGAATAAATTCTTGTATTATGAATTTTTAATGAAGATAAACTAAGTTATTGTTCGGTATTTATAGTAAAAGAGAGGGAGTTTTTTATTAATTTCAAAGGACACCTCATTAGTGGATTTTCAAAACCATGGGCTTGCCCATGGTATTTTCCCATGGTGTTGGCCACTTTGGGAACCTATACAGTTAATTTAACACATATGATTCGACCATAATTTTGGATTAATTATTACAACCTTATGAAATATCTATAATGTCATTAAACTTACCGAAAACAAAAATAGTATTTTGGTTATTTACAAAAAACTAAAGTATTTTATTAATTTCTCCTAAATTCACTATAATATAATATCAAAGTTACAAATTCAAAAATGACATTTATTTTACCTTAATAAATATATACATATGATGAATTTAATTTTTAACGGTAAAAATACTTGATCATTAAAAACAATATACGACAGAAAATGCATAGTGACATGTATAGTAAAATTTTCGACACATGAAAAAAAATAAAAGCAGTCTATCATTTTTAATTAAAAATAAGTGTTTTTATAACAAAATTTCATTATAATAAAAATTATTAATAAATAATTATTTTAATATAGAAATAAATTTATAATTTTGACCTGAAAAAATAAATTTATCAAATTACATCACAATTATTAAGAAAAACTATTCTTAAAATGGAAATGATAAATAATAATATTATATAAAAAATGGGATTAAATTTTAAGTAAATAGTCCCTTGAAACATAACCCCTTAAAACACCCACATACGACCTAAGAGTAAGGTGTGTGATGGTGATGGACTCTTGGGGTGATTCAGATAACATTTCCCGAGTTTTAATCTCCACAGACTTGAACTTCTCCCATATGTGATTTCATTCAAGCTTAACATGTTGAATATCGACTTGGTCTTAGACTAGAGCGAATCCTAGTGACCCAAACTATTTCCTAAGCTCTGAAAAATGGACTTCGTTCGACCTGAGTCTAATGGATGAGGTCATCGACTCTTATTTATACATTAATTATCCATTATCATTTTATAAAGAATATTTATAATGTAAAAAAATATTATTGTTTCCAACGGTCCTATTAACCAACGGTCATATAACGATCAAAACCCAATGGTCACATTTCAATTATAATTATATATTTTTATTGATTTTTACATAGTAAAACATACATTTTTAGGAAACAACATATTATTTAAAAGTTTTGGTTATTATGTTATGTTTGAATTATTGGTGCTTAAATTATGTGACAATGAAGAATAAGTATCCTCTACCAAGGATTGATGACCTCTTTGATCAGTTGAAATGGGGTGATGGTTCTCAACGATTGACCTTAGATCAGGCTATCACCAGTTATGATTATTGGATGAAGATATAAAAAAGAAGGCCTTCAGATATCTTTATGGTCACTAAGAGAAGTTTTTTATACTATTTGGAATGAATAACTCCCAAGTAGTTTACATGGGAATCATGTACCAGATATTTCAACCTTTCTTTAACCAGTTCATGGTAGTCTTCAATAATGATATCTTAGTGTATTCAGCATCCAAGGAGGAGCATGTGAGACTCTTGTGGATAGTCCATGACACACTTATAAATCACCAATTTTATAGGAAGATCTCAAAGTGCAAGTTTTGGATTTGAGTGGTCTATTTTCTAGGACACTTTATCTCATAGTTTGGAAATTCAGTGGATCCAGTAAAGTTTGAGGCATTGCTTTCTTGGGAGCCACCCAAGAGTGTTATCAAGGTGCATAGTTTCCTTAGACTGGATTGGTAACATCAGAGGTTTTTACCTAACTTCTCTGAAGTGGAAGAACCCTTGATATCCTTGACTATAAAAGGGAATCCTTTCGTGTGTATGAAAAAGTTATAGTAGTGATTTTTGGAGTTGTGGCAGAGGTTGACGAGCGCTCCCATCATGATGTTACTAGAGGAAGGTGTCGATTATGTGGTGTTCTATAATGCATCAAGAATTGGGCTTGGTTGTGTACTGATATATATTAAAGTGGTGATTTCCTATAGATCTCACCAGTTGATACCATATGAGAAGAATTACATGAACCATGATCTTGAGTTAGCAGTGATAGTATTCACTTTTAAGATATAGAGACACTACCTAATGGGTGACCGGTTTGACATATACTCTAACCACAAGAGTCTCAAGTATGTCTTCACTCAAATGTATTTGAACTTGAGACATATGCGATGTCTAGAGTTCCTCCAAGACTATGACTTTAATAATATATATAATCCTAGGAAGGGGAACATGGTATTGGATAATCTCAACATGAGATCTAATTATCAATTTTTGAACGAGTTTTCAAAGTATTTGTTCTTATTGTAGTTATCCATTGTGGATTGTGATGGAATAACTTACCTCCAATCTATGGTTTTCACCCTTCCACTCTTACAGCAGGTCAGGAAAGCAAAACTTCGGGATACCAATTGTGAGAGCCTACATGCTCATATTTCTACAAAGAATTCTCTAAAGGGATACTCAAAAGGTAGAGAGTACATCATTCTTTTAAGAGGACACATAGTAATACTAGTGTCATTTTTAGAGGAAATTATAAGGTATTTTCTTATGTCCTCTTTGGAAGTACATCTAGGTGTTTCAAAGTTGTATTAGGACATCCGACATCAGTTTTGGTGTACATGGATAAAGAAATGAGTTACAGAGTTCATTTCTCGATGCCTTACTTATCATTAAGTGAAGGGTGATCACCAG
This sequence comes from Viscum album, assembly GCA_963277665.1. Lineage (NCBI taxonomy): Eukaryota > Viridiplantae > Streptophyta > Magnoliopsida > Santalales > Viscaceae > Viscum > Viscum album. Next base: position 211,715,956 of record OY728164.1, read on the forward strand.
GTTCCATGGGGTTTAGCTCAACCCCCAGAGGTTTCAGAATGGATGTGGGATGGGATATTTGTTGACCTTTTGATGGGATTCCACATAGTCCAAGGGACACGATGCCATCTGGGTGATTATTGAACAACTCACCAAGTTGGTCCACTTCCTAACTATCCAAGAGTAGAGTTTAGTAGAGAACTTGGTGTGCCACTATGTGAATGTGATAGTTCGACTCCATGGATTTAAATTTATGATTGTTTCCAATAATAATTATCAATTTAAATCCTAGTTGTGGAAGGGATTACAAGAGGCATCTAGAACCCAGTTATGCTTGAGCACAGCATTTCTCCCATAGACGGACAACCAAACTAAGTGGACTATTTAGGTTCTAGAGGAAATTATGTGACCTTGCATGTTAGACATTGGTAATAGTATGGACTAACAGATACCACTAGTAGAGTTTGAATACAACAAAAGATAAAATTCCATCATCGGTATGGAACCATTCGAGGCTTTGTATGGGTGACCCTGCAGATCCCCACTTTGTTGGACTGACCTAGGAGATTCAGTACTCATGGGCTCGGAGTTGGTGTGAGATACTATAGAGAAGGTGAATATAATCCAGGAGTGACTTAAGACTGCATAGATTCATCATAATTCTTATGCCGACAACAAATGGAGGAATTTGGATTTTGAGGAAAGAGAAAATGTGTTCCTTCAGGTTTCACCTTGATAGGGATTAGAGAGATTTGTCTTGGGAGGCAGGTTATCTCTGAGGTTCATCCTTCTTTTTTTGATACTACATAGTGTTGGTGAGGTGGCATATCTCTTGGCTCTACCATTTATTTTATATTGGGTACATGAAATCTTCCACGTGACGCAGCTTGGGAGATATGTGTATGATCTATCACACATCATCGACTGGGGTGAGCTAGACATTGAGGATGTAGCGACTTTTTTCAAGTTCCCAAAGATGATCGAGGATCATAAGGAAAGGATCCTTGGTGGGTGATTGATTCCTTTGGTTTGTGTCTGATGGTAGAACATGAATCTCTAGGAGAGCACATGGAAGAGGGAGGCTAAGATTCGTTCTCATTACCCTCAACTGTTTGAGTAGGCCTTGTTTTGGATTTTTGGAGACATAAACCTCCAATGTGAGGAGACTATGGCATCTCATATTTTTTGAGTATTATTATTAAATATTATATGGATTATTTTCAAGACCAGTTGCTGATACAATTTGAAATTCCAAGGTCTAGTGTGCCTGAATTAAATATTTGAAAAATATTAAAATATATTATAGTACACAAGAATGGTTTTCCTAAAAAAATTGGAATAACTCTTAAACATGTTTCTAGATTAGAAATCTGAGGGCACCATTGAGTTCAAAATAGTATATTTACCATGGGTGGGACCCAACATTGTTCGGAATGGGTCATTTGTGAAAAAAAATGGGGGAAAGAAATTAATAAAATAATTTAATAGAGGAATTTATTTTATTTTCTTCAGCACGATGACCTTCTTTCTCTATAAGTTCATAGATAAGAAATTTGTCTTAGGGTTGGCTGTTAAACCCTGTAGACCTAGATTCCATTTCAGGATATCATTCTAATCAGACAACAACATATCAAGATCAGATCGTGGACCATCACGCATGCGGAGTTGGAGGATCTCTTCAACGACAACAATGTAACCATTCTTCATCGATGATTGATCCAAAATTGTGGTAGAATATTTTACTATATGAATTCTTCCCCATTGTTATATTATGTGACAAACACAAATCAATTGACGAATGGATTGATTTGAATATTCATTGCCTTATGGGATGGGATTATTTTTGCAACGTTTATTTGGGATATTTCTTCGGATTTTCTATTCCTCTTCATTTGTCATTATATCAGATATGAATCAAGGTTGGCACAAAAAATGTATGAGGTTCATTAATCTCATTTGTTTTTTGTGATTTTCTCCCCTGATACATCATTCCTCATAGGTGTTCTTCATTTGGAACGGGACTCAAATTTACCAATCAATAAATTTTTGAACACCCATTTCTTAGAGAAACGATCCAATATTGTAAATATGGGATCATCATGACATGATTGAGTTCTGAAAATGGAGAGAAAATGAATTGGAAGACAGATGATTACCAATTTTTTGTTATTCGGTGTTCTTTAATGCATGATAAAGAATAATGATTTGATCTATTTTGTGATAATATTTGATGAAGGGATGCATTTTTAAAAAATGGTAAGGCAAGGATGACCTTATATCTTCAATTTCACTTTGAATCAATCTCCAGATTAATGGAAAAGCATTAGCCTGGATGTTCGTAGGAAAAACTATGATTTTGGAAAATCATGATCCACACATAATGTAATTTGGTATTATATATGGAGTGTGGGGGCTCTAGTTTTAGATCTAGGGTTTGGCCAAAGTTCAAGATCACATGGGGTGTGAACCCAGTCACATGGCATGTGACCCTCCCCAGTTGACTAAAAATTTACACCAAAGAGTACACATACATGGGAAACAGTACATGGCCAGATGGCACACTGTGTACTTAGACACAGACATGGCTTGGCATATACGGACCAGTACATGAACACGAATTCAGTACACAGACATGGCCAGGCCACACCGGCAGGATACCATTTGTCTTTCCAAGAAAGGTATATCCTTATTCATGTCATTTATATAGAGACTACATGTCATGGGAGGCTCTTCCACATGGGAAGGACTTTGGATAGATTGGCATAACGTGTACCCCCAGGGACCCACCATGTACTCCCATAAAGTGTTATTGAGGCTCTTCATTTTCCTATTTTTTACTGGTATAGGTTTAGTGGGATCCCTTGGTCCTTTTATTGAGGGTAAAATGCAGCATTACATCCACATCACTGAATTGTAATCTACTATAGAGGCTGAGCCTCAGATAGAGTTGTGGTATCCCTCTATGATACAAGAATGTGATCCTCTATAATACCTATGAGAGTTTGTGGAATTGGCGTAACCTCCCTGAGTAGAGAGTTGATCCTCCATCTAGCGAGCGACACTGATAGGGTTTATGGAATCATTAGTATTTGATCCCCTACATAGTAGGTTGATCTAGATTAGGTTCGTGTTTTCCCCCAATAGTTCCGGACGTGCCCCACTCTCTATGAATCACAGTCTTCCTTGACCAATGAATTATCTTTGGGTGAGGCCCAAATAATCTATACCTTTTTTGAGTGTATCTAATGATATCATGGCTCAATGAGCGAGTTATCATAGTACGAGCATTTCATCGAGTAGAATCATGTGGCTGAAAATTGGTTATGACCGACTAATGGTGTAGTGTCTCTTCTGAGTATATTCAGGTTATTTTTATCTCTTGGTATTTTTTACACATAATTTTTTATATCTTATATTGAGTTTACAATACTTGGTGCATCATGTTTTTTTTTGGGTATTCCACTAATTATTTTTATACTCACCCCTACACGGGATTTTCCGACATGTGTCATATCTTTTGTAGATAGTGGCCCTTTTGACGGTTTTCTAGGAGGAGGAGGTAGAGAATAGCTGGAGCTGGGGAGATATAGGTGTTTTCCATAAGTGTACCTTTGACTTAGTTCTCACTCTTGGAGTAGGCTGGAATTCTACCATTTCAGTTAGACTAATGTTATATACTCTTTATGGTGGCCTTGTATTTGGCCCTGTTTACTTTTCATGTACTTCCTGTCGTACTACGGTTGTGGGATCTTAGCTGTATGTATGAATTATTTAAGTTGTTTTACATTTTATACTTTTGTGTATTGGATATGTGTGTGTATGTATAGGAACATTTGGCTAATGCCTCCCATTTTTGGGATATTCATACTCGATGCTAGTCATCAGCCCCTAGCCTATTGGAGGAGGGCTTGGGGTAGTCACGGGTTGGACCCCAGTGGCTGAGTTCATGACATTATTATTTAAATTTAATAGTTTTTAGTCTTAAATATTTAATTAAAGTTTTGTTACCTTTTATTTTTGGGTTATACTTTGGTGATTTCATTCCCATTCTACTTTCTTTTGGTTTAGTGTTTGTGGTCGTTTGTTTTTTAACTTATAAAATTGATTAATTCATAGAAAAATACTACACCCTATGGGTCAACCATGTTTTTGAAACCATTTTCAAGTACTAGTTGGAAACAATTTGATTTGATAGTTAGTAAAAGTATATTTTATTCTATTTTCTATTTTATGAATTTATCTTACCTTCAAATTAATTTTTTTTGTTTCATTTTATGATTGGGTGTTTTTTTGTTGTGATGGTAGGTATAAATTTTATTTTAACTAAACATTTCAAGTTTTAAATTCAAATTATGTATCATTCACACCAAATTTATTAAATCAAAGATAATATCCAAATTAGATAGCCCACATTTATATTTGAGTAATGATAAGTCGGACTCTATGGGATGGAGTTTTATTCAAAGAACCATGTTAATACTTGGAGATGATGGACAAGGAATCTAACGAATCAAAGTAAGTTTCCAAGGAGAATGTCAACTTTAAGGAAAAATTAGAGTAGAAATTCAATGGGGATAATGAGATTGAGGTTGAACCTAAGGTAACTTTTGATTATAAGGATGAATCTGAATTTTCCAAGGAAGATACACTCACCCCTACAAGCATAGAGGATGTATAGACAAAAGGTACTAAAATAGTAAATGAGATCCTTGATGATTTGGAAAAGTAGTTAGAAGAATCCTTCATAGAAGTTGAAAATAATTTAGAGGAAGAAAAAGGCTACTGGAATTACTGTCAAATATTCTAGAAAAAAACAATCAACTGGATGTGGTTATAGTTATTAAAGTGAATATTGAAGAAATGGTAAATTTTCAGCCAAAAGAATAAGTGAAATAGAAGTATTAAAGGATTTAGACATACCATGACTCCCTAAGACCATCTAAAATACATTTTTATCCATTAAAAATTATAAATATGATTTCAAAGAGGATGATAGATATCCTGGATGCATTATAATATCAATCTTGGAGAAATATGATCTAGGTAACTCTATTTCACACTCCTATTACATGATCCAATAAGGTAAGATTGAGATAAATAAAAATAAACAAAGAAACTTATGGGAGGTAACCTATGTTTTTTATGATTTCTGGGACCTTGGGAATTATCTTTTAGGATTTATATTAGGAATATTTCTTATGAACTAGATTCAAATCCCTTAGTATTTTTTATATTTAAGGGCATGACCCATTATATATTTTAAAGGTATTTGATGAATAATATAAGAAAAATATAGGAAAATAATTACTTCTTGAGGAAATATAAGTATTGTTTAATTTCTTTTAATTTTTTTTCTCTAAATTTTCAATTATATTTTTAAATTTTTAATTGAAAATTGCATGCCACACTTGGACTTTTTCCTTTTTACTTTTATCAATGATGCAAGTCTTTAACACACAAATATTTTACAGTATATTTATTTTTAAATAAATTTAATCTATTTTATATTTTTCAATGCACACAACTCCAATATTTTATAATAACACTTTGTTCTATGGAATAAACAACTCATAACCTGGAGTTCAACAAACCTCAAAATATTATTATTTTAATATAGTCATTATAACTTAATCGTTAAATTGGTGGGTATGAATAGTATTAAATTAACTATGATATATATATATATATAATCTACTCTATAAAAATTCATTGATTAATTATTATAAAACAAGTACTCAATTTTTAGTAAAGTTATTTAATGCTTGAGAAATATGTTTTCTCCAAAAAATATTTTTATTTATTTTTTAGCAAAAAATTTTATAATTAATTTCTGGAAATTATACAAAAAAATATCTTATAAAAATAATAACATTTTTTAAATCAAAATATCAAAATTATCATATCGTAATTTTTTTTTCTAGAATATTTATTTTCTAGCAAATAGTTAAAAATACCTATTTTTATTGAAAAGTGTATTTTGGTTTCAACAGTTTGAAAAGTTCCTTTTTATTTTAAAATTTTAAATTAGTTATATTATATTATTTATAATCCAATTTTGGTTCATTAGAATCAATTTTATAATTTAATTTTGTATAAAAAAAATTATATAAAAAAGTCATTTCTAAGAAAAAAATGTATTTTTTTTAAAAAAGGTTTCATTGGGTTTTGTTCCCTTATTATAAAATTAATTTATGCTATTTATTGAGATTAATTTTATAAAATGGATTCCATATTTTTAATTATGATACTAAAATTTAAAAAATAGTTCCCTCTATTCTTTTGGTCGTAATTTATTGTAACCATATTATGTTTTGTTACCACGGTAAAGGGTAAATCAGGTAATTAAGCTTAAAAATAAAATGAAAAGGACTAATAAAATGACCCTAAAACTTGCCTAAATTTTATTTGATAATTATATTTCATACATAATCATCCAACATTCGGTTATATGAAATTTGTTTTCCATTTGGGTGAGATTATGACCTTTATAATATTTTATGTTAAGAAATGTAAAAGAATGACACACTCTTGTTTTTAATAACTATAATATTTTTAACATAAGGCTAAAAAGATATATATATATATATATATATATATATATTAAATTATAAATACTCTTTCTAAATATGAATTATTTATATTCATCATGAAAATGTATTTTTATTTTTTGGTGAATAAATAACTACCTAAAATTCTTACACAATGCTGACATGGAAATTATTTAAATAATAGAAAAATAAAATAAATGATACTAAAATCATTAAAAGTAGAATAGTTTGAAATATTTTATATGTCCCATTAATTTTGTAGATATATATGAAAAATTATAGAGGTTTTAAATTAATATATTTTAATTCTATTTTTTCTTGATATATTTGAAGTCAAATTAAATGAGTAGTGTCAAAAGTAAAATTAATATTATTTTATAAAATAGTATTTTATTAAATTATTTAAAATTCATAAAATATTATATTCACTCATTTGAATTTATTATGGTTTAAAACAAAATCCATGGTTAATTTATGATCCACTATTACATTTATAGTAACATCATTAACCCTTTGTGATTAAAATAGTGGTTACCGCGATTAAGGTCAAAAATAACTAACCAAGGGGTTGATAAAAAATATAAGGACTAAAATGATATCAGAACATGTATAAATTTAATTGTATGGATTTATATAAACCCTAAACACTTATTATTTTAATTCATGACAATTGTTAATCATTTGGCTCAATAATATTTTTACTATATTTTAATTTTTTATGAAATTCCAAATGTGCCCTCACTTGAATTATAAAAGGACACTCATCCCTTCAACTATTTACACCAATATGAGCCTTATATATCGACCACAGCATTCCATTAATCTTATAAAATTCTTATCCAAGTTATTTAGGTTCTTTAACTTCTAAAATTTAAACCATAGGTTATTTAATAATAGATCTAAAGGGAGTCCATCGAAGAAGAGGTAATCATCTTTACCAACACTTTTAGGTTTATTCTTCTTATAATTCATCTTCATGTGTCGTACCCATCCTAAAATAATAAATCTAGTATAATAAATATTCTATTATGTTACTATTACTATGGTAAAACCATATTCCATCTCTTTTACATCCTACAAAAATTGAAAATATCGCTCGTGTGTACGTACGGTTTACTGTCCCTACATAATGGTGTAATTATTTTTTCATCACCACTTTACTTGGATGGTTATAAATATGAAAATAATGGGAATTTTTGATATTTCTAAAAAAAATAATTTTTTAACTATAATATCATATATACATCCTTTACTTTCAATCTGTGGGAAAAAGATAATGTCACTCGTGTGTACGTGTAGACTACCTCCTCCATGAAACAATGTGATATGGTTTTCATTTATGCTTTACATGGATAGTAGTATGGATAGATTTAATAAATATATATTTGATTTATATGATATAATAATTATTTTTTAATGTATAACTATTATTTATTGTTCTTTTTTTCATCCATTGAAAGGTGTAAATGACGTTCATACGTATGTATGACTTACCATCTCTAGGAACAGTGTAATTTCTTTTTCTATCTATAACTTTTACAAATGAAATTTAATATTTATATAAGGAATTTAAATAATATTTATATCATTTTTAACATTATGGAGATTATTTAATCATAATAAAATTAAAAGGACTGAAACTAATAAACTAAAAAATATAAGGAAAATAAAGTAGGTATTACCCATAATACTGATTTTAACAAAGAATTATTAATAATTTAGAGATAAAAGTTTATAAGTAATATAACTTATGATATATATTATTATGGTTCTATAATATATTTATAATAATATTTACTTATTATATAGTAGATTCAAAGTCATGTTAAGGAATTTGAACCCGAGGTAAGGGTTTCTCATCTCACATTTACTTCTATGAGATATATGCCATATTCACCACTTTTTTATTTTGTATATTGTATATACTACCCATTTGATATATAATATCTTGAATATATTTTTATTTATGGTATTATATGTTTTTTTGAAGTTATTTATTTCATGGGTCTTTCAATTTAAAATAAACCCAAGTGGTAAGGGTCTATTTCGTAATCTCATCGTCATTTGAAATTGTTTATTTTTAAGTCTCAGTTGAGAAATTTTTATCTTCCATATCCATATTCTATATAAATGTTTTAAAAAAATAATTTAGTATTCTCCAATGATTTTTAAAGTCATTTTTACACTTTTTTTACTTTTTAGTAAATGTTTTAAAATTAATATTCCTAACATTTTCCGAACAAGATACTTTTTAACTTTTCTTACAAAAGTGTGAAAGGACTGTTTTTTTAACTTATATGGAATGAACATAATTTCCCACCATCATGAAACATTGATTATTCTAATAATTGTTTACAATTTTATATCTTCATTTCCAAATAAAATATTATTCTTCATATTTTAATTTTTTTAAAGTGGTTTTCAAAGTTAAAAATTGTATTTTCCTCAAGAAATATTCTAATAATATCTTTAAATTATTTTCATCTATGTTAAAATTATTTTTTAAATATTATGTTCAGAAGTTACTCTAATGATACGATTAATAATTTTTCTCTGGATGGTTTATGATCAGTTTTATTATGGAAATTATTGATATTTTGTATGTCTAGTTCTTCTAATATGGATAGTTATTGATTTTATTAAAGGCATGTTGATTATGTCTTATTGTTTATTCATATCAGGAATGCATTGAAATTAGTAAGAGATAAGTGGGGAACACTATAGACCCTTGATTCATCAGTAGGTTTTATTAGACAAATTAGCCTTGGTTTTTTTCGAGGCCTTACCCATTTATTCAGATGTCATGGCACAAGTGGTATTTTCATATGTCTTGGTCAAGGCCTTGATGGTATGTTTCTGATGTCTAAAATTATGAATTCCATCATTATAAAATCAATTATTAATGTCCATATTAATATGTAATTGTATATGATATCCATGGATAAGTTTATTGCTCATGTGATTATTTATATGGAATTATTTAATCATCATTTATTCTTATCGTATTATTTATGCCTTATTTAGCTTCATCTATATACATACCATTTCTGGGAATTTGAGATCACTTTTTTCTTATGTTTTCTTTCCCTAGGATACAAATAATTGTTTTATGATTGGTATATATTATTATACTAAAGGGGGAAATGGTGTTATCAAAGAAAACACTCTGTTTTATTTTAAATTTTCAAATGTAATTTCAAATTCAAGTATGTATCTAGTTCACCCAGACTAATAAACTATTGATTACTTTGGGTTGAAATTTCTTGTATCTAGTTCCAATTTAAAAAATTAACCACTCTCTATGGGTTTTTGAATTTGGGGTCTTTATAGTTGGTATTAGAGAAAGTTTATTCGAAACTTTGAGAACTAGATTTAGGAAAACATAGATTTAGAAACATAACCTTATGACTGAATTTGAGTATAATTTTAAGTATATTATAACAACTTAACTATTATTAGGTTAGATATTATATGGTTTCCAAATACGATTACTATTTCACATACTATGATTTTTTAGTTTTAGTCAATGGTTGAAACTATGAGGAATCATGCTAACACTAAAAGTGGTGGAAAATGAAATGATTATAAGTAACTAAATTGGATGATAACGGGAATGAAAGATTTTGGGGTTATTTAAAATTAGTTATCATGATATATGATTAAAAAATTTCACCTTAATATACACTCATACACACTAAATATGATAATGATAGATTTTATTGAGAACACCGCTAGTGGAGACCATGGTGGAAATAAGGCACAATTTTCATCATGTCATAAATGAGGAAAGAGACTTCTTGTAGAATTTCTCAGAGGAATTGTAAAATATTTTATTTTTATAAAATAAGGGCATAACTTATTGGATTATCAAGGAAAAATTAATATTTCAATTGAAAAGAATAAATTATTTCCTTCAACAACATTTTTAGTTTAACATCTTGTGTGTGGGGAATATGGGAATTATTTGAGTCAGTGTCCCAATCCACATGTTAACTCAAAGACCAAGGAAATACCTATGATATGGAATCTTTAAAGTGTAAGGAATTAAGTGTTTATGTATTGGTACTTGAGAGTTATATTGTAGATTTTTTATAATATTCTGGATATAAAAAACATCAACCATATAAGGATTGTTCAACAATATTTTTCCTTTAAGGATTTTTAAACATATGTTTAAAGGTACCAATAACCTTGAAAAGTGATAAGATTGTATTTTTGGAAACACGTGTTTGAGGGATGGATAACCCTTAATATTTATTTGATTAAACTTAAAGTTTATTAGGATTATAATTCTAAGGTTGATCAAAATTTTATAGGCATATATACCCCTCTTGAAGTTTTATGTGGTGGGATTTTAACAGGATTAAAGAAATTTTGGGAGGAATTTTTGGAAATAAAACCCTTTGGTTAAATATATGTTTTATATAAATGGTTGTTTGGGGGATAATTATTTTATATTTTTTTGACACAAGTTTACATCTATTGATAACCATTATAGTTAAAATGGTTTTGAGGCTGATTTATTTATTGATTATTGGGATAAAAGAGTTAGTACATTTTGGGAATATATCATAAAGAAATCCTAAAAAGTTAACAAGTGATTTTATGAGACATGTTATTTTTCAGGACATTCATCAAATTTTTGGGAAAGTTATAGTTTTATAAAAATAACAACTCACATGTTGGGTGATAACCCACCACATCTTGAAAGGTTTTGGGGCCTGAACCCACAACATAAGGGCAACAAGGGTTCCTACCACTGGCCTACATGATGTCATAATTTGTATTTTTATTTTTTTACTTAAATTATTTTTTGATAAATAATATCTTGATTATGGGAATCATATTATAAGATCAAATATTTTTTAACTTTTTGTATTTTGAACTGATTGACAACATTTTGGGAGATATTCCACTGGTTTGAAGTATATTCTACCTTTAGGTTTAATATAAAAGACTATTTCAGAAGAATGATATTATTTTTTTGTAAGTTCAAGATAATGGGTGTGAGATAACCTTTTAGGTTGAAGATTTTCATTAATTTTTAGGATATTAGTGTGGTATGGGATATATGAAAAAAGATAAAGTTAATTATGACTCATGTTATTAGTATATGTGATCAGTGTATTCAAAAGTTTGTAATGTGACATCATGAACTACTTTATATTATCTAGGGATAAGTGTTTGATCCAATTTTTAGGTCTTTAATATGTCAGAAATATTTTGGAGGAGTACTAAGGCTAACTACTTATAGAATGGATTAAGTTGAACTTTAGAAATTATTTTTTGAGGATAAAGTATGATTTATCATATTTGATAACTTTTTCTAGCCATTTTTTCTTGGGTAAATATTTAGAGTTTTAAGGAATTAATTTTGGATCTTATGATTCATTTAAAATTGATTCATACATAACAAAAATTTAATCTTGAATATCCATTTCCTAGTGTAAGAGATAAATTGTAAATTGATCAAAGGACAAACAAAGGATGAAATTATTTTACGATATAGAAATAAATAAATTAAAATTAACTTCTCAAGTGATTTATTAATATAGTAAAATAATTCCTTAACTTTAGGGAAAAGTCCTTCAAATAAAAATGTTATCTATTTACTTTTCTTAATAATAATTCAATGTCCCTATAACCCATCACAGATTAATGGTTTTTTGGTGGTTTACATTCTCATGATCATGTTCTCTATCACTCTCTATTAATACTTGTGTGTTAAATTTCTATTCCATTTTTGCAACACCCCAATATTTAATAGTATTTTTTCTCATTAAAGTAATTCATTAACTTGCGCTACACGCAACACCGAGTTCGAGTACACCACAACTTACCAAACTAGCCGTTCAAAAAGCGGTTATGAATAGTATTAACTAAATTTTCAATCTTAAATACTCTATATAATTTTAACATCCATATTATGTGTTTCTTAGACATAATATAAGAACAAAATCATTTTTAGATAAAAGAAGTATTTTAAAAAAAATGCAATTTTACCACCTTTTAAGGGAGAACCCTTTTTAAAACAAATATTTGACACCTTTATATATTATATTTAATTAAATTAAATTCTTATTTATAAGAAATATATAAAAATTTATTTTGGATATTATTTTGTTACTTTTCTGATAACTTTCTTATTTTGACGAATAGTGAAAAATACTATGTTTTAATTGAAAACAACTTTTTTAATTGAAATACTTTATAGTGTTAAATTATACATATGAAAGTTTTTGAAGTATAATTATATTATATTTTAATATAATTCAGGTCATTATATGTAATTTCACATTTAAATTTGACATAAACACATGTCAATATTTTGATAGTTTTAACTTTTTAATAACACGTTTTTTGGTTTTGAAAATGGGAATTAATTTTAAATTAACAAATGAAAATTATATGTTTTGAATTTAGTAAAACAGACTTCATTTTTGAATTCTTAATAAAAAAATTTTCTTAGGGTAAATTATTGGAATTTTTATGAAAGCATTCAATTTTTAATGAATAGTGAAAACACTCCGTTATTATTTAAAACCGACTTTTTAATTAAATAATTATTTATTTTATTTTATTTTATTTTAGGTCAAAATAGATACATAATATTTATATATGTTCAATTTAATTAATTGGACTCATTTTATAATAAGTTTCGATATATAAAACTTTATTGATCTTTTAACCGTCTTTTACCCACCCTCTAAGAGCATTTACAAATTTTCATAAAACATAATTTTACCACTTCTATGATTTGAATTTAAAAACTCCAAGACACGTGGATGACATAAGTATGTAAAATATGGTTCAATAAGATGAAAATAATTTGGGTTGAATAGTAACTTTTGACTTTTATTTACCACGATTAAAAGAAAATAGTGTAATTAAGGATAAAAATGATATTATAATTACCCTAAAACATGTATTAATTCTATTGGATAAGAGTAATTATAAAAAAAACAACATTATTAATAAAATATGATCCTCTTTGTTCCACTTGGATTCGAGTAGAACCTTTATTATTATTTTATTTCAAGAAGAGTTAAAAGATTTAAATTCAAAGTTTAATAACTAAACCATTTTTAATGTACGGTTACAGACAATAAAAATTATACTATAAATATCTATTAGAAATATGAATATATTTCATACATAATGGTATTTTATTTATAATTTTTATACATTATATAATATAATTTATTTATGACACAATGATGATGCAGTAATTACCTTAATAATAAAGTACTACAATAATTGATATTATAAATATCCAAATAAATGTAAATTGTAACTTATGATGAATTAAAATAATTTTATAGGTTAATATGACATTTTAGGGTTAATTTAATAAATTTTATTCTAAGTGATAATGTTTTTACGGCTTTCAAAAAAATCAAATACTAAATAGTGTCAAAATTGACATAATTGAGTTTTAAAAATAAATACTATATTATTAAATGATATAATATTCCTAAAAATCTAAGGTTCATCCAAAGGACATAGATAAAGTTATATATATTAATAATGATCCACTTTTGGTTCGTTTGGATTGTTATAGTATGTTTATTAACCATAATAAAAAAATATAAAGAGACATGGTAAATGTCAAACTATTTAACTAAGAGTAAAATCTAAAAGATAAGGGTAATATGGTGAAATAAACCTATCTAAAACCTATTGTTTGAGATTATTTCAACCCATAACCATCTTATCCTATAAATAAATTATTTTGAGCCCTTATAATCAGAAAATTATTTTATTTTAAAATAATATTTCATGATTTCCCTAAAATGACCATCACCTCTCTTATAAAAGGGTACTTCCCCTTCTCTTAATTTTACACCTAAAAATCCATTTGGATCAGCCAAAACCTTCCCAAATATCCTATAAACTATTATCCCTTAGACCTAGAGTCAATAATTTGATCAGAAAGTCAACTTAAGTATCCCTTTTGATCAACTCAAAAGGAAACACCCGAAGAAGAGGTAATAATTTCACCATCCTCTTTCAACTTATTTTCTTCTTCCTCTTCCAATTTCTTTGTTTCTTCCAAACCAAAATAATAAATCTAGTAACTTCTAAATAATTTGATGTTATTATAAATATTGTACAACCATATTCATTATTTTATCCATCCTATAAATGACAAAGTCACCATATGTGTGTAGGTATAGCTTACCGTCTCCACGTCGGGGTGTAGTTTGTTATTCAAACACTTCGTTTTTTGGATGGGTATAATAATAAGTATAACTAATGTAAATAATAAATATAACATTTTAATTATTCTTTATATATTATATACCATTCAATTACATAGGATTTCACTATCAATATAACGATATTCTCACTCGTACGTACGTACAGATTACCGTCTCCACGAAGGCGATGAGATTCATTCCCACGTTCACCATTCAACGATGATTATAAAAATATATATTATTAATAAGTATGTAATATATGGAATAATAATTCTAATTGAGATATATATATATATACTTACATATATCTTATTCACTTACTTTCGTTCAATATGATATGAAAACAGAAACAACATTTATGCGTACATACGACATAACGTCTCCATAAACAGTGCCTTCCATTTCATATATATATCTATTATAAATATTTATATTATAAATATATATGATATATAAATCAAGTTTTATATTATGTAAGTATTTAAATCATGATCTAAATGATATGATCTATAATAACAAGTTAAAACACATACGATAAAGAAAGCGATTATTACCCAAAATGTTAATTTAACCTAAAAATAATTATTAAATGGGTAGTATAAAGTCATAAATGAATCATGTATTATATAATAAATATTAATATGGTTCTAGTATAATTTAATAACATACTATGGTCATTATACAGGAGGTTAAACGTACCCTCGACCAAAGTAAAGTGCAAGGTAAGGGTTAATTCAACAATATCTTTATTATCCGAGGTTGTTTTTACGTATGAATATATTGGGACATTTTTATTATCCATGTCCATGTTTCATAAAAGAGTTTTAAAAAGGGATTGATTTTAAGGTATTTTTTTACTAAAACATCATTTTAAATGTTTTAAAGATTTATTCTTCTACACCTTTCTCACAAATGTCTATGTTTTCAAAATGGTTTTAAGGATTTATTTATATGGACATGACTATATTTAAATGTTAATTCCTTTTAAATGTTTAAAAGTAGTATGGGACAAATTTATTAAAAACTATCTTTTAAATTAATTCCTTTATAAATAATGTGACTTTTAAATGATTTCATGAAAAAGGGATATTTCTCTAAAATATTTTTTCTGATCATTTTCTACTATGTCCACATCCTTTACAGGATATTATTATTGATCGAGGTTGATTTATTATGATAAAAATCTTACATATTGTATTGAAGGTTTTGTGATATGTTTGACTATGTATGTGTAATTTTTATACCATTCAAAGTTTATGGATAAAGTATTGACATTTTTTATGCTATTTTTTAATACAAATGTTTATGTTATGTTTAATCCTTTTCATCTAAGTAATGCATTGGACTTAGAAAGTGACGGGTGGAGCCTACTATAGCTCCTCGATGCATCGGTAGGTCTCATGAGACAAACTAGTGTCTTGGAACAAGGCCTTGAAAAAATATTATTTCTAGTCTTGGCACAAGGCCTTGACTATGTGGTTATGATGTCTGGTATTATGCATTCTATTGTTATGAAATTAGCAATTGATATTACATGTGATTATTCGACTAGTATAATATTCATGTGAATAAGTAAATGGAATTATTTTATTTATCTTTTTTATATTATGCTGAAGTTTATGTTTAAAAGGCTTTTGTTTTAGTTTTTTATATTTCTTTAAATGATTATGCTTATTTTTGAAAGTTTCTGCTATATTGTTATCCTTACTGAGCGTTTGAGATCACCCCTTTATATGTTTTATTTTACCAGGATTCCAAGAAGTGTTTTATGATTGATAATTAGGGTTAAGAAAGGGTATTAATGGTGTTCTCAAAGGATCATTTATGTTGTGTATTATTTTCTAATGTGTAATTTAGAATTCATGTATGTAATATATTTTCCAAGACTACTGAACTGATCAGTATTTTGGGACTTGATTCCTTGTAATAATTCCAATGTATTAAAATATTGCACCGACTATGGGCTTCTGGGGTCGAGGCATTACAGTTGGTATTAGATAAAGTTTAGGAACAACCATGGAAATATATTTAGATAAAATTTGATTAGAGAACATTACCCTAAGATAGACTTTGAGGATTAGTATAGAATAACTTCCTAGAATTTTGGTAATGTAGATATTTTGTGTATTTTCCAAAAATACATCCCTGTCTGGATACGAGCTGGTAGAGGTGGCTCTCGCATAGATGTACCTAGGAGTGAAAACTCTGACAAGGAGTTTTGGGCTTGACCCGAGGTATCCTAGTACATGACAATGGTCCTTTCTGCACATTTTGTTATGATACTCCTAGGGAGGATATGCTTAGGATAATTCACATTTTCATTAAAATACATTATGAAGGTTTTAGGAGTAAATACTTACTCAAAGAAATCATTTTATGATTATAGATTATATTAAAAATATTTTCAATTTATGTTAGGTATTTTACAAGTTTTAAATTATGAATTTTGATTCCTAAACTAACCTAGTGTATTCCATTGTTTAGAAATGGTGCCTAGTAGAAGGAATAAGAATTCTAGCAATACGCATGATCAAAATATTAAGAAGGATCGTATCTTTCATGGTATTATTCCAACATTTAAAAGGGAAATATTCTCCCATAAATTTTCATCATATGAAGAAATAGTATCATGTGTTAATAAGATAGGTAAATAATTCTCTGAGTCTTGTGGCTTTAAAGGGAAGCAAGAGAAGAAAAGGATGGAAGAGAGAAAGATGGATAAAGGGAAGAGGGGAATCAAGGATTTTCTCATATGTGATAACTATGGAAAGAATCACCTTGGTAAATGCTTCAAGGGAATGGGATTTTATTATAAGTGTGGAGAAAAATGACACCAAGTATGTGATTTAAAGGGTAAGAAAAAGGTTTCCAATGTACAATGCTTCATCAGCAAGGAGTTGGGACACTATGTGAAGCAATGTCCAAATCATCAGAGTATACCCCAAATGCTGCTATTGGATAATAATCAAGTTATGATAATATTGAATATGAATATGAATGATTATATTTCTTATGTTGTTATTATATTATTGTGTCATTTGAGTATAGTATTAATGATATACATGTTATAAGAATTATAGAGTATAAAATGATTGTACTGTAGTAAAATTTCATTAAGGACTTGAGATTATGTGGAACCAAGAAAAGTGACTCAATAGAAGGTTAAACTTTTTGGGAAATATATGGTTGAGATAAATATAAACCATAATATGGTTCCGATATAGAGGTAGTGATTTTGGAATAATATATGATTGATTTGGATAAATTATATTGGATATTCTTGAATTCCTTGAAACTGATTAATGATTTTTATATTCCATCATTTTTGGAGTTTACAACATTTTTGGATAGAAGGAGTATATCTAGTATTCTATAAGGAATAAGGGATTATTAATTAAATCAATAAGGTTTTACGGAAATTCATAGTGTTATAGTGTTTTAAAAGAATACATGATGAAGGTATTCACATGTTATTACATGGAAAAAATGATCTTCATTGTGTTGACCTTCCTTATAAATTTTGGCTTGTGAGTTTGGATAGACGTATTTTGGATAAGAATAAAGGTTTTAATAGATTAAGTTGGAAATTGTATACTATTGTTATGTTTAAATGATTTCTTGAGATTATTTTTGGATTGTCATAAAAAGGACAACCTGGAGGTCGGGCGACAACACGTCACGTCCGACAAGGTCGCGAGACATGAACCCACAACCAAAGGGGGACAAGGGTGGATCACCTACCACTAGAATACATAATGTATTGGTTTGTATACTATAGTTTTATTCAATATTATGACAAACGAGTTATAAATTCATTATTTTTGGAACCCTATATGATTAGGATAAATATAAAATTTTTGAATTATATTATCTTTTTGAGTGAATGATGAGTTAGTGGTGGTAATTAGTTGAAGGATGACACTCTACTTGTCAAGCATATTTATTTCCTCTTATTCTATGAATAAATTAATTCTTAAAGTTTAGGTAAGTGATATTAAAACCAAAAATGTGTTATCCTGATATCTTATGTTTTTTTGAACTAAATATATTTTAAATCATCATAGATTGATGGATTTGAGGCCCTCAATTTAAAACTTGTTTGTGATTGATGACCTCAATCACTCCCTATAAATATTTACATTTTTCCTCCAATTATGTGTCTCTAATTTCAACCAATGTTCTCTTAATCAAGAACATAATTTTGTGATGACTTTTTCATTCCCTTTCCCTCTTATTAAGACTAAATTTTATTAACCCAATTTCGGATGTGGGTTTTCCACAAAGGTATTTTTATATTTTTATCCTTTTATTTTTGAAGAATAATTTCAGATTTAGAGGATGCAATTTATTGAAGGAGGGGATAATGTGACACCCCAAGATTTCATAATACGTTATCTCATCAAAGTAATTCAACAGCTTGTTCTAGATGCAACACCGAGTTCGAGCACACCACAACTTACCAAACTAGTCATTCAAAAGATGGTTATGAATATTTTTAACTGTATTTTGAATATTATATACTCTATATAATTTTATCATTCATATTATGTGTTTCTTTGATATAATATAAGAACAAATTAATTTTTCTCAAATAAAAGAAGTATTTTTCAAAAAAAATGCAATTTTGACACCTTTTAAGGGAGAACCCTTTTTAAAACCAATATTTGACATTTTTATAAATAAAATTTAACTCAATTAAATTCTTCTTTAGAATCGGGACCTAAAAATTTAGTTCGGATAAATTTTTGGTACTTTTCTGATAACTTTCATATTTCGACGATTAGTGAAAAATACAATGTTTTAATTGAAAACAACTTTTTTAATTGAAATAATTTATAGTGTAAAATTATGTATATGAATGTTTTTGAAGTATAATTAGATTATATTTTTATCATTTAATACAATGTAGTTCATTATAAGTAATTTCACATTTAAATTTGACACAAACACATATCAATCTTTTGATAGTTATTACTTTTTAAAACCCCGCTTTTTGGTTTTGACAACAAGAATTAATTTTAAATTAATAAATGAAACTTATATTTTTTTAATTATATAAAATAGAATTCATTTTTTAATTAGTAATATCAAAATTATATTTGGGTAAATTTTTGGTATTTTTCTGAAAACATTCAATTTTTTTATGAATACTGAAAAACACTGTATTATTATTTAAAACCGAATTTTTATTTAAATAATTATTTATTTATTTTTAATTTTTTTAGGTCAAAATAGATAAATAATACCTATATATTTTCAATTTAATTCATTGGATTCATTTTATAATAAGTTTAGAA
Source organism: Viscum album (assembly GCA_963277665.1). Classification (NCBI taxonomy): domain Eukaryota; kingdom Viridiplantae; phylum Streptophyta; class Magnoliopsida; order Santalales; family Viscaceae; genus Viscum; species Viscum album. The sequence continues at coordinate 211,735,981 of OY728164.1, forward strand.
ACAAAAAATTTTATTGAACTTTTTACCATCTTTTACCCACCTTCTAGGAGCATTTGCAAATTTACATAAAACTTAATTTTACCAATTATGTGAGTTGAATTTCAAAACTATTAGAGACACTATTGACATCAATAAGTAAAATTTGGTTCAATAAAATGAAAATAAATATTGGTAAATAGAAACTTTTGACTTTTATTTACTATGGTTAAAAGTAAATAGGGTAATTAAGGGTAAAATGATATTATAATTACCCTAACACATGTCCTAATTATATTGGATAAGTTTAATTCGGCCAAAAACAACCTTAATAAAATAATATTATTCTATTTTGTCCTCTTGGATTAGAATAGAACATTTATTATTATTTTATTTCAAGAAGAGTTAAAAGAGTTAAATTCAATGTTTAATAACAAAACCATTTTTAATATGTGTTTACACACAATATAAATTCGACTATAAATTTTAATTATAAAGATAAAAATATTTCCTACATAATGGTATTTTATTTATAATTTTTAGTCATTAAATAATTTAATTTATTTATGACATAATGATGATGCATTAATTACCTTAATAATAAAATATTAAAATAATTGATATTATAAATATCCAAATAAATGAAAATTGAGAATTATGATGAATTAAATTAATTTTATAGGTTAATATTACATGTTAGGGTTGTTTAAATAAATTTTATTTTAAGTTATAAAGTAATTTTGGCTTTCAAAAAAATCAAATACTAAATAGTGTCAAAATTGACATAATTGAGTTTTTAAAACAAATACTATATTATTAATTCATATAATATTCCTAAAAATATAAGGTTCAGCCAAAATACATAGATAAGGTTATATATATTCTTACTGAACCACTTGGGGTTATATTGTCTTGTTATAGTAAGTTTATTAACCATATAATATAAAGCTATAAAGAGACATGGTAAATGTCAAACTATTTAACTAGGAGTTAAATCTAAAAGATAAGGTTAATATGGTGACCTAAACATGTATAAAACTTATTGGTTGAGATTTGTTCGACCCATAACCACCTTATACTCAAAATAAATTATTTTGTATCCATTAGAAACCAAAAATGAGTTTATTATAAAATAATATTTTAAGATTTTTCTAAAGTGATCGTCACATATCTTATAAAAGGGTACATCCCCTTATCTTTATTTCACACCTCCAAAGCCAATTGTATAGGCCAAAACCTATCCAAATATCCTCTCAACTATCCCCCCTTAATCCTATAGGCCTTAATTTGATCATAAAATTAACCTATGGATCTCTTTTGATCAACTCAAAATGAAACACCCGAAGAAGTGGTAATAATTTCTCCACCATCTTTCAAATTTTTTATTCTTCCAATTCATCTTTCTTTGTTGTTTCCATAAAAAAATAATAACTACAGTACCTTATAAACACATTTATTTTATTATAAATATGGTACAACCATATTTTTTATTCTACCCATCCTATAAATGACAACGTCACCATATGTGCGTACATACGGCTAACCGTCTCCACGTCATGGTGTAGTTTGTTATTCAAACACTTCATTATTTGTATTGGTATAATAATGAGTATAAATAATTTAAATAATAAATATAACTTGTTAAATATTCTTTATATATGATATACCATCCAATTACATACGATTTTACTATCAATATAATGATATTGTCGCTCGTGCGTACGTACGGATTACCGTCTCCACGAACACAATGAGATGCATTACCACATTCACCATTCAACCCTGATTATAAAAATATATATTATTAATAAGTATGTAATATATGAAATAATAATTCTATTGTGTATATATATATATACGTACATGTATCTTATTCACTTACTTTCGTTCAATACGATATGAAAATGGAAACAACGTTTATGCGTATGTACGGCATACCATCTCCATAAACGGTGTCTTCCATTTCATATATATATATATTATAAATATTTATATTCTAAATATATATGATTTATAAGTCAAGGTTTTTAATCTTCAAGTACTTAAATCATGATCTAAATGATACCATCAAGAATAACAAGTTAAAACACATACGATAAAGAAAGCGATTATTACCCAAAATGTTAATTTAACATGAAAATAAATATTAAATGGGTAGTATAAAATCATAAATTAATCATTTATGATATAATAAATATGAATATGGATCTGGTATAATTTAATAACATACTATGGTCATTATATAGTAGGTTAAACATACCATCAACCAATAGAAAGTGCAAGGTAAGGGTTAATTCCACAATCTCTTTATTATATGAGGTTGTTTTTACGTAAATATCTACTGGGAAATATTTATTATCCATGTTCATGTTTCATAAAATAGCTTTCAAAGGTATTCTTTTTAAGGGAATTTTTTACTAAAAAATCATTTTAAATGTTTTAAATATTTATTATTCTAAACCTTTCTCACTAATGTCTATGTTTTCAATGTGATTTTAAGGATTTAGTTATATAGACATGAATGTTTTAAAATGTTATTTCCTTTAAAAAGTTTCAAAGTGGTAAGGGACACTTTTATTAAAAACTCTTTTTAAATGACTTCCATTAAAAATTATGCGACTCTTAAATGATTTCTTGAAAAAGGGATATTTCTCTCAAATATTTTTACTGATCATTTTAAACTATGTCAACATCCTTTATAGGATATTATTCTTGATTGAGGTTGATTTATTATGATACAAATCTTCCATATTGTATTGAATGTTTTTTGATATGTTTGATTGTGGATGTGTTATTTTTATACCATTCATGGTTTATGGATAAAGTATTGACATTTCATTTTACAGTTTTAATACGAATGTTTATGTTTTGTTTAAACCTTTTCATATGACGAATGGATTGGACTTAGTAAGTGGCTGGTGGAGACCTCCATAGCTCCTCAATGCATCAGTAGGTCACATGAGAAAAACTAGTGTCATGGAACAAGGCCTTGACAAAATATTATTTGTAGTCTTGGAACAAGGCCTTGACTATGTGGTTATGGAGTCTGGCATTATGCATTCCATCATTATGAAAATAGCTATTGATAATACATGTGATTATTTGACTAATAGAATATCCATATGAATAAGTAAATGGAATTATTTGATTTATTTTTTCCATATTATACTGAAGTTTATGTTTAAAAGGCTTTGGTTTTAGTTTTATACATTTCCATAAATGTTAATTCTTATTTGTGAAAGTTTCTTCTATATTTTTATCATTACTGAGTGTTTGAGAACACCCCTTTCTTATGTTTTATTTTCCCCGGATTCCAATAAGTATTTTATGATTGATAAGTAGGGTTAAGCTAGGGGATTAATTGTGTTCTCAAAGGATAATTTATATTGTGTATTATTTTCTAATGTGTAATGTGACATTAATGTATGTAATATATTTTTCAAGACTGCTAAACTGGTCAGTCTTCAGGACATGATTCCTTGTAATCATGCCAATGTTTTAAAATAATGAACCGACTGTGGGCTTCTCGGGTCGAGGCATTATAGTTGGTATCAGAGGAATTTTATCAACAACCTTGGAAATAGATTTAGATAAACTCTGATTAGAGAACATTACCCTAAGATAGACTTTGATGATTAGTATAGAATAACTTCCTAGAATTTTGGTAATGTAGAGATTTTGTGTGTTTTCCAAGCAATACATTCTTGTCTCGATACGGGTTGGTAGAGAAGGCTTTGAAACAGATGTACCTAGGAGTGAAAACTTTGATGAGGAGTTTTTGGGTTGACCTGGGGTATCATGGTACATGACAATGGGCCTTGTTTCACTCTGTGTTACGACACTCCTGGGGGACATTCTTATTATAAATCCCATTTTCATTACAGTCCATTATGAATGATTTAGGAGTAAATACTTCCTCAAAGAAAATATTTTATGATTATATATTATATGAATAATATTTTTAATTTATGTTAGGTATTTTAAAAGTTTTGAATTATGAATTGGGGTTCATAAACTAACCTAATATATGCCATTTTTAAGAAATGGCGCCTAGTAGAAGGAATGAGAATTCCAGCAGCACACATGGTTGAAAGATTAAGAAGGGTCATATCCTACATGGTATTAATCCAAAATTTTAAAGGGAAATATTCTCCCATGTATTCTCATCATATGAAGAAATAGTGTCATGTTTTAATAAGATAAGTAAATAATTCTATGAGTCCTACGGATTTGAAGGGAAGCAAGAGAAGAAAGGGATGGAAGAGAGAAAGATGGATAAAGGGAAGAGGGGAAAGAAGGATTTTCCCATATGTGGAAAGAATCACCTTGGTAAATTCTTGAAGGGAATGGGAGTTTGTTATAATTGTGGAGAAAAATGAAACCAATTATGTGATTTAAAGGGTAATAAAAAGGTTTCAAATGTACAATACTTCATCCGCGAGGATTTAGGACACTATGTGAAGCAATTTCCAAATCATCTGAGTATACCCCAAATGTTGGTATTGGATAGTAATCAAGTTATGATACTACTGAAGATTAATAGGAATGATTATATTTCTTATTTTTTTATTAAAGTATTGTTTCATTTAAGTATTGTATTAATTATGTACATGTTATAAGAATTATAGAGTATAAAAATAGTGTATTGTAGTACTATTTCATTAAGGGCTTGAGACTGTGTGGAACCAAGAAAAGTGACTCAATAGCAGGTTAATTGTTTTGGAAAAAATATTTTTGAGATAAAGATAATCCATAATATGTTTATGATACTGAGGTAGTGATTTTTGAATAATATATGATTGATTTGGATAAATTATATTGGATATTCTTAACTACCTTGAAACTAATTAATCCTCCCCTAATGGCCCAAAGGCCTTCATTTTTATTGATTTTTGATAATCCACCTTTCAAGGGATGAGGTGGAACCCTAAAATGCTTGTAGGTGAAAGATTACATGCTCGTAGGCCTTATAGGAATTCATTTCCCTTAGTCACAAACATTACATACCACCTAGAATAACTACTTGGAACTACTCCTCCCCAGCATCTTCATCGTGAAATCAGCTCTCCACCTTCACATGGCTATTTGGCTAGGCATTCCCGTGCATCCACAGGCTTTCCCCGATGGCAGGTGCCATACCCTCTCATTCTTGCAATCCGTTTAGCTTCGGTTGTGGTGAAAGATTCTTATTCATCCTCCTTTTAGAGATTGTTCCTTGTAGGTTTTAGTCTGGTTTGTATCTGCACAAAGGTGGCCCGAAGGCCTTGAAGTGGCCCAAAGGCCCAACTGACCCGAAGGCCTGGGTTCCCGAAGGCAAATGAAGGACCCGGGGACCAAATCAGAGGCCCGAAGGCCCAAACGAGGGCATATTCTTGGCTGCTACAGTGCCAAACAGTGCCTACTACAGTTCCCTCTATAGTACCTGCTACAGTGCTGCACAGTTCCCGCTACAGTATCGCTACAATCCCTGCTACAGTACTGCAACAGTACCCCCAGAAATTGTACCTCCGCCTGGACTTGATCCCTGGTCGCTTGGATGCACAAACATAGACCTTGCCAACTGGGCTAACGCTTATGTGCACCTTGAAACTGAGTGATGATTTGTATATTCCATAATTGTTGGAGTTTACAACATTTTTGGATAGAAGGATTATATCTAGTATTATATAAAGAATAAGGGAGCACGAATGTAATCAATATGGTTTTATGGTAATTCCGGGTGTTATATTCTTTTAAAAGAATACATGATGAGGGTATTCACATGTTATTACTTGGAAAAAAGGCTCTTCATTGTGTTTACCTTCCTTATAAATTTTGGCATGTGAGTTTGGAAAAAAGTATTTTGGATAATTATAAAGGTTTTAATCAATTAATTTTGACATTGGATACTATTGTTAAGGTTAAATTATTTCTTGAGATTATTTTTGGATAGTCATAAAAAAGGACAACCCGGAGGTCGGGCGACAACCTGTCACGTCCGGAAAGTCCGTGAGACTTGAACCCACAACCAAAAGGCGACAAGGATGGATCACCTACTACTAGAATACGTGATGCTCTGGTTTGTATAATGTAGTTTTTTTAAATAGTCTGACAAATGAACTATAAATTAATTATTTTTAGAACCCTATATGATTAGAATAAATTAAATATTTTTGAATTCTATTATCTTTTGGAGTGAAAGATGAATTTGTGGTCAGAATTAGTTTAAGGATGAAACTCTACTTGTCAGGTATATTTTTTCCCTCTTATTCTGTGAATAAATTAATTCTTAAACCTTAGGGAAGGGATATTAAAACCAAAAATGTGTTATCCTAATACCTTATGTTTTGTTGAACTAATGATATTTTAAATCATCATAGATTGATGGCTTTGAGGCCCTCAATTTTACACTTGTTTGTGATTGATGACCTCAATTGCTCCCTATAAATATTTATGATTTTCCTCCAATTATGTGTCTCTAATTGCAACTAATGTTCTTTTAATTGAGAAATAATTTGGTGTTAACTTTTTTATTCCCGTTCCCTCTTATTAAGACTAAATTTTATTAACCCAATTTCCGATGTGGGTTTTCCAAAAAGGTGTTTTTCTATTTTAACATTTTATTTTCGAAGAACAATTTCAAATTGCGATGACGCAATTTATTGAAGGAAGGAAGAATGTAACACCCCAATATTTTATAGTATGTTATCTCATTAAAATAATTTAATAGCTTGCACTAGACGCAACACTGAGTTCGAGCACACCACAACTTACCAAACTAGACGTTCAAAAAGCGGTTATGAGTAGTATTATCTGAATTTTGAATATTATATACTCTATATAATTTTAGCATCCATATTATGTGTTTCTTAGATATAATTTAAGAACAAATTAATTTTTTCAGATAAAAGAAATATTTTTCAAAAAATGAAATTTTACCTCCTTATAAGGGTGAACCATTTTTAAAACCAATATTTGACACCTTTATATATTAAATTTAATGAAATTAAATTTTTCATTAGAAGCAGAACATAAAAATTTAGTCTGGATAAATTTTTGGTACTTTTCTGATAACATTCATATTTTGACGAATAGTGAAAAATATTATGTTTTAATTGAAAATAACTTTTTTAATAGAAATATTTTGTAGTGTTAAATTATACTTATGAAAGTTTTTGAATTATAGTTAGATTATATTTTTATAATTTAAAACAATTTAGGTCATTATAAGTAATTTTACATTTAAATTTAATATAAACACATGTCAATCTTTTGATAATTTTTACTTTTTAAAAACCTTCTTTTTGGTTTGACAATGGGAATTAATTTTAATTTAAGAAGTGAAACTTCTATGTTTTGAATTTGGTAAAATAGACTTAATTTTTGAGTTTGGAATATCAAAATTATATTAGGGTGAATTTTTGGTATTTTTTGAAAACATTCAATATTTGATGAATAGTGAAAAACACTACATTGTTTTTAAAACTGACTTTTTATTTAAATAATTATTTATTTTATTTTAATTTGTTTTATGTCAAAATAGATAAATAATACCTATATATGTTCAATTTAATTCATTATATTCATTTTATAATAAGTTTATATATGTATAATTTTATTGAACTTTTTACCGTCTTTTATCCACCTTCTAGGAGCATTTGTAAATTTGCATAAAACATTATTTTACCACTTCTGTGAGTTGAATTTCAAAAATCCAAGAGACATGGTTGACATAATTAAGTAAAATTTACTTCAATAAGATGAAAATAATTTTTTGTGAATAGTAACTTTTGACTTTTATTTACCACGGTTAAAAGTAAATAGGTTAATTAAGGGTAAAATGATATTATAATTACCCTAAAAATGTCTTAATTATATTGGATTAGTGTAATTGCACTAGAAACAAACTTAGGAATAAAATATTATCCTCTTTGGTCCACTTGGAATAGATTGGGATATTTATTATTATTTTATTTAAAGAAGAGTTAAAAGAGTTATATTCAAAGTTTAATAACTAAACCATTTTTAATATAAGGTTACACACAATATAAATTAGACTATAAATATTCATTATAATGATAAAAATATTTTCTATATAATTTTATTTTATTTAAAAAATTTAGACATTAAATAATTTAATTTAATTATGGCACAATGAAAATGAAGTAATTACCTTAATAATGAAATATTAAAATAATTGATATCATAAATATCAAAATGAATGTAAATTGAGACTTTTGATTAATTCCAATAATTTTATAGGTTAATATGATATTTTAGGGTTCATTAAATAAATTTTATTTGAAGTGATAAAGTTTTTATGTCTTTCAAAAAAATCAAATACTAAATAGTGTCAAAATTGACATAATTGAGTTTTTAAAAAACTACTATATTATTAATTGATATAATATTTATAAAAAACTAAGGTTCATCCAAAGTACATATATAATTTATATATATTAATAATTAACCACTTGGGGCTCTCTTTTCTTATTATAGTAAGTTTATTAACAATATATTATAAAAATTTAAAGGGACATGGTAAATGTCGATCTATTTAACTAAGAGTTAAATCTAAAAGATAAAGTTAATATTGTGACCTAAACCTGTATAAAACCTATTGGTTGAAAGGTTTTAAATACATACTCGCCTTATTCTCCAAATAAATCATTTTGTATTCATTATAATCCGAAATTGATTTTATCAAAAAATAATATTTCAAGCTTTTCCTAAAGTGACCCTCACATCTCTTATAAAAGGATACTTCCCTTTCTTTTCATTTCACGCTTTTAGAGCCATTTGGATTAGAAAAACCCTGACCAAATATCCTCTAAATATCCTCCCTTCAACATAGAGTCCTTACTTTGATCATAAATCCAACATAAGGAGCCTTTCTGATCAACTCAAAATGAAACACCCGAAGAAGAGGTAATAATTTCACCACCCTCTTTCAAGTTCTTTTCTTCTTCCACTTCCTATTTCTTTATTGGTTCCATACCAAAATAATAACTCCAGTACCTTATAAATAATGTTATGTTATTATAAATATGGTAAAACCATATTTTTTATTCTATCCATACTATAAATGACAGTCACCATACGTACGTACGTATGGCTTACCGTCTCATGGTCGTGGTGTAGTTAGTTATTCAAACACTTTATTATTTGGATGGGTATAATAATGAGTATAAATAATGTAAATAATAAATATAACATGTTAATTATTCTGTATATATGATATACTATCCAATTTCATATGATTTTACCATCAATATAGTGATATTGTTGCTCGTGTGTACGTACGAATAACAATCTCCACGAACGTGATGAGATTCATTCCCACGTTCACCATTCAACGATGATTATAAAAATTTATATTTTTAATAATTATGTAATATATGACATAATAATTCAACTGAAGATATATATATATATATATACTTACATATATCTTATTCACTTTCTTTCGTTCAATACGATATGAAAACGAAAACAACATTTATACGTATATACGGCCTACCGTCTCCATAAATAGTGCCTTCCATTTCATATATATATCTATTATAAATATTTATATTATAAATATATATGATATATGACTCAAGGTTTATATTTTTGAAGTATTTAAATCCTTATCTAAATGATACGATCAAGAATAACAAGTTAAAATATGTACGATAAACAAAGAGATTATTACCCAAAATGTTAATTTAACATGAAAATCATTATTAAATGGGTAGTATAAAGTCATAAATGAATCATGTATGATATAATAAATATGAATATGGATCTATTATAATTTAATAACATGCTATGGTCATTATACAAGAGGTTAAACATACCCTCAACCAAAGAAAAGTGCAAAGTAAGGGTTAATTCCACAATCTCTTTATCATATTAGGTTGTTTTTACGTAAGTATCTACTGGGACATCTTTATTATCTATGCCTATATTTCATAAAAGATATTTCAAAGGGAATATTTTTAAGTGAATTTTTTAATAAAACATCATTTTAAATGTTTTAAAGATTTATTCTTCTAAACCTTTCTCATTAATGTCTATGTTTCCAAAATGGTTTTAAGTATTTATTTATATGAACATCAATGTTTTAAAATGTCAATTCCTTTCAAAAGATTCAAAGTGGTATGGGAAAATTTGATCCAAAACTATTTTTTAAATGAATTCCTTTATAAATTATGTGACATTTAAATGATTTCATGAAAAAGGGATATTTCTCTCAAATATTTTTACTGATCATTTTCAACTATGTCAACATCTTTTACGGGATGTTATTATTGATCGAGGTTGATTTATTATGATACAAATATTACATATGGTATTGAATTTTTTGTGATATGTTTGACTATGGATGTGTTATTTTTATACCATTCATGGGTTATTGATAAAGTATTGACATTTCGTATTCTATTTTTTATATGAATGTTTATGTTATGTTTAAACCTTTTCATATGTGGAATTCTTTGGACTTAGTAAGTGATGGGTGGAGCCTTCTATAGCTCCTAGATGCATCAGTAGGTCTCATGAGAAAAACTAGTATCTTGGGACAAGGCCTTGACAAAATATTATTGGTATTCTTGGCACAAAGCCTTCACTATGTGGTTATAAAGTTTGGAATTATGCATTCTGTCATTATTAAATTAGCTATTGATATTACATGTGATTATTCTACTAGTAGAATATTCATGTGAATAAGTAAATGGAATTATTTGATTTATCTTTTCCATATTATGTTGAAGCTTAAGTTTAAATGGATTTTGTTTTAGTTTTATGCATTGACTTAAATGTTTATGTTTATTTGTTAAAGTTTCTGTTATATTGTTATCCTTACTGAGCATTTGAGCTCACCCCTTTCTAATATTTTGTTTTCTCAGGATTCCAAGAGTGTTTTATGATTGATAAGAAGGGTTAATTTAGAGGATTAATGGCGTTATCAAAGGATCATTTATGTTGTGTTTTATTTTCTAATATATAATGTAATTTTCATGTATGTAGTCTATTTTCCAAGACTGCTAAACTAATCAGTCTTTCAGGACTTGATTCCTTATAATCATTCCAATGTATTAAAATAATGCATCGACTCTGGTCTTCTGGGGTCAGGGCATTACAATTTTCATATTTTCATTTCCCATTAATGTTATCTTATTTGAAAACCTAGTTTTGCAGTGACCTTTTTACTTCTTTTCCCAATTTTTAAGAGGAATTTTTATTAACCCTTTTTATGATGTAGGTTTACCATAAAGTAATTTTTCAAATGTCAAACCCTTGACTTCCAAGCCCAAGTTCAAATTGCTAAGACACAGTTTATTGGAGAGGGGAGAATGTAACACCCTGTGATTTTATGGTATGTTTATTTTTAAATAAATTTAATATATTTGATATCTTGTGGCGAATGAAGCATTGATATTTTAAAATAACACTATTTTTGATATTGTATACAATATGCAACACCGAGCTTCAACAAACCTCAAAATATTATTATTTAAATATATATGCTATAATCCAGCCATTAAATTGGATGGTATGAATGGTATTAATAAAATTATTAAATATATATATATAAGACCTTATCAAAAAAATATTAATTAATTATCATGAAATAAGTACTCAATTTTCAAAAAAAAAATATTTTATGATTCAAAAATATGTTTTCTTCAAAAATGATTTTTATAGATTTTTGTGAAAAAATATTATAATTAATTTATGGAAATTAAAAAATATATATTAATAAAAATAATAACATTTTTTTAATTATAATATTCAAATTATATTAGGGTGAAATAGTCATATATTTTCAGAAAAGGTTTATTTTTCAGTGAATAGTGAAAAAAATACCTTTTTTACAATTGTATTTTTGTTTCAACCATTTTCAAAGTTCCATTTAATTTTAAAATGGTAATTTATTTCTATTATATTATGAATAATACAATTAGGTTTATTTAAATAAATTTTATAATTGAATGTTTTTATTGAAATATTTTTATACAAAAAAAGTCATTTTTAAGAAAAACTAATATTTTCTAAAAAGTTGCTTTTATCACATTTTTCATACATATTTTAAAATTAATTTTTAACTCTAATAAAAATTGAATTTGATCAAATTGATTCCATATTTTTAATCAGGATGATAAAATTTCACCAATAGTTCCCTTTCATTTTTTGTCATTATGAATAGTAACCATAGTAATTTTTGTTACCATAGTACAGGGTAAATCAAATAATTAAGGTTAAAAATAAAATGATAAGTACTAAAAAATGACCCTAACACTTGAATAAATTTCATTATATGATAAAAAATTTCTATACACACCCAATATTCAGTTATATGACCTTCATTTATTATTTTTATGAGATTATGACCGTTATAATATTTTATTTGATGAAAAGTCAAAAATGTCACACTTGTTTTTAATAACAATAATATTTCTAACATAGGTATAATAATATGATATTTTATTTATAAACACTATTTTAAAATAAAATTATTTATCTTCATTAGGTTAATTTATTGTTAACTTTTTGTGAAGAAATAATTACCTTAGATACTTACAAAACGCTCATGAGGTAATTATTTAACTAAAGTAAACATATAATAAATGATATTAAAATAATTTAAAGTATTATAATTTGGAATATTTAATGTTTACCATGAATTTTATATACCTATATGAAATATTATATTGGTTTTAAATTGTTAAATTCTATTTCCATATTTTTCTTGACATATTTAAAGTCAAATTAAATGACTAGTATCAAAATTGACATTAATAATATTTTATAAAAAATTTATTTTATTAAATTATTTACAAATTGTAAAAATATTATATTCAGAAATTTTAATATATTATGGTTTAATACATCACCCATGTTCCACTTATGGGTCACATTTACTTTTATAGTAACATTATTAACCCATTGTGATTAAAATAGTTGTTACTGCAGTTATGGTAAAAAAAAAATTAACCAAGGGATAATAAAAAATATAAGGATTAAAATGATATAAAAACTTGTATAAATTTAATTTTATGATTAATTCTAGATCCTATACTATATTTATTTTAATTAATGGATATTTGGAAGTATTTGGATCTAGAATATCTTTATTATATTTTATTGTTTTATGAAATTCCAAAGGTTCCCCTAACATCAATTATAAAAGGACACCCATTCCTTCACTTCTTTACACCAATTTTATCCATATATATTTACAAAAAACCTACCCATTACCCTTATAAAAATAATTATCAAAGTTCTTAATGTTATTTCGATTCCAAAATATCAACCCTAGTTCCTTTAAAAAGATATCTGAAGGGAGTCCACCGAAGAAGAGGTAATTGTCTTTACTGACTCTTTCAAGTTTATTTCTTCTTCTACTTCATCTTCATTTGTTTTACCCATAATAAAATAATAACTCAAGTATCATAAATATACTTATATGTTATTATGATTATGGTATAATAATATTCTATCTATTTTTCATCCCATGAAAAGTGAAAGCATCTTTAGGGCGTATGTACGGCTTATCGTCTCAACATAGCGGTGTAATTCATTTTTCATCACTACATTACTTAGATGGTTATAAGGATGTAAATAATGAGTGTGTATTATATTTAGGATTTAAATGTTATTATGTATCTATAATATCATATATAAATCATTTCCTTCTAATTCATTATAAAATTATAACATCGTTTGCGTGTATGTATGGACTACCACCTCCATGAGGTGATGTGATCCCTTTTTCATTTATGATTTACAAGGATATTAATATTGTTATATTCAATGAATATATATATATATATGTGTGTTTTATTTATATGATATAATAATTATTATTTTTAAGGATAATTTTTATTAACATTTCGTTCGATTCAGCCATCGAAAGGTGAAAAAATGTTCATGCGTATGTATGGATTATTGTCTCCCTCAACAATGTTATTCATTTTTCTATCAATAACTTTTATGGATGAAATTTAATATGTATGAACTGAATATAAATTATATTTATATCATTTTTAACCTTATTTATTTTATGTAACAATGATAAAATTAAAATTTCTAAAACTACAAAACAAAAATATACATGAAAAACAAAGTGGTTATTACCCATAACAGTGATTTTAACAAATAATTATTAATAAATGGGTGATAAAAGGTTATAAGTTATTTATATTTGGTATTATATATATGATTATGGTTATTTAATAAATTTACAATAAATATATTTTTATTTTAAAGCATTTTCAAACACGTAAAAAGAAATTCTAACCTAAGGTAAGAGTTTCTCATCTCACTTTTACCTCTCTAAGATATATGTCATATTCACCACTTATTTATTTTATATGGTGTATTTAATTACCCTTTGAAATATTATATCATGAATATATTTATACTAATGTTATTTAAAGTTTCATTTGAAGTTATTTATTTCATTGGGCTTATGATTCAAAACAAATCAAAGTGGTAAGGGTTCAAATCACAATCTCATCATTATTCAGGATTGTTTATTTTTAAGCCTTATCTAAGGAATATTTCCCTTCCATGTCTATTTATTATAAAAATATTTTAATTTTTTTTATGTTATAAATTTATTTTTTAAATTCAGTTTTACTCTTATTTTTCTTTTTACAAAATGTTTCAAAAGGAATCTTCGTGTCATTTTTAGAATGAGGTGTTTTTTGATTTTTTTTAAAAAAATTATGAAAGGAATAATTTTTAACTTATTTACCATGAAATGAATTTACCACCATCATGAATAATAAATTATTTGATTCTTCCTTTACAATTTTACAATATTATCTTCAAATACATTTTTCCTTCATATTTTTCATAGATTTTTAATGTGATTTTCAATGTAAAAAAAGGTATTTTCCTCAATAAATATTTCAATAATCAATTTAAAGTATTTTCATCTATTTCAACATTATTTTTTGAATATTTTTTTTATAATTTACTCTAATCATACCATTAAACATATTTCTTTGGATGGTTTATGATCAATTTTATTGGGGAAATTATTGATATTCTATATAACCAGTTCTTCCAATATAGATATTTATTTATTTTCTTTAAGTCATGTTGATTATGTTGTATTTTTTATTCATATTAAGAATAAATTAGACTTAATAACTGATGGGTGGTATCCTCTATAACCCCTTTATGCATCATTAGGTCTCATGAGACAAACTAGCTTAGGTTTTGGCTAAGTCCTTACCCATTTATTAAGATGTCATGGCATAAGGCCTTGATGGTATTTTTAGATATCTTGGTCGAGGACTTAATGGTATGTTTTAGATGCTTTTAATTATACATTACATCATTATGAAATCATTTACTGATGTCCATGTGATTATATGATTTTTTTATGATATCCATTGATAAGATTCCATCTCATTTGATTATTTATTTGGCATTATTTGGTCATCATTTATTCTTACCATATTACTTATGCCTTATTTAGCTTCCACATATTAAGAACCCTTACTGAGTATCAGATATCACCCCATTTATATTTTTTGATTCCCCAAGATACCAGGAAATTTTTTATGATTTATATACAGTTTTATTCTAAATGGTACAATGGTTCTCTGAAAGAATACACTATGTTGTATTTTAAAATTTAAAATGTAATATGAAATTAAAGTATGTAATACTTCACCAATAATAATAAACTATTTTTTACTTTGTGATGTGATTGCTTTTATTTAGTTCTAATTTAATAAATTAACCATTAGATCTGATCTATTGGATTTGGGGTCTTTACACATTCAATTTGAAATATAATTATTACATGTTTTAGATTTCATTGTTAATAATATTAAATGAGTAAAATAAATCATTAATGATTTGATATATTTGTGAGATTATAAATTTAATGAAACTTTATTTAGGGGGACTATTAAATTTATATAGATAAAATTCCTCCCACATTTTTCATGATTTAAATTTCTAAAATTTATGTGGATTAGTTTTTTATTATTATTCAAGAAATAATTGATTTTCAAATTATATATTTTCCATTACTCTGATTATTTTAATCTAATTTGTTCATATTCTTCTTATAACTATTTATTTAGAGATACATGGGGAATTTAAATCTAATAGAACATTCATTATATATTTTCAAGTCTATAATTGAAAAAAAAACATTTAATATAATTGAGAAAATTTTATTTTAAACCCTTATTATTTGATACCAACCATTAATTTGTATATTTATTTTAATCCCATGGAGTCCATGAATTAACTTTTTAGAAATATCCACATTAAAATCCTATTATATCCTTCTAAACCAGCTTTTGGAGTTTTTATCATCATAAATGGATTGAGTGTGGGGTAAGAGATCTATATAGTGGAAAATAATTCTCTATATTGAGATTTAAATGTGAAGTGTTTCATTGGACTTTTGGGGAAGGTGTAAGAATTACTTACATTGTATTCTATTTTTTATGTCATGGGAAAAAATTTAAAAAAGAATTACTAAAAGAGGTGGAAAAAAAATCATTATCGAAAAATATTGGAGAAAAATATTGATATTGAGAGAATATATTATTGAAAGAGAGAGTAAGTTATTCATTATTCTTTCTTTTTATATTTACGATCACTTACCTTGACTTTGTGAAGTGTGGTGTGATGAAATTATTTTAATAGGGTTATTTTTTTTTGAGTTTTTACATTAAATATCTTATAATTTAATTTAAAGGTATCCTTCTTTTTGAGCCTTCAATTTTCAAATCATTAGATACCATCCCTTTAACCTCAGAGTTATTATAATTATAATTTTATTTCCTCATGATTAATGTTGATATTTTTTAGTAGAAGGTTGAGATTTTATATTTATTTAAATCATGTGTCTAAGATACATGTAATTGAGGTATGGGCATAAATATAGTAAATTTTTACCATCATTGGTGAGAGAAAATACTTCAAAGTGGGGTAGACTACAAGTGGCATGCATGATAATAATGAATTACAAAATTTTAATGGAAGTTGTGAGAAGCACTAAAATTTTTAAAGGGAAGAGTAAAATGAATAATTGACTTATTTTTCTTAAATACTAAAAAGGTAAAAAATATATCTTATGTGAAGCATGGAATTTTATTTCCTCATTGATAATTTCTTGATTTTTTTTATGTTATAAATAAAATATTAGTAATATGGTCTTCTTTTTTGATTTAGTAGAGATTTATTCTTGTGGAAAAGAAATATTTATGTGTGGGGATATTTTAGGATTACATTTCATGCATCGATTTTTTAAAATTAAATTCATTGATCTTTTTACTTAAGTACAGTTTTCTATTTATTCATTGTTATTTGTATTTTATAGAAGGAATTATTAAAATTTTGAATTTGTGTAAAATAAAAAATATTAATGTTTGATGAATAAAATTTCAATGGAAAAATTGAAGTGAAAAAATTGTGTCCATAAACTTAGACAAGAGGAATGAAAGGGGTACATTGAAGCATAGTGAGATAAGCATGTTGATGTAAATAGAGAGAACCTAACATAAGGGAAGTCCTAGTAACGAGAGCCGATGTGGGGTGGCATCGGTAGGGGGTCGGGGTATGGGTTGGTTCCATGATGGAGCAACAATATTCCCTATAGCAGCCGTATATGAGAAGAAGGAAATTTTTGAGTGAAAAATCATTATAGGACAATGAAAAAATGTGGCATTCTTTAACTAACATCAAGGATTTTTTAGGGATGATGCCCATATCACTTTACTTAGATATAACCAAGTCTACCCTTTGTGTCACTACAATTTGAGCCTATACTAGAGAACCAATATCATAGTCAGTAGAGCTCGAGTTAGTGGATAAAGTTTCATAGGCCTACAAGCATATAACAATTCTATACCATAACCAACCTAAAGAATTGAGATAACCGATATCATTGCATCATGTTCTTCATTAAAAAACCATGGGCTTTGCATGTATGCAAATATTATTTAGTCATCACATTGTTGTGTTGTGTGTGTGTTCACATGTGAGGGTGATCTATGCTTGAATGAAGAATCATTTATGAAGTAGAGGATCTTTTTCAATTTATATGAAATAATAAGGAGTTTTGGAAGGAGAAACTATCATTTGGGGTTACATTTCACTATAGAGGGTCTCGTTATGGTAAGTATTTGAGGATCCAAGATCTGTAGCTCAATGTAATAGTACCATATCCACGTTGTAGGCTGGATTCATAAAGGGTAAATTAGAGTCGAACATGGTTGGAGAATATGGGGAAATAGAGGTTCATGTTCCATGCTATAGTATTGTGTCATAGAGATTATATCAATAAAAATATAGAAATTCATCCTATCTCTCTCGTATATTATCTAAAGTTATATCCTTTGGGAGATATGGGATTTGTGTTACATGAGTTACTTATAGTCTATCTAAGTGGATATATAATATAAATATGAATTGAGATATAGAAAGATATAGAAAGAGGTATGGAAATATTTAGAATAAATATAGAAGTGTTTATGATTGAGAACTTGACTATAAATTGAGGTAGTCATTTTTAATTAAAGGGACCAATTCTAGGAGGTTTACTATTTCACTTTAGCTAGAGTATGATAGAGGCTTCATAGGTTTTTTTATTATTATTTTATACATCTCATGGATATAATGAGAGGGTAATTAGTTTTGGTTAGGTTTTTCTGATGTAATTCAATTTAAGTAATACTTTTATCCTATGATTTTTATGTTGGGTATTAATCTCATTATATTTTTTATTTAAATTTATCTTACTATCAATAATAGGTATTGACTTATTTTAAGATAGTTATTTTTGTTGTGATTACTAGAGTGTGACTTCCAACCTAACCATTAGCTTAGTTATCATTAAATATTTAAATATTTTTTCAGGTTACCCATTCTTTTAAGTTATCCAAAGTACCTGACTATGAGAAATTGTGAGCTAGATACTTGGAGAGTGTCTACCCCGACCAGGGTATTCTCTAGTAATCAATTTAGATAACTTCATGGATATCATCATCTATTTTATACCTCACTATTTCATGATCCATATATTTATAATTTTTAGTACATATAATACTCACTTTGTTATTTATAGGATAAAATAAAATAACTTTTAAATGAATATTTTAGGTCTTAAATATTGAATTGAATTTTTTACCATGTGTTTATGGGTTCAACCTTGAGGTTTACATTCCTATAGCACTTTTTATTGGGTTAGTATTTTTTTGACTTGAATTTTATGATTTCTAAACTTGTTTGAATCATGATAACTAAAAAGATCTTGTATTATAACAACATATTGATGATCACACAATATTTCTCACTGTTTTGTTAAAGGTATGTCGTTATATAGATTTTTCTAGGGTTCTTAATTAAATTGAGAAAATCTACCATTGAATTTGGTGATTAAATTGTGTATTTTGTGTGGATAGAATCTAGGTGCATTTCTGGAGTGGACTACACCTCATTGATCATGGTTTTGGGATAATTATATTATTGATTGAGTTTTTAGGAAATTATTCCTATTTGGATTAAATTGAGAAAATAATTATAAATTGTTATAATTAATTATTATCAGTTTTTTGGAATAAGATAGAAACTCATGAGATGATTTGAGGCTTCTATGAGCTCAGGTAGAGTGATAAATCTTTGGTTAAAGGTAATGACTCTATATAAGGTAGGTGGTCTATGAGTGTTTACCCATGGTTTATAAAAGAATCCATATACATGTGATATGCAGTTCCACCATTGTGGATGTGCAACCTATATTAAAAGAATTTTTTGATTAAAATAAAACACTTGTGGATAGATTCAATTGTTATGGTACACAATCAACCCTTGAGCACTAAATTAGTTCCTCAGTAATAAATATCCATGGTCATTATTATAAAAAGTATTCCTTAAGATGTATAGACCCACAAGGTTATTAATTAAATTAAAAGAATAAATTTATTGGGCCTCTGTATATGCTCTCTTAGACACCTTATTTTAGAGGAGGGAGTTAAACTATGATGATTAACTTGATTAGGCCATGAAGGAACTGTGAGACATTGTATAGCCCTTGAAATAGTTGATTATAAAGTGGGGTTAGTGTTCTACCCACACTGATATGTGAGTATCTTTTTGGTTACACCATATATATTTATGACAGGTTAATTTATTATATTATCATAGGATGACTTGGTATGTTAGATGGTCATTATTTCATCTCTCTAGAGTGATTCTAGTATAAAATTTCATATTAGGACTATGAGGCTATAATGATAGAATGGTGTTGTTGAGGGATTTTATGCCCTCCGAATGATAGGATAAGCCTCAGAGATGAGAATGGGATAGAGGATCCCATGGAGGGTGTTTGGACTATGGTGTGACTTAGGAAACCATGATGGGTTCCCTCGTATTATATTGACCCTAAATAGGGATAGTGTAGGGGAGTAGGTATTGTAAAATTTTGGTGTCACATTAGAACCCAAATATCAATGATGTGAGATCAATGTGGATGTAGTGATAATGATCGGTTTAGTTGTTTAGCCAACTCATATTTATCAATGATAAGTGATATTACGAGGTGGATTAAATCCCCCCATTTACAGATATTATAAAGGATTTTAAGGGTGTTCACTATGATTCGGTGATTGCATCTCATACTTCACATGATATTCCTATTATACATTCTATGTTCTAGTGGCTTCACCTTATACTTTATGTAATATGGCAAGGATACTTCTTAGGATTTGGTTGTTTCGCCTGATACTTTATAAGAGATTCCTAACAGACATACTAGGATCTAGTGTTTATACCTAATGATATGTGGAATGTCTAAGATACTCCTTAGGATTCATATGCTACACTCGATGACATATACATGCCTAGGATACTCCTTGGGATTCAGTTATTATACAAGATGATATATGGATGCCTAAGATACTCCCTAGGAAATGATCATTAAGCCTGATGACATATGGATTTTTAGGATACTCCCTTGGATACTATTATTATTCTTGATGACATATTGATGCTTAATATACTCTCTATGATCTTTTTTATGCCCGATGATATATAAGATTCCTAAAATACACCCTAGGACCCTGTTTTTATGCCTGATAATAAATGGATTCCATGGATACTCACTAGGATTAGACTATTTTTATTGATGATGTATGGGATTCATAGGATACTCCCTAGGATCTAGTTATTGCGCTTGATGAAATATGGATTCCTAAGTTATTTCCAAGGATTTGGTGATTACACATGATACTGTATAAGATTCCTTGGATACTTGATAAGCTATTATGTTTATACCTATTACATGATGAGTATATCATGAGATGGTTTAGGTGGGATGTTATACCCCCTAAGTGATTTTATATACTTATAATTAAATTATGGTTGGGTTTTTACCCAAACCTTGGTTTTATTATTCCATGTGATCATAGACCCTCTCACACTAGATGAAGTAGGTACGGTCAATATCAGGTGTCACCTTGAACCCAATGATTGATAGTGATTAATTTATTAGACTCTCACGCTTATTTATTTATTCTAAGTATATCACATGTGCATATAATACAATTATGGTTATTTCTGTTATGTCATTAGTAGTTCCCTACAGAGTTTTAGTCACACCCTGATCATGTGTCCATAGAATTTGGGTACTTAGTTATACCTCATTGAATATAGGTTTTTTTAGGTAAGAGACCCAATGTTGCATCATTCATCTAGAAATAATGTATGAGGATATAAATATTAGGCTGATTTGATTCTTATGGATGGTATTGGAGCCTACTTATACTTATTATTTTATTTATTTTTATATGGGATTTTCCCAGTGGGTGACCAGGTTGGGATGTGTATTCTTGAATTTCATTATCGTAGCATATATGTGTTTTATTACTTCTTCATACTATGAGTATTTGTGATGGATGTTGTTTGATTATTCTTTTTTTTTGTTCTACTTTTATATAAGAGTATATTATCCCCACATTAATACCTTGAACCCTTGCTTGTAGTGAATATCCCTTGGTGTATTGGGAGGTATGCCTAAGTGCATGTGACACTCCTATTATATACACTGGTGAGTGGTATAAGGAAGTGATGTGTTACATAAAAAATCAATCATCCCTCCATATGTGGATCATTTCCATGAAATTTTTTCTGAGTAAAATTCATGGTTTACGGCCAAGTAATTGGTTAATCTTTTGATCAAACTAATTCCAAGTAAATTTTCCTTATCCATTCCATAATATATGACTGAACCTAGAGATCATGGAGTTCTAAATATGTAGATATATGACCTTGAGTTAAAGAGATTTATCCACTGAAGCATATTCCCTTAGGGTACTCCCATGTTATTAGCTAATAAGGTCAATGGTTCATTGTGATTATGCATAAATTCCTATAGTTTGAACCAAGTTAAAGTAAATAACTAATATTCTATTCCTCATATTTATGTCCCATTAAATCAGCTGAGGGGATCCAAGTTGATCCCTATGTCTTACTTATGGTTTGGAAAACATCAGTTTCGGGTGATGCTAGTGGTTTTTCATTATATAGATTTCTATATTAGATATGAATTATATGAGTTTCTAATGATTTCATTAAGGTTAAAGAACCTACCAAAAGTGTTCATGGATATGATGATATAGTCTCCCTTCCATACTTGTATTCATTTTTAGTCATATCCATCGATAATATTCTAGTATGATCCGGGTCATGGGAGGACGATGATCGTCATATAGAGATTATAATAGGCACATTGAGTATAAGATCTCAAACCTTTTTGGAGATATCATTGGATAATTTAGATGTATTATTTTTCCTTGTTTTGAGTATAACTTGTTTTGGTTTTAACTTGGGTGCATTTGGGTCAAAATTGGATAATTATAGAAAGAGGAGAGGCTTTTCATGGTTTCCACATTATTTTTGCATGGTTTTCACTTGTTTAAACAAATTTTGCAAGGGGTTTCATGGTTTTAACATGGTTTTTTCATGGTTTTCGTAGGGTTAAAAAAGTGTACAACGGGTTTCATGGTTTGTATATGGTTTTTCCATGGTTTTCACATGCTTATACAAAGTGTGCAAGGGGTTTCATGGTTTGTGAATGGTTTGTCTATGGTTAAACTAAGTCTTCATCCCAGTTGCATGGTTTGTGCATGGTTAAACTAAGTGTGCAACCTATTTCACAGTTTGTGCATGATTATCACTAACCATGAAACTTTACCCAGAAAACTGTGCATGAGAAAAATAAAGTTACAAAATTTTATTTTAAAATCTACCAAACCCCCATATTAACCCCAAATCAACCCTAGATAAACCCAAATCAAATTATCTCATTTTTTAGGATCCTAGAGGGTTTCGTAAGGATCCCAACCTCCATTTTTGGTGATTCTAAGATCGATTCTCAAATCTACATCTCTCTGAGTATGTGGTTTATTCCAAATTGATTTCTTGTCTCTCTTTTGTTCTTATCTCAATATTTGGTGGGTAGTTATCCTCTATTTTTGGGGATCTATATCTATATTTTTTTGAATACATATCTAGTTTTGTTGGATCTATATATAGATTTAAGAGATCTTGTTTTTTATCTTGGAATTAGGTTTCAGATCTACACCTCATTCTTCATCGAGTTCTTGATCATTCTGCTGAAATTGGGGATATCTGTTGGTGATCGTTCATCACAAATCTTGAGTTAGGTTGTCTATTATTCAATTACATAGTCATGATATAAATTGAGTGTATGTAATTATAGAATTTATAGAGTTTCTTTAGAAATTTAATTTCTAAATTGAATTAATTAATTTAGTGATCTTGAATTGTATAAATTAATTATTGGATCAATTTATTAGAATTGTTGAGAATGTGAAATTGTTCATTTAATAATTAATTTTTTAATTGATTATTGAAATATTTAAATTATAAGATTTCAAAAATAATCCATCATTGAGTAAATTATTGAATATTGAATTGTGAAGTTGAATACTTAATTCTGAATTAATTATGTGTAATTGAATTGTGAAATTGAGTTAATTAATTATTGAATTAATGATAGATATAACGATTTGTTTGATAGGATTAATTAATTGTGGAATTAATTATAGAGTTATCAAAATCATTTTACTCAATTAATTATTTGTAGAATTAATTAAAAGGGAGTGGTTTAGATTATGGAATTGTGATTTGGCATAATTAATTTATGAATTAATTATGGAGATATAGATAATATTATAATGGAATAATTAATTGACTAATTCATTCTTGTTGTAGTTATAATTAATTTTATAATTAATTATCGGGGACTGTTATGATTATCTAATTGATTGGGATAGAACAATTAATCAAGGAATTAATTGAGGGTCAATGAATTGTTAAGTTGTGATTAATTAATTGTTCAATTAATTAATGTCATAAATTTTATTATTTAACTATTGAATTAAATAATAGGATTATTTAATTAATGAATTAATTAATGTGAGTAATGAGATTATTTAATTGTTGAATCAAATAATGGGATTAATTAATTAATGAACTAACTAATGTGAGTAATGTGATTAATGTGATTATTTAATTACAAAATTAAATAATTGGATTAGTTAATTAATTAATTAATTAATATGGGTAATGTGATTATTTAATTTTTGAAATAAATAATAAGATTAATTAATTAAAGAATTAATTAATTAGAGTAATGTGATTATTTAATTATTGAATTAAATAGTGGGATTAATCAATTGATGAATTAATTAATGTGAGTAATGTGATTATTTAATCATTCAACTAATGAATAGGATTAATTAATTAATGGATTAATTAATGCGAGTAATGTCATTATTCAATTATTGAGTTAAATAATGGGATTGATGAGATTAATTAGTTGAATTAATTAATGAGATTATTATGGAAAATTCATTGGTGAATTAGTTAATGGGGGTTATTGTGTTAATGTAATTAAATGAGTTAAATTAATTAATTGGTGAATTAATTAATTGGTATTGTTGTGTTAATGAAATTAAATGAGTTAGATTGATTAATTGGAGAATTAATTAATGGGTATTGTTCTGTTAATTCAATTGAATAAATTGGAATAATTAATTGGTAAATTAATTAATGTGGATTGTTGGGATATTGAATTGATAAAATTAGATAATTAATTGTACAATTAATTATGAGATATTGATATTATTGTATTTGATAATTAATTATTGAATTAATTATGTGATATTGATATTTTTGATTTGAGATAATTAATTGTTGAATTAATTATGATATATTGAGTTATGACAATGATTAATTAATTAGAGAATTAATTAATGGGATTAATGTAATTAATTAATTAGGTAATTAATTAGGGGTATTTATGTAATAAACTAATTGTTTAATTAGTAATGAAATTGATGTGATTAATTAGTGGTTGAACTAACTAGATTAATTGATGTGATTAATTAATTTTTGAATTAACTAGAGTAATTGATGTGATTAATTAATTATCAAATTAATTAATGTTATTGATGTGATTAGTTAATTGTTGAATTGACTATAGGAATTGTTGTGTTTAACTAATTGTTTTGATTGAAATGAAATTGATGTTAAATAATTAATTGATGAATTAATTATGTATAAATGAATGGGAACATGGTTATTCTAAATTGAGAAGTATAAATGGAAAATAGTCATTGTACTTATTAGTAACGGAATGGGAACATGGTCATTTATTTGAGAAATATAAATGGTAACATGGGAATTATACTTTTGAGTAAAGGAATGGGAACATAGCCATTCAATTGAAAGTATAAATAGTAACATGATGATTGTACTTCTGAGTAACAGAATGGGAACATGTTAATTCTATTGAGAAGTAATAATAGTTACATGGTCATCTTACTTGTGAATTTAATATTGCTAATGTGGGAAATTAAGTGTGAAATTAAAAATGGTAGAAAATGTACTCTGAGATATGACCTCACTTGAGAATACTTTGGGCACATGCATGAGACAAAGCAGGTATTGGGATATGATATCACCTTTGAATACTTTGGGCTTCGGGATGAGCCGAAGAAACTATTAAGATATGATTTTACTAATAAATTATTCAGCCTATGACATGAGTTGAATAAGGTATTGAGATATGAAATCACCTTTAAATACTTTGGCCTCTAGCATGAGCTGAAGCAGGTATTAAGATATTATATTACCTAGAAACACTTCGAGATTCAGCATGAACTGAAGATAGTATTGAGGTATGGGTATCCTCCAGAACACTAAATTTCATGTGGTTAAATAAAGAATAATGTGATAATGTGATAACTGTTAACTTATTCATTATAATTGTTTCTTTATACAACTGCATACACTATTGTATAACTAGATATTGATTTTGACATCATGGGTCGTGGCCTACTAAGTCATACTTACACCCTACTTAGGCTTCCTGATCTGTACTCGAATAGACTTTATTACTATAGGATAGGTTAAGGGAAAAGGCCATGTGTTATATGGCTAGTTGGGGAGGGAACCAGATTTGGTTCGGTGCCAACTTTCTCTCATCACTGCCTTTATTTTTAGTCAACATTTTAGACATTGTACATATACTTGGCATGGAATATTTTCTTTTCATTTTTGACATTGTACTTTAGCTTTTGGTTATCATGAGATATTGGTATTATTTTGGTTATTCAATTGATCATTGTTATTTATTTCCACTAGTGTATTACTCTGATACAAAAAATATATATGGTATATTCTCCCCATGGTTGTTAATAGACCCACACTGCTAGTTGGTATCCTCCGGCATACAGGGAGGTGCTCTTAAGGTCATGTGACTGATTGGTTTTGGGCACCTCTGTGTGGCACCCAAATTGGGATGTTACAAAGTGGTATCAAAGGTCCAAATTTATTTTATTATTCTTTAGTATTACTATTTGGGGAAAGGTATACAAGAGACTCGGAAGAGTTATAAGCTTGGTTATGAGCTCATTCATGAGAGTAGATAACCCATGTATGGCAGAGAAACCAAGTACCCAGGGTGGGATTGTTTTTATTGTTGTTTTTTGTTACAATTGATTAATATTTCTCCATGGGTGACACACTAGTTGTGTGTTGTGATTATTGATGTTGAGATTTTATGATATCTTACACATTTCTTGATAATGCATGATATTTTAGTATTAATGAATCATTCTAGGCACTCCGGATTATTTTGATACATGCATCATTTTAGTCACGCATTGTAAAATGGTTTTTGGGTGAGTTGTTGAACATGAACTATTTTTCCATTCCTGAGAAATTGAAATGAAGATGGTTCCAAACATGAAATTTAGAAATATTTTAATATGATTTAATATGAGAATAAATGGTTTTATAAAAGAGAAACATGAATAATTAGAATGTTTTTACACTTGTTAACCATCACCTGGGTGTAGGATGGTTAAGGGTAGTGATAGAACCTCGGTTTTGACCATGTGGTGGGAAGAGGGGGGAATAATTGTTATGTTTTTTTAAATCCCTCTTGTTAACTATGTTAATGTAGTTAAATGAGAATCCTCTGTTTTGGTTTTTTTGGCTATTAAGGTGGGTGGTTTGGTTATTTAGAATTTTCTAGTTTGAGAAATCATTGTAGGTGGTGTGAGAACTGTCTGGTTTTGGATCATATGGTGAGATGTTGGTAGGTAGGTAAGCCCAATACTTTAAATATATTAAGGTGTTTCTATAGTGGTAGGTAACATAAATGATGGAGTAATTGTGGTGATGTTCACCAATGAATACTTAGTACACATTTAATTAGTGAAAATCTTTCCCCCTACTTTGACATCATCCCAGGTATGCTGAGAAAGCTCTAGATTTATTCCTAGATACCAAAATGTTTTTTGGTTAGATATGGGGCCCCTTATAGGTTGCACTTATGAATAATTATATGTGGATATATATAGTGGTAGGTATTCCATAAATAGTTTATAAATGAGAAACCTATAAGGGTCATGTTTAAATTCCTTGGGGAAATGCCAGGTGGGCCTTGGAGGTGGTGTATATATGTCCTTTTAGGCAAATTTTGAGACTGATGCATCCTTTAAGGAGCATTTGATGCATGTGTTAGATCATATTGAGAAAGTTTTATGGGGAAATACTGTGTTGTTAGTTAATGGGTTGTGGAAACAAGGATTTTTGTAGGAATAACCAGGGAGAAAAACGAATGTGAGGGATTAATGGCCTAATACTTTTGACTTGGAATCTTAGAGATTTTTGGGAGTACATCTCGAGGGAGAGATGTTATAAGGTGGGGAGATTGTAATATCCTAACCCTTTTTGGAGATTTCATAGGCTCATTTAGAGGTATTATTTTTCCGTATTTTTTTTATAAATTGTTTGTGTCTTAACTGGAGTGTATTTGGGTATAAATTAGAGAATTTTGGAAGGATAAGAGGCTTTTCATAGTTTTGACATGGTTTGGACATGGTTTTTACATGGTTAAACAAAGTGTGTATAGGGTTTCATGGTTTTTCCATGGTCTTCATATGGTTAAAAAAAGTGTACAAGGGGTGGAATGGTTTTTTCTTAGTTTTTGCATGGTTAAACTCATTATGTAACCTGGTTTCATGGTTGTGCATGGTTAAAAAAAGTGTACAAACTAAGTGTGAAACCTATTGCATGGTTTGTGCATGGTTCATACTAACCGTGGGACTTTACCCTACAAACCATCCACTGGAAAAATAAAGTCACAAAAAATTGATTTTAAAATCTCTCTAACCCACATATTGACCCTATATCAACCCAAATCAATGTTATCTCAATTTTAAAGGCTCTTGATTCATTTCCTAAGGCTCCTGACCTCTGTTCTTGGTGATTCAAAGCTTGGTTTTTAGATCTTCAACTCTCCAAGTATGTGGTTTATTCCTGATTGATTTCTCATCTCTCTTTTGTTCTTCTCGCATTCTGCAATGTGATTTTTTCCCCTATTTTGTGGGATCTAGATCAAGATTTATTGAATCTAGATCTAGGATTATTGGATCTAGATATAGATTTAATATATCTTGTTTTATTTGGTCGTGGAATTAGATTTCAGATATAGACCAAGTTCTTCATCATGTTCTTGATCATTCTATTGAAATTGGGGATATTAGTTGGTGATCATTCATCATATTTCTTGAGGTAGGTGGCCTATTATTCAAATCTCATAGTGAAGATTTCAATTATGTATATGTAATTGTAGAATTTCTAGAGTTCCTTGGGTAATTGAATTTATGAATTGAATTAATTAATTTGGTGGATTAATTTATTAAGTGATTTTGAATTGTATAAGTTAATTATTGGGTTAATTTATGATAATTGTTGAGATTGTAAAATTGTGAGTTTAATAATTAATTATTTAATTGATTATTGAATTATTAAAATTGTTGGATTTTGGAAATAATTAGTCATTGAGTTAATTATTAAATATTCAATTATGATGTTGAATACTAAATAGTGAATGAATTTTTTGTTATTGAATTGTGAAAATTAGATAATTAATTATTGAATTAATTTTATAGATATTGAATTGTTTGATTGGAATAATTAACTGTGGAATTAATTATGGAGTTATCAAAATCATTGAACTTGATAAATTAATTTTATAATTAAATAATGGGAATGGATGGGATTATGAAATTATTATTTGGGATAATTAATTGTTGAATTAATTATGGTGAGAGAGATATTATTGGAATTTAATAACTAATTGACTATTTAATTATTGTCACAGGGATAATTAATTGTGGAATTAATTATTTTATGTTGTTATGATTATCTAATTGATTGAGTTAAAAAATTAATTTAGGAATTAACTGGGGGTTAATGAATTGTTAAGTAGGGATTAATTAATTCCTCAATTAATTAATGTGAGTAAAGTGATTATTTAATTGTTCAATTAAATAATAGGATTAATTAATTAGTTAATTAATTAATATGAGTAATGTGATTATTTAATTTGTTGAATTAAATAATGGGATTAATTAATTGATGAATTAACTATTGTGAGTAATGTGATTAATTAAATATTGAATTAAATAATAGGAATAACTAATTAATGAATTAATTAATATGAGTAATATGATTATTTAATTATTGAATTAAATAATGGGATTAATTAATTAACGAATTAATTAACGTGTGTAATGTGATTATTTAATTATTGAATTAAATAATTGGATTAATTAATTAATTAATTATTGTGAGTAATGTGATTATTTAATCATTGAATTTTATAATATGATTAACTAATTAATTAATTGATTAACATCAGTAATGTGATTATTTAATTATTGAGTTAAATAATGGGATTTGTGAGATTAATTAATTTAATTAATTAATGAGATTGTCATGGACAATTAATTGGAAAATTAATTAATTGGGGTTGTTGTGCTAATGCAATTTAATGAGTTTATTAATTAATTTGTAAATTAATTAATCGGGATTATTGTGTTAATATAATTGAATGAGTTAGATTAATTAATTAGCTAATTAATAAATGGGGATTGGTGTGTTAATGTAGTTGAATGAATTGGATTAATTAATTGGTGAATTAATTAATGTATATTATTAGGATATTGAATTGATAGGATTGGATAATTAATTATAGATTTAATTATAAGATATTTTGATTTTTGGATTAGATAATTAATTGTGGAATTAATTATGTGATATTGAGATTATTGATTTTAGATAATTAATTTTTTAATTAATTATGATATATTGAGTTGTGATAACAATTAATTAATTGGAAAATTAATTAATTGGGGAATTAATTAAGGGTATTAATATGATAAACTACTTGTTGAATTAGTAATGAAATTAATGTGATTAATTAATGGTTGAATTAAATAGATTAATTGATGTGATTAGTTAATTGTGGGATTAACTAGAGTAATTGATGTGGCTAATTAATTTTCAAATTAATTAATTTTATTGATGAGATTAGTTAATTAATTAATTAACTAAATAAATTGTTGTGTTTAGCCAATTTTTGTGTTAGAAATGAAATTGATGTTAAATAATTAATTATGTGTGGATAAATTGGAACATGGTCATTCTAAATTGAGAATTGTAAATGGTAACATGGTCATTGTACTTATGAGTAAAGGAATGGGAACATGGTCATTCAATTGAGAAATATAAATGGTAACATGGTTATTTTACTTATGAGTAAAGGAATGGTAACACATTTATTCAATTGAGAAGTATAAATGGTATCATGGTCATTGTACTTGTGAGTAAAGTAATGGTAACATGATCATTCAGTTGAGTGTAAGAATGGTAACATGGTCATCTTACTTGTGAATTTAATATTGGCAATATGGGTATTTAAGTGTGAAATTAAAGAATGGTAATAAAGGTACTCCAAGATATGACCTCACTTGAGAATACTTCGGGCTCCGGCATGAACTAAAGCATGTATTGGGATATGATATCACCTTTGAATACTTTGGGCTCTGGTATGAGCAGAAGAAGGTATTAGGATATGATATTTACAATAAACACTTCATCCATTGGCATGATTTGAATATGGAATTGAGATATGATATCACCTTTGAATACTTTGGACTCCAACATGATCCGAAGAAGATTTTAAGATATGATATTACTTAGAAACACTTTAGGCTCTGGTATGAGATGAAGCTCCTATTGAGGTATGGGTATCCTCGAGAACACTGGAGTTTATGTGGTTAAATAAATAATAATTTGATAATGTGATGATTATTTACTTTTGAATTATGACTATTTATTTATACAAATACATACATTATTGTCTGGCTAGATATTGATTTGGCCACCGTTGGTGGTGGCATACTAATTCGTACTCACAACCTACTCAGGCTACCTAGTTGGTACCTGAATACAATTTATTGTTGCTGGATAGGTTAATGGAAGAGGCCTTATGTTAGATGGGTATTGGGGGATAAAGCTAAGATGAGGGAACCAAATATGGTTTGGGGCCCTCTTGGGTGTCATTGTTGTCTTTATTTTTAGTTTTCATTTTATATATTGGACACGCGCTTATTATAGAATATTTTATGTTCAGTTTTTACATTTTACTTAATTTTTTGGTTATCATGAGATATTGGTTTTGTTTTGGATATTTATTTGATCATTTCTATTTATTTCCATTGTTGTATTACTTTTATAGAAAAAAAAGGTTATAGTCTTCCCATGATCGATAATAGACCATCGCTACTAGTCGAAAGCCTCTGGCATATGGGGAGGCATGCTTGAGTTCATGTGACTGATTGTTTTAGGAAATTGGTGTGTGTAACCCAGTTCAAGACGTTACACTGAGAGAGAATCATATTTATGATAATATATCAATGTTTCATTTCTAAATCTGTTAGGTTTACTTTTTAGGGAATGTGATATAAGATATGGGAATATTAATAGACCTTGAGAAGGTCAATGCCATGATTTCTTTGGATTGTTTAAAATTCTTTAAAGATACATTGTTTCCTAGGATTTTAATGTTATTGTAGGAGTTTTATATAACATTTATCCTAGTTTGAAATGTTAGTTATGGATCAAATAAGTTGGGGAGATGTTTTTGTGGATAGATCCTTATGAGGGAACCTTCCCATAGCTTAAAGTAAGGATAAAAATATTTGCCTATATTTACCTTTAAAAAAATATTTATAGAGTATACTCTCTATTTTAATTCATCAGGGGTTGGTCTTAGAGAATTTTTGATTAAATATGAGTGATTATTCACTTATGGGTCCATATATACATGGTTACATGAGTGAAACTACATAATGGATGATCTATTGCTTCTAAGATGTTGGAATCACTACTCCTGGGTGAAAATTTATGGTGTATAAAAACCATAAGATCCCAAAATATGTATTTTTAGAGCATGAATTGAACCTTCAGAAGAGAAGGTGGTTTGAGAAAGTGTAGTCCTTCAACTTTGAGATGGAATACACTTCTAATAAATGGAATATTGTTATTGATTCACTAAGTAATAATACTTGGTCTTAGGTAATGTGAGATTCTAGTACTGAGTAGTGGATGATAATTCTATTCACTGAGATGTATCTCAATTTACATATGTTTTAGAGAAGATATACCCTCAAATATCTAACCCTCACCTACTTAATACTTTATAGAGTGAAGGAGAGTGATTTATATAATTTTTCTTTTCTAATGATGAGGGGAAATATATATAGTGGTGAATTTCCTAAATATTAGACTCTATATGATTATGAGATGATTAATTTAAAAAGGACGAGTTAGGTCACTAATTTTATGAATGAGAATATTATACAGGATTCAAAAGACTTAATATATGTAGGATCTTATGGCTATGCATTCCTCTGGCTTGATCTACTCTCTCATTCACTCCACCCTCTCAGTTTCTAGGGTTTTCTCTTGATATATCCATTTAGGCATCCTCACTTTTCTTCTCCTCCCCCATCTTTCCAAAGCTTCTTCAATGGATTCTCCTAGGGTTCATTCCCCTACTTTTTTATACAACTAGTCTGCACCAGTTTTATCCTTGGTCCCACTCATAGATTTTTCATTAGTGGAGGAACTTTCAACCCTAGGTTGTTTTTCCATACTCTAACCTCATGTTCCAATTCTCTCCTCTAGGTTAGATCTGAGAATTAGATACTTAGAGGTTTTGGGTTGTGTATTAGCTGTTTTGGGTTCTCCTGGTATCTCTTTGCCTTCTCTTTTCAGGTTTTAGCCCTTGTTTTCCTTCTTTTATCTCAGTTATGGATTCACTTATGGTTTTATCCCCTTTTTCTATTATTCTATTTAGGAATCATTCTCATTTTCAGTGTTCTTTGTTCTATTTTGTGTACTTTGGTTTCATTTTTGGGTATGTTTTGGGGGGGGGTCTCATAAATGAGCTCTGTCATGGTCTTCACCCACTTATTTCTCTTCTCTTACTCCAGGTCTCCACAACTTTCTCTGAGATGAATTTGTGTGGTGGTCTCCTTGGTTCTTTGGGGTATTATTTCAAGCAATCTTGCGACTCACAGTGGTTTCATCTAAACTTTCCCTTGGAGGATGAATGATGGTCTGTGGATTTTCGTTTTGGTTGTTGATGGCAGTGATGATGGACTCTGATGGTGATAGTGGATGTACCAATGATGACTCTGTTGATATTGTTTATTTTTTCATAGTGGCTATGGAGTGGTTCAGATCATCTTTAAAGAATATGTTCTCTTGTGTACGAGTGTGATGAAGGACAATGACAATGATAGCGATGATAGGATTTCATCGATAGAAGGTGTGACTCATGATGAATAAGTCATATCTTTTTCTAATTTGGATCCTCATGGATCAAAGATCATTAGATTATGTGTTTTTGATGTGATTTAAATTTTGAATTTCAAATCTGGCATGTATGTTTTGTGTTCTGTGTGTAATGTTTTGGTTTTCGCTCATCCTCAAAGATGTTTTTTGAAAATAAAAAAAATATTTGGAGAAAAAGTCTTAATATGTGTTATTTTATCGAGGTTTACCAAGATGTTTCATTACATCCTCAAGAAATATTTGTGGCCTAAGATAAGTAAGGATATTAGGGGGTTATTTAATGACATCACACCTATCACTAGATGAATATAGAGCATCAAATACCAATAAAAACCCTTCAATAATTACTCATTCACAAGTTGAAATATGGTGATGTGATGATGGGTTTTATGATAAGGTTGTTGAGTTTTCCTCATGAAAAACTCATTTTATGGGTTATTTTCAATAATTTTGACCAAGTTGGACCATTTATTACCAATATAGGAAACCTATTTTGTTTATGAGATGATCCAACTATATGTTCAGGAGATAGTAAATCCATATAGACTACCTAAAATTATTATATTGAATTGGGATGATGGATTTTCTTCTTTATTCGATCAAGAACAACATAAGTTTCTAGATAATCATGTAATTTTTAGCACTGGAGACTATCCTTAGACTTGTGGATTGTATTAGCATGTTATCTAGATATTGGAGGACATTTTCTGGTCATATATCTTAGACTTTTTTAGTTCATGGAAGAATAATATAACTTTAGTAGAGTTCTATTATAATAATATTTTTCAATAATTGTTTAAAATGGAACCTTTTAAATCCTTTTAAGTAATTTTATGTATAATTACCCTAACTCTAGTAACCCAGACCCAGTACCTACTTTATTACATTTTTATAGATACAAATAATTAAATCCTAAAGGATCAATCAGTTTATAAGTTTTTTAGAACCAGAGATATACATGATACCCAATTTACATTGGGAATACAAAATAAAAAATAATACATAAAAAATCAAATGAACTACATCCTTTAAAACTCATTCAAATATCTCTTCTTGATATCTTGTAAAAAGGAAGAAAAATAATGGTGATCTAAAAGGATCAGTAAGGGTTAAGTACAAAAGAACCTATCATGAATCAATAAGCATAATCAACATGGTAAGGTAAATAAATGAACACATAAGAAATTTAATCAATAACATGGATATCATAATTAGGTGTGGAATATTTAATATTTCAAGTTAAATAATTGAATACATATTCTATTTAAATAACGTTAATGCATGTATAGCTAATTCATAATCAATATATCAAGGTAAATAACTGAAAACACATTCCATTTAATGAATAAAATAAGAATGAAATACATCCAAAGATAATATCATTGTGAAAATATCATGGATAATGATAATTTAATTCTTAATGAAGGAAATTATTAATTATTATATTTCATGATCTTTAGCATCATGATACCTATATTGTCAAGACATTTCACAAGACATTTTAAACACTACATGTAGAAACCCCTTTAATTTGGACAACTTATTTGTCTCATGAGACCTACTAATGCATCAAGTGGATATATTATACTAGTACTAACCTATCACTATAGTTTCAAATCATTCCTCATATATTGAATAATTTATTTCATTCATGAATCAATATTCCTTATCACTAAATATATGTATTGGGTAAATCATGCAGATTTATCAATATTTCCCCAGTTAATCAAATAACTTTCAAAGTAAAACATCGTATGAATAAATGAGATATGGTTTAAGAAATAATTATATCCCTTATAAAATAATATGTATATTCATGATAAATGTAATTTAAAATGAAAAATATTCCTAGGAAAGTGATTTTTTCAATAGAAATTTAACAATCACAAAAGACAGTGAGATTATACAATAACTTTTTCCACTTGGTAATTTGGAACTCAAATAACCTTGGATGAAATAAGTAAAATTGAAACTTAAAATACCATGAATTATGAATGAATCATGATATTACATGTCAAATTGATTTTATATACACTACATAAAATAAATTAGGTTCATAACATTACAATATGCCCCAATGAAGGGGAATTGAGACAAACTCTCCTACCTCGCACTTCCATTTTGATGAACTTGATTTAAAATAATTTATAGTGGTTTTAAACATGTCATTAACCTAAAATATAACCATATTAATATTTATAATATCATATATTATCATTTTAAAACATCTTATCACTCATTCGTTAATAATATTTCATTATTTTTATTGTTTCATGTGTTAAATACCTTGTTTTCTCAATCATTATTTATTATGATAATTTGAGTTCTTGTGTATGTTATATAGTTTCATAATATAAATAATAATATTCATGACATATTTTTCATATTTTTACATCAAATATAATTTTAATACTAATCATGAAATATGGTTTTGAGAAATGGAGTATGTTACAATCATGGAGACGGTTGGTCGTACGTACGCATGATTCACGTTTCCATTTTTCAACAATCCTTATGGAAAAGAGGTAAGTAATATTTTATCTTTAAATAATGATAATAATATCATAAATACCATATTATTTATTTAAATATACTTATATATTCCATCCATGTGGTGTGGTGATGAAAAGAGAGTCGCCTCACTTTGGGAAGGCGGTAGTCCACACGCGCACAAACGATATTATCATTATTCACTGTAAAAAATGATATATTTTACTATAATAAGGATAAATATATCATTAATATAATAATTAGTTCATTTATATCACATATATTCATTAACTTTATATATATTACCTTTTATATAAATTATTAGTGAAACAAATCACATCACTTCGTGAGGCGGTAGTCCGCCATACACATAAGTGACATTATCGTATCCCCTACGTAATGTAACTTAATAATGTATATATGATTTAATTGATTTATATGTATAATTATGTTATATATATAATATATATACATTATATCTATCATTATACCCAACCGTGAGTGGTTGTAATGGAAAAACAAATGACATCAGTTCGTGAGGTGATAGTCCACCATACACACGAATGATGATTTCATATCCAATTTGATGGAAGTGGGGTTAAAATTATGTAATTATCTTAAAATAAAACATATAATTATATTTAATATATTTATTTTATTATATCATAATGTTTCAATAATAATTTAAGGAGGTGGAGGAAGAAATAAAATGAAAACGCTAATTGAAGAATGAAACCTCTTCTTCAGGAAACCTCCTTAGGTTTTCACAAAATCCTTACAAGGTTGGATTCATTACCAAAATAAGTCTTGTATTATTATTTTTTTAAATTTTTGAAGAAATTTATTCATGGTTTAGTTGAGAGAAATGTCTTTAGTGGTGTAAATAAGTTAGGGGACAAAGCGCCCTTTTATAATTGAGGAGGAGTGGAATTTTTTTAAATACCCAAAAGTATTCAGTAATGGGAGGTCACTCTCATATAATGTGGCTTAAAATTGATAACTAATCAATGTAGGGATTAAATGTTTGATAGAAACCTTTTTATACATGTCATTATTTATCTTTTAAGTTTACTCCATCTTTACAACTTTAGTTTCCACCACGATAATTAGTTTTTAAACCAAGGTAATTAAATATTTAAGACAAAAATAAAATGAATCTTGTTAGATAATATTATACTAATTATTATAAAAACTAAATAAAATTTATAAAATAAAAATTCTCTATGTATTTAAATTAAATTTTAACACAAACTCATGTAACATGAAAAAATATTGCTTTTAACCTTAAACTTGGTAATTAATTTTTATTGTCTTTACTAATTTTTATGAACATAAATTATTTTGAACTAATTATAAAATATAATTTATTCTTATTCTAAATATTAAATCCATTTTTACAAATTAAATTCATATAAGTGGAAATTTTTGATTTAAAATTAATCTTGTAGATGCAGTGAGAATGCTAGTTTTTAAAGAAAAAATGTTTAAAAGTTTACCAAGTTTTTATATAAAAATTCAATATGAAATTGATTCCAGTGACCTAAATTAGAATAATTGGTATAATATTGAAATAATTTTACTTCAAAACATATTCAAAATACAATTTAATCTTATTAATTATTTAAATTAGAGGGTAGTTTTCAATTAAAATTCAATACTTTTCACTATTCAGCAAAAAATGAAACTTTTTTGGAAAAATCCAAAAATTAAATATAAGATAATTTTGATATTATGATTTCAAAAATTAAGTTTATTTCAAATAATTTTTCGAAAAGTGTTAATTTTTTTAAAAAAATTATTTTTACAAAGCTCGATTAATTTGCCCTTTAGAAAAAATAGTTTTTCAGAAAACATTTGTTTTTATTTTAAATGATCATTATTTTATTTATAATCAATATGTAACCAATAGTTTTATAATTTAGTTAGCACTAATCATATCGGCTAATTCCAATGGCTATTTTATAACTATAATATTAAATAATAATACTTTAATAATATGTCATATTTTGTTTAAACTTTGTATTACATGTAAAAAAAGATAAACTCAGGGTTACATGTAATGAAAGACAAACTAAATTTTGCCTATATTTCAAGATAAACTTCTTTTTATGTATAATTAATTATATTTAATTTATTTAATTTATTTAAAATAATTAAATACATCGTAAAGTCTCGGG
Source organism: Viscum album (assembly GCA_963277665.1). Taxonomy (NCBI): domain Eukaryota; kingdom Viridiplantae; phylum Streptophyta; class Magnoliopsida; order Santalales; family Viscaceae; genus Viscum; species Viscum album. Next base: position 211,774,872 of record OY728164.1, read on the forward strand.
TGTTATATTTTCTTCTAATATTGTTGTTTCATGTCATATACGCTATCAAAAACACTGTTATTATTTTAAAATATCATAGTGTTATTACCACCTTAAATAAATTTCATCCTCAAAATTTAAACTTTATTTCAGTAATCAAGGGTTTGTAATTTGGAAATACTATTTCTAAAATTCTCACATCATAAAAGGGGTTAATAAAACATATTCTTAATAAGGGATAAAGGGGAGTACTAAGGTCATATAGAATAACAAAAACTAGGTTTTCATAGAGTATAACATAGGTGGGAAGTGAAAACATGTTCATAGAATATAAAACTAACACCAAAATATAGATGAAGAGTGATATAGAACATGGTCACGTGGAAGATAACGACCACAAATACATAAACCAAATAGGTGTGAAAAGGGTCATTAATATCATCAAAATGATGATAATAAAACAAAATTTTTGTTTAAATCTCATTTTCCTAGATTTAATGAATTTCATTGCTCAATAATAATATAAGTAAAGATACTTACTTGATATATTTTTATTTCATAAGAACAATTTCATCCTTTTGTATTTATTTGATCAATTTCCAATTCATCCATTACTCTAAAGAAATTAGTATCTATAAATGATTTTTTTTATGACCGAAGCACTAAAATTCACTTTTAATTGATCATAGGATCCATAATATAATGACAAGTCATTATTTTAATTTATAGTTATTATTATGAAGAAATGGTTATGATATTTTATCCAATATGCATAAATATTCATATGGTAAAATAATGAATTAGTCTCTAAAACCTTGTCCAAATTTAAAATTAAACCATTCCATAAATGGATAAACTTATAACCCATCCAAAAGATTAAGATCCAAAACATTATAAATAAGGTCATTGAATTTTCATAATGAAATAATCATTGATCCCCCAAAAACATTAATTTTTTATTAATCATCATATACAAAACATGTGAATACCTCCATCATGCATTTTCTTAAAACATAGTAATAACCTTAATTAAAATAAAACTTTATTGAAAACATGAATGTTTCTTTATTCCCTAAGTAAAACATAGATTATTATATATATTCCTTAAATACAAATATGTTGTAAACTCCATCAATGATAGCATAAAATACATTGTCCACAAATCATTAATCATTCCCAAGGTAGTCAGTACAATCCAATTTAATTTATCCATATCAATCATCTATTTATACCAAGATCATTATCTCAATATAGGGAACATATTTAGGATTATCTTTCTCTTAATAAATTTTTTTCCAATAAGTGAAACTTTACACTAAATTGATTTTCTTAGTACCATTCAACACATGGCTTTAAACCCTTTATGAAATAATACTATAGTAGAATCCTTATACATTTCATATTTCTTATAATGAGAATATCATCATTTAAATACTTTCATAACAAATTTATTTTATCTAAATACAATATCACAATAATTATTCCACTTTGGTTTTATTAATAGAATATGATTGACCATAATCCCTTAGCTTATTTAGAGTCATATTCCCTTGACACTTGGGGCATTTATTTTTATAGTGCGTAATTTTCTTATAGTTTAAGCATTACACATTGGAAATTTCTTTCCTTTCCTTTAAATAAAGAACATTATGGAATTTATCTCCACACTTTTAGTAGACTCACATTCCCTTAAAACAAGTACCAGCGTGTTTCTTTCCAAAAATTTTACATGTGGGGAAATCATGCTTTCCCTACTTCCCTTTATCCACTTTTTCTATTCCATCCTCTTCTTCTCTTTCTTCCATTAAAATATATAAGACTTAGAGAATTATTTATTTGTCTTGATATCAAATAACTCTATTTCACTATATAATGTAAAATTTTGAGAGACCAGCACCCTTCATAGACTTGTCTTAATACCTTCAAATAAATAGTTAATATTTAACTTCATGTTGTGTATATAATCTTTAGTATACCTATATAACCTAGTAAAGGTAACTTCATAATATATAAAGATTTATTCTTACTTTTTCCTTAAGATGATGAACTTTCTCTTTATCTCAATTTTTTACTCATAAGGTAAATATTAACCAAATAATGTATTTGTAAAATCTTTCCATTCTGTGAGTTCTATTTCATCTTCATCCCTAGTATTCTAGAACAGAAACCACCATTTATCAGCATCACCTTTGAGATAATACACTGGAAGTGTAACATTTTATATTTCACAACATCACAAGGCTATAAATATCTTCTACAAATACTATATCCATTTCTCATCTTCCATTATTTTATTACTCCCACAAAATGATGGGGGAATCTATCTCAAAAAGTGATCCAACATAAGATAATAACATTTTAGTACAAGTTCTTCCATAAAAATAAGGTTATTGTCATAACCAAGTTAATGTAGCCTAATATAGCCATAATTTTCTCAGTTCTAATACCAACTGTATTGGCTTCCTTAGTAGGGTAATCCCTACATTTTCCATGAGTATTGATAAACTTATTCCTTCTAGGTTTCATTTCTAAATAATATAATATACTAGATTATCTCATAAAATTATGAATTTTAAATCATAATGTATAATTCCAAATATAGTGTAAGACATAGCATAAATTAAAATTTTTTCATTGTTAATCTCAAAATCATAAACTTTGTTTCTCTAGGGATATATTTATTTTCAAATTTTTTATAATGTTTTAAAAATAAAATGTAAATTATCTTTAGAATATACCCTGGGAGTTTCAAACCCGGTGAGTACTAAGGCACATTGTCATGTACTATGTGATGATCAAGTTAAGACTAATGCTCTCTTTTAAGAGTTTTTACCACTAGGTACCGCTATTCTAGAACCAAATCTACTTGTAGTATCCATATAGGGATATATTTCTGGGAAAAACCACATAATCTCTTCCATACCAAAACATTAGGATGTTCTTTTATGATTATCCTCAAATTCTATCATTGGGTTGTAATCCATAATCGATATTTTCCATTAATCTAGTTCCTAAGGTTTCTACTAAACTTACTCTGATACCAACTGTAAAAACCCCAAAAACTCCAGTAACCCAAATCTATTTCCTACTTTATTACATTGAAATAGATGCAAAGAATAAAATCCTGAAGGACCGGTCTATTTAGTAATTTTGGAGAACCAGATATATACATGATAACCATTTTACACTTGGAATAGAAAATAAGACATAATACATAATAAAAATAATGAAAAACAACCTATAAAACCCATTTAAATATCTATTTTTCATATCTTAGAGTAATGGAAAAAATAAGGGTGATATAAAATGCATAGTAAGGGTTAAGTATTGTGGGATCTATCATGAATCGATAAGAATAATCAACATGGAAAGATAAATAAAAGAGCACACATTCCATTTAATCAATAACTTGAATATTATAATTAGGTATAGGATAATCATTATGGAAAGGTAAATAGTTGAAAAAAAATCCATTTAAAAAAATTGACTACATTAATTGATAAGACATAATCAATATGAAAAGGTAAAAAATTGAAAACACATGTCATTTAATCAATAAAATTAGAATAAAATGCATCTATAGATAATATCATTGTGAAAATAACATAGATAATAATAAATTAATTCCTAATAAATTAAATTCTTAATTATTTTAAACCATGATCTCATTCATCATGATACCTCTACTATCAAGACCTTTCACAAGAAAGTTCAAATAGTACATGTAAAAACCCATTTAATTTTGCCAACTTATTTTTCTCATAATACCTGTTGATGCATTGAGGGGAAATATTATACCTGGACCCATCCATTTATATAGGCCAAAATAATTCCCTATAGATCAAATAATCAATTTAATTCATGTATCAATATTCGTTATCATCAAATATCAGTATTGAGTAAAGGATAAAAATTTATCAACATTCCCCCAGTTAAAACAATAAATATCAAAGTAAAACAACATATATAGAAATGTGATATAGTTTAAGAAATAATTATATCCATTTTAAAATAATATGAATATTCAATATAAATGTAATTTTCAATGAAAAATGTTCATAAGAAAGTGATTTTTTTAAATAAAGTTAACAAGAAAAAAATAAAGTGAGATTGTGCAATAAATTTTACCACCTGTTAATTTTCAAGTAAAATAACCTTGGATGAAATAAGTAAAATTGAAACATAAAATACCTTAAATTATGAATTAATCATGATACTTCATGTCAAAGGGATAATATATAGACTATATAAAGTAAATTAGGTGCATAAAATTACAATATACCTTAATGAAGGGAAATTAAGATGAAGTCCCTTACCACACACATCCTTTTGGTTGAACGTGATTTAACGTATTTTATAGTGATTTTAAACATTTCATTAACTTAAAAAAGAACCATAGTAATATTTATAATATCATATATTATCCTTTTATAAGATCCCCTCACTCATTCGTTAATATTTTTTCATTATTTTAATTGTTTCAAGTGTTAATTTCTTTGTTTTCTCATTCATTATTTATCATGAAAGTTATAATTATTTTGTATATTATATAGTTTTATCATATATATAATAGAAATAATGAAATATTTATCATATTTATAAATAAATTACACTTTTAATAACAATCTTTACGTATTTTTTTGATAAATGGAGTATGTTACGATCATAGAGACGGTAATTCGTACATACGAATGAGTAAAATTTCCATTTTTCAATGATCAGTATGGAAAGGAGGTAAGTAATATTTTATATTTATATATTTATAATAATATAATGAATAACATATTATTTACTTAAATAAAATTATATATATCATCTATGTGTTTTGGTGATGAAAAGATAGTCGCATCGTTTCCTGATGAAGATAGTCCAGACATACGTGAACGATGTTATCATCATTCAGTGTATAAAAATAGAATAATATATTATCTCATAATAATGAATAATATATCATTAATATAATAATTAGGTAATTTTTATAAAATATATTCATTAAATTTATCCTTATTTCCTTTCATATAAAGCATTAGTGAAAAACAAATCACATTGCTTCGCGAGGCGGTTGTCTGCCATACACACAAGCAACATTATCTTGTCCCTAAGGAATAGAATATAATCAAAGTATATATGATATAATTAGTAAAAAAATATAATTATGTTTTATATATCATATATATACTTTATATTCATCATGATACCAAACTATGAGATGTGATAATGGAAAAATGAATGACATCGATTCGCAAGGCGGTAGTCCAGTGTACACACGAATGATGATTTCATAAAACATTTGATGGATTTTGGGTGTTTTTTAAGTCATTAAATTAAAATAAAACATCTAATTATTTGGTATATACTAATTTTATTATATAATCAGGGATTAATAATAATTGATGGAGTTTGAGGAATAAATAAAATAAAAACGCTCATTGAAGAACATCACCTCTTCTTTTGGAAACCTCTGGTTTACACCAAATCCATCCAAGGTAGAATTTATACCCAAAATAAGTCTTCTAGGATGTGGTTATAGAATTTAAGAAGTCATTTTTTAGTTTTTTTCAAGACAAATGGCTTGAGAGATGTGAATAAGTGAGGGGAGTGAGTGCCCTTTTATAATTAAGGAGTGGAATTTTTGTAAACACCCAAAAATATTCAATAATGGAAGGTTAACCTCACCTCATTTGGCTCAAAAATTTATAACTAATGGAGGGGAGGGATTATATGTTCCATACACACTTCCACCACATAAAATAATACATTTTTAAATGTTTAATTTTGTATCATTTAATTTTCCTCCCTTTTTACAACTTTAGTTTCCACCCCCTTAATTTGTTTCTTAACCTAGGTAATTAAATATTTAAGAATGAAATAAAATGAGTCATATTATATAATTTAGAAATAATTATTATAAATATTAAATATAATTTATGTCATAAAAATCCTATGTGTGTTGAAAATTAATTTTAACACAAGAGCATATAACGTGAAAAAATATAGGTTTAACCTTAACTATGATAAATAATTTTTATTTTCTTTACCAATTATAATGAAAAAAATTAATTTTACCTTATTAGAAAATATAAATTATTATTCCAAATATTTAATACATTTTTAAAAATTTAATTCACATAAGTGGACAATTTTAATTTAAAATAAATCTTGTCGACATGATGATAAAGCGGTTTTTAAAGAGAAAATGTTCAAAAGATTACAATGTTTTAATATAAAAAATCAATATAAAAATTATTCCAAGACCTAAAATGGATTATTTGATATAAAATTTAACTAATTTTACTTGAAAGTAAATTTAAAATATAACTTAACATTGTAATTTATTTAAACAAAAAGGCATTTTTCAATTAAAATTCTACATTTTTCACTATTCATAAAAAATGAAACTTTTTATAAAAATACCAAAAATTAAACATAAGATAATTTTGATATGATTATTTTAAAAATTAAGTTTATTTTTTAAAAATAATCTAAAATTGTTATAAATTAAGTTTAAATTATGTGAGAAATTCATGGCAAATCCATCCTTTACAAAAAAAATACAATTTTTCAGAAAACACTTCTTTTCCTTTCTAATGACTCTTATATTATAACTAATAAATGGGTAACCATAATTTTCATATATTATTTAATACTATCTATACCCACCAATTCCAATTTTTAGGTGAAAAATATCATATTAAATTGTAAAATTTAATAATATGTCATGTTTTGTTTAAACATGGTATTGCGTATAATGAAAGTTAAACTTAGTTTTGCATGTAATGAATGAAAAAATCAGTTTTGTGTATAGCATAATCTAAAATCATTGTTTCATATAATGAAATATGTTATATATTTTTATTTTATTAAAAAATACATTGTAATGTCTTAGGTGTTATATTTTCTTCTAAGCTTAGTGTTGTGTGTCATACACGTGATCAAAAACAATGTTCTTCTTTTAAAATATCAAGGTGTAACACTATGTCAATAACCTCTATATTAGTTATATGTATGAGAGTAATCTATTATAGGGTTGAGTCTTCTACAAGGGATTCTAGAGCATATCCAATTGATTCAAAAGTGGTTAGATAATGCTCAATGAGAAAAGAATTTATATATAGACTGATGATGTCATCCTCTAGAGTTTGAGGTGGAAGACCATGTATTTTTAAGTGTGTTTCTAGATTGGGACACTAGAGGATTCAAATTTAGGGTTTGATAGCGCCTAGTTTTGTGAATAAATTTTATTTTTTCAATAGGATCATTATTGTGGATTATCGATTAACGCTTCCTCATAGATTCTATGTGATACATGATGTATTCTATTTATCTCACTAAGGAGATAACACCCTGACCCTTATTATGTTATTTGTATCAATGATTTGAAGCTATAGGATAATGTTTTATTTTATAAATGAAAATTTTTTATATTAAATCAAATTTAAAGCATCCTACCTATAAGGGCAATAACCATAGTACACATTCAATGGAAACATCAATAGTGAAAAAACTAGATTTAACGTTGTTTTTTTTAATTTTTGTTGTCAGTTTTTAACTGAAATGTTAAATTTAAATATAAAAAATAACTTTTGGGCATTTTTTTTTAAAAACCGATGCTGAAAATCCAGCCTCAATGTCGGTTTTTATAAAAATGAATGTTGAAACCCACATGCCGGTCAGTTTTCGATGTTAGTTTTCATAATAACCAATGTTGAAAACCAGTTGAAATTCGATTTTGGCATCGGTTTTCATGAAAATGATGCCAGAACCCACCACCATGTGGTATTCAGCATTGGTTTTGGTGAAAACTGCTGTTGAACCCCACATGGGGGTTGGTTTCACCGTCATTTTCTATAAAAACTAACCTCGAAACCCAAACGGTATTTTTTTAATGTTTTGGTGTTGGTTTTTATGAAAATTAATGATGAAAGATAAAAATATAAAATTAAAAATATTATAGTTCTAAAATAATCATAACACATATAATAAAAAATCATTATAGAAAAATCAAATAATAGTACTAATTAACTAAAACACTAAAAAAACTTACATCTTTTTACCTAGTTAACCAAAAAATTAACAACGCATTTTATTATAAATTAGATTTCAAATATACATACCTACAATTTATAACATACTCATTTTTAGTTATTGTTGAAGCATTAATTTGATATCATTAGGTTAAAACACTAGTTATAACAAAATAATTAGTTTTTGAACACATGTTATTAGGAAATTTTAATATATTATTCCTAAATAATAGAATATACATACCTCAAATCGTAATCAGTCTCAACAAATAGTTCACAAACATATATTGAAGATGGGTAAGTTCAGATTGGGTATAAGGCTCTTTATCATAGAATGTCGACAATATCATTGAATTGTATTAGATTAAAAATAGAATACTATGATAGATAATATAAAAAAATTAATATAACTAATCTTATGAAATTCATTAGTTACTGCAGTTGTGATTATCTTGTACATGAATCATAGAAAATAATACCCACATTCAACATGTCATTGTTGATGTTGACACTGCAGTTATAGAACATTAACTCGATAAGGAAAACCAATATATATATATATATATAAAAAAATAGTACAATATCAAATATAAAAAATAATTACATTTACTTTCACATAATTGATTGCATTTGGTTTCTTTATCAATAATTGTTATTCATTAAATTTTTTCCATCAACTAAATTTTTATATATATAAAATAATAATACATGTATAAAAAATGATAATTAAATATAATGAGCTTATGAAAAACAAAAAAAAATTTCTATCTAATAAGGTGTAAAAAAATTTATGAACACTTCTTGATAAAGAGAAAAACCCAATATAAGGTGTAATAATTTGGGAAAAATATGCCTAATATACAATGCCCCTACAATACAAAAAATTTCCCAATTATTTACATTATAATGATCATTATTTCATAATTATGTTTCTATAATTACTTATCAATAAATGTAAAAAACCAACATCCAATCTTTGTATATGATAATATCTCACATATATATATATATATATATATATATGCAACTCTACTAGGATTCTTCACATGTTTCACTTCCATGGAAATTTATTTTAGATCTATAAAACCATAAATGGTTGTGCTGTCATTTTGTAAAAGAAGTGTGTGTAGATACCTAATTTAAAAAGGAAATGTATTTATTCAATTTAAACTATATTTTTGTTAAAAAAATAAAAAATAAAACATCAATGTAATTTTATAGAAAACAACTATGACACATTCAGGATGATCTCTTCAAATTCAACTAGATCCATGATATATTCTTTGAGTAATATCAATGGATAATATATTCTGCATATATATAACATCATTCAAAACTCATAGATATTATTCCAGAAATAATAAGCCTCGGATAATCATTGTATCCCATAAAAAATATTAGAATTATCTATAGTTGATTATTCCAAAATGTATTGTTTCAATTTTGAAATTTCTTTTTTTTTAGATAATCCAATAAAAGTTAAATGTCCGAAAATATAATAAGTAATTTTCAATCATATGTAATTAATATTTAAAAAAATTCATACATCATATGAAATATAAAAAAGAAGACCAGTTATCCAAATTAAAAAATGACCCGAACAATCCCCAAATCTAGTAATATTTGTAGTAGGAAATGGTAGTAGATCATTTGGATCAATAATATAAAGTACTCATACTCTAACATGGCCCATATTCATAGGCTGGTGATGTAAAGAATACCCCAAAAAATATACGAGTCCTAATGTAACAATATGTATATAAGGATCTCCAAGAAACAACTATAGTATACAGTTTGTTCTGATCAAGGAGGTGGAGGATCAAAGTAGGCAAGTTGGGTAGGGTAGTCAAGCTGGAATGGAGGTATAGGATCAAAATAAGAAGGTTTTGTAGTGTAGTATAGCTGGGATGGAGGTGTAAGATCAAAGTAAACAAGCTGTGTAGGCTGGGTAGGGTAGTTTGGATGGGATGGTGGTGGAGGATCAATGTAAGTAGGCTGGGCAGGCTGGGTAGGGTAGTTTGGCTAGGATGGAGGTGGTGGATCAAAGTAAGTAGTCTAGGTAGTCTAGGTAGGTTGGAAAGTCTATTCAGATTATGACTATATAGCCAAGTGTTCTAACAAAGCATGTTGTACAACTACTTGAATTTGAACACCCATATAATATTTCATCTCTTTAGCTCGACTTTTAAGGATTCTATTTCTTAGTCTTTTGATTTCTTACTTTGACCAAAAACTTTATGAATACCTACACCCACCTGATATCTTCTAACACATTCAGGGTGTTCTGACTTTAATAAAGTAGTGTCTAGGATATCCATCCTACCCTCAATGATAAAAGATCCTTGTGTCTATTTCTCTTAAAGTTCATCCTGAAATGAAAAATGAAAAAGTTATATTAGTGTTTATAATTTATAAAATAGAAAAATTCTAGAAAATTAAATAATATTTACATACAATTTTATCATCTACTTTCTTATCTTCCTATGTAAGATACTTTTCATTTTTCTGTCTTCTTTCTTGTTTCTATTTTTCATGGCATTTATGAGGATATGGAGGACCAAATTAGACCTCTTTTGAACCACTATTAGATCGTTTTCTCAATGCTTCAAATTTTTCTTCAATAATTTTCTACCCCAAATATGGATACCCTCCACATGATAAAGTATGAGGGTATACATTTCTCAACTGGATATCTTGATGAGATCTCCTGGAGGTATGTTACATAAAAAACTAATAAGTAATTAGATAAATATATAATAACTTTTACAATATAAAATAATCATCATACCTTAATTTTTTCTTCATGAAAGGTGTCAAAAAATTTCTTCTATGTATTTTCATCTATATAAGGATACTTAAGGAATGGGTTTTCAATGTTTTTCTTTCCAAAAACATAATTTTCTGTTATTTTTGATTTAAAATATCTCCATCAAACCCCTTATAAAGAGAGATGTCTTTTTATAATTTCTTTTGTTTCCTAAAAATTTATTGTTATATATAATTGAATAAATTAAATATGTTATTTAAAATGTTTAATATTCAAAAAAATGAGATAAAATAAATAAATTGAGATATTTTATCATCGCATCCTCCCAAAGTTGCTGTTTTGAAATCTTTTCCATTTACTTCCAATTATGATATAAAATAATAATCCTACAATAAATCTGCATTGACATATAACTGATAAACTGAACTGCATATAGTCCTATTTCATTATTATTATCATCAAAAAAATATAATCTTTCATCTACATGATAAAGTGATAGTTTTGGTAAATGTGTAATACCACTTTTACCCACTTGAGAACTTGATTTCTCTCTAGTAATGGGAGAAGTATCATTCTATAAGGACGCATCCGTAGGCCTACAAAAAAATTTATAAATTAAATTTTTCTTTCATTAAATAATTAATTTACTAAATAATTAACAATATGAAAAAATAGATATACCTCGGTAACTTCCCCTCTATCTCTATATCTAACATTGACACAAGAAAGTGTAATGAAATTTTGTGTACCTTCACATTATTATAAAACTAAATATTTAGAAACAAGAATGAAGAAAATATGTAAAAAAGGAGCCACACATTTGTATGTTTCAAAAAAAGAAACAGAATATAAATAATTACTCGAAAAAATAAGAGACAAATTTAGTGTTTTACCATATTCTTTCATCATGATTTTTACGTACTGCATGATCTATGTCTACCTTGTAGTCATTGTAATCATCCATAAATTGCGTAATATATGAATAAGACTCATGTAAATCAATAACATCATAATCATCATTCTCATCACCCAAATGGTATCTTTTTCCTTGAAAAATGATGGATCACTGATCATTTGATGGATCAATGGCATAAAATATCTACTTTTCATGTGTCTCCATGATAAATGGTTCTCGTTGTAATTATATCTTTTCAAATCAACCAGTGTAAATCCACAATCATCATGTTTTACACCATTATTTCTATCAACCCAATTACATTTAAACACACCTACTTTATATTGTGTATAATCAATTTACCATATATCCTCAAGAACTCAAAAATATTCTGATTAAGTAAAAAAATTGTGTTTTTATCTTTTGCACTTGAAAAATACACCACTCTAGCGATAACCATCACACCACTATTTTGAATGGTACTCTTGTCATACAAATTTTTCGTGAAAATTGTGTACTCATTAATATCAATACTAATCCATTTTATCACATTAAGAGATGGTCCCCCTAAAAAAATTTCAATATTTCTAATTTAGATATATTTGTACTCACTTTCTCTTTTAATCATGAAATAAATTCAGTTTTATGTTCAATAGTCAACCACTTTTCATTTATTTTTAGATATATTCTCTTTAATTTAGCAATATGTGAAGATATATATGATTGAGAATCATTTGTGTTGTTCAAAATATATAAATTTTCATGCACCACCTCATCACATGGAATGAACTTTACCTTTAAGCATTGAATCTCTCTACCTTTACTATCAACTATCAAATGTCGAGAAATAGGGAGACTAATATGCTCCACTTCATACAAATATTCATTACAAAAGTCAATCACCTCTTCTGATACATAATTTTGAAAAATATAGTCCTCTTTTTGGTAATTATTTTTAACATATCCCTTTAAACATTTCATATACCTTTCAAAAGGATACATCCAACATAAATAAACAACCCCAAATATTCTTATCTCATGCACCAAATGAATCACTAGATAATTCATTATATCAAAAAATGTATGTGGAAAATACATATATAGTTGAAAAAGTATAATATAATCTTCATTATCCTACTCATATAACAAATTTGGATCAATAACTTTGATACAAATGGATTTGAAAAAAAATACATAACCAGATGATAGACTTTATAAAATCTAATAGAAATATACAACATAGTGTGACCAGTAGAAGTTTTTTCATCAATACATGACAGTCATGAGATTTCATACCTATTAATTTCCAATCTTTCACTGACATTAAATTCCTCACATTTTAAGAATATCCACTGGGCACTTTTATACCATACAAACACTAAAAAAATTCAACTTCTCACTCTTTCTTAATGTGTGACAAGCCAAAGTTAAATATGTTATTTTTCCTTTCATAGTGGGAGATAACTCCAAATGTATTCCCATTGCTATCAAGTCCAACATAGAGTTCAATCCATATTTTTTTTCCTTTGATGTCTAATAAAGTTCTAATCAAACTATCACATATATTTTTCTCAACATGTATAACATCAATGTTATGTTCTTTTCTAAAAATATTCAATAAGGTAGTTCAAAAAAATAGATTGTTTCTTTAATATATTTTTTTGAAGACTAGAACTACTTTTATTTCCAAATGTCAAATAAATATTTTTCACCCTATTGTAATATTCTTCAATTGACAATGGTTGTTGGAGAATATTGTATTCTTATTAGTTGTTAAATGACTTTTTGAATCTATGATAAGGATGACCAATTCACAAAAATATTTGATGTCCCATGTACACTATCTTTCTTTCATTCTACAATTAATAATATAAAGTATATTCTTCAAAAATTGTAAAATATTTATGTCCCTTAACACTATATCCAGATAAGTTTCCAAATATAGTAAATTCATTTATACTGAACATTATCATAGCATGCAAAAGAAAATATTATTTCTTGTATGAATAAAAAACTCTTATGCCTCCCATAGAAGTTTCAAATCATCAATCAATGGTGAAAGATGCACATTAATATCATTTCTTGGATTTTTTTGTCTAGAAATCATTAGGATCATTATAACATATATTTTCTTCATACATATCTATGGGGATAAGTTGTTAACTAACAAAAAAACAGGCCAAGAAATGTGTTGGATACTTAAGCTCCGATATGGATTCATTCCATCTATACACACTCCTATTCTGATATTTCTAACTTTACTTCCAAAATCAAGAAATTTATTATCAAATCTCTTCAATTGTGATGAGTCAGCAGGGTGACGTAATTTTCCATCAAAGATACTTTCATCTGAATGCCATATTAACCTTTTCTCATCAATTGAATTAAAAAATAAACACTTTAAATGAGGAATTATTGGAAGGTACCAAATTGATTTAGCAAGAGCTTTGATTTCAGTACCTGAAAATGAATCAGACTTAATTTACCATAATTATATGAAGGGATTATTGAAAGAAATTGTTTTATTTAGCATGAGGTTATATTTCAGTACCTGAGAATGAATATGAATTGACTTTTACATCAATCTTATATCCTGATGTTCCACATGTAGGACAGTTTGATAAAAATTCTCATTCTTTCCTATACAACACAAAATCATTTTGCAAAGCATGTATATTTTTATACTCTAATCCCATTGGGTATACCAAGAAAATATCAGTCAAAGGAAAGCCTCTGACTATTTATTAAAATAAAATAATAGTAAAGAAATCAAGTATCACAATATAGAAAATACAACTACAGATCATAAAAATCACACCTTTCACCACATCCGTGACAGATTGATTCCTCTGTAGTAGTTGATTCCCACAATGAGCATTCATAGTGCTTCAGAATCTTACCATACCTCCTTCTAAGATTCAACTTCTCCAAAGATATAATCTCCTTATAAGACTGTGCACCCTTTTTCAAACCAAATATTTCCCCACATTCCTTCCCGACAGAAGACTTGGTAGACACCGAATTTGGCAGATAGGAATAGTCTTTCCTCGGCCTTCTTTGTGGTGGGGTAGTCATAACTTCCTCATTCTCAGACACCTTCTTCTTCCCACCCTGAACAATGTAACTATAATAAGGTCAAAACATGACACTATCATTTTCCTTGTCACTATCAGAGATGTCCCCCCCCATTTTCCAAGTATATGCAGCTCTTGGTAACCATCATTCACTCCCTGTTCCTTCTAAAATTTACTGTTAGTATCAATCTGCAATAAACAGTGTGGGTGTTCCACAAACTCATGACCATCATGTATCCCCTTATTCATTACACCTTTTCTATTTAGAGAATCCTAAGAAGAGAAATCAAGCTTCATATTACCACCTTCATTCATTGGAATACCCTCCTCTACATGAGATTTCTACTAATGCTCCAATTATTGAAAGAGATTACCAGTGGAAACTGTGATTATCACACCGTCACAGACATATAAATCCCCCAAGATTACACTATACATAGAAACTAAAGAGTCTAAATTCTCCTCAGTCACAGGCTCTGGCCTCGTGGAACAATATTCTGTAGTATTTTCCACTGTAATTTCCTTCTCAATACTAAGATCAAACTTTAGGTTATCAAAAACCTTCCTAAACGTCATATATGGTGGCCTCTGTTGCACCTTATTTTGAGAACTACCATGTGCTTTGACCTCTTCAAGACCAATCTGCTCCATTGCCCACACCACATTTCCCTAAGATTGATTCTCATCCACTGCCTGTCCAACAGAAATCGCCTCCACACACACTCCCTTCTCTTTAGAGACTTCCACAGAGTCATGCCTTGGTGGAATACTCCTAGGAGGATCCCTCAACACTGGTAAAGCCAAAATAGATGCACTATAGCCACCATTACCCATCCTAATCAACCCATGTGAAACCTTAGTCAAGACTTTGGTGCAAAATATTATTTTTTCATGACCAAATCAGCCACATACAACACAATACAGCATCCACAACTCAAATCTAACTTCCTGATTCCACTGAAAATCATTCAAATCCTTGATCCAAACCTAATTCACTGGCATCCTCAAAACATTTATATCAACAAAAATTTGTGGATAAGTGGGGTGACATACCACATCTGTTCAATGATCAGAGCAAAGATACCAGCCTATCATATTCCCAATAGCACACAAAATAGAGGGATTTTTAATGGAAAGTGGAAGACTAGGGAGACCCACCCATATTTCCATCATCTAGGGGTCACGCTGCATGTGGAAATTGAGACTCCATAAAAACGGATAAAAAGGATCCTTATTGTATCTTCGAGGGGATCTGGACCAGGCAGTAATAAAATCAACTTTCGACTTAAACTAAATCATCAAGTGCCTTCTATCAATTAATCCAACTGCCACACACTCTTCAAGATCCCATGAATTTAAAACAAACCGGATAAAGGCGTCAACTGAAGGACTCTAAAGACGAAATTGAGCCACCAGAGTGAGATTTCATAGATCTGTGGTACTATTGAGCTTCTTCGGGGAAATCAAGAGTTGAGGATCTCCCTAGAAGAGGTTAGGGACTTTCTAAGAGAGCTGGATCCTCTTGAATCTTGTTTCCTTCTAGAAGTATCTCTTTTAAAAGCACAAGTAAGTTATAGAAACTTTTATCACTCCAACCATTACTTTCTTTCAAGTTAACCAATCTCAAAATATCTGATAACACTATATATTTATTACATATTGGGAATAATGGTTTCTCATAATATTTTTACAATTGTTCAACACTTGATATTTTTTCAATGGTTTCAACACCTAAATCATGAATTAAATCTTCAATATGATCCTCTCTCACATTATGAATATTTTCATCAACATTATCTATTGAATTTATAGTTCTTTCACCATGCCAGATCCAACGTGTATAATTAAGGCTAAAACCATAACAAATTAGATGATCCTTGATTTATCTAGAGTTTAACTTTCTCATATTCAAACACTTCACACATGGACATAAAATAAAATCAATGTTTTGAAGATTTTTTTTAGAAAATTACAAGAATTTGTCAACTCCTTTTTCATATACATCAATGGTTCTTTGTAAATTTATCCAATTATGATCCATTAAATACAAAATATCACAATATTATAAGTGAATATATTAAAACATATAAACATTTAAATACATATATATATATATATACAAACTAGTAAACTGTAAATAGAAACACATTTAATAAAAACTATTAATAATCTGATAGAAAACATATGATATGAAACACAATTACAAATACTAAAATTTTTTATTTTCAAATTATATACATGTGTTTTATTGATATTATAATTTAATTATTTTCAATCATATAACATTTATTTGTTCATTTTACACATTTTTTACATTATTGCGGTGTTGCGTTTGTCAAAATTATTGAATATTGCATTAATTTATTAGTTCATTTTACATAGTTGTTACTAAAAAGTGGGGTATGTTACAAGTGAAACTCACTGGTCATAATAGATATGGAATTCTCATATCTCAGCACTACACCACCAATAGATTTAAAAACATCATTAATACTCTCACATAGCTATTGATCATGATGATTTAATACTATAACAATAAGATCTATATCAATATATGATGTTACATACTCATTCATTCCATTTGGGTGTTCAACCAGTGGCCATTGTAGTAGAATTATATTACAATAAAAATTTAGACAAATAAATCACATATACATATTATATAAATATAAAACATAGTATATTTAATAAAATTAGATCATGTCGCTATTATAAGAATTTATGACATGTTTCATTAATTTTTGTAGAATTAAATTAATTTATGATGTATTTAATTTTATTTGTATCTGTTATAACATATTGATTAATTATGTTGGGCATCAACCATGAGTTTATAAAATTCATGAACTCTTTTAACCTTATTAATTAAATAATATTCTATATAAAGTGATCCAATACTCATAAAAACAAACATACTAATGTTATAATCTATAAATTAATCTCTATTTATATCTTATTGTATTATTTAAAGTGGTTATAACACTCTTCGTAAATATAAAGAGTTATTATAATTATAAATTGTGATTATATATATGGTAGATTACTAGTGGACACAATAATCCTTTGACTATTTTGAAAGTAACCATGTAAAACTCATTATGAAATTATGTATCAACAATAAGGGATGTTCTACATTTATATTTATAATATATTTTACCATATATTATTTTGAATTATCTTTGGAAAAAAATTATTTAGACATATTTTATATCTACAAAACCCATCAATATAATAAAATCCACTTTAATGAAGATTTGTAGGATTATTAGATTTAAAAAAATGTATATACATAACAAAGATATAACATAGGGTGATAAAAGATATTCCACTATAAAATATTAAATTTTTCATGACTATATAGAGATATCATGGGATAAAATATATCATGACTGAAGGATAAACAATTGTGAGATTTATTGAAAGGAGTGTTTAATCATATTTAAAGTTGTAACATGACTAAACATGGGGTGTCAAAAAACAAATTATCATTTCAAAAAAGTGATATGAATATATCACAAAAAATTATATAGTGAATTTATTTAGTTTTAGTATGTCATATGTAATTATATATATGATAAGGTCAAAAAAATAGTTATACTTTTCTTATGGGTATAATCAAGAACTTCACTTCCTTTTACATTTCACCATAAAAAAAATTAGCAATGTTAAAGTGAATAACAAGATTGATATGCATAAACCAAAAAAACATCAAGTAAAAAATAAATTATGAACAATAGATTTGTATGAGGTTTAATAGTTTAAATGAGAATCTAAAACCTTGGAATGATCTAGTAAAACTCATGATCACACATTCGACTAAATTAAAAAAACTTACAAAATTCAGAGTCCAAATTATACTTGATCCTAAATCTGAACATCGTCCCTTAAATGCGTTGTTAGAATAAACATTTCATGAAAGATATAAATGAAATTTATTATTAAAAAACATAACAGATGAAAAAAAACTAAAATCAAACCAAAGTTTGGTCAAAAATAGTATTTTGAGAAGAAAATAAAGCGGGGATGATAAAGTAACCAAAGAAGATGTAAAATGAAGACTGCAGATCGTCTAAATCAAAGAAAATAATTAACAATGGAGTTTGAGATCACCGGGTGGACTTAGAAGTCATTGAAAATTGGGAGGGTTTCTTTTGAGCATGAGGGTTTCATAAAACTAATAAAATGAGTTTTTCCCAATAACTAACAATTTTTAAATATTTTTAGTTTTGGTTATTACAAAAATGATGCCGAAAAATTTGAGAAAAAAATTTTCCATCAGGTTTTATAAAAATCGACAAAATATATATATATATATATATTATTTTTTTGTCATTTTTTGTAAAAACCTACATGAAAAATATTTCTTATTTTATTTTTGGTGTCAAATTTTTAAAAACCCGATGACAAAAATAAATTTTTCCACTGTTTTTTGGCGTTGGTTTTAATAAAAAACAACGCTAAAAATGGCGTATAAATAATTTTCGACGTTAGTTTTTATTAAAACCGACACCCAAACTCCCCCACACGTACCTTTTTCATAGGTTTAAAAAAAAGCCAAAATCATTTATCTGAAGTTAAAAACACTATTTCCACTAGTGTGTGTTCATATCTAAGAGGATACTTAGGAGTGGTAGGATGATATGTGAGCTCAATGATTGGATATTTTTTTCAATGACACTAGGTGTTTCATCTTGAGGATGATCTATTATATAGTGGTTAGGTTTTAATACTCCACATATTCCAAGTTATTTATTTAAATAAATTTTTTAAAATCACGTGTATTTAGATGGTTTTTGGTTATTGGAGGAGTTGGTGGCTATCGGGGTTTAGTATTAGTGGTGTTAAATAGTATGGAATGAAATTATAGTATGGATCAAAGCTCACACTATAAAAAGGGGTGTTTTGGTATAGAGATAGGCTGTGTAATATTCTGTTATAGAGTGGGGATTGTGTCATTCTATAATGAGGTGGGGTTCACTATGAATCCCTTAGTAATGGTGCAATCCATTGGCCTTGATTTTCTAATGTGGCCTTTGAAATGATCAGCATACCTTGAAGAGGGCTATCACACCAAAACATGACCTAGGGATGTGGCATTGTTATATGACCCATGTGATGATGCCTAAATGGGCCCCCGATATATATTTTTATAATTTTAATTAAACATATTAAATATTTAAATTTATAAAAAAATTCCCATTTTATTCCTTTTTTAACTTAACCAAATATCCCTCCTCCAAGCTTCTTCTCCTCCAAGTTTTAGTTTCTCTTTTATTTGACCTTGTTATAGAATTTTGATTGTCCCATGGGATCTCTATGTGTAAGGCTAAGAATCTTATTGCAATCATTTTATATTCCCTCGTGGTTATAACATCTTTCACAAATTATGATGGTTTACTCCAAGTTTCCTGATTTCTTTAATGAGAGGTTGATTCAGCTTAGGATCTTCAATGATCTAGGTTTCAATAAGTTGATTTAGGTGGTCTTTAATATTTTAAATCATTTTATTTGATATTCTTTTATTTTTTTAATGCATAAAATGTGTGATTATTTTGATATGAAACCACATAAGGTTAATTTATGAACATTGAAAGTCATAATAATGGTTAGGACCATGTGTGGTATTTTGATTGTTTTTCTTGATTTTGTGGTAACCAATGACAATTTTATTAATTAAAGTATTATTTAAATGGGAATTTGGAACCCCTAAATGGTGTCCATGAATATATTATAACATAGTTTATCTTAATAAGTATTCATGGGTTATTCCTTGATGGTGGAATACTTAAAAAAGTTTGGCTAGCATGAGGGTAGCCTTAAATGATATTAGAAAGTGAGAAAAGGTTTTTGTGTGAGTTAACTAACCAAAAATAACATGTGAATTAAAGATATATTGAATTATAACCATTATTATAGCACTTGTGATATGTTTATATTTATGAATTATATTTATCTTTAATTCATTTTGAAATGTGTTTGTTATGACATAGATAAATATACTTGTTTTGTTATAATTTTAAGTTGTTGGTATGATATTGGGTGCAATACCAATCCTATTTTTTTATGACGTGGTTGGTTTTAATACTATAATACCCAAATATTTTAGAATACTTTCTCTTTAATAATTTTGATCTATTCAATAGCTTGTGATGTGAAGAACAAAGATCTTAAGTGAATTGAGATTTATTAAAATATAAAATGAAATGAATTATTGTATAGTTAAAAAAATTTATAATTTAAATTATTTTTTCAAAAAGGGTAAAATTAACTTACGTAAATACCATTAATTCTTAGGAATCTCTTTTTTTACATATTTTTTAAATTATACATTTTTAAATTTTAATAATTTTAAGGAATGATATAAATAAAAAAGTGATATATTGATGTAATAATTAATAAGATAAATTATTAATATCCATGAAATGGTTAAGTAATGATAAATAATATTATTCTAACAATTATTGGTTAAATGGAATTTCTTTTAAAAACATTGTTTTATTTATATATATATTTATTTATTAGCTTATTTCTATTAAGTTTTATATTAAATAAACGTAATAGTTGTTTATTTATAAATAAAATTAAATATAAATAATAAATTTATAATAAAATGGTTATAAATGAATATTAAATCATTTTAAGGTAAAAAGTGATATTTTCATAGAGCAGGTATTGAAAATAAAATAAAATCTAATTTTTATTCATAAAACTATTTTTTTTTGTGCGAAATTTATTTTATCATAATAAATAGAATTAATAACTATAGATGAATTATTTTAACTAAATTTGTAGATAAAATATTAAATAAAATATATTCACATTGATATAATGGTTTTTTACTAGTAAAGTAATGAGAATAAAAACATTTTTATGCTTAAAAATATATTTTATCTAAAAATCGTTGTTGTGTGTTTTGTGTGTAGATATTAGATTTAATTTATACCACTAATAAGAATAAAATATTTTAAAATGGATTAAATATTTTTAATTAGAATAATTAATAATATTTAATAATCTCAACTTAATTTTTTTCCATAATGAATAGTTACAATGGTAAAAAACTTGTTATCATGGTAAGGGTTAAATGGGGGTTAACCTAAAAAAAGTTTAAAAAAACATAAAACAATTTATTAAATCTAATTGAATGATTTTATTTCTAATTTAACCTTGTTATATTTTAAATTATTACAATTTTGATCCACTTTACTTGAGTAAGACATATATTATATAATAATGTTTCATATATTTTCAAGTTTTCCATCCACCTCACTTATAAAAGTGGACCTCATCTTATCACTTATCTACAACAATTAAGACTCTTAGATCAACCAATATCTATAAAAATCAATTCTAAAACTTCCTACCCAATGAATATAATTATCTATCTCACTAAATGACTACATCCATAAGTATTAAGGTGTAATCTAATGGAATTAACCTGAAGAATGGGTAATTGTATTTACCAATATATTTCAAGCTTCTTTCTCCCTTAACCTGTTTAAAATATTGTATAAGTATCTTAACATAATAAAATAACTATATTTACTATACCTACATGTTTTTATATTAATTCTAAAACTATTTTATATCTCATTTAAATCTAATGAAAAAGAAAAACATCACTCATGTGTACGTATGTGCTACCATCTTTATAAAGTGATGTATTTTTATTTTTCATCACCACCTCACATGGATGGTTATGTATATGGATTTAATGTATAGATATTATTTTTATGATATAATTATGATTATTTAAATCTAAAATAATATTGATCTTCTAACCCTCCCATTTGTTAGAAAATTATAATGTTGCTCGTGCGTATATGTGGACTACCGCCTCCACAAAGCGATGTGATATTTTTTTATTTACTATTTATATGGATGGTGGTATGGATAGATTTAATAAATATATATTATATATATGATATAATTATTTTTTAAAAATATGAATTATTATTTTCATTTATTTCTTTCCATCCATTGAAATGTGAAAACATCATGTGTGTGTGCGTGGAGTACCACCACCAAAAAATGATATAATTAATTTTTCATCACAAAATTATATAAATGGTTATAATGGTGTATATAATGAATAAATATTATATTTATAACAATATTAATATTCTAAATATGATTAATACTTTACCAAGGTGTGATTACCATAACCATCAAATCGAGACATGCATGGGAAACGAAACAGTTAACACATTAATTGTTAATTTTAATAAAAAATTGTTAATAAATTCATAATTAAAAATTATAATGAAAATATATATATTAATATAAGTATGAATATGGATCTGATATATATTTATAATAAATTTAAATTTATTACAGGTGGTTAAGATCACATATGAAGAAAGTCGGGGGTTGAGGTAAGGGGTTTCTTAACTCAATTTTATTTCATTAGGTTTTATCACTTATTTATTTACTATTGTGTGATAAGATTATGTGTGAAATAAACTATGATTTCTGTATGTTTTATTTTATTTTTTCTATATTTAATTACATTTTTCAAATAATCACTTCGTGGATTTATTCTCACTTCAAATGTTATGAGTTTTGTAAGTGTTTCTCATCTCACTTTCATATTTTGAGATGTATTATATGTTCACCCATTGTTTTATATTGTGTGGTGTACATACTAACCTATGAATGATTTTATAGTACCTTCAAGAAATTAAATATATTTTAAACTCTATACCAAGTTCTATCTTTCAT
The DNA here is from genome assembly GCA_963277665.1 of Viscum album. NCBI lineage: Eukaryota > Viridiplantae > Streptophyta > Magnoliopsida > Santalales > Viscaceae > Viscum > Viscum album. Next base: position 211,798,332 of record OY728164.1, read on the forward strand.
GTTTTTTGATTCAAGAGATACCAATGTTGTAAAGGTTTCCTCATCTCAATTTATCTTTATTGAGATATGTTCTAAATTCACCACATTCTTTATTTTTTTGGGTGTATATACTACTCATGAATTTATTTTATGATGTATTTTATTAAAATTATATATATTTAAAAATATATATAATTTAAATTATTTCATGATTTTTTTATTCAAATGTTACCAAATATGAAAGTGTGTATATTACAATATCAATTATTTTATGGATTGTTTATGTTAAATATATATTAAGGGAAATTATAAGATACATATATTTTAAAACCCATATATATTCTTTTATTTTGGTTATTTATTAATTTTTAAATTATTAGTACCATTTTCCCATCTTTGGTACTCTAAATGACCGAAGTTATGTTTTTAAGAAAAGTTTTTCTTATTTCTCTTCTTTTGGTTGGGAATATTTTTTCCCCCATGAATATGTTATTCAAATTTTTTATAGAAGTTTACTTACTTATAAGTAAATTTTTTTAAAATGTTTATTTGAACTACCTTTTACTTCCTTTAAAATTTCTTAAAAATAAAATTTTAAATATATATATATATATATATATGAATCACATTTAAATTTTCAAAAAAGTATGAAAAGAATTTTACCTTTTAACATATGTGGGATGAACAAATTTTACCACCACCATTTATTTACTTTTTCATGAATCTACCTTTAAAATTATCAAAGGTTTTAAAAATAAATTACTATTCTCATTATCTTAGGAATTTTATTTTTTAAAAGTTACCAAAATAAAATGATTATAATCTTTTGATTTTTAAAAAAATAATTTAGATGGTAATATAAAAGATATATTTCATTTACAAAAATATTATTTGTGGATTTTTATGCTTAACTGGGGATATGATATTATGATATTGTTTACTTTATTTATTTGGATTTATTATGATGATTATCTTTTAAGGACTATTTCATGAAAATCATTTCTTTACCATGGGTTAAGTATTCTAGGATGAAATTTTGATTTATTTTTTTGATCCTATGGAACACTTATGTATTGTTTTCATTACATGACAGGTGGGATCATAATTATATATCCCTCCAATTCATTGGGTAATGTTTTATTTATTTTGAGATAAAAGGTTACAAACATGGTTAGAACAAGCCTAAGATGGTATATGAGTGTTTATCCTAAGCCTAAGAAGTTACACAGGTGGTTAGACCAATCCTAATATGTGATAAATGTTCTAGTAGGTAGCCTTGACATATGATGAGATGAATTTATTGGTGGGTATCATTGACATATGATTTATATTCTTATGACTATACCATATTCTTTTTCCATATTATTATTCCTAAGCTATGCACTCATGTTTTATGGTTGTTTCATGCTCTGGACTCTTATCACTTATGTCTTATGTTATAAACAATATTTATACCATGACCCGTGATTTGAGATTTATATCTTTGGGTATGACCTTGATGCAACATGGTTATGTTATCATGCCCTTATAAACATCTTATTGTCACTTATTATCTTTTATTAATTTCTCCCATGTTTACCCTTGATAATAATTTTAGATCACCCTTTCTTATGGTTCTATTTCCTCTTGTTATAATGAAGTATATTAAGTAAGATGAGTTTGGAAGGGTATCATATGAGAAGGATATTTGTTGGTTATGTTTAAGATGTTTTATTAAATAAGTTTATTATGTATCAAGTCTCCAAATAAAATAAACCTTTATGGTTTTGGGATATGATTTAATGTGATATTAATTTTTATTCATTTAAAATTATATAATATTTATGTAAGTGATGATCGGGTATCCTTAAATGGTATTAGAACAGAGCTCAGTTATTTTGGGAAATTAAGAATAATAAATTAGTGAAAAACCTAAGGATAATACTAAGTATATGATAACATTTTTATGTTTTGGTAAGGTAGAGATTGTGTGGTTTACTAGAAATAGAATCATTTTCTGGATACAAAAAAGTGGATCTATTCTCAACCATTGAAACACCTAAGGATAATAACCCTAAAAATTATGGTTGGATATTAACTCAATTTTTACCTGGTAAACTACAAAGATCAATATCTACACACCTTATTTGACACTCTTAGGGGTTATACTTTGGTCAATTCATATTATCTTTATGATCTATTATATAAAATTAGATTATAGAACCTATGCCAAACAATAATAAACCTAAGTAATATAAGACAAAACTAATGTGTCATAGGTTGATAAGAAGGTTCAAAAATTTAATTTATATTTGGAATGATTTTTATGACTATAATATTTCTCACTCTGATTAATAATTCTTGATGTTCATAAAACGATTTTGGTTTTAGCCAATTACTGGAAATAGGAGGAATCATTTGAAAAATGAATCTGAGAAAAAATATAATGATTGTACTCATGAGAAACCAAATGAAATGGGATATGTGATATGAAATATTATGGATATATTCACCCAAATATATCAATATATGAATATTTTCAAGAATCATGTTGAACTTATAAACAAAAGATGGAAGTAACAACTCATCATTAAGTATTTTACATGGAAAAGGTCCACCTTCCTTCAGTGGTTCCTCCAATCCGCTTATTCCTAAGTAATTGATCAATATTAGAGAAAATATGTGCTCCATTATCCTTTTCTTAAACCACGATAAGGTTATTATGTAAGTGTATCATTTGTAAGTTGAAGCTGATCAATGGTAGACACTTGTTAAGAATACTGGAAAGTGGAATAAATTGATTCCATTGAATATGTGAATATTATAAGAAGGTATTTTTCAATAATTATTTTCCCAAAAATCATCAAAAGTGAATGTAAAGGGATTTTATTAATATTAAGTATAATAAGGTTGAATAAATTAGTACTTATGAGTAAAATTTCACCAAACATTCATGGTACTCTTCTGGATTTTAATCTACCTTGAAATAAAAGTTGATTGATTCTTTAGTGGCATAAAAAATATATGAAAGTTGTTATCCATAAGGGTCTTTATTAGCTATAAATAAAAATATTTATGTTCTCTCAAGGTAGAAATTAAGAGTGGAGAGTTTTCACGACCTAACCTGATATGGCTCAAGCCATGACTCCCCAATCCCACCTCCAATAGGCCAGGGGCTGGATAATATTGTTGAGTAGGCTATCACACACAATGGGAGGCCATATCATATCGTATATTTACACACGCACCCACAAAAACCTTCATTAAATAGTGTAAAGATATATTATAATTGAAAATAAATTCATGAATACATTTATCCCAACAAGAGTACAACAGAAGTACAAAAAGGGAAAATACGAGGCCCACCAAAAAAACTACAAAAGCGGCAAACCTGCTCGGAAGGTGGGCATTGCTATCAAATGCACCCACTGGAAAGCTCCTTATCCCCGCTCAGATAAACACCCCAGTAAATCTATATCACTAAGCTCTACCTTCTCCAGGTCCTCCTGAGACTCTTTCAAAAGGAATGTGGTTTGCACAAGCCACAACACTTGTATGGTCAAAGCGCATGCAGGAGTGAGAATAAAGATACTCAGTAGGTACCCCAAAAAAACCAAAAGAAAAGGACCAACTAAAAGTAAATACTATAATAATCCTAGCTAGAGGGAACCCAAATGAGAGATATACTACATATTGGGACCATCATTGTCTAAACACTACATTTCAACTCAAACCATCAGGTGTATCAATGAAGAAGTGACATCACCAAAAGGGAAACCCAAAAAATAGGCCAAATATACTCATCTCAGGCACCAATCCTTAAGAGGTTTTGACCTCATCTTCAGTGAAAGGTTCCTACTCAAGGCTCTAAATAAAACCAATGAAATCACAATCCAAGAGTCAAGTCATCCCAGATAAACCTCGTTTGAGATATGTCACTCTATTGGTAAAACGAACTAACGGAACAACCTGGAAAACCCTTATAATATATGTATTCAAGGATACACTCGATGGAAAACACCATGGAAGAAGTCACTTAATGACTAAACCAACTCTAATGCCTCTGGTAGGGGATCAAAACCATTGTCCACATGGGGACAATAAACCCTAGTAAGAAACACTGAGCACAGAAAGGGGTATCCTAAAACAACACAAATATAGAACAAATAACTTAACAGAGGATCAAATCTCATGTAGTATTGGTCACACTGATTCCATGAACTCCATTGAGGAAAACATCACTATAGATCACAGAAGAAATTCATCTCAATACACAGATTGGGAGTATGCGCCCCAGGATCACTAGGAGATTCATACCCTACAGGAACATCCTGGGTAGAATATCAGCACTTGGGTAAATATTGGTCATGCCGACACCAAAAAATCCACTAGGAAAACATGAATGGATGTTCATATCACATCATAAATCTCAAGTAAATACATTCTCTAAATCCAATGAGTTTGTTGTCGAAGCGAATTAAGACAACTAACCCCATAAAGTGGGAAACCCACGTTGCATGTACAAAAAGCATCCAAAGAGGGGACATAGTCCAGTGAAGAGGATGTGATGCCAAAAATCCTCATAGTAGTCGACGAGGGGTCATAGTCTAGTGGAGGGTATGTGATAATGAAAACCATCATAACTAAAATAATAAGGGGACCCACTCATCCTAGATGATCGAAACGACACAAATAGGGACCAGGGGGACTGAATCAACCCTATCGGTAAAGGAGTCACTAACCCAAGAGACCCACACAACATCGCATGCATACTGTGTCTACTAAGCCCAAATGTGGTCACCATCACATTCTATGTGGAAAAACTCACTGGATAGACTATTTTTCTAAAAATAGATAACCGGTGAAAAATTCAATTTTCACTGCAAACGCCCAGACTAGGCCTCATGGGGTCCACACCTTGATTTCGGTTTAATCACCCAAAATTGGTATTAAAAAATCCACATTAAATTTCGGGTCACAATGCTACTAACAAGGTGTAAATAATACATTGGGTTCATTATATACGTCAGATACAAGAAACTCAAAATAATAGTAATTATATTATTATTATTATAATTGGACAATTTGGGTCACTGAGTCTCAAGACCGAAACATAGAGTTCTTCAACTATCCTCAAAAGGTCTGCCTCGAATAAATGGTCACGTTTCCACAAATTTCACATAACATGGACATCTGGTTTAGTAGTTACGAGGGTTTAAAGTCCCCTCGGCGTATTTTGGCCGGTATGGCCCATGCACATAGCATGCATGTTAGCTCTACCCTCTGATGTTCCATGTTGTCACACCGCCCAGCAGCCACCACTGTAACCCACCATGTCACCTCTTAATTGGAACTGCCTCATTGGATTCATGCCTCTTCCACATTTTATGGACCACTAGGACCACTCCGTTCATTGAAAAATTAATCTGATACACCATCTAGGATCCTTGGGACCCTATCTACAACGACATGGTCTCTTCTCAAAGATCCATTGATAATTTGAACAAAACAATGCTTAAAAAGGGGTGAAAGGATTTAAACGCAAAACCACCTACCTCAGGGAGAAATGCCGAAGCTTCAAGGTTAGATCTATTCTTTGAAGCTATTGTTACATGATCAAGGAGCGGTTTTAATTAAGATCGAAGATCGACGACACTTCATTTCATTGATCCAATTAGTTTATTCATTTCTAAATAGAGAGGGAGGGGGTTGTAGCCATGTGCACAAAAGGGGAAGGGGGGATTTAATTTTTAATTAAATCCTCTCTAATTAACATCCTGGCTTCAGAATCACCTCTGACCTGACACCCAGCACCAACAAAATTTATGTTTCTCCTAGGGTAACAATGACATTCCGAACTCAATTGTGATCTCATAAATTTGATCTGAGAATTTTTTCAGGAGTTATTTCATGTGATGTCCAAAATAAATAAATAAATTTATTTATGGAAATTCCCTCGATAACTTTTTCTACATAAGGAATGTGCCCACAAGATTTATACCCCTCCAAGGGTAAACGACATGCTCTGAAATCAATTGTGGCCTCATTTTTCTAATATGAGATACCTTTTATGAGATAATACATTTCCTCTATGTACATAGTACAAAGGTACATAAGAGTTTTATAATATTTATTTCATTCACATCGGGATAAAAAATCACACATTGTCTCAGCACCTAGCTTTCGAAATAGATACAGAAATATTCCAATGTCTTACAAGGAAAATCCTGAGTCTCTATATCCTTCCCACCTTAAAACTTTTCATCCCTAAAAATCGAAAGCCTAAAGACATTGTAAAGGACCTTAGCCATTCACTAAGACTCCCATTCCAGCGATCTCACCAGGGTTCCTGTGCTGCAACAAACATGCACTGAGAGGAACCACAACACTGAAATGAAAGAGAGGGTTTAAAAACCTCAAAGACAGCTTATCACCTCAGCCAACACTTTGAACCCTTGACAAGATCCAACTGAATGCAATACCTCATCATCGAACACCCAGTACCACCTTTATCGGACTACAATGACACCAAACAAGCCCCCAACAGACTACAATTAACTCCAACATGATTCTAAGGTAATGAGACCATCGTAGCACCCCATCTCGACACATGCTTGGTGCCAATCACAAACCTCATAGGGTTGATGAACTCCCCACCACAGGGAAAATAAATCAAGAAAAATCCCACCAGATATCCTATCACACAAAACCTCACAAAAAAACCTTCAAGCCTCAGGAAAACGTCTCTACCACTGGGAGAAAAATAGGGTTTCCCAAGTAGTCTCACACTGGATCTTACAAATGCTTTTGAAACCACCGCCAACATGAAAAACGGAACCCAGACTCACAGGTTGAAGTAACTCATCCCCTAAACCTTGAAACTATCCATTTTGTGTATCACTAACTCGCTTGAATAGTTTTATATATTTCCTCAAGGATGTGTCTTAGTGGGGGAAGTTTCCATTATTCCTACAAATTAGAAGTCATAATGAACCACACCACAACCTCTTAGAGCATCCCGCATATGATCTGACACCAAGCACATGAAGGAATGAATAAACAATAAACATATGTCTAGATGATCACATTGGATCTTACTGGGTCTATAGGATACCAACACACCACCAAATCTCGAATACACAATTCCAAGGGCCTCAACCACTACACCTCGATACTATCTACTTTTGGCAGATTTGACTCACCTACATGATTTTCATCGCATCACAAAAACCTATCTTCGCGGGGGAAGGATACCTATTCTTCATGTAATAAAAGTTACGCCAAACAAAACCAACACATGGACATACCGATACCCTAAAAAAACCCGGAGAAATGAACATAAAAAAAACTAACTCTTACCAGTGTCTATAAATCCTACTGCAGAAAGTAGAAAGGACATATAACATACATCTATTCATCTGGAACCTCCAAATTATCTAGATCTGAAAGCCCGTTTTTTTCTCATAAAACCCCATGGAAACTACTACTACCACTGTCAGGATGGTCCATCAACCGGCTCTCCCTCAGTAGCACGGAGGGCTAGATAAACTCTTGCAAGATGTCCTTGGCCATCACAAGTGTAGCAGCGTCTCTCCTACTGCTGACCATATCCCTGGCATAGATCCTGAGTTTGGGCATGGGTATGCCTCTGAAAACGATGGTGCCTCCTATGCTATATGTGTGCTAACTGAAGGTCCTGTTCAACCTGGACCTCATTTGAACTCTTTCTCTGAAGCTCATGGTACACACACAACCCCATCACATCACCATCCAACACCAATAGATCCATCCACATCTCAGTCTCGTAGGCTACATCCACCTAAAATCTTGGAGGTGTGTTTATGCACTACTTAACATGTGGTGGCTCCACGAACTATACAACTTAAGAAGAACCTACCTTATGACCAGGCCCCTACAAGGCGACATTATCACACATCGGGTCATACTCCAAACCTGACTGTAGAACCATTGAAGGATGCCTTTATGGAAACATCTTGAACAAATTCAATATTCCCCATGGTTAAAGAGTATATCTGGATATCTGAATCAAGTAGGAAAAAACCAAAAAACACATTCTTATATAATGAAAGTACCATTATTTCCCTGTGACCGATTTCATAATGTCCCAAATTAAAAGGCAGGTTATTAGAGTTCTGGTGAATGGACATTTTGATCATCAGACCAACACTAGAGTCCCTAGTATAAAATTCAAACTCAAAACATCCTAACACATTTTCTAGGAAACCCAAACCAAGAAAAGGATACTGCAGTTCCAAACTATAACTAACCACCTCTGATACCACTCTATCACGACCCGACCCAATGGGTCTCAAGCTACGACTCCTCAATCCCTCCTCCAATAGGCTAGGGGCTGGTGACTAGTGCCGAGTAGGCTATCACACACAATGGGAGGCCTTAGCCTATCATACCAATACACACACACCCACACACACCTCTATAAAACAGTGCAGAAATATATAAAAACTGAAAAGAAATGCATGCATACATTTATCCCAACCATAGTACAAAAAATGTACAAAAAGGGGAAATATAGGTACCACCAAACTAAAACTACAAAAGCGTCAAACCTTCTCTGTAGGTGGGGATCACTATCAAATACACCCATTGGAAAGATCTTCATCGAATATATGATAAACACCATGATTAGTCTAGCTTACTAAGCTCCAACTGCTCTAGTTCCTCCTAGGACTATGTCGAAAGGCATCTGGTCTGTACAAGACATAATATATGTGCAGGAAAAGCCCATATAGGGGTCAGTATAAAGATACTCATTAGGTACCCCAAAACCCCAAAAGAATCGGTGCAACTAAAAGGAAATATCCCACTCATCCTAGTCATAGGGAACCCAAATGATAGAGAAACTTCATCTCAAGACCATCATTGGATAAACATGACTAGTAAACTCAAACCATTGGGTGTGTCAATTAATAAGTGATAGAACCATAAGGGAAACCTAGATATACTCATATTAGGCTCCAAGTATCCAGAGGTTTCGACCTCATTGCCGGCAATAGGTTCTTACTCGAGGATCTAAAGAAACCCACCAAAATCACACTCCAAGAGTGGAGTCATCCTAGATGACACTAATCTGAGAGATGCCACCCTATCATTAAAACGAAATAATGGCACAACCCAACCAACCCTCATGGTGTCTATCTATGAGGACACACTCAATGGAAAATTCCACTAATGAAGTCATCCAGTGACTAAACCGACTCCAATGCCTCAGATAGGGGATCACACCCAGGGTCCACTGGAGGACACTAAACCCTAGTCAGAAACCCCAAACACAAAAAGGGATATCATGCAACAACCTAATGATGTAACAACTCACTTTTCATAGGATCAACACCCATGAAATGTTGGTCATGCTAATTTTGAGAACACAGATGTGGAAAAATTCACGATAGATCACAGAAGAAATGAATCTTGATACATAGATAGGGAGTTTGCACCCAAGGATCACTGGGATATCTGTACCCTACTACAAAATTATGGGTAGAGGATCAACACATGGGTAAATATTAGTCCTTCTGACACCAAAAACACTACCATGAAAACACTAAGGGATGTGAGGATTTCATCAGGCCTCTCAAGATGATACATGCTCTAAATCTGATGAGTCTACTGTCAAAACGAATTAATAAAACTCACCCAAGAAAGAGAGAAACCCATCCTGTACATATTCAAAGGAACCAAAGATGGTCATAGTCTAGTAAATAGGATGTTATACCGAAACCCTCATATTAGGGGAAGAGGGGTCAGAGTTTGGTGAAGAGAACATGATACTAAAAACCCTCATAGCTAAAGGAATAGGAGGACCTACTCAACCCAACTAATAAAAATGTCACAAACAGGGACCAAGGGGACCCGCTCAACCCTTCTGGTAAAGGAATCTCTGACCCAAGTGACCCATACAACATTTCTTACACATTGAATCTTCAAATCTCAAACTGTTGCCACCATCTTATTCTACCTAGAAACACACATATGACAAACTATTTGCATGACCAAAATGGATAACCGGTGAAAAGGTCTCCTTTCACCACAAACACCCTGACTGGGGATCGTGGGTCCTACACCGTAATCTCTGTTTAACCACCCAATGTTAGTCTTGAAATTTTTGTATTAAATTCCGAGTTACAATGCCGCTGACGGTGCGTCAATTGAACATCGAAAGTTGGAGATATGTCTGACACAGTAAACTCTAAATAAAAGTGATTATTATTATTATTATTATTATTATTATTATTATTAGACATTTCTTACCACCAAGTATTAAGACCTAAATATAATTTTCTCCAACTTGACTCAAAATTTATTCCTCAAATCAATGGTCACATTACCATAGACGACACATAAAATGGACATCTGATTTAGTAGTTACAAGGGTTTAAAGTCCCCTCAGGCCATTCTGGCTGGTTTGGACCGCTCCAACCGGCTTGGCCCAGTTGCACCAGCCCATGACCTGGTCTCCTCGACCTTCCAATCCATTGCTTGCACACCCACCGACTCCGCCCTCCAGTGCTATGTGTTGCCATGCTACCTATTGGCCACCACCGGAACCCACTACACTGCCACCTAACCAAAGCTACCTCATCGGAACTACGCCACTGCCACCTTCTCTAACCACCAGGACCACTTCGGTGGTCAAAACATTTATCTGAGACCAAATCTAGGATCCTTGGGACCCGATCTTCATAACACAGTCTCCACCCTAAGATCCATTGAAAATTCAAATAAATGATGCATAAACAAGGGGGGAGATTTAAATGAAAAACTTCCTACCTCGGAAAGAAACACCGAAGCTTCGAGGTAAGATCCACGCTCTGAAGCTATTATTGCATGATCCATGAGTGATCGAATTTAAGATTAGAGATCGATGGAACTTCATTATGTTGATCTGGTCAGTTTTTTCATCACCAAAGGAATAGTTAGGGGGATTCTACCATGCCCACCAAAGGGGAAGGGGGATTTAATTTTTAATTAAATCCTCTCTAATTAATAGTCTAGATCGCAACTTTCTTCTAAGAAGACACCCAACACATATAAAATTTATGTCTCGCTAAGGGTAAATACGACATTCTAGAGTCAACCACAATCTCATAAATTTGATCTGAGACTCCGTTCATAAGTTATCAGATTAGACATCCAAAAAAAATTGATTAATTTATTTATGTAAATTCCCTCGATAACTTTTTCCACAAAAGGACTACGCATGAATAATATATACCCTCTTTAGGGTAAATAGTGTGCTCTGAACTCAATTGTGGCATTATTTTTCCAATCCGACTACCGTTTAAGAGATAACCCATTTCCTCTACATGAATATTATAAAAAACTTAATATTTTTAAAAAAATTATTTTGGGCTCATTGTTCCATTCAATCGCACATCATCTCAACCCCTATCTCTGGAAATACATGTAGAAATATTCCAAATTATTACAAAACAAAGACTGAGTCGCTATAAGACTCCTATTGTTCTCATGGTTTTGGTGATAATAAAAGAAATATGGATCTTTTAGTATATTTAGATTACAAAAATCATGGAGGAAATAAAATTAATGTTCTTTTTTTCTAAAAAATCACGAAGAAGAATTAAGGAAATCATCTCCAAGGGATAGGTAAATGATTCAAGTTAGTCAGATAAGATCATCAAGCACATGACTTCTGAGGATATATGAGAAAAAATAAATCTTATCCTAATGAACTATAAATACTCTATTGGTTAAATTGTAAGCAGTATGGGCATTATATAAATTTATTCGTAAGGAAAAAAGATCATAAAGGGGATTACAAAGACACTAAAAATAAATGTTTTTCAAATTCATATACTATTATAGATAAATATGAAGAAAATATGAATAAAAAAAGGGAAATAATTATTAAATAATTAGATAAAAAGGTTTGGTTAAATGTTTATAATGGAATTTGATTTATTTAAGTGTCTAAATATAGGGTTTTTAGAGTTATTATATAATTTAAGGATTGATAAGTTTAAGGGTGATCAGAAGTTTAAATTCATTGAATTTTTTTGATGATTTATGTGATGGTAGTACTTTGTGAGATATTCATTGTGTTTTAATAGATGTGTTAGGTATTTGTAACACATAATTTTAACATATGAATTAGTGAAAATATTATTTGAGGAAGAATTCTTTTATCTTTTATAATCATATGTTGAAGGGTATTGATAATATTTAGGGGTAATATGATCATTGATGTTGATTTAATTATGGTTAATTAGGATAAAAGTGTTATTAAATTTTTGAAACGTATGGGACTAAAAATTTATTTATTTACTAAGTGACTATTGTTTTTTAAAGTAATTTTACTATTTTGGTAAAATTATATGATTAAGGTAAAAATAATATTATTGTCTAAGATGGTATTTTATTTGATGAATAAAGGTTGAATTTACTTTGGGAAGAATATATGATTGTTTTTTAGTTTTATGTTGATTTAAATTATTTTGGGAAGATTAGTATATTTTGGGAAAATATATGATTAAGGAATATAAATTTTTAGTAAGTGACTTTTTGAGTGATTAATGTTTTTTAGAGATAAATGTTAAATTGATTTTGAAAGAATATGTTATCAAATATTCATGATTTTGGGGATTTGAAATTTTTCAGACATATTTTGAAATATTTTTAAAATTAAATATTTATGGATTAATTTAAGTATAATTTTGATTATTATTATTGAAGTTTTGGATATTATTGTTTTATTTCTTCATATAAATTTTTTAATTGGTTCTAACTATTTTTTTGGTAAATTCCTAGAGATATGAGGAATAACTTTTCATTCTTTTATGGATCTTATGATTCATTAAAATTTAATCTTAGTGATTCAGGAATGAAACACTTACCATGGTTATTTATCATATAACATAAATCAAAAGTTGAAAATAGCTCGAAACACAACTGAATGATGGAATTATGGGAAGAAATAAATTGAGTATATTTTATCATATTCTCTATCTCGATGGTAAAATAATTCCTCAAACTTAAGAATGAGGAAGTTAAATTTATTGAGTCCTATGTGAAAAATATATATTATCTATCAAGATATGCTTTTGGAAACATATTCACAAGTATTAGTTATATAATCCATACATGGTTTAATAAATATTTAGAAAATAATATGTTTTATAGTCTTAACATAGACCTTAAAGTTATTTTAATTAAAATGTAATCGATGTAGATTAAAAAGTATTTATATCCACCTATGTATATTTATTTTGCACATTGAATTGATTCTAGAAATTGTTTAGATCATTTCTCATTAAACATGAGATAAAAACTTCTACGATTCCATTTATTTTAATGGGGGTATAATATAACTCCCTAAGATTTTATAATACTTTCTCTTTAATAATTTTTTTGTGTTTGAAAGATTTTGATGCATATAACACTAAACATAAGTGAATACTGATTTATTAAAATATAAAATGAACTAAATTTTTATATATTTAAATGAAATTTATAAGATAAATTTCGTTTAAAAAATGATCAAATTCACTTAAGGAAATACCATTAACTCTTGAGAATCTCATTTTCAACTTATTTGTTAAATTATATGTTTTTGTTAAATTTAATACTTGTTAGGAATTATATAAATAAAATAATTTAATATATTTAAGTAATGATTAAAAAAATAAATTAAGGATATCCATGGAATGGTTAATTAATGATAAAAAATATATTCCAATAATTCTTAGTTAAATATAACTTTTTCTGTTTAAAAACAATATTTTATTTATATATATTTTTATTTAAAATATAATTTCAATTATTTTTAGAATTAAACATATAGAATAATATTTCTTATATATGAATGAAAATTAATTATATATCGTATTTTTATTACCAAATTTTTATAAATTAATATAAAAACTATTGAAGGTAAAAACCGATATTTTTTATAAAACTGTTTTTACCATGCACAATGTATATTTTCTTAATAAACTGAATTAATAAATTTTCGTGAATTTTTTAATGAAATTTTGTTACAATTTAATAAATAAAATATATTAACATTCAACTACTTTTATTAATAGTAAAAGAATGATAAAAAATCATTGTTATCCTTAAAAATACATTTTATATAAAAATGGTTTTTACACATTTTGTGCATGAATATTAGAATTAATTTATTTCACCTATATGAATTGAATATTTTAAAATGTATACCATATATTTATTTAGTAAAATTAAATTAGTTAATAATTTCAACTTAATTTTTATCCATAATAAATAGTTACCATTGTAAACTTCTTGTTACCACGGTAAGGTTTAAAAGTGTTAGAAGGGGGTTAACCTAAGATATAAGGTCTAAAATAACACAAAACACTCTATTAAATATCATTGGATGATTTTATTTTGACCATAACCTTCTTAGGGTAAAATAATATTTCAATTATGATCCACTTGACTTGAATAATAAATATATTATATAATAAAGTGTCAAATATTTACAAGTCCCCCCCCCCACACTTAAAAAAGGGTATCTAATCTTCTCACTTATCCACACAAATTGAGCTTATTATATCAATAAATATCAACCCAAATAACTTCCCAACATTCATACCCAGGACCTAAAATTTATGGTTTCAGAAAAAGACCATCTTCAGAAGGCTCAATGTGTAAGCTAAAGGAAGATAACCAAAGAATAGGTAATTATATTTACCAATATATTTTGAGTTTATTTCTTCCTTGACCTCCTAAAATTATACTATAATAATATTAACATGATTAAATGATTATATTAAAAATAAATAAATTTTTTATTTTAATGTTAAATCTATTTTCTCTCCTATATATCTAATGGAAAATAAAAACATCACTCATGTATAGTGTAGACTACCGTTTCCATGAATTGATGTATTTTATTTTTCATCTTCACCTCTGATGGATGGTTATATAGATGGATTTAATAGTTATATATTATTTTTATGACATAGTTATTATTATTTAAATATAAAATAATATCTTTCTTCTTACCCTATCATTCATTATAAAATGATTTTGTCGCTCATGTGTATATGTGAGAAACCACCTTCATAATGTGATGTGGTTATTTTTAATTTTTTTATATGGATGGCCATAATGATTTATTTAAATAATATATATCATATATATTATATAATTATGATTTTTTAAATGTTAATTATTGTCTACATTTCTTTCATTCCATCCATCAAAAATTAAAAACATCACATGTGTGTACGTGAATACTACCACATCCACAAAGTGATTCAATTCATTTTTCATCACCAAATTATATAAATGGTTATAAAATTATATATAATGAATAAATGTGATATTTATGAAATAATAATATTCTATAAATGATAAAAATATGACTAATTTGTAAGTACTGGAACTGTCAAACCAACCCATGAATGGGAAACAGAATAGATAACACCCTGAATGTTAATTTTAATGAAGAATTGCTAGAAATGAGTAATTATAAATTATAATGGAATGATATTTTTTTAAGATAATCATGATTATGGTTTTTTATAGATATATAGTAAATTTATATTTACTATACTAGATTTTAATAGCATGTATAAATAAATTCATGACTTGAGGTATGGTGTTTCTTAACTCAATTTTCTTTTATTGGGTTATATCAATTATTTATTGATTATGGTAAGACAATATTATGAGTGAAATAAAAAATTGTTTTATTTAAAATTATTTTATGTCTATTCACATTTTTTCACATAATCTCATCATGTATTTATTATCAATATAAATATTACGAAATGTTTAAGGGTTTCTCATCTCCCTTTTATTTCTTTGAGACATGTGCAATATTCACCACTTGTTTTATATTGTGTGGTGTATATATTATAATATAATTGTTTTTCATACATTAATGATATTAACTTTTTTATAAATACATATGAATTTATATTTTTATGGCATTTCGATTCAAGAGATACCAATGTTGTAAGGGTATTCTCATCTCAATTTACCTTCATTGAGATATATTCTATATTCACCACATTTTTATTTGTTTCATGTATATAATTTCCATTAATGTATTTTATAATTATTTTCATAAAAATTATTGGGATTTAAAAATACATATAAGTTTTATTCTTTCATTTGTTTTCCATTAAAAGGCTACCAAATTTGAAAGGGTTTATTTTATAATCTCATTTCTTTCTAGGATTGTCTATGAAATCCATTGAATAAAATTAAATGATCATTATCTTTTAAAAACCATATATTTTCTTCTACTCTATTTTTTTGTATTTTTCAATTATTAATACCATTTTCTTCTCTTTGGTAATAAAAATGACCGAAATTATGTTTTTAAGAAAAGTTGACCATATTTCACTTTTTTTGTTGGGAATATTTTTCGTTAATGTTTATATTCTTCAAATTGTTTTATGAAAGTTTTTTACCATATAAATAAATGTTTTTAAAAGGTAATTTTCTCTACCTTTTAATTTCTTTACAAATTATTAGCATAAATATTTTCAAATATTTTACATACAACCCACTTTTGAATTTTTATGAAAGTCTGAAAAAATGTTCTATTTTAATGTTTATGGTATAAATTAATTTTTAAATCCTCAAGTATTTTCTTATAATGAATCTTATTTAAAAAATTTCAAATTTTTTATAAAGAAAATATTATTATCATTTTTCTCATAATTTTATTTTTTAAAAGTTTCCAAAAGAAAAGGGATATTTTCTCTAAATTTTAGAAGCATTTTTTAAATGTTTTTATAAAAGAGAGTTTTTATCTATATCAACATTATTTATGGATTTTTATACTTCATTGGGGATATGATATTATGATTCCATCCACTATTTTTATCTATACTTATTTCTATGATGATGTTTCAGGGATGATTTCACGAAACTCATTTCTTTCCAACATGTTAATTACGTTATGATGAAATGATGAATGGTTTTATAATCTTATAGAACACTTATGTATAGTGTTCCTTATGTAATAGGTGGACCCAAAATTATATTTCCCTCAAATTAATTAGGTAATGTTATATTTATTATAAGATCAAAGTGTATATTGGTGGTTACTATAAACCCAAGAGTGTATATTGGTGTTCATCCCAAGCCCAAGAAGTTACACTATTGGTTTACAAAGCCTAATATGTGATTAAAATATTGGTTGGAAGCCTTAAAATGTTATTCATATTCTTATGTTTATTCCATATTATTATAAATAAGTTATTCTATCATGGTTAATGATTATTTGATACTTTTAACTCTTATTAATTGTGTCTCATTTTATAAAAAATATTTATTCCATGACTCATGATTTTATATTTATGCCTTTGGGTGTGACATTTATGTACCATGGTTATTTTCTTATACCATGATGAACATATCATGTTCACATATGGTCTTTGATTTTTTTTCTCCCATGTTTACCCTTATTGAGAATTTGATCTCGCACCTTCTAATGTTTTCATTTACCCAAGTTATGATGATAAATATTATGTAATATGTGTCTATAAGGGTACTATATGATAAGAATATATATGGGATATATTTAAGATATTTAAATACATAATCTAATTGTGTATCTAGTATATAAAGACATAAAACTTTTATGGTTTTGGGGAATGTTGTAATGTGAGATTTATTGAATATTTATCTATAATGATGTAATATTTATGTAAGTTAAGCTCGTACCTACTCAAATACCAACCTATAATTTTTAAATTATGTAGTTGGGTGTAATTATATACAATGGTATTTTGATGATGTAAGTCGGGTGCACTACAACCATGTCATTCTTGTTAAGTTTGTTAAATTTAAATCTAACTGTGTTTGTTCATGTGATGTGGGTTGGGTGTAATTGCTACTGTGGTAGTTCATGTGATGTTGTATGGGTGTAATTCCAACTGTGGGTATTTTTTGGTATGTGGTTATCTGTAATTCCAACCAATAAAATTATTTTTATGTTATTGGTTGTAATTCCAACCTTGGGTATCGTTTGGTATGTGGTAAAGTGTAATTTCATCCTCAATCATTGCTTGCTATGGGGTTGGGTGTAATGCCAAACATAGATATTGTTTGATATGTGGTTGTAAATAATTCAAACCTTGCCCTTATTGTGTTATGGATTGTATTTACTTTTAACTAAGGTCATGTTGTTATGTAGTATGGGTGTAATACAAACCTTAGACATTGTGATGATATATGGTTAGGTGTGTAATTCCTAACATCTTTATTATAATGATTATGTTTGGCGTAATTCCAACTATATGTGTATGGTTATTGGGGTTGTGTGAAATTTAAATTAATCACATCAATGGTTTTTAATTTGGTTGTAATTGTAACTAATATCCTTGTGATTAATAATGTGGTTTTATGAAAGGATATCATGTTGATGTTTGGTATCTTATGTTACATGTTCATTTTCAACTCTAACATAGTCAAAAGTAGGCATGGTTGTTCTTGAGTGGATTATGAGAACCTTAGAGTTCAAATAATGTTTATATATTAGGGTTGGTATTCCAATGTCCCATCAATATTCACATATATATTTTTTAATTTGGTTAGTGTCACTGTTGTTGGTATCTAATTAAGTTTTAACCACACCCTAAACAACCATATCAGTGTTTTTATAGATATTATGATTATAGATACAAGGTAAAGATCCTTATGGTAGATAAATGAGTTGGAAGGATGGTTAAGTAGGAGATGAGACTGGGCAAGAACTTAGTTCTAGATTTTTGTGTTATGTGTCCATTATTTTATTATTTTAGGATATCTTTGTATATGATTGGATATGTGGATATTCTATGTATACATGCATGACACATATGATATTATGGTGGATCATTTTATAGAGAACGTGTTAAGTTGTTTTTATATAGTTTTATCCTAGCTATAATGTCTATATTTATGATATTATGTTATGAAAATGGTTTAATTTTTCTTTTGTTATTATTTAAGGTTTCATAATCCCTAGGGTATAGTCTCCCCATGTTTATTATAGACCCTCAATTCTATTTATAAACTTATATTGTATAAGGATACATTCTCAAGGTCATGTGGAGGCACCAATTCATGTACTTTTCAAGTGAGATGATTTGAGACCTATATTTTTATTTATCCTAATCAATTTATTTTCCATATTATATAGCTGACATTTGTTCTGGATCTCCATTCTCAATATAATGTGAAAATTTAAATGAAAATAATTTATCAATTTTTTTATTAAATTTATATTATATGATTCCTCACTAGTGGATAAATTAAAAGAAATTTAATTATGTTCAAAACATTTAAGGATTTTTAAGAACCCATCAAATGTCAATAATGAAATATTGATGAAGTGTTGTATTTGTTATCAATGATGATTATTAATGAATTCCAATGATGATAGTTTATGAAAATTGAGGAAGTGAAGTTTACTATGGTTTTTATGGAAGTAAGTTCACTGGAATTTAATAATCTATAAGGTATAATCATCAGAAGTAGGAACACTATAATGAATTATCTACAACTGGATAATGAAACTAAATAATATTGAATAGCCATACTAAATATTGTTAGGAACTTGTGTCATGAGAAGTAATAAAGAAAAAATTAATAAAGTGTTATTAATATAATAAGGATGCATTCATAATGAATGTTTTATCCAAAATAATCTTAAACATATGATTATTGATGAAATATTCTTCAAGTAAAAGGAAAAGTGATAATGGTCGAATAAACACTGTCTATAACAAGTAAAATGAATAGTGAATCTAGTGGATAGGGAGATTGAAGAAACAATTTGAGTGATTGAATATTTGAGTTAATTATATCCAAAATAATTTTAATAAAATTTAAATAATTTAATTTTAGAGAAAGAAGATTTATTGATTTCTTTGAATATGGAAGATTGAAATATGAGATGGTTGAAAGTCACTTTAGGAAGTAAAATAAGCTCGTATGAACAGAAGGATAAACCAAGCTGATGAATTTTTTAAATACTTGAGATTAATATATGAATAATCTATAGTGAAATTCACCTTATATATATATTTTCTATCATGAATATGGAAAAAATAATTAAGTGTATTTTAGTAAAAACTACTCCTGTGAAATAAACATCACTAGAAGATATAATGAACATAATAAGTAAAAAGGTCATTATAAATGGAAGCCTCGGAGTTATTAGATAATTGTAAACTAACTTAAAGGATCAAATATGAATAAATAGATGCATGTACTATTCATTCATTAGAATAACATCTAAAGTTAAATAGAAATCTATGATCCAAGTTGAGATGATTAAATGTTAATTTAATTAAAATATAGAAGAAGAAAGGTTATTGTTGAAGGATCTTGAAGATGATAAGAAATGAAGTTCAATATGTGAAACCTTCAGATGTTAAATTAGAAGAAGATAAGGCACTAGATTTTTATAAATTCAGAATTGTTTTATGAATTTATATGAAGGAAAAAGTATCAAAATATTAAATGAATGATCCATGTGATGAAGGAGTTAAGGATTAAAGTATGAGCACTTTTGAAAATGGGTGGAAACTAAAATCATCATATGCTATCATTTTAGGTCAATTGGAAGATATGAGAATAGGAGTCAATCTGGTCATAAGAAGTAAATGCATGCTGAAGTTTGAATGCATTATATATGTAATGGATTCACACCCCCAAAAGAACTAGTTTCTTATTAGATATATTCAAAGTAATAGAGGATTTATAATAATTAATTAAGTTGAATTGGAGGAATAATTAGAAAAATGGTAGAATAAATTATATAGAATTATATTCACTAAAATATTCTAAATGACTTCATATGAACATTGTGAAGTCTCCACCATTATGATGATGTTGATTTCGATGTTAAGGTCATGAATATTAGTTCATGGTTAAATACAATATTTGTAAAAGATTTTAGGAATATTGATTTTAAGTATTTTGGATTATTTCATGAAGTTAAACTCCAATATCTTCATAGGAATTGAAGGTGGTTGACAAAGACTTTGAGTTAGAAAGATTTTTTAATGGAAGTATTCTAATTCCCCAAATTTATTAGAGGATGTTTTTCTATAAAGAAGAGACATCATCTAAGTGAGTATTTCCCATGAGAAAGTATTGAGATATCCTATAACATTATTATTAATAAGAAAAATATAGGCACAATCCATCCAAATATATCTCATAATATTAGGAGGGTCAAATAAGTGAGGTGGTTGGAAAATAATATTCTAAAGAAGATGAGTAAGGTCACCATATTTAGGTAACTAGAAAGAGGAGTATCAGACTAGAATAAACACCTACTCATGGAAGTTCTATATTTTGAAGATATTGGTAATGAGTGATCTATAATTAACTTACTAGAAATAGGGATATGTCAACATGCATACTAAGTGTAGTGTAAGTTCACTTGGTAGTCGAATATCCATCTTTGAGGAAGTTTGTAAGGAAATAATGAATATTCGTGGTTCCATTATAAATAACCCATTAACTCATACCGAGATTTAAAAAGATATTTTTAGGAGATATAGAAACCAAATTAATATTATTATGGTTTCATAGATTAGGTTGATCCCTTATCGTGGTTAATTGATAATAACTCACCAAATTTTACCAATTAAAATATTAGTGAAAATATATTTATTGGAATAATAACTAGATGTAACAAAGATTAGGTTTCACACATTGGGGTTGAACCTTGTAAAAATATTTATGTGTTATTTTATTTACAGTATCATCATTACATGAGGTAGTAAGTTTTTATTGAGTGCATCAAAGATCAATATATCCTTATCGATAATAGAGTTTTAATAAACTTAAAAGAAGAAAAAGTTTAAGTTTAACTAAATCGATAAAAGTTGGTTACCAATGATTTAACCCCCCCCCCCCCTTTAGGGTGACTACATGGTCCATTGAGACTCATTAGTGGTATTAGAGATAATCGAATTCCTCTATCTAAATCTAAAGTTTTTTTGAATTAGTTGTTTTCAATGATTTATATGAAGTGTATATTTCTAAAAGATACAAAGATACCTAAACCAAAAGTCAAGAAATATAGTTTTGTGCTGAAGAAAATGAAATTTATTCCTGGTAATAGCAACATGGAGGTTTTGATCAAAATCTCGAAAATTTTAAAAAATTGTAAAAATCATAAGTTATAGAAACTAACTTATAAGAAGTAGAAAAAATATGATCCACCGGTACTGAAAGATAGATATAGTGTAATTTTTATTAAAAAACCAACAGAATTAATACTTTAAAATATAATAGTATAAGATGTGATGATTTCGATTCGGTTGAATCTATTGGTGAATTCTAAACTGATGTTAAGGACTACATGAAGAAATTTCCCTTTATATTTACATCTCCTATAAATTCTCATTCAACAGAGGATTATTTTAAGAAAATTTAATGCTAGAGTTATAGGATGATGAAATGGATAATACATTGGAAATGAAGGTATATATATGTGAAACATTCTCAAAACTCATTGATACAAAGGATTAATCAGTGAAACCCTGTGATGAAAATTCCACTCTTATAGAAGAATCTTTGTAGAGGGGTTTTTTTGAAAAAGATGTGTTAACAAAAGTTGTTAAGGAAAAGTTTTGAAAAGTAAAATTAATATTTAAAGATAAATTTAAATTTCTTAAAGATTAAAAAAACTCCTTAAGTTTAAATTGTACTTAATTAAAAATAAAATTTTAAAATTTGGAAGTTACTCATGTTAAAATTTCACATAAATCTAATAAAAGATCCACTACCAAAATTATAAAGGAAATTATTACTTCAAATACGCAATCCAGTGGTGGAGGAAATATAACATAATTAAAATTACCATTTTCTAATAGATCAAAAAATAAGGTAACCCTATATTCTGATGAATATGTATGCACAAATTCTAAATATTTTAATAGTTTATGTTATAATTTAAATTCCAGAAGAAGATGGATGAAGAATGATATGGAGAAAAAAACTCTTTTTTAAAGGTGAAAGTGAGATGGGAAAAATAAATTTGTTCCAAATAAGGTGTTTGGAAGAAAGAAGTTTATAAAGACCCATACCTAACCAAATTTCAACATGATGAAAAAAACCAAGGTTCGTCAGGTATTTCTAGTGTTGTGGAATGTTTGGAATCATGGATATTAACTATTTTCATAACATAAAAAGGTAATAATAATAGAGAAGGCCAATAAATATAGGGAGAAGAATAAAATACTATGAATATTTAGTGGATCGAAAGTAGGTTCCAAGTAAAAAGTAAAAATACTTTATAAAAAACTGATATGAATGTCTTGAGATATTTTTTTATAGTTGTGAAAGGATTAGTTGTTATATCGATGAGTGACAGTACAAATCTATGAAGAAAAACTCAACTAAATCAAGGAGAATAAGGCCAAAATAGATAAAGAAGAATGAAATAAATTTGGAATATAAGTCCACCTTGAGATGAAAATAATTGTAATTTATCAATTATAACTCACCCAAGAAAAATGTACAGGAATATGTCATTCCAAATAAACAATTATTGTATTGTGGAAGGAAATAAGATTTCATGGATAGTTGTAATCAATCTATGAAAGTTAAGAGTAACTGAAGAGTGATCAAATAAAAAATTAAATAAATTCAACAAAAAAAAATTATATTGGAATAATAGAAGAAATATCTAATTAATAAGCTAAGGTTTTTGAAAATTAACCACAAAAGGTAACTTATCAGAAGTTAAGAAATCATGTGAAAGGTATAAGATATAAAGACACACTCCTAATGTAAATACCCCAGCTCCAGTATCCTAGATCTAGTAGTTACATTATTACATTGTAATTAGATACAAGTGATCACATCCCAAATGCCGAAATAGTTCAATACTCTTGGTAAACTAGATATATACTTGAATATTTCATTACATTTGAAAACATAAAATAAAAAATAGTGAAAAATAATAATTCTTATCCATGAATTCATTCAAATATTCCTTATTCATATCCTAGATAAATGAAAAAAAATAAGGGTGATCTTGAATTCTCAGTAAGGGTTACATACAGTCGAATCTAGTATGACTAAATAAGGAAATATATAAAGGTAAATATATTAAAACACATATAATTTGATCAATAACTTGAGCATGGAGAATAATATAGAAGGAAAAATGATGATCAAATAATAACATATAAATAATCACATGATCTCAAAAATGTATCGACATATATCATAACTATTAAAATAATCACATGGACATCAGTAACTAATTACATAATTATGGAATTCTTAATTTTAGACATCATAAACATACCTCCAAGGCCTCATTCCAAGATATCTTACATAAATGAGTAAGGCCTTTTCCCAATACCTAAACTATTTTTTCTCATGAGACCTACCAATGCATCGAGGGGCTATGTAATTTTGGTACCCACCTATAACTTAACAATTTCAATGAATTCATCATATGAAAAAAAATACAAGTAAATAAATATGCCTTAAAAATCAATAACTATCAATATTGGAAGAACTCACATTCGAAATGTCAATACTATCTAAAAAAATATAAACATAAACCATACATAAAAATATAGTGGATGGTATATTTGGATTATATCCTCAACAAATCATAATATTCAACAAAGTATGTTGATATAGATTAAAATAATTTAAAATGATCACTAAAAAATTTCATGTTGAAAATACCACTTTTCACTTTTAAATCACTTATTTAAAATCTAAAAATTTACCAAATATTAAAGAAAATATTTTATTTAAAAAAAATTGAAAACTTGTAAATAATTCTTCAAAACATTGATATTTCATGATAGAAATAAATTTTGTTCCTGCAGTATAAGTTAAAGAAACATTTCTTTCACACTTTTGTAAGAAAAGACAAAAATACCTCATTTAGAGATTGATATGAAGATTCTTTTTAAACCATTTATAAAATTAAAAATGGTTAAATTTGAATTTAAAATATCATTATATAATATTAAAAATATTATTTAAAAACTTTATGAAATATGGATATGGAATAAAAATATTACCGACTGAATAGAAAAACAAAGTCAGTTTTCCTTGAAAATGTTATTTTAGTATCTTGAGCACTTAAAGGGTGTAAAATGAAAGGAAAAATTTTAATTTCTAGAAATGACTAAAGGAAAATAAAATATATTGGTTTTAATTTATAAATATCTAATCATTACCCCAACAAATATTTTAACATAGACAATCCTAAATAATGATGAGATTGTGAAATAAACTTTTACCATTGTGGTAACTTTTGAATAACAACCCCCATAAAATAAATAACATACAATGATACTTTTAAATACCATTAATATAAATAGATTCATGATATAACATATAAAATGGTTCAGTATATAAAACACACAAAATAAACAATTGGTGAATATGGAATATGACTCACAATAGTAAAAGTGAGACGAGAAACCCTTTCAATGATTGTATCATTGAAGTGAAAATTAATAAATTAAGTTATTATGTGTATAAAATTTAAATACACAAAAAATAAGTGTAAATAAAATATAACACAATCATATTTCCTTTCACACGTAATCATGGCATAAAATAGTCAATGAAGTATAATTATAACCCAATTAATGGAAATTGAGTTAAGAAACACCTTACTGCTAGTAACTTTCAAGTCGAATCCCCTTGGATGATATAATTTAAATTGAAAATTAATATAACATTAATTATTAATTAATAATTATATAACATGAAAATTTTAATTATATAAAATATATAAAATAAATTGTTTTATTATATTAAAATATGTCTTAGTGAAGGTAAATTGAGATGAAATATCATACCTTAAGTCTCACTCATCATTTATATTCTTTATCTTCTTAAATAATTAAATTATGTTAATTATTTAATTAATTAAGAACCTTTTTTATTTTTATTATTACTTTTATTTTATTTATTACCATATCATATTTAATTACTTAATAAATTAAGTTCACAACATACGTTTTGATGATATCTGATTCATATGTCCAAAATGATATCATTAGGTTGACTATGGTAAAATATTTCATTATTATATCATCTCTAGAACAATTATTATTACTTAATAATCATTTCTATAAATAAATTATACTTTTAAAAACAACCATGAATGATGATTATGAAAAATGAACTATGTTGCAACCATGGAGATGGTAAGTCATATATACGCATGAGTAACATTTCTATTTTTCAATGATCATGATGGAAAGAAGGTAGATATTATTTTATATTTATATAATTATAATAATACCATAAATAATATATTATTTCTTTAAATAAACTTATATATATCATCCAAGTGATGTGGTGATGGAAAACAAATCGCATCGCTTCATGGAGGTAGTAGTCTACATGTACGCATGAGTGACGTTATCATTTTTCAATGGATAGAAAGGTAATAAATTATATAATATATTATCTTTTTATAATGATAAATATTTCATTAATATGATATATAAAATTAAATCCATAATTATAACCATCCATGAGAGGTAGTGATGGAAGACAAATTACATCAATTCATGAGTTGGTAGTCTGCCACACTCACGAACGATAGTTTCAATTATCATTTAATTAAATAGAAGATGAGTATAGGGTATTACATTTACATAAAAACATATAATTATATGTAAGATATTGGTATTAATATTTCATTATGTTTGAATAATAATTTGACGTATAATAATAGATAATACTAAAACCTTCGGTTAAAAGGTATACCACTTCTCCGGATAACCTTCTTTACTTTACATCTTAAGAAATATAAGTTTAATATTATTCCCAAAATAAGACCTATAAAAAGTTGGAAGGGATGTTATGAAGGGATTGGGGTAGTTCTTGGATGAAAAAAATTGGTTCCTAATGTTTTTATAAAATATTGTTAATTTCATTTTTTGAAATACATAAAATATTATAATATAATATGTTTCTAAATCATTTCAAATGGTTCCAAAATGTCATTTATTCGAATATAATAAAGATATTGTATTAATATAATCATAAAATAAAGATTTTATAGGTTTATATATCATTTTAACTTTATTTTCTGGTTTAACCACTTAGTTATCCAATTTTAACTTTAATTTTGGTTTGTCGATGGTGGCGGCGTGGACCGGCGGTTTGAAGACACCAGGAGATGGGGGCGACATCTCGATCATCCAGTTGGGCTCTATGACTAGTCTGACAGTGAGATGGTGGAGAAATTGGCGAATCTATGGTGGTGACGACATGATGGTGGTTGGACAGTGGCCGCAGTTTCCTCTAGGCTCTCAGTTTTTTGGCTTTTAGGCTACATTGGTCCTATTATTACGGAAATGATTCAACAGACCATGGGTTTTGTAATGGATTTTATACCAATAGGCTCTCAAGCTACTAAATTTTTGCCTTATGTTTGTTAGGTATCCAAGCCATTATGATTCCTTTTTTATTTTTTTTGGGGTTATCTACCATGTAATGGGATCCCTCTAAGTTAAAAGGGGATTTTATTTTTCCTTTTTAATAAATAGGGTTATTCCCTAAACTTTTCGATAAATGTTATAAATTTAAAAATCAAAGTAAAATGAAAAATGGCCATATTTTAAAATTTTGGATGATTATGGATGTAATAGAATCATTATATGAAATAAATTCAAGTGTTTTAATGAATTTTAATCCTTAATATATAAGTTTTAACCCAAATTAACCCATTTTACCTTTATATTCATGATAAAAATTTATTTTTCTTAAAATTTATAACAACCTAAAATAAAAGATACCTATTTAAAAAATATGTACCTCATGAATCAAAATATGGAGTAAATTTTTTAAAATTCAATTTCTTTAAGTAGAAGAAATTTATTCCAGATAAAAACACATAACATAAATAAAATTGGTTTGTTTAGAAAATTTTCTTTTTGAGTATAAAAATATTGTTATACCAAATTTAACCATAAAATTGATTCTAATGAACTATATTGGATTATTAATAATATAATATAACTAATTTTACTTTTAAACCATTTTAAAACACAATGGAACTTTATAAATTCTTAAAACAATAATACAATTTTCAATAAAAAATTGAATTTCACTATTCACTAGAAAATCAATATTTTTAGAAAAATCCCAAAAAATCACTCTAAGATAATTCTTATATGCCAATATAAAAATGATATTAATTTTTTAAAATAAAATTTATAAAATTTTTTGAAATTAATTGTAATATCCGCTTATAAAAATCAATAAAACCCATCTTTGAATAAAATATATTTTTGAAGAATAAAATGACTTTGATAAAAAAAATTAGTGCATATTTTATAAGCATTAAACAATAAATTCTAATTGAGTAAAACCCTTATATATTTTTATAATCTGGTTAATCCTATTCATATGTGCCAATTCAATATCTAGGTTATAGCTGTAACATTTAAATAAAAATATTTTTTAGTTCATTTAGGTTTAGTGTTTCTTATCGTATACATTATCAAACATAGTATTATTTTAAAATCTCAAGGTGTTATATTCTCCTATCCCTATTTAATAAATTAAAACCTCCCAATTTAAACTTTTTCTCATTAATAAATACTTTAAAATTTTAAAATATGAATATTGAAAACCCACATCCTTAAAAGGGTTAATAAAACTTCCTTTATAAAAGATGGAAAGGAAAATATGAAGGTCGTATAGAATAACACGTAACTAGGTTTCAAAATAAGAGAACATTAGTGGGAATTGAATACATGTATATGGAGGAAAAATAAATTCCCAAATAATAGAGGGTGACAAAGATCATTTATCATAAGAAATTGAATGATCATGAGAAAGTTAATGGCCACAAAACTATAAATCAATGAGGGGTGAAAAGACCATAAATTCATCAGAAATGAATTTAATAGGATAAATTTTGTATTTTATTATCATTTTCCTAAATTTGAGGAATTCCTTTAACAAAATTAAATATACTTCCTTAAAAATTATAATTTCATTATTTAATAAATTTCTATTACAATGTCATCTTTTTTCTCCAAATGATGAGTATTGAAGATGAATTTTTTGTGCTTGAAGAACAAAAATCAACATCTAACAGATCACATAATCCACAAAACAATAAAAATATGTTCCTATTATCTTAAATAAA
Source organism: Viscum album (assembly GCA_963277665.1). NCBI lineage: Eukaryota > Viridiplantae > Streptophyta > Magnoliopsida > Santalales > Viscaceae > Viscum > Viscum album. The sequence goes on from OY728164.1 coordinate 211,827,430, forward strand.
ACCAAAATGGATAATACTCAAAATAAATAAACCATAATATGAATAAAAAATACATTAATCTCTAAAATTGAATAATAAAACAAATGGTTTAACATGGATTAATAAATAACTCTATATCCTAAATAACTTCAACAACCTCAACATTAAATAAAGTTTTAACCTCAAATAATATATCATACCCTTCATCTTACACCTTTAAAATTTAATAAAATTCTTCTTAAATAATCTATTACGTTAAAACTAAAGTTATATATACCTCATCATAATAAAACATATCTCGAAATATCATTAATTACCTCAAGAATACCAAAAATTCAAAAATATATGATCCTATAATATGATTCCCAAAATCAAATTAATCTATATCCATCAAATAATTTAAAAAACAATGTCATACTAACCAGAACATCACATAGGCCAGTGGTAGGTGCTTCACCCTTGTTTCCCTTCGGTTGTGGTTTGTATCCCCGCATCCAATGAAATGGGTGTCACCCATATTATGGGTTGTACTTTTTATAAAACTATATTAATATAATTCCCATAAAATTCTCAAAAATATTATGAACATAACATTAATCATCAAATCACATTTTAACCACTATTTTTTCAATACAGCTTATTTTTTCCCCAAAATAAAATTATTTTAATTAACTATTATATGATTAACATTAATAATAATATTAACCCTAAATATTATTAAAAAAATTAAACTTATTCCCAAAATATATATAAGCATTATTCCTCAAATAACCTTCTTTCTGAAATATATACTAAACTAATGGGTTGTATTCCCATAAATGTCTCCCAAAATATCATTAATACTGTTATAATCTCATCAAATAAAACCTCCAAATGGGTATCTTTGCATTTAAACTTATGGTTGTCCTTATACTTATAAACCCAATACACTTTAGGTTTATCCCATATCACTATGGAATATCATAGGATTCCATAGGTTCTATTCTCTCATTCGGCATAATGTCACATATCGAAAATGTGAAATATCCCAAGTATATCCTATAAGAGTTTTAAAATAGGTGTGTGGTAATGTAACACTCATTGTGCACAAGAATGATGGTTGAGATATATTCAACCAACACTTTTTGGGTTAATACCCCTAGATTCATTTTTGAAAAAACCAAATATACTTGTAGTATCCAAACATGGATTTATTACTAGTAAGATTACATAATTTATAACTTAACAAAATTTTATGATGTTATTTTATACTTAAAATTATCCTAAAATTATATCATAGGTTTATTTTCCCAAATCCATGTTTTTTAAATATATTTCCCAAGGTTTCTAATAAAATTATTGTGATACCAACTCTAAATATCTCAACTCCAGTATCCTAGATCTTGTGGTTGCTTTTTTACATTGGTATAAGATACAAGAGATCACAACCTGAAGGAAATAATAGTTTAGTATTATTATTAAAGTAGATACATACTTTAATCTCATATTACATTTCAAAACCTAACATAAAACATAGTGAAAGTAAATATTTTTCATCATTGAAATCTTTCAAAGATTCCTTCTTTATATCCTGGGTAAAGGAAAAAAAATAAGTTTAAGATCAAATTCCTATTATGAGTTACATACAGTGGAAAATAGCATGAATAAATAAGTCATAATCAATATATAAAGGTAAATATATGAAAACACAATGTATTTAATCAATAACTTGATCATGATGATTAGTATAGAAGGAATAAATGATGAAAAAACAATACCATATAAATTATCACATTTTCTTCAAACATATCCATGGATATCATAACTATTCAAATAATCACATTAATTTCAATAACTGATTTCATAATGATGAAATGAATAATTTTGTACATCATAAACTTACCGTTAAGGCCTCATGTCAAGGAATATTATATAAATGAGTAAGGACTAAGCATAATACCCAAAATAGTTCATCTCATGAGACCTACCAATGAATCAAGGGATTATATAATTCTAGGCCCCACCAATCACATAATAATTATTATGAATTAATCATATTAAAAAAATACAACCTAATCAATATGCCTTAATAATCAACAATTGTCTATATTGGAAGAACTAATAATGGTAAATTCAATACTCTCTCCAGCAAAGCAGAACATAAACCATCTATAAAAATATGGGGGATATTATATTTGGAGTATATACTCATTAAATCATAATATTAAATAAATTTTATGTACATGGATGATAATATTTTAAAAAATCATTAGAAGATTTCTTGAGTAAAATACACTTTTCACTTTGAAATTAATTATTTAAATTCTCAAAAGTTACAAAATTTTAATTAAAATATATTTTAAAATAAATGTTTCAACTTTTAAATAAATCTTCAAAGCATTGAGTGGTTATGATTGTGGTAAATTGTATTTATGCAGTATAAGTTTAGAAACATTCCTTTCAATCTTTTATAAGAAAATTTAAAAAGTACTTCATTTTGAAAATTATAGAAAGATTTCATTTAGCCAATTTTTTAAAAGTCTATAAATGGTAAAATTTTCTTTAATAAATCATTGTAGAATAGTTAAAATATTCTTTAGAAAAATTTAAGGAAAATATGGGTATGGAAGTAAAGATTTCCTGACCAAGTAGAAAAACAAAGTCGATTTTCCCTAAAAACATGATTTTAGTATACTGAGAACATAAAGAGTGTAAAATGAATGAAAAAATTTAATTTCTAAAAAACCCAAAGTAGAATAAAATATATTATTTTTAATATATAAATATTAAATAATTTCCTCAGTTATACTTTAACATAGATAATCTTGAATAATAATGAAATTCTAAAATAAACCCTTATCATTGTGGTACCTTTGAATCATAACCCCCATAAAGAAAATTAATTCAAACTAAACTTTTAAATATCATTAATATAAAGAGATTAATTATATAACATATCTAAGGGTTCATTATATACATCACTCAAAATAAAAAAATGGTGAATATGGCATTGATCTCACGGAAATAAAAGTGAGACGGGAAACCCTTACAAATATTATATCATTAAAGTGAGAAATTATTAATGAATTGATTATATGTAAAAAAATTAAATAAAAAAGTGTAAATACAAGATAATATTATTATATATCATTTCACACATAATCATGACATAAAATATTTAATGAAGTGTAAGTATAATCCAATGAATGGAAATTGAGTTAAGAAACCCCTTACCACTAATAAATTTCAAGTCAAATACCCTTGGATGAAATAATTTTAATTGAAACTAAAAATACCATGATTTATGAAGGATTCATGATGTAATATTAAAATAGTCATTATATACACCATATAAAGTAAATTAGTTCATAATATAAAAATATGTCTCAATGAAAGGAAATTGAGACAAAATCTCTTACCTCAAGCCAACTCATCATGTATGTTTTTATCTTCCTAAATAATAAACTTATGTTAATTATTTAATTATTTAAGAAAAATTTTAATTTTTATTATTTGTTTTATTTTATTTATTACTGTGTTTATTTAATTACTTAATCAATTAATTTCACATTAGATGTTTCGATGATATTCAGTTAATATGTCCAAAATAACTTTGGTATGTTGACTATGGTAAAATATTTCATTAATACCTAAAATTTAGAATAATAATAATGAAATTATAATAATTTTTATAAATAAATTATACTTTTAAAACCAACCATAAAATATGGTTATGAAAAATTAACAACGTTACAACCATAGACACGGTAAGTCGTATGTACGCATGAGTAATTTTCTATTTTTCAACGATCATGATGGAAATAAGATATTTATTATTTTATATTTTAAAAATTATAATTATATCATAAATAACAAATTTTTTATTTAAATAAACTTATATATATTATCCATTTGATGTGGTGATAGAAAACAAATAACATCACTTTGTGGAGGTGGTAGTCCACACGTACGTACGAACGACATTATCATTTTTTAATGGATGGAAAGGTAAGAAATTAGATGATATATTATGTTTTAATAATGTTAAATATTTCATTAATATCATATATAACATTTAATCCATTACTATAACCAGACTTGATAGGCAGTTATGGAAAATTAACTACATAGATTCATGAGGTGGTAGTCTTCCATACACACGAACGGTGATTTTTTTTACCATTTGGTGGAAGAGAATATAGGTATAGGGTATGAAATTAAAATAAAACTAACTTAGTATATAAAATATACTTGTTTCATTATTTCATAATTTTTTAAAATTATTTAAAGGAGGTAGAAGAATAAATAAAATTAAACATCAGGTTAAAATTTATACCTCTTATTCGGACAACCACTTATGCTTTACAACTTAATCCCTATGAGGTTGATATTATACAGAAAATAATACCTATATAATGTCACAAGGTATATTATGATAGTATTTGGTTATTTATTTTCCAAAAATGGTTCTTTAAGTGTATAAAAATTGGGATAGGGTTTCCCTTTTATAACTGAGGGAAGGGTATTCTTGGAATTTAATAAAGTATTAAATTACAATAAATTAATTTTCTTTTTAAAATGGATATTAATTTATAAAATTATAATATAATTTTATTTTTAGTTAAAATTATCTCATCCAATAAAATTTGGACAATTTTAGGTGATTTCTTCACCCTTATCATTTTGTTTTAACATATGAATGTTTTTTACACTAAAGGAGTTGAGAAAGTTACTCTAAAAGGAAAACTATACCATAAATTTACAACGGTTTATATTTTAAAACATTATAATTATTTTGGTTTAAGATAATATTTTTATGAATATTAAATCATTTAATATAATATTGTTTATTATAAAATATTATTAATGTCATTTTTCAAAGTATATGAAATATTATAATATAATATGTGTCAAGATTATAAAAAATGGTTCCAAAATGACATGGATTTGAATATAAATAATATATTCTCTTAATATAATCAGCTAATCAAATTTTTATATTTTAATATATCCTTTTTAACATAATTGTTTTGTTTAACCCCATGGTTAACCAATTTTAACTTTAAATGTGATAATACCTTTTTCAAAATTAAAGGGTAATAATGTTACTTATAAGGTGATAGTTGGCTCATAAATGGAAAATTTATGAAATTTTAGACCATTACTCATCCTAATTGTCCTATTTCAATATTTTATAATTTTTAAATAATATAATAAAATATATTTAACAGAAATTATCATTTATGTCATTTTTGACACAATTCACATAATTTGACTTTGAAAACAACATGAAGGTAATATAATTAGAATTAAAAACATTAAAACATATCTAATATGTTATTTTTATCTTAAAAATTCTTTTTTAAACTTTAAATCACACAAATAATATTATTTTTAGTGTTTTTAAAATCATTTACTTTATTTTTCTATTACTTGCACAAATGTTGTGTCAGCGTTTCCTAAAAATTTAAACTAATTATTTCTGCACAAAAATTTAAAAATTAATTAAAATAATAAAAATTAATTTATAATTAAAATAAAATTGTATAACTAAAAATTAGTATCTTGTATCCCTATCTAAAATATTGTAGTTATTAAAAGAAAGAAAGTTACGTTTTTTACTTTATCTTTTACCTAAATATTATAAATGTCAAAATCAAATTTAAATGGTAAAAAATGTCATATTTTATAATTTTTCATGGTTATAGATAAACTATACACATACAATTAAATAAAATAATTTTTTAAAGAATTTTAATCCTTAATTAATTAGTTTTAACACTAATTAATCCATTTTACCTTCATAGTGGTGACAAAAAAGTATTGTGGTTACTATTCATAATGACACAAAATAAAAGAGAAATATTTACCATATTTAGACATAATGAATCTAAATATGGAATCTATTTTTTAAAATTCAATTTTTATAATTGGGTGAAATTAATTTAAGATAAAATGCAATGCCCCGACCCCGAAATCTTGCAGCTAGTGCATTATTTTATTACATTGGCATGATTATAAGGAATAAAATCATGAAGGACCGGTCAGTTTAGTAGTCATGGAAAATAGATTATAGACATGAACTTTACATTAAAATTTCTAACATAAAATACAAAATATATAATCCTTTTATAATTCCATTATTCCCCTAGCTTAACCCTACATATCAATCATAAAACACTTCTTAGAATCCTGTGAAAATAAAAAATAAGAAAGAGGTGAGAACATATGCTCAGTAAGGATAAATAATACAGCGGAAGCTATAATAAATACGCATAAACTTTTATAAAAAGGTATAAAACTAAAACACAAGACTTTTAAAACATCATCTTCAGCATAATATTGCAAGAATAAATCAAATAATTCTATTTAAACATTCAAATGGATATTCTACTAGTCGAATAATCACATGTAAAATTAATAACTAATCCCATAATGATGTGATTCATAATATCAGACATCATAACCACTACATAAAGGCCTCATTCCAAGACTATACACAAATATTCTATCAATTCCTTGTTCTAAGACACTGGTTTGTCTCATGAGACCTACCGATTCATCGAGGTGCTATAGAGGTCCACACTCATCACATACTAAGTCCAATGCATTCCTCGTATGAAGAGGTAGAAATATAACATAAACATTTGTATTAAAACTAGAATACAAAATGTTGATACTTTAACTATAAACTATGAATGGTATAAAAAATAACATATCACATTCAACGTATCATAATACCTTCAATGCTATATGGGATATTTTACCATAATAAATTAAATTCAATTAAAAATAAAATCTAACAAAGGATGTTGAAATAGATGAATGTAATCTAATAAAATCATTAAAACTCTTTTAAAGAAGTATCCATTTATTACTTTGTAATCATTTAAAATAATGAATAATTATAAAAGAAAAAAATTCCTTTAAAAATAATATATATATATATATTAAGTAAATATTCAAAATCTTAAGGCATTATAACGGCATAAAATGTCTGCTCGCACCATATAAGTTAAAAAACATTCTTTATTTAATTTGTCAAAAGGGGCATAAAGTACCATGTTTAGAAAGCAATGGAATGATTCCTTTCAAAATATTTTATAAAAAGTAAAATATGGGAAAAATAAATTTAAACAATTTTAAATAAATAGTAAAAATATTATAAAATTTATTTTTATGAAACATTGATTTGGATGATAAATATTCCCCAATATATACTTACGTATAAACAATCTCAGATTAAAAAATGAGATTATGAAATTAACTATTACCTTGTACTTTCCTTTAGTCGAGGGTGTGTTAAACTCTTATATAATGATTAAAGTATGTTATTAAATTATAAACAACCATATCCATATATATGATATCATATATGATCCTCTTATATCATTTTGTTAATAATATTTCAGTATTACCATTATTTCGTGTATTAACTGCTTAATTTTTCTATGAATGTTTCATCTAGGATATATTTTATTCATATCCAGAATGATATTAAGTTCATAAATATTATATTTACTCATCAAATTAATTTTATAATAATTCTTGAATGGTTAATGTGGATAATTAATCTCATCGCATTGTGGAGACGGTAGGTCGTACATACGCACGAGTGATGATATCATTTCTTTAATGGTTAAATGGTATGGGAATGGATGGTATATTAATTATACTGAATCATAATAATGTAATATTCATTATTTATTTCTATTATACTCATATTTATACCCATCCAAATAAAGTAATTTTGAATAACAAATTACACTATAGAGTGTAGATGGTAAGTCGTATATACGCACGCCTGGTGATATTATTATTTGTAAGATGGATAAAATAATGAATATGGTTGTACCATGATTATAATAAAATATCATTATATGTATGATAATTTATTTATTACTTTTTTATGGAAACTTCATAGAAATATAAATTATAAGAAGAAAAGAACTTTGAAAGAGGTGATAAAATGATTACCTCTTCTTCAAGTGTCACCATTTGATTTGAATAAAAGGACTCCTTAAGTAGGTTTTATGCCCAAATTGTGGCCTCTAGAATGAATTTAGGAAATTTGGTATGATATTTAGGCAGTTTTTGGCCAATAAAAAGGGCTTTAGATGTGTTAATAAAATAGAAGGATAAGTTCCCTTTTATATGAGATGTGAGGGGAGCTTTAGGAAAGTTTTGAAATATTACTTTACTATAAATTGATTTTCAGTTTATAATGGCTCAAAAAGTGATTTATTTATATTATAATATGAGTATGGGTCTCAATACTCTCAATGAATAGGTTTTAGAAATTTTTAGGCCATAAAATTAACCTTATCTTTTAGATTTAACCCGTAGTTAAATAGTTTAACTCTTACCATGTTGTCTTGTATTTTTACACTATATGGTTAATATAGTCACTATAAGATGCCAATAGAATATAAAGTGGATAATTAATGACATTTTGAACACAATATAAGTCAGTTTTATGAATATTATATTTTTATGACTATTATATCATTTAATAAAATAGTATTCATTTTAAAAACTCATTTATGTAAATTTTGATACAATTTAGTAATTGATTTTTGTTGAAGTCATAATAACTTTATTAATTAGAAAAAAAAGAGTAAACTCATCCCTAACATGAAAATATTACCCAAAAAATTTATTTATGATATCAAAAATCTCAAATTACATTTATTTTAATATTTACAATATCATTTATTTAAATATTTTTATTAATAAGGAAATCATTGCATCTTCATTATGTCATAAATAAATTTATTTATTTAATGTATAAAAAATATAAATAAACTACCATGATTTAGGAAATATTTTTAGCTTTATAATTACTATTTATAGTCAAAATTTCAATTATATAAACCCACATTAACATTTGTTTAGTAAGAAGATACATGTTTATGTTATATTTCTCTTTACTTTAAATTAATTATTATAACATTTCATAATCACACCCAAGTGGATCCCAAATTCCAAAAGTTTTGTATAAAAAACTTTTTAGTCACCCATGAATCATCCAATAAGATTATTACATGTTTTATGATAGTTTTATGTTATTATAATATTATTTTTACCCTTATTTATCTAATTTACCCTTTACCGCGGTAAAGAAAAATAATTACTGAAGTTACTATTCATAATTCCCAAAAATAAAAGATAACTATTTAAATAATTCGGACATTATAATTACAAATATAGAATACATTTTTTTCAAATTCAAAACACAAAAGTTTCATTAATTAATTTAAAATTAATTCTCTTTATCAAAAGCAAAAAGCGGGTTTTTATGAAGTAAAAACTATCAAATGATTGAAATGTGTTTATTTCCAATTTAAATTTTAAATTACTTCTAATGATCAACATTGAATTAAAAGATAAAAACATAATAAAATTTTACTTTAAAACCAATGAAAATATAATCTAAATATATAAATAATTTAGATAAAAGACATTTTTAATTAAAATGCAGTATTTTCAATATTAATTAAAATCTGAAAGTTATTAGAAAAACACAAAAAAAAATTATCCAAAATAAATTTTTATGTACCTATTATAAAGAAGATTTTAATTTTGTCAAATTTAATATATAAAAGTTTCAAATATTGGATTTAAAAATGGTTCTCCATTAAAAGGTGATAAAACTATATTTTTTGAAAAATACTTCTGTTATCTCAAAAATTGAATTTGTTATTATATTATCTCTAAGAAACACAGAATATGAATGTTAAAATTATATTTAATATATAAATTTAAAAAGAGGTTAATACTCTTCATAACTAATTTTCAAACGGCTTGTTCAATAGGTCGTGGTGTGCTCGAACTAGGTGTTGTGGGTAGTGCAAGATATTGGATTATTTAAAAAGAAGTATACCATTAAAACATGGGGTGTTACATAAAAACAAAAAACTCAGTGAAAAAAAAATTTAGAAAAAATGTATTTTTAGGTATAAAAATTTTTTTATGCCAAATTCAACAATAAAATTTATTAAAATAAACTAAATTGGATTATTAAAAAAATAATAGAACTAATTTTACTTTAAAACATTTTAAAATAATACGGAACTTTATAAATACTTGAAACAAAAATATAGTTTTCAATAAAAATTAGTATTTTTTACTATGCACTAGAAAATCAATATTTTTAGAAAAATCGTCAAAATTCACCCAAAAATAATTTTTATATGATAATATAAAATGATATCATTTTTATTAAATACAATTTATAAAAGTTCTATAAATTAATTATAATATTTTCTTAAAAAATAAATAAAAATCATTTTTTGTAGAAAATTTATTTTGGAAGAATAAAATTACTTTGCTAAAAATTGTGTGTTTATTTCCTAATGATTAATAAAAAAAGTTTTTATTGATTAATAACTTAATATATTTTTCCTGATTTATTTAATCCTAATCATACGCATTAATTAAATTTTTAGGTTGTAACTTTAACATTTAAATTATAATATTGTGTGATGTATTTAAACTCAGTATTACACGTTGTATACTCAATCAAACATAGTGTTATTTTAAAATATTAGGGTTTTAAAGAAAATAAATTCATGATGATACTTCCTTCTAAAATTAATTTTATGAATAAAATTAATAAGTATTAGGAATATTTATGATATATAAAATTTATAGTGGAAAATACATCCCAACACATAGATAAAGTGAAACATATTCTAATGGTTTTTATGACCGTATGGATAGGAAAACTAAAATTCGCAAGGGGTTTTGAAGAAAAAGAAAAAAATAGTACAAGTTAATTTCTAGATGAATTAAATAAGAAACCCCCTCACAAATTAAAAAGTAAAAATGAAAGGAAGAAATAACAGGTTTCCCAAGGAGATTGGTGATTGGAAATATAAGGGTAATTTCATGAAGAAAAGTGAGGTTAACAAGAAGGGATTTTTTAGATAGATAAAAAATTCTCAATAATAAATATATAATTAAAATAAATAGAAGACCCACCTTATTCCCACTCATTTCAAATTATTTTCATTTAAAAATGAAAATTAAAAGTGATTAAATCTAGGGGGCCTAGAGTAAAGTATACTTTGTAAAAAATGGATGTAAGATCCCAACATTTTCTAGAGATGTCTTGATATTGGTTTTAGGTACTATTTTTCATTATTTATAAGTATATCTTGTTTTAGTTTTACCTTGGGTGTTTTTAGGTGAATTTTGGAAGTATTTGGAGTGGTTTGGGGCAGTGCACGGTTGGTGTATGGTTTTCTCAGAATGTGTGCCCTACCCCAAAAAATTGTGCAACCCTAGACAGAGGGGGATTACATAGTTAGTGAATAATTTTCCAAAACACACTCCCTCTTAGGAGTAACCATAAACCCCAACAATATAGGAGCATATGGTGTATGGTTTGAAAAACTATGTGTCCCTTTCTAGGAAACTGGGCACATGGGTTTATTTTATTCAAAAAACATTAAAATTTTCCAAAACCTCTGCCTCATATCCCTAAACACCCAATATTGACCCTAACTCATTTCCCTTTGAATTTTTGGATCTTGGGTGGATTACAATCCATTATTAACATCGTTCATGGAGAATTAAAGATATAATTGAAAATTTTGAACCTCTCCTGATATTTAATATCTTCCTAATTAGTTTTTTATCTCCCTCATTTATCTTTCCTGAGGAAGAGAGGATGGTTTTCCTAAATTGGTGATGGTTTAAATATAGGTTTTTAGTAGATGTTTATCTATTTGATATTGTTTCTAGGATTTGGTTCTAGGTCTTGTTCTTCATCCTGTTATTGATCATTCCATTTGTATTGGGTAATTCTGTTGGTGAATGCTCATCAATGATCTTGATATAGGTGTTATAAATTGAAAATCTATAGTTTTGAAATATAATTATGTTTATGTATTGTTGAATTTTAATTTCCATGCTTGTAAATTGAATCTTAAATTGGATTAATTAATTTTTTAATTAATAAATGGAACTGTGGGATTCATTAATTGATTTTCCTTGTGATAATGAATTGGTTTGAAATTGGGAAATTGAATTTTGGTCAATTGATGGTATTATGGAATTAGTTTATTAATGGGTTGTTTAATTTATTGAATAAATTAAATTATGGTATGGTTGTATTTAACCTTAAAGGGTTAATATTTTATATGATTAAATGTTGATAAATGGATTCATGGTGAATTTTCATATTATTTCAGGTGATTAAAGTGTTAAACCATTTTTGAATTGATAATTGAAATGGTATACCATGATGTGAAATGTCGATAAGAGGGTTAATGTTGATTAATGTTGTTAAATTAGATATGTGTGATTTAGTGTGATTGATTGATAAATGGGTTGTGGGATGCATACTAATGCTTAAAATACAAAAGGGGTTCTAAACATGGTGTTTTAGACCTAAATTCATGCATGTGATAAATGAGTGTGGGACACAGAATGATTCTTCAAAAGACCACTTGTGTGATTGATTAATACAAGAGTTTTAGAACATGGACTGATGCTTTAAATACCCATGAGGTCTTATTCATGGCGTTATAAGCCCAAAATTTTACATTGGAATATTTTTCCAAATAGCCATGATATTAAAATTTAAATGAAATTATAAATGAAAACCCATGAGTTATGTGATATGTAATATCCCTATGTGTTATGGTTTAGACTCCAACACAAGTTGAAGAAACTATTGATGATTCAGGTGTCCTCGGTAACCCAGGTATATGTGTGGTTAAATAAAGAATAATTGAATATATAAAAATCCTATTTCATCACTTGTATTTTATTCTTTATAAAAACCACATACACTATTATTGTCTGGATATTGTTTTAGTTGTTGTTTGTAGTGTCATAATGAGTTTTAATCACACCTTACTCAGGAATACTGATCGATACTTGAATAAACTTCATGTTTGAAGGACAGGATAAGGGAAAGATCCCTATGTTAGATGGATGAGTCAGGATAGAGCATGGATAAGGGAACCAGACATGGTACCAGGACCCTCTTGGGGAGTTTTTGTGTCTTTATTTTGGGTTTTCATTTTGAAACATGACACTTATATGCCATGAAATATCTATTTATTTAGATATGGTTATTGTATCATGTTTGGTCAATATGTGATACCAGTATTATTTGGGTTATGGTTTTTATCATTTTTCCATTGTTTATTTATTTATTTTCTGTGTTTCTTTGATAAAGAGGCTATAGGATCCCATGTTATATATATTCAACCCTCACTACTAGTCTATATCATATGGCATATGAGGAGGAACTATTGAGGTCAAGTTTTCAATCAGTTCGGCACACCAGTGTGTTTCACCTTGGTCAAGACATCACAAAGTGGTATTCATGGGAGATTTTATTTTATTTTATTTTTATCTTGCTATTTCGGAGAGGTAGATCGGTGAATAAGATGAGTCAGAGATTGGTTAAGAGCCCATGCATGGGATTATCTAACCCATTTGTAGGATTAAAATCCAATTACCCATGGTTGGATTACTATTATTGATGTGTGTTGTTACAGTTGGATGTTATTTCACCTTGAGTGATGCATTTGTTGGGTGATGTGATTATTGTTTCTAAGATTTTCTAATATTTGACTTGTGGATCAGAATGGCATGATATTTGAGTATTCATAAATCATCCTATAAAATTGGGATTATTATATGACCTACATCATTTTATTAATGCATTGAAAAAGAAATTTTTGGGTAAGTTGTTAAATGAAAATAATTTTCTTGTCATGTGCAATTTAAATGAAAAAGGTCCCTAATATTAAATTGAAAATGGTAATGATAAAATGTGGAAAATGGATAAATGGGTGTCTAATGAGAATCTTGACTAATGAGAATGTGTTTATCCTTTTTTAACCTATACCTAGATAAAGGATGTTTAAGGGTATTGATAGAACCTCAGTTTTGACCATGTGGTAGGGTTTTGGGGATGACATGTAGTGGTTTATTATGAATCCCTCTTACGTAAATGTGATATTGTTGTGTTTTATGTCCTGAGATGTTTGTTTGTAATTATAGAGGTATGAATCCCTGAAGATTCTTATTGAGAGGTAGATAGGAGGATATGGATGGAATGGGTCCACCTAAAGTGGGACCATAGGCTATGATAGTTCTAGGTGAGGAATATGGAAAGAAGTTTTGTGAGAACTTTTCTCACTTTATGAAATTAATGTAAATAGACCTGGGGAAAGTTTTGAAAAGTATTTTGGACTTAACAAGGGAGTTTTAGTTGCAAAACCCTCCAACTTTTACTAGATAAGGAGGACCTAAGGTAGATGAGTTCTGGATTACGTCTGTCTAGATAATCCTTGACCACTTAGAGACTCTAACTGAGAACAAATTCAAGCTGACATTTTTTATGTTATGTGTTCAAGCAAAGTAATGGTATGGCATCTTGACTCAAGATGGAAAATTGGACAATATGTAATTGAAGGAATTTAAAAGATAATTTCTTGGAGAAATTTTACCTTTAGATTCTCAAGAAGGATAGAACAGCTGAGTTTATGTGGTTGACCTAGGGGATCATGTTTGTGATAGACTATATTGGATGCTTCGTGGATTTTAAGTGATTTATTTAAGCATTGGTGGGGGATGAGGATACTATGGAAAAGAGGTTTCAGGGTGGGATTAAATGTGAAATATGTCCTAGGTTAATATCTTTAGGATGAATAATTGTTAATAAGTTGTAAATTAGGATCTCATATATAAGGGGAATATGAAGTAGGATTCCAGTGGAGGACAAAGATTTTCTATTAGATGACCAGGATGTACATCTTCCTAGAGTAGGAATCATTGCTTTTAAAATTTAAATCAAGAAGATAGCAATTAGAGTGTTCAGGGGAAGTTTCATTAACACAGGACCTTACAGGACTAACTTTCCACTAGTGTGGTAGGCAGGGGCATGGTCATATACATTTTCCTCAACCACCAATGGAATGTCGAGCTAGTAGTAGGATGGGATATCTATAATGGTTCTATAGGAACCCATGAAAGATGGGTAATGTTGGATAAGCTAAGTTAAATCAAAGTATTTTATGGGGTTTTATATATAGTAGAAGTTAAGAAATTATAGTTATACTGGCCTTGGTGGTTGAGATAGTGGATGGGGTACTTCTAAGACATATCACTTATATCAGTAGAGTGGTGTATCTCAGGGGACTCAAACTACATCATAGAGAAGAGGGGTATGACAATTTCATGTAGTTCATCCTACACTTTTGGATATCGATGTTAGACCATCGATAGCTATATGTACTATTCTTATAGATTATATACTTTCTAGTGTCTTATCTTATACCAGTGCCTCTTATTATTTTATATCTACACAACTTGTGAACGGGATGAGTTTTTCGGTGGATCTTGTGAGAAGGGATATGATGATCAATACACATTTGGTGGTATGATTGCGGGATATCTATTTTATGAAAGGGGTGTTCCCTCAAGGTTAGGGAGTATCATTTACTATTAGATCACTACATTCTTAATCTGTGAGGCTTTGACATAATCTTGGGTATTGTCTGGTTAGTAAAATATTGAGCCCATATTGATTTTTACTGTAGGAAGGGGACTTTTCCATCTCATGAGGGTGAAAATTATGTACATCATAGAGTATGGGATATCCAAGTAGGTCATGCAGTTCCAATTCATCAGCAATTAGGGGATATCACTACCCAAGTTTTAAGTCTATTTATGGATGAAGGGGGTGTGAAGCATGATATCTTTCCAACTATAGTGGATAGGTTCCAAGATGCGTTTCCTGAGGACTTATCAGTGCTACCACCAGAGAGAGATGTGAAATTTACAATTGATCTCATGTTGGGGTAGAGCTAGTCTCTATTCCACCATAAATAATGGAATAAATAGAGCTTCAAAAGATTAAGACTCAATTATAAGAGTTTATGGAAAGGGTGTTTATCCATCTAAGTACATCACCTTGGGGTTCTCTAGTTTTGTTTTTCTAGAATAATGGTGGGAATTTTCACTTATGTGTTGATTAACATAAGTTGAGTTAGATGAAAATGAAGAACTAATATCATCTTTTATATATTGATGATATCTTTGGCCAGTTGAGAGGAGATTGTATCTTCTCCAATATTGACTTGAGATCATGGAATCATCAGTTGGGAGCTCAACCTTCTGATATACCTTGGACTACTTTCAAAATCTAGTATGTCCTTTATGTGTTCATTTCGATGTTGTTTGGACTGATGAACACATCAGTAGTGTTTATGTCATTAATGAACCTAATTTTTCACCCTTACCTAGATCATTATTTGCAATTGTTTTTGGATGACATATTGGTGTACTCCAAGACTCGTGATGATCATTCCCAGTATCTTTACATCATCCTAAGTACACTAAGACAGCATCATCTATATTCCAAGCTATAAAATTTTCAATTCTGTATTGACCGGATACACTTCTTGGGTAACATCATATCAGAAGAAGGTGTGTTAGTGGACTCGAATAAATTTCAAGCAGTGGTTTCTTGGGAGAATCCCAATAATATTTTCAATGTCTTTATTTTTCTAGGATTGGAAGGATATTATCAAAAGTTCATCTAGGAATTTTCTCACTTAGAAGAACCTCTTTAGGTATTGAACAATAAGGGAGTAAATTTTGAATGGTATAGAGCATTTGAGAATGCTTTCTAAGAGATGAATAAGTGTTTGACTACTACACTGATCTTGATCCTACCCATTTCAGGTGAGGAGTATATTTTGTTTTTTGATGCTTATAGTGTGGATCTTGGAGTAGTGTTCATACAAGGGGGGTCGAGTTGTGGCATATGGGTCACGGAAGTTGAGACCATATGAATTGAATTACCCTATACATGACATCATGCTAGTTATAGATGTTTAATCCTTGATGTTTTGGAAGCATTATATGTTAGGTGAAAAGTTTACTATGTATATTCATCACAAGAGATCAAAGTATATCTTTTTGAAGGGTGATTTGAATCTTTGGTAGGCGAGATGGGTAGAGTATATGCAGTCATTTTATTTTGAATTATAATATATAATCGGAAAGGGAAAAAGTGTTGTTGAAACTTTGAGCAGGAAGACATAGACACATGTGATTTATAAGTCTAGTTCTGAGTAGAAGATGATGACTTTACTGGATGAGATGCATGTTTTGGTTCATAATTTCCATGATAGGATAACCCTAATATCAATTTCAATGGATTATACACCTTTGATTAGGATTAGAGACTGAAATTATTAGTATCTAAAGTGTTTTTTCATGAGATAAATCCTTGAAGGTGGGGATTCACCTTCATATTGGGCCATAGATGAGGATGATAAAATCTTTGTCTATGGTCATGTTACTATGCCTATGTGTATTCACGAGTAGTTGATGTGTGAGGTTAATGCCTCGAAGTGGTACGTACATCTTGGTTTGAACAAAATGTATCATAACCTAAGTTGGAAATATTGGTGGATAGGCATGAAATATGAGATTATAGGACTTATAACATGATGTTACACCTGTCAATAGGTGAAGGCCAAGAAATAATGACCAGGTAGTTTAGTAAAACCATTTTCCATTCTATAATTTAAGTGGAATGATTTTAACATTGATTTAGTGGTGGGAATCCTAAGGATTCTTTATAAGAATGACTCTATTTTTGTGGTTGTGGAACGACTGATGAAAGTAGTGCATTTCTTGCCTATACGGGATACTTTCACAGTGGATCAGTTGGGAGACTTCTATGTTTAGGAGATATTTCATCTGTATGGGGTTCCATGGATCATAGTTTCAGACTATGACTCATGCTTTACTTCATTCTCCTTGTAGGTTCTATAGACGGTTCTTGGTAGATAGGTATTATTGATTACAACATTCCACCCATTGACAAATGGTTAGTTAAAACATATTATACAGGTTCTGAGGATATGCTATAGGTGTGTGTTCTAGACATTAGTGGGTCTTGGAAGAAGTAATTATAACTCATTAAATTCTCTTATAACAAAAATTATTAGGGAACTATTCAGATGGTTCCATATAATGCTCTTTATGGTACGCCATAAAGATCACCTCCATGTCGGATGGAGGTAGGTGAGTCAAAGTTATTGGAATCGAGTCTCATGTAGGAGACATCAGATTAGGTTCATCTGATTCGGAAATGTATAGATATGGCTTAAAGAAATTAGATTTCATATATTGATAAAATTATATGACCCCTTAAGTTTATAGTGGGTGATCTTCTTTTCCTTCAAGTTTCACCTAGATTTGGTCACCATAGGTTTCGGGGATAGGTAAAGTTGGTGCCCAGATTCATTGTACTATTTGAGGATGTGGTGGGAATTGGGCTAGTGGCATACTGATTTTCTCTTACAAATTGGTAAAGTTCTATGCACAATGTTTTTCATGTGTCACAACGTGGGTGATATCACCCTGACCCTTATCATGTGATCAATATGGATGATGTTGTGCTTGAGACCGATGCATCCTTTAAGGATCATATGATATATATTTAGGATCATATTGAGAAATTGTTGAGGGTAAATACAATGATGATATTTAAGTATTATGGGAACATGGGTGTGTTTAGGAGGAAACTTGAGAGAGATAAGAAAATATGAGGGCTTTGTGGCTCGATACTTTTATCTTGGAAACATAGTGATGCATGGTAGTACATATTGAGGATGAGATATTATAAGATGAGGAAATTTTAATATCATAACCCTTTCTAGATATTTCCTGAGCTCATTTATAGGTTCTATTTTTCTTTTTTTTAAGTATATCCTATTTGGGATTTAAATTGGGTACATTTGAGTGAATTTTGGATGTTTTTTGTGTGGTTTTGGACAGTGCATGGTTGGTGCATGATTTTCCTAAACTGTATGTCCTACCTTTCCCCATAAATCTATTCAACCCGAAAAAGAGGTATATTTCATGTTTTTTACATGGGTCTTCAAACTATTCACCCTCTTAGGAGTAACCTTGAACTCTCATAGAAGAGGTACACAGTTTGGAAAATTGTGTGCCCCTACCCAAGAAACTATGCGTGTGGGTTTATTTTCATTTAAAAATAAATAAAAATTTCTTGAACCCCTATAATATATCCCTAAATAACTCATATTAACCCTAACTTGTTTTCATTCCTATTTATAGGCTCTTGGGTGTATTTTAATGCCTCTAAACACAATTATTGGTGAATTGAAGATCCAATCGGTAGATCTGCACATCTCCTAGTATATAATCTCTTCCTAATTTGTTTTCTCCCCCCCCCCCATCTCTCTATCCCAATGAATAGGGGATAGTTGTCCTTCATTTCCGATCATCTGAATATAGGTTTTCTTATATTTTTATCTATTTGATCTTATTTCTAGGATTTGGTTCTATATGTCGTTCTTCATCGTGTTCTTGATCGTTCCATTTCAATTGGGGAATTTTGTTGGATAACAATCATCAACAATCTTTAGGTAGGTAGTCTAAATTGAAAATCCTATAGTCTTGAAATATAATTACATATATGTATTGTTGAATTTCAATTTCCATTCTTAATTTAATATTTAATTGGATTAATTAATTGTTTAATTAATTAATGGAAACATGGAATTGATTAATTTATTTTCCTTGTGATAATGAATTGGATTGAAATTGCTCAATTGAATTTTGGTCATTTGAATTTTGGTAAATTCATGGGACTATGGAATTTATTGATTAATGGGATATTTAATTTATTGAATAATGTGAATTATGGGATGTTTGGATTTAACATCAAAGGGTTAATAATTTTTATGATTAAATTTTGATAAATGAATTAATGTGGAATTTTCATATTATTCTGTGTGATTAAAGTGTTGAACCATGTTTTAATTGATAATTGAAATGGTATATCATGATGTGAAATGTTGATAAGATGGTTAATGTTGATTAAACTTGTTAAATTTGATATGTGTTATGTGTTGTGATTGATTGATAAAAGGGTTTTGGGACACAAACTGATAATTCAAATACCCATGGGGTGCTAGACATGGAATCCTAGACGCAAATTTATTCATGTGAAAAATGAGTGTTGGACACAGACTGATGCTTTAAAAACCCACTTCTGTGATTGATTGATAAATATATTGTGGTACATGGACTAATTCTTAAAATACCCACAGGTTCCTAGCCATGGATTTCTAGGCCTAAAAATTTAGCATTGGTCTATGGTTCTAAGTATGTATGATACTAAAATTAAAATGAAATGATAAATGAAAACCCATGAGTTATGTGATATGTGATATTCCTATGTGTTATGGTTTAGATTATGACATGGTCCAAAGTAGGTATTGATGGTTCGGGTGTCCTCAAGAACCCAAGTATTTGTATGGTTAAATAAAGAATAACTGAATATGTAAACTACCAATTTTATCAATTGTATTTTATTCTTTATAAAAAAAATATACTTTTATTGATTGGATTTTGTTATAGACACCATATGTGGTTTCCTACTGAGTTGTACTCATACCCTACTCAAGCTTCTTAATTGGTAGCCAAATAGACTTCATATTTTTCAGGTAGGATTAGGGAAAGATCCCTATGTTAAATGGATGATTTGGGAAGGCGAATGGATAGGGGAACTGAATATGGTGTTGTGAACCACTTAGAGAGATATTAGTGTCTTTATTTTGAGTTTTAATTTGGATACTTCACACTTATATGGCATGACATATCTACTACTTTAGTTATGGTTATTGTATCATGTTTGGTCATCATGTGATACTACTATTATTCTTGTTATGGTTTTTATCTTTTGGATATTGTTTATTTATTTCTATTGTGTGCTTATTTGATAGAGGGTATATTATCCCCATGTTATATATATTCATCCCTTTCTACTAGTTGGATGCCTCTGGCATATGGGGAGGCATGCTTGAGGTCTTGTGCACAACCAGATTGGGGCACTAGTGTGTGGAACCTGAGTTAAGATGTTGTAATAGATCACAATGAAATTTATCCATCATGGAATATTTTATCTCAAGTATTTATAAACCAAATCATTCATGTTGGTATCAAATATAATATAGAAGAAAAATATAGTTCACCACTTTAAGGGTAGTGAAGATGAAACTGGTGGTTTCAGAGAATTTATATGTTGCAGCATATGACTTGGGATAGATAATAGTAATTTTATCTTATAATACATAAAAATTCATATATAAATGTAATAAATCCATAAAAATTTATTTTAAAGAATTAAATATCAAATAATCTAGAAACCCAAGGATCATAGTGACTGGATACTAAAGTTTCAGTGGATTAAATAATTGAAGTTTCTGGATGGAGATGCACTAGATTTTGTTGATGATAAAGTTTCAAAGTTTAAAAATCTAGAGAATGACATTGTTTTCATCTATAAAGTACATTATTTACAATCTTTTGTACTCGTTTTAAATCCTAAGTTTAAACGAAGAAGAGAAAATTGATCATTGATGATAAAGTATGAATCATTTTACAAAGGGGGAGAAACCTTCCTTTTTTTGTTTGAATGTTTTTAATCCTTGGATTTGGTATATTTATGTCTCATTTATTTAAGAAAATTTATCCCATTCTTATATCAAGGAGGTCTAGAATTAATTTTAGTTCAATAGAAAAAAAAATTTATAAGATGAAAAATGATAAGAATGTTCCTCCCTCGCCTCATTATGTCAATAAGGGGGATTCAAATTTTTATTAGCTGAGGGGTAGAAGATAAATTTACCTCAATTAAAGTTACAAAAATCAATATATAGAAGAGACTTTGAATTTATTATCAATAAGGGGGATAAATATCATTGAATTTAGTTTTGAATGGGTATTGAATTCATGGATACTATTTTATTCAGAAGCAGGTTAACATCTAAGTATTACTAAACTATTATTAAAGTAAAAAAAAGTGTTAAAGGTAGAAGTATGATTTTCTATATAAATTGTATTTAATGGTGAATCTAGTATATGGGGAGATTGAAGACCAAATTTGAGAGATTTAATACTTGAGTTAAATTCGTCCAAAATAAGTTGATTGGAATTTACATAATGTACTTCCAGATAAAGATGATTTTCCTGGATGTTGCGAATCTGGAAGATGGGAAGATGAGATGATTGAAATATACTCTGTGAAGTATAAGAATATTGGATGATCAAAAAGAAAAACCAAACTAAATAATTATCAAAGTCCTCATTATTGTTCCATGAAGAATATAAAGTGAATTTCACCTTATGTGGAGTGTTGCTTCTATGAATATGGGAAATGCATGAATTTAAATGTAGTAAAAAATACACCTATGGAAGTAGTATCAAAAAAAATATGTGATAAATGTAATAATTTAAAAGTTATAATAAATAGGAAGCTTCAATGTAAGTATATAATGACAGGATAACTTAGAGGATCAAATATGAGTTAGTCAATGCATTCACTTTTCATTCATTAGAAAAACATTATCAATTGAATAGAAAACTATAATCCAAGATGTTCCAACCAAATTTGAATTCAATAATAATATTTAATAAGGAAGGATTATATTTAAGGCTTTGAAATATTTCAATAAATGAAATTTAATTTTTGAAACCAATAAAAGATGAAGAAATGGGAGATGAGGCATTAGAAGTTCTAGAAGTAAAACTTTCTGATGAAATTTGATGAAGGAAAATGTATTAGAAGATTGAATGACTGATTAATGAGATAAGGAATTTAAGAAGTAAAGGATGAGTGGAATTATAGATGTAGAGAAACTAAAATCATCATATGTTGGAATTGGAGTTTAATCAGAAGATGTGATTATCAATATTTGAGTTGATCATAAAAGGTATCTTCAAGAAAAAGTTTTAATATAGTGTAGGTGAAATGGATTCAGTCCACCAAAATCACTAGTTTATTATCAGAACTTTTTTAATACTAGATCCTAAAGAAGTATGATTTGAGATAAAGAATAGGTATAATTGAAATAAGTGTAGAGTGAAGTCTATGGAAGTAAATTCACTAGAAGATTAAAAATTAATTCACATAAACATTCTGAAGTTACAACCATTACAATGATGTTGCTTTGGAATTTCAAATTTAATGAAGGAAAGTTTTTTATTCAAGTCAATATTTGTGTAAGATTCAATGAATGTGGAAGTAATGTCTTCTGGAGGATTTTTTGAAATCAAAATATTTGGAATCATTGAAGGTGGATGACTAAATACTTTGAGTTAGAGAGATTTTTTAATTGAATCCCAGGTATTCCTCACATTTATCATAGGAAGTTTTTCTATATAAAGGGTTAACATCATTTGAGTGAGTATTGTTGATGAGAAATTTTTGAAATTATTGTTGATATTATTAAGTTAAAAAAAATTGAGGGTGAAACTGACCAATTATATCCTAGAATATTAGAAGGGTTGAATAAGTGAGGATTCATAAATATTAAATTCCACAGAATATGAGTAAGGTCATAGTATTCAGGTTATGGGAATGAATATCAATAGACAAGATACAATTCCCACTCATAGGAGTTATGGAAACAGAAGATCTTAGTAATGAGAGATTTGGAATTAAGTTACCAGAAAAGGGGAGAAGTTGATGTGAATAGTGAGTATTGAAGAAGTTCACGTTTCCATTGTATATCAGAAAATGATAAATTTCATGAAGAAACCTTGAAGACTAGTGATTCCAATATAAAAAAATCATAATTTATACCAAGACGTCAAAGGATATTTTCAGTAGATATCTCAACCAAATATGTGTTATTATGGTTTTGAAGTTATGGTTGATCCCTACCCTTTCATAAAGGATAATAACTTTACTTACTGTAATATTTAAAAGAATAGTTAAAATCTATATACTAGGATAATGACTAGTTTTAGAAAGAAGGGGGTTTCCCACAATGTAGTTTAATCTTGTAAAAATATTTATAGTTTATTTCCATTATGTTATCTACATTACATAAGGGGTAAGGGTTGAGAGAATACATTAAATATTTTTACATTCTAATAGATAACAGAGGTTAAATCAACTTAAAAGAACCAAAAGTTTATATTGAACTAAATTCGTAAATGTTGGTCAACCCTGATTCACCCTCACCCCCTTCTCATGATGATTGTGCAGTCTATTAAGACTCATAATTTTCAATATCATTTGAATTATATTTATTAACCTCATCATTTGTTTAAACATAAATACTTAAATTCCATTTTTCTTCAAGAACACACCCCTTTATATTAATGTTATGAATTATATCCACTCATTCTCTTTTTTGAGGATTTATATTCTTATAACGAGCTATTATTTTAAGATTCAATTGTATCTTTGACACTTCTAAAATAATTCTATTTGATTGAGTGTTTACGAAATCAATTCTAGTTGGTTTATTTATAACTATCATGGGTTATATAGAAACTCCATTTATATCATTAAATGCATCTGATAATTTATTTTCTAACTATAGTAAATGAAAACTATTTTAAACCTCCATGTCACACTATAAAGTGGGAGGATCAAGAAATGATAAATATTGAACATTCCAAAAAATATATTCATTTTTTCCTTTCCACCCCCTAAAAATGGGAAAAAATATTCATTTAAGTGATAGTAAAAAAATATGTTATAAATACATAACTAGTTTTGGGTTAAAATCATGAGAGGTAAATTCACCACCATTATCAAGTTTTATTTTAATTATGGTACAATTAGATAATTGTGCACTCCAATTTAATTATTTGTGAAAAAAGCATATAAATTCTATAGTGTGCATTTAGAATAAGCATGCATGTGACCATCTTCTAAAAACCTTAATCAATATAATAAAATATTTAAATGGTCAAAATATATCCCCTTTAATTCATTTAATAAAAATTGATATTTCATTGTTAATTTTAAATGGTGATAGTCTCATAATTATCTTTTAAATAGAACATACATAACATGAAATTTTACTTAGTGAAAGGATCTTTGGGCCCATCATGTTGGTTCATGAATTATTTTAATCAAAACTTTACATTTTTTAGTTAATTTTTTAATACTATGTGTGTATCCATTGCATTTATAAAAGTATAATTAAATCTATATGATAAATTTGGTAGTTTTTAAAATACATGACTCGTTTTCAATTTACTAATGGTAAGTAATGTTTATTTTTCAATCCCATTAATTATAAAACAAGTTCCATACTTATGTTAGTATATATAATTTAAACTTAATAGGTTCCTATTAGATTTTAGGTAAAAAAGAATATTTTATAAACAAAATTTTCTTTTTAGAGGAAATAAAACTTGATTCAACAATCCCTTTAATTGGATCTACATAAAACAATATAATATTAATAATCATTTTATTTATTTTATATCATAAAAATATTTTTTATTTCCAAGAATTTTATGAGTTATTCCATTGTATGGTATGAAAATATCACCAGCGTGATTTCTAGTTTTTTAATCTATTTTAGTAATTTAAAGTGAAAAAAATATATATTAATAAAAATAATAAGAAAATTTTAATAAAATTAAATCAACAGAACCTAAAAAAATTAACATTCACATTGTTTCATGTGAAAGAAAAAACTCATAAAAACAAGCACAATCATGAAATAAACATAATGATTTCTAGATAATATATATTCTAAAGTGATGGGTCTAATATTCCCTTTTACACCTCTCTTTAGTCATTATTTAAAAAGGAAATTACCCCATGATATTATGTGAATCAACTTTTGGAATGATATGCTTCAATGATGGATAATTCAATATCAAGCTCCTTAGGGTTGGACAAGTCCTTGAAAAGGGCCTCTCTGAGTTCTTTGGAGAGGTTAAGATAATCCAAAATCAATATTTTTACTGTAATGATGGTAAGGTGTCTCATCACATCATATTTTTGTGTCATGGGTTTGAATCTCCTACCTAAATATTGTTTTGTATCCTGAGTAAAAAAATGTTGAGGAAACTATAAATTCGACACCCTTGGGGTATCGTATGGTGTTTCCCCTTCCAATTTTAGGGTAGATAAATTAGGTCTTGAAAAATTTTAGGATTTAACCAGATGGTTATACATTACCTAATTGATTTATAAATTGAATAAAATTGGGGGATCATTGGAGAGTCTTTGGTTATAATATCACTCCTTATTAGCTCACTGAATTGGTATTATTTTAGTTCTATAACCATGTATTATGTGGTTATGGATGGCTCCCAATACACTAGTTTTACCTTGACTATGTAAACATGTAACTCATATTCTTCCAAGAGAAATTTTAGGAAAACCTATCTCATAATCCTCATCTCATTCAGTATACAAGTATATTAGTCAAATGATGTCAAAATAGAAGAACTGAAGCTCTTATTTGGAAGAGTTTTTTATTTTGTAGGATAGTAATTAAACACCTAATATTTTTTTAATTAATTCCTAAGATTTTATACTAGCTTAGGTATCCATGGGGGATCTTTTGAATGCTCTTTGTCATATCAACATTTGTTGTATCAGGTCTTTGAAGGTTTTTAGGTGAAGGGTACCATTGTAGTATTTGTTTAGAAAACCAAGGTGGTGAGTGGTTGATTAAATCAGAAAATCATAATCACATGTGTGTCATTAACTGATTTACCATTTATATAATAATCAAACTTGTACATATTCTTATTTGGAACCTTTAGTTACTCACACTCTTCTCTATAGAGTTTTTCCAATACATAGTTCACATGTACCTTGTTCTTGTACAAATCTATTCAGACTTTATATATTATAATTTAGAAAAAATTCTTAAAGGAATGAAATATTTAAATATACATTAAATAGTTGGGATGGCCACTTAAACTTTCCTCCTCAAATTTTATGATCTCTAGTAACTCATTAGGTTATTGTTCAAAGTGAATATGAAATACCCAAAAACATTATTAGGTAAAAAGGAGTAAATTTTATTCCTTCTATTTTCAAAATCATGGTGTCACTTATCTTTATTCAAGATTTATGAATTTTAATTACCACATGTGTATTACTATTGGTGGGGAATTTGAGTTGGAACTACCTAAAACCTATTCTTTTAGGGTTTAAGGACATCATCACTACTAGTATAAAGGTGATTATGGTTGATTCATCCTTCCTAGATATCCTTTTTTCTAAATGTTCCAAAAAAAATCTATTGACTCACTTAATAACATCCTATAGATATAAACTTATTTTAAAAACTCTTAAAATATTACAAAGTAACTTTTTTGGGATCAATATTGCAGTTAATTTATCTTTATGTTTATCAATACAAACTTCTAAAAACTTCTCCTAAAGGAGTTTTATTATAACACCCTGAAATTGTAATATAAGTAAATTGAATTCGATAGCATATGAGAAACACAAAACCAATATTAAAAAACTCATGAAATATATTTTTTAAAATTAAATATCTTCAATATATTTTATTACACACAACACTATGTTTATCTTTCATTACACGCAACACTAAGTTTATCTTACGTTACATGAAACCCTGAGTTTAAATGAAATGTGACATATTATTAAAAGTTTAATATTTAATGTGATACTTATCACCTAGCCATTAAAATGGTGGGTATTAATAGTACTAACTAAATTATAAAAATTATGGTTATCTATTTTTTAGAAATAAAATAAGATTCATTTAAAATTAAAAAGAAATTTTTTCTGAAAAAAAAATTATATTTTCTAAAGGGTGGATTAGTCGTTCTTTGCACACATAATTTAAAATTAATTTTTAAAAATCTTCAAAAATTTATTTTTAAAAATAAACTTAATTTTTGAAATAATCATATCAAAATTATAATAGGGTGAATTTTTTGTATTTTTCAGAAAAGTTTCTTTTTTTATAAATAGTGAAAAATACTGAATTTTAATTGAAAATTATATTTTTATTTAAATAAATTATAATGTTAAATTATATTTTTAATTGGTTTTAAAGTTAAATTGTTTAAGTTTTATATAAATTAAACCAAAATAGGTCATTTTAATCATTTTCATACTGATTTTTGATATAAAAACATTGTAAACTTTTGAAGATTTCTTTTTAAATACTTGATTTCTCGTCACGTCCACAGGATTGATTTTAAATTAAATTTTAATGCTTATATTAATTGAATTAGGGAAAACAGATTCTATATTTTTAATCATAATAATTCATATTTTCTAATAAGGTCAAATTAATTTTTGGTCATAATAATTAGTAAAGATAATAAAAATTAATTAATGTGGTTAAGGTTAAAAGCGGTATTTTTACACGTTACATGTGATTGTGTTAAAATTAATTTTCAAAACACAAATGATTTTTATTTGATATATTGGATTTAATATTTATATTAATTATTTAAAAATTATCTAATAATATTCATTTTATTTTATTCTTAAAGGTTTAATTACCTAGGTTAACAAACTAATTACCGTGATTGAAACTAAAGTGGCAAAAGTGGAGTAAAATTGAAGGATAAGTAATGAAATGTTTAAAAAGTGTGTTTGTGTATGTTGTAGGTTTGAATCAACCATATCATCCCTATACTATATTATTTATAAATTTTATATCCCCATGAGGTGAGAGTGACCTCCCATTATTGAATACTTTTGGGAATTTAGAATAATGACACTCCTAAGTTATAAAAATTCACTCACTCCCCTCACTTATTCACACCTCTAATGTAAAATCCCATTACCTTGGTTGGGTATATTTTTCTTTTTCTAAGTCCCCTTTTTTTGTTAAAAGTCCTTAAAAGTATTTAGAGTTGTTTTTTTGGACTTACTACAGACTGTAGAACAGGTATACACCGTGAACCTGAAGTACATGTTGTTAGGGAGTTGGTTTCAGGTCGTTAAGGGGGAGATTATACTAAGAGATGGTACACATTGTGTACCAGAGGTACACATCATGTAGGGGTTAAATAGATGATTTTTAACCTGAGGTGATGGGTTTTTTGGTGTACTTATCCAGTATGGACTACATACCATGACCAAAGGGTACACGTCGTGACTCATCCCACACCCAAGTTTAAGTCACACATTTGGAACTTTATCTTGGTCTATTATTTCCATACTTTGTTTCTCTCAACCCTAGTCTTCTTCTATGCATTTTTCAGATTTGTCTCAACTTCCATATTGATCTGATTGGCTTCAGATCTTCATTGCATCTATGGTGTGTCTCTTCGGGTAAGTGTTATCTCTTATTATTCCTTAATATTGATCACAATAGCTCCCTAGACGTGAGTTATCAGATCTAATGATCTAAGTTAGATTTTTCTTGTTTTCATCATCTATATATATTATGAGATCTTGTCTTGAAGTTCTTTCCTTGGCTATTTTTGGTGAAGCGGACATTCATTCTTGAGGTACGTACGCTTTCTTCTATCTTCCAACCCCTTATATTCAATTTTGAATCAATACTTTAAGGTGCGGGTTTGATTCTAGGGACATAATTGATGGAATTATTTTGTTTTGTTGATTATGGATTCCATTATGGGCATGTGCAACCCGAACTTTGAGGTAGGTGATTCTGCCTCTAGCTTATAATAATGAGCCTAAATATTATTGATTCATAAATTGATTTATGAAATTTTCATGACTGCTTGTGTGGGATGAAAAAGGATTTTTTAAAGAAAAATGGTTTTCCCTTGATTTTGATAAAATGATTGTGAAATAGTTTTGAATGGTTTTCAAATCATTGAAATTGAATTGTGAATTTGATCACATGGGTTACCTTGGGTACTTAGGTGGAAGGATTAGCTTGAGGACATCATCCATTATTGTTGTTATCAAGGAGTTTTCTTTTAGATATTTCCTATGTTCCTTGGGCCCATTGTTCTAGGATACTAATATTGACATTTTGAGGGGACTACTCTTGGGTTTTTCCTCTTCTTCCTATGCCCGTTTTTCTAGGATCAGTTTTATGAACTTGATTCTTATGGTACGAGTATTCTATTTCTTAGACCTATAGTATTCCTTGGTGCTATGATACCTATGATTCTATTTTTTATTTCTTGGATTTATGATTTATCCTATATATTCATGTTTATGCTTGTGGAAAATTATATGAAAAATGTTTTTGAAATTGATATACCTGCTTTTGTTTAGAACTGTGGAAAAGGGAATGTTTACCATGTTTTCTATAAAACTAATTTACTTCTTATCATGCCATGATTTATTTTAAAAATGAGAATACAATATTTGTTATACAGAGACTTGTTATGAAACTCTGGGATGGGATCCTACTAAGCCTATTATCTCACACCCTACGCACTACTTTAATAGTGTATAGACCATTGTTTGTCTTCTAGTTCAGGGAAAGGAAAGATTCCACAGTGAGGTAGCGAGGTTCATGTCATCTGGGATGGGTAGATCGTGGTGAGATGGTTGGAGTTTGTATATTCCATAATTAAAGTAGTTGTTTGGTTTTGAGTCTCTTGTAGTCAGACTTGTCTTTTAGAGTTTTTAGCTATTGTTTCTGTTGTTCTGTTTTCGTTGTTTTCCTTATATTTATGGAATATATATTTTTAGTCTTCCATTATTCCTTTCTTTCCTTATATATTTATTCCTTGTAGTTGTTCAGGTTGGGAAAAATCATTCCCTCAGTTTTTTTATACGATGCATGAGTGCTTGTTACCAGCCTATGGGGGAACGCCCTTTGGGTATGTGACGAATCGGGTTGGGTGTCTAATTTTTAGTTAAACTTGGTCGGTTCATTACAGTTTGGTATCAAAGCATGTATTTCCTCAAATATATTTTTCTTGGGACTTCTGTTAGACTAGATATAGGACTATCAGGACTTGGGATGTATGTTGCGATAAGTTTCTGACTAGATCTTTTCTTAAGATACTCAAGTTACCATGGGATGTTTGGATATGTGTCTCTAGTGTTGGTTTTTTTTAAAAATATCAGTTTTTACATATGGGTTTTCTAGTTTTAACTTAGATTTGTTCAGTGTTTTATTGTTATTATGTTTCAATGTGTAATAATATGCCTCTAAGACGGCTTCCACGGGTTCCTTAGGAAGGTGCAGCTGGTTCTCCTCAAGGAAATCCACCTATAGATCCTAATATCATCGAGACAATTGTATGAGTAGTATGTGCTATTGAGAAAGATGTTCCACTAGTTCAGAATGTAGTGGCTGAGGTACATCCAAGAGTTGGAGGATAAATTGATCGATCACTGGAGTTCTTGTGCGATAATCCACCGCCCTTTAATGGGACAACTGAACCTCAAGAGGTGGAGGATCGTCTAGATAGAATCGATCAAATATTAAACTTCTTGGAGACACCTAAGAATATTAGGGTGAAGTGTGTAGCGTTCAGAATCAAGGGTTCTGAAAATCATTAGTGGGACTCTATGGTTCAGGAAGATAGACATGTGGAATTGGATTAGAAGGGTTTCAAAACCCTATTCTTTCAGTAGTTTTTTATAGATTATCTGATGTTACCAAAATCTCTGGAGTTCCTGTCATTGTAGTAGGGAGAGAATTTGGTGTCATAATACACCAACCGGTTTTCTCAACGCATTTTTTTTGTCCAAATTTGGTAAGGAATGACCAGCTGAAGGCGCAAAAGTACCTGCAGGGTTTATGAATCGAAATTAGATTGCAGGTGTTCATGTTGAAGCTTTCTATCTATGCATAGATAGTGGATATAGAAATTATGTTAGAGATGTACATAGTAGGCATGGTTAGCTTTACCACCTCTTCTCTCCCAATTGGTGATAGCTTCAGTGGTGTACATGGGAATAAGAGGAAGTGTCAAGACCGTCATAAGAGTGGTGGAGGTGGGTCTCAGTAGAGAGCCTTCTCTACACCATATGTTGCAGCTGGCAGTGTGCCTCTAACTTGCTACAAGTGTGGCAAGGGGTTCACACCATAATTTCTTGTTTTATGCTCGCAAAGACATGAAATATCTATGGATGTGTTGTACATCTACAGTTTTTGTTTCAGGCTATGAATACACCTAATTATGGTTAGGGTTCATCAGCTCCAAAGGCTACTACGGTGCAGTCAGAATATTCAAAGACTATAGGGCTCTATACATATTCCTCAGTAGTGAATCATTTACATGTAGTGGATTAGTGTCTAATGAAAGTTAATGTAGGATTGGCAACAGTGATAGGTATTATCCTTATTGAAGCTTCAGTAGGTACTAATTTGTTTGATATTGGTGCCTCCCAATTGTTTATATCTGCATGTTTTGTTGATGTGATTAAACTTTCAATGGAACTTATTCCCTTTACAATTGAGTTAGCTACACATTTTGGAAAGAGTAAATATTAAGGGTTTTGATGACCTTATTCTTCGTTCATGATAGCCAATATGGAGTTGGTTTGGGATTTTCTCATTCTTCGTATAGATATTTTTTATGTAATCATCGGTATGGATTGTCTTGTCACTCATCTAGATGGGGTTGACTATTATTATTGGCATGTTTAATTTATTTCTACTAATGGGAGCTCTCGTGTGTTTTAGGGAGAGTGGACCTGAGGTCAGGTCGTGTAGCACCATCCCACCCAGAGCTTAGGGGTTTGTTGGTTTCTATTTCATTTGAACATGATGACATTTCTACTATTGAGGATCTTTATTTTGTTGTCCGAGACTTTACTAACATTTTCTAGATGAATTCTCTATTCTTCCTCCAGAGAGATATAGAGTTCACGATTGACCTGGTGCTAGGTATTCAGTCGATATTTATTCCTTATTTCTATATGTAACTTGAGGAGTTGAAAGAAATCGAGATTCATTTGGATGACCTCTTAGAGAAATTTTTTGTTTGCCCTAGTGTTTCTCCTTGGGCATCCCCTATGATCCTTTCCACGAAAGCGGATGGTTCACTTTGGTTATGTATGGACTATTAGAAGATAAACCAAGTAATGATTAAGAATTTATACCCTTTGCCTCATGGGGATGATTTTTTTGATCATATGAAGGTAGAAAATTGGTTTTCAAATATCGATCTTCAATTGGGTTATCATCAGCTCAGATTATGGGAGTCTGATATACCAAAGATGGCCTTCAGAAGAAGGTATGTCCATTATTAATATCTTGTGATGCCTTTTGGTCTGACTAATGCGCTTGTAGTTCTTATGGACTTAATGAATCGGATATTCCACTAATATTTTGAAACTTTTGTGGTAGTGTTCATGGATGATATTCTATTTTATTCAAAGTCCAAGCATGAGCAAGAGCACCATCTAAGTTTGGTTATGGAGATTCTGAGAAATCACTGTCTGTATAGAAAGATTTCAAAATGTATTTTCTGGATTCAAGAAGTGAAGTTCTTGGGGAACAGAATTTTTTATCATGGATTGTTTGTTGATCCAAATAAGGTAAAAGTTGTTTTGTCCTAGAAGGAACCACAAAACATCTTTGAGATATGACGCTTCCTTGGTATTTCTGTATGCTACCAATGGTTTGTTAAGGATTTATCTAAGATATAATCACCTTTGATTACTCTTACCCAAAAGGTAGTGAAATTATCATGGGATGTGAAGTGTCAGTCTTCTTTCAATAAAATGAAATGACTTATGACATCTTCACCTATTTGGATCTTACCTAAACTTGGTAAGGGGTATGTGGTGTTCTGTGATGAATTGGGTGCTGGTTTGTGATTCATGCTAATACAGGATGATCATGTGGTATCCTATGGCTCTCCTCATCTCCAACCACATGAGAAGAACTACCCCACTCATGATTTAGATCTTTTTGAGGTGATGCATGTGCTTAAATGTGGGTGGCACTTTCTATTTGGGGAGAAGTTTACAGTCTTCTCTAATCATAAGATTCTAAGCTATATCTTTTCCCAAAAGGATTTGAATCTCAAATAGAGAAGATTGGTAGAATACCTTCATATATTTTACTTTTACATTTCTCATACCCAAGGGAAAGGGAATGTTGTTACAGATTCTCTAAGCATGAAGGTACTATCACAGGCTGTTCTAGAATTGAAGGAAGAGTGGAATCTTATGGGGGGTTTCACTCAGTTACACTTGGATTCTTAGGAGGATATTTTAGGGATGGTTCTGACCAATGTTTAGTTATCATCATCTCTCCTAGATTATATCTTAAAAATTCAACAACATAATGATGAGTTTCAGTAGATTCAAGAAAACCATTATGATGGGGAGGATGTTACTAGATGGTCTCTTTCCTCAGATGGAATAATCCACTTCAAAAATTGAGTTTTCATACCCACATCTATGATAATTTTAGTCTTGTTTTATTATCATAGCTCTTCATGGGTTGTTCATCCAGGCTCTATGAAGATGTATTAAGAGATGAGAAGATAGTTCAGGTGGACAAGTATGTAGCATGACATTGTAGATTATGTGTCCCATTGTTAAACATGACAATAGATAAAGGTAGATCACTTGAAGCCCTCTGGTGCGCTTCAACCTATCTCGATGCCAGTTTGGAAGTGGAATGAGGTGTCCATGAATTTTTTGTTGGGTTACCATAAAAAAACTGAGGGAAAATGCTATTTGGGTGGTTGTTGATCAGTTGATGAAGTCCGCTCATTTCATTCTGATTAAAGACACCACTAAAGTTGAAGATCTGGGTAAGTTGTATGTGTAGGATATTATGAGTTTACACAGTATTCCATCTGTTGTTGTTTTAGATATGGATCATAGGTTTACCTCAAGGTTATGGAGGAGTCTTCAAGAGAAAATTGCGACTCAGTTCTACTTGAGCACAGCTTAGCATCCATAGACAAATGGCCAAACGGAGAGTGTAATTCAGATCCTAGAGGATATTCTTCATGCCCGTGTCTTGGATTTTGGTGGATCATGGGATAGTTGATCACATCATGATTCACTGTTTCATTTTCACCCTTACACCACTATGCTAAACTCATTTTATATTGAAAATTATAAAAAAAAAATAACAAATTTAATTTCATTTTTGAATAATTTATTTTGTTTTTATCAATGTTAAAAAGTGAAATGCTACTTTTTCATGATTCCATTGCAGGAGGAGGTGATTTGGAGGACCCATGATGACCAAACTGCGTAAGATACAAGAACACCAGTGGACTAATCTTCACCCTTCTACTGAACCGTGCAACCAAATGGGATGAAATTTTTTGGGATGGTCCAAAATCCATTATTCTACAATTCATCTGAAGTAAGCCAATACTCATTCGGCCATTTGGTGGCCCAACCGACCTGATCTGTCCAGTACACCGAATCTAGACGAAGTCAAAAGTTGTGTGATGTGTTATTTCCATATCTCGGGTTCTAGTTGTCCAAATTGTTCCAAACATTCGGTAGAGATAGCCAATATGTGGTTCTACAACTTTTCCATTTTCTAAAAATCAATATAAGGCTTTCTAGAGGTCGAAACCCATGTCAAAAGTGGTTTTAAGAAATATGTGTGCTCAAAACCACCTCCTCATTTTCCTATAAAATCTCACCTTGGGCTCCCAATTTGCAAGTTCGACCAGGAGGCAAAGCTCTGGAATTTTTGAGACCCAAAGGAGTTATCTCCTCATACTTGAAGTTCTGGATTCCCCTATCATCATAGGGTGGTTAACAAGGAATAAGGGGTTTCACCCGAGCTTTCTCCTCCTCTTGATGGCGAGCTAAATGGTGGATGATCATTTTGAGGGAGCTATACATACTTAGGAGGGAGTTACAACACTTGATACTATACTAGTTTTATGTAATTTTTGTGTGTATAATTTCACTTATGTTTTATCTAAACATTTTTCTCCTCTGAATTCATTTATTGGGTTTGATTAGGTGAACCTCTTTTCATTTCAACACTGTTTGGTTTGAAATTTCAAGTGGGAAACATGAGTTGTTCCGATTGGGAAACAAAAGGATCCTCTTTATCTCACACATACAAAAGATATTTGTATTCTTGGGAAGCATTTAATATATTCTTTAATTCCAAAACTTGACAACACGGTTATTGTGTTAAGGGTTGGCACTTTGTGCAAAGTTTTGAGAGGAAATAGGGGAATCAAGATCTTAACAACCCTCAACTAAAGAATTAAACAAAACCATGTAAAATTTTCAGAAGAATGAACTATCAAAGATGTGTAGTGAACTCGAAGTGATATCCCTATATCATAATTATTAAAACATCACCTTATTCTATCAACAATTAAACTCTTTAAGTTATGTTATTTTCTTAAAATTGTTTTCAAAATCACCCCACTCTTTTAGTAATCTTTATTATAAATACACACTGTAATCCACCAATTCTTCTTGATAGATGACCTAGGGTCTTCCCTAGACTATAAATCAACCTTAAAACATAATAAATTTGATGTGTCATGATAACACGGTCAAATTTTAGCACCATTTCCGAGGAGCGCTTTGGTTTTTAGTGCGTGTTTTTTTTATAAGATTTTTGTAAATTTTGTAAATATTTATTTGTTTTATCTTATACCTTCACCTATATTTTTGTGATCGGATTTATTTATTTTGTAGGTTTTGTGAATGAAACATTCTAATCTGAGAGACTTACCACCTTTCAAAGATGAACTGGAGAGGATCTTACGTCATCGACCCCGAGACGCACAAGATAACCCTTCAAAGGAGGACACAAAAAACATCGACACTCTTCTTGATTCTTCCTCTTCCGCTTCTAGAAACAATATAAAAAGTGAAATAAACATGCATAATATGGCTAAAAACAATAAGACATTAAAATAACTAACCTCACCTGATGTTGATATCCAACCCACCTATATTCAAATACAAGGCGAGGCACCCAATTTTGAATTAAAATCTGGTCTAATTCACTTATTGCCAAGATTTCATGGAATTCCTAGAGAGGATCCACACAAGCACTTCAAAGAATTTTATACTATCTGTTCTACATTAAAACGAGCAAATCCAGATGAAGAACAAGTAAATCTTAGAGCATTCCCATTTTCATTAGAGGACACTGCAAAAGACTGGATTTTCTATGTTAATTCACCAATTAGAGGCTGGGCAGACATGAAACACCTTTTTCTGGAAAAATATTTCCCAGCCTCTCAAACTAAAACTATAAGGAAAGAAATATGTGTTATAAGGAAATCACAAGGGTGAACATTTCATGAATATTGAGAACGCTTTAAAATTTTATGTTTAAGCTGTCCACACCACCAAATAAGTGATCAACTTTTAATTCAGTATTTTTATGAAGTTTTAATTCCTATTGATTGAAATATGATTGATGTTGTTGCAGGTGGTGCGCTAGTTGATAAGACCCCAATTTATGCAAGAACCTTAATTGAGAACATGGCACAAAACAATCAACAATTTGGTTCAAGGTCCAATGTACCCATTCGAGGTGTTCATGAGGTGAAAAGTACTGAATTTGAGAGGAATGTGGACACGAAGTTTGAGGAGGTAAGTACCATTCTTCGACAACTCACTCTTTCCCAATGGAAATCTCAATCTCCTCCTCCAATACATTGTGGTATATGCTTTTCTGATACCCACTACTCTGACCAATGTCCTCAATTAAGAGAAAATTCTGAGAGTTGTGAGGTAATCTTTCCTGGATGCCCCTATAACCAACCCTTTAGGAAAGAACCATACTATCCTTCCAACTCTTGGTGGAAAGAAAACCAAGATTATAGGCAAGGGGGATATTCAAACTAGCCTCATCAACCATGGAACCAACAAGGGTAGAGTAGCCATCCACCACCACCACCTAGAAATCCTCAACCACCCCAAAGGCCTTTCCAACCATCCCCTCCAAAACCTGACCCTAGCCTAAAAGATATGATGAAACAAATGGCTACCAGAAATATCCAATTCCAAAAAACCACCCAAGAATCTATACAAGACCTCAAAACCCAATTAGGCCAACTAGCTAACTTAGTGGGGGAAATTCAAAGTCATGGTTCGGGTAATCTACCTTCTCATCCAGTAGTTAACCCTAGGGATAAGGGAAATTTTAGTGCCATCACACTTAGGAGTGGAGCAAAACATAAAAACCAAATTAATCCTCCATTAGAGTCATCCCCTCCTAAGGAAACCTCCATCCCAACCATTGAAAATGTTCCAAATGTTGAAAAACCTTATCCTGAGAGAATTCCTTCCAAAGGAAAGAGTGTGTATGTCGAGGAGTCTCATATCCCAACCATTCCTATTCCATTTTCAAAAAGGTCCACCCAACCTAGAAAACAAAAATAAATTGAACTTGATAAGGAAATATTGGAAACATTCGAAAAATTTAGGTTAACATTCCTTTTATTGATATTGTTAAGAAAATACCAAGATATGATAAGTTTCTGAAGGAGATGTGTACACAGCGAAGGAGAATTCATCGAGATAAAAAGGTGAGCTTGGGGAGGAATATATCAGCATTGATATATCCTTCACTACCCACCAACTGCAATGATCCTGGAACATTCTCAATTCTGTAAACCATTGGGGAGTATTCTTTTTCTTATGCTATGCTTGATTTGGGAGCCTCTATTAATGCAATGCCTCACTCCATTTACTCTTATTTTCATATCGGTGAACTGAAGCCCACTAGAATTATTGTTTAACTAGATAACCAGAGTACTGCACACCCATTTGGTGTGTTAGAGGATGTTCTTGTGAGGGTTTAAAATTTAATTTTTCCTGCTGAATTGTATGTGCTTAAAATGGAGGATGATAGGATGAATGGATATGCCCTGATTATATTGGGGAGACCCTTCTTGAAAACTACCAAAACCATAATTAATGTCTATAATGGTACATTATCTATAGATTTTGGTGGTGACATTGTCCACTTCAACATCCTTGATACCATGAATCACCCCTCAGAAGAACATTCCTCTCTCTCTATTAATTCAATTGATGTAGTCCCTTCCCTTAAAAAAATATTTTCTTTCCCACGATCCCCTTTTTGAGTTTTCATCCTTGATTGAAATTTTTGGTGATGAATCATCCATTGATTGTTGTAGTGGTCTAGAAAAGTGTCATGCATGTTTATTAATTAATGATTTCTTGAACACTGAGGATCCACTGACCATCGATGATACTACTAAGGTTGTAAAATCTCATTCCTAATTTGAGGATGATACTATTGAGTAGTTAGATGAGATTAGTGACCTCCCACTTTCACACACACTCCCATCAATCCAAAATACACCTGAATTGGAACTAAAATAACTTCCTCAAGATTTAAAATATTCATATCCTAAGAATGGAAACAAGTTTCCCATCATCATTTCTAGTTTACTCCCTCCTGATCATGAATTGCAAATTCTTGAACTTTTGAGGGAGTATAAACAAGATTTGGGATGGAAACTTTCTAAAATTTCTGGTATTAGCCTATCAATTTGTAAACAACATATTTTATTAAATGATGAGGCTAAACCAGTGAGGCAGACACAATGTTGACTGAACCCAAACCTCCTAGAAGTTGTGAAAAATGAGGTAACAAAATTATTGGCTATTTGAATCATTTACCCCATCTCTGATAGCCAATGAGTCAGTCACATTCAAGTAGTTCCTAAAAATATTGTCCTTATAGTAATCAAAAATGAAAACAATGAATTGGTTCCAACTCATGTGCAGAATAGTTGGCATGTCTGTATAGACTATCGCTGACTAAACCAACACACTAAGAAGGACCATTTCCCATTTTAATTCATTGACCAAATGCTTGAGAGTCTAGCAGGTAAGTCCCACTACTATTTCCTTGATCGGTATTCTGGATACTTTCAGATCCACATTTCCCCCGAGGATCAAGAAAATACAACCTTCACTTTCCCCTTTGGCACATTTTCATATAGAAGGATGCCTTTTGGTCTATGCAATGCTCCGGGTACTTTCCAACGATACGTGGTTAGTATTTTTTCAAATTACCTAAAGAATTGCATGGAAGTATTCATGGATTATTTTACTATTTATAGCTCCTATTTTGATGAATGTATGAGTATTATTTCTTCATTCCAACGTTGCTTTATTTAAAATAATCTCATATTAAATTATGAGAAATGCCATTTCATGGTGCGACAAGGTGTAGTTTTGGGACATTTAATTTTTGGGGATGGTATTCAAGTAGATAAATCAATAGTGGATGTAATTTCTTCTCTACCATTCCCTCAAAAATATATGGGATGTGCGGTATTTCTACGGTCATGCTGGATTTTACCGTCGTTTCATTTGTGACTTTAGTAAGATTGCACTCCCACTCTCCCAGTTAATCAAAAAAGAAAAAGAATTTGTTTTTGATAAATAATGTGAGGAAGATTTTAATAAGTTAAAATGGAGTCCCACGTCACCCCCAGTAATCCAACCACCTCGATGGGATTTACCATTTGAACTCATGTGTGATGCCTCTAACTATGTAGTTGGGAAATCTTGTCACAAAGGGTCAACCAAGCTCCACATGTCATAGCATATGTCTCACGTACATTGGACCCTTCCCAATAAAACTACACCACAACTAAAAAAGAATGTATTTCCATTGTTTTTCCCTTGGATAAATTTGGGTCGTATCATTTAGGGTCTAAAGTCATTGTGTTCTTAGACCATGTAGCCCTCTGGTATCTCCTTAAGAAACAGAAAGCCAAGCCATGTCTCATTTTCTAGATTCTCCTCTTTTAGGAATTTAATCTAGAAATTAGAGATAAAAAATGAGCAGATAATGTGGTGGCTGACTATATCAGTAGAATCCTCCCATCCTCGAAAATTGAATCATCCCCCTGTATTCCCATTAATGACATATTTTCGGATGAGAAATTGTACCTAGTTCAAGATGTTATTCCCTGGTATGCTAAAATTTTAAATTATTTGGTAGCATCTTTCATTCCTACTGATTTCAACAAAAACCAGGCCAACTATAACGCCCGAGACTTTTATGAGAAATATTTTGTTTTTATCAAAAGAATCTTTCACTACACACAACACTAGCTTGGCTTGCTTTACACGCAACTGCGGCCTTCCTCAATAGCTTGCCTCGTACGCAATATCGAGTTTCACTAAATAACGATATGCTATTAAAATATTATTAAAACTAGCCGTTATGAATAGTAATAACCACTTTTTGAAAATTTATAAATTTTATTTTTCAAAATGGACTTCATTTTTGGATTCGGAATATCAAAATTAGCCTAGGGTGAAATTTTGGTATTTTTCTGAAAACTTTAAATTTTTGATGAATAGTGAAACCACTAAGTGGTAGTTAAAAAAATTGAATTTTTCATAAAACTTAATTTTACCGCTTCTGTGAGTGGAATTTCGAAAATCCGAGAGACACGGTTAATATCAAGGACTAAAATGTGGTTCAATGAGATGAAAATATTTTTTTGTGAATAGTAACTTTTTACTTTTTTTACCACGGTTAAAAGTAAATAGGGTAATTAAGGGTAAAAGTGTTATTATTATTACCCTAACACATGTCCTAATTCTATTGGATAAGTTTAATTCGACCAAAAACAACCTTGGGAATAAAATATTACCATTTAGGCCCACTTGGATTAGATTAGGACATTT
The DNA here is from genome assembly GCA_963277665.1 of Viscum album. NCBI lineage: Eukaryota > Viridiplantae > Streptophyta > Magnoliopsida > Santalales > Viscaceae > Viscum > Viscum album. The sequence goes on from OY728164.1 coordinate 211,868,753, forward strand.
ATTATTAATTTATTTAAAAAAAGGTTAAAATAGTTAAAATCAAAGTTTAATAAGTAAATCATTTTTAATATGGGGTTATACATAAGATAAATTAGACTATAAATATTCATTAGAAAGATAAAAACAATTTTCTACATAATGGTATTTTATTTGTAATTTTTAGACATTAATTAATTTAATTTATTTATGACACAACGATGATGCAGTAATTATCTTATTAATGAAATATTGACATAATTGATGTTATAAATACCCAAATAAATGTAATTTGAGACTTTTTATGAATTCCACTAATTTTCTAGGTTAATATGAAATGTTAGTATTGATTTGAGTAACTTGGTTCGAACTAATAATTTTATTATGATTTTTACAAAAATCAATTACTAAATAGTGTCTAAATTGACAAAAAATAGTTTTTAAAACAAATATTATATTATTAATTTTTATTTTATTCCTAAAAATATAAGGTTCGGCCAAATGACTTAGATAAGATTATATATATTAATAATAAACAACTTGGCGTTTTTTTGGCTTGATATAGTAAGTTTATTAACCTTATAGTGTAAGAAAACAAGAAGACATGGTAAAAGTTAAATTATCTAACTTAAAGTTAAATGAAAATGATAAGGTTAAAATTGATACCTAAACTTGTCTAAATTCTATTGGATGAGAGGATTTCGACCCATACCCACCTTATATTCGAAATATATCAATTTGGAGCTATTAAAAACCGAATTTGACTTTATAATAAAATAATATTTTTAGTAGGTTCCCCTCTCCTCCCTTATAAAAGGGCACCTCCTCCCTCTCTTCCTCACACCACTTTGAGCCTTCAAACTCGGCCAACCCCTTCCAATTTCTTCTCTCCACTTCCCTAGATACATCCTATAGGTACTGGTCTTCTTCAAAAACCAATTTTATTTCCCTAAAAGTAGGTCTCAAAGAAGCGCTTCAAAGAAGAGGTAATGTCTGTTACCGATTCTTTCATCTTTATTTCTTCTTCCACTTCTTATTCTTTACTTGTTTAATTATGAAGTAATAACATCAGTATCACTAATATACTGATATTTTATTATAATTATTAAACAACCCTATTTCACCATCTATCCATCCTATGGAAAACGAAATCACCGCGTGTGCGTACGTACGGAATACCGTCTCCAAGTCGTGGTGTAATCTATTTTCCACCACCACCTTACTTGGATGGGTATAATGGTGTAAATAATGACTATATATGATTATTTTAAAGTGATATTGATTCTGAAATAGTTTATATACACTCCAATACAATTCCATGATCATGGGAATGATATCATCGCTCGTGTGTACGTACGGAATACCGTCTCCACGATGTGATGCGACTCGTTCTACATGATCTTCATTGCATAATGATTATATAAATTAATTTAATGAATGAATATGATATATATTACATCAATACCATTCTGTAAATTAGGTATCTATAACCTAAAAAGAAGAATAAGAATTTATTCGACAAAACACGCATAAGAACAAAAAGTAATAAACACCCGAATAACAAGTAGCAATGAAATATTACTAATAATAAGCTAAGAATATGACCATATATGATATCATAAAAATAATTATGATTCTGGAATAATTAAATAACATTATTTAAATCATTATACAGGAGGTTCGGACACTTACGAAGCAAATTGGACCTAAGGTAAGGGAAATATCACAGTCTCATTTTTATCCGAGATTTTTTATACTTTGAAATTTACTAGGGTGTATTTTATCATCCACATCCATGTTTCCTCAATATGTAATATTTTTTCCATCCACCTAAAATTTTTTAAATCCAATTTTACCCTGCGGTGAGTTTTTAGTAAAAGATATGAAAGGAATCTTTTGTCGTTTTTCATACGAGGTACTTTTCGACTTTTCCGACAAAAGTACGAGAAGAATGTTTTTTTAACTTATATGGTATGAATTTATTTTTAAAACATTTTTTCCAAGAAGCTTCCTTTACAAGTTTTCAAGTTTATTTTTAATCAACTTCTTTTAGTTTAAAATTGTATGACATGTTAAGAAAGGAAAATGTTTTTGAAGTAGAAAGGATATTTTCCTCAAGAATGGAGTTCAAGTGTTTTATCAAAATTATTTTCCATCTAAGATAATATATGGTTATGTTTTTATCCCTATTATTAAATTGATTTGATTATGTTGTGATGGAATTATTTTTATGAATTCCTTTATCTTATAGGAATTGTTTTATGATGTCACGATGTTTAAGATTCCCATTTTTATTACATGGGTTATGCTATGATGTATGGTTTATGATCTTGTGGAACACATAATAATGGTATCATTATGAGATGGGTGGGACCTATATCTCCCTCCAATGCATTGGGTAAAGATTTTATATCTCATGAGATAGACATGGCTGGAACGGCAGGTTAAACCGGTTCAGTGAAACAGGACTGAAACGAGGAGTGAACTCTGTTCAGAAATGGACTTTGTCCACTAACATAGTCTTGGCCATGAGTCTTGACTAATAATAAATGATTCTATATGATTATGTGTGTATTCCACAAAGTTTCATGTTTTAAGTTATGATTATTGGGATTACATTTCACTACTATGATTTATCCCATGTTATGAAATTATGATCTCTTTTGCAGGTTAAGATTTCCAAAAGTTATGTTCTTATGAATATGATGTGATTGATATTTCATTTTTTTACCCTTACTGAGAATTTGAGCTCACCCTTTTGCATGTTTTCTATCCCCAAGTCAGGAAGAAGGTTATTAAGTAAGATATGCCAAAAGGGACTATAAATATGATGAAATAAATGGTAGATAGTGTAGACGCTTTATGAACCAGTTGTTTATGTTTCCCAGTTTCTAAAGACACTATACCTATACGGTCCTTTCCTGGTTTTGTTATATGTTGTAATAAGTGTGCTTCAATTTTGAAGTAATAACAATGTATGTAAAGTATGGGTCGTTATAGTTGGTATCAGAGGAAAGGTATAGTCAACCTTTGGAAACTAGGATGTGAAAACCCTAGTAAGAACCCTAAGGATAATTCTAAGCATAGAACACAATCTTAGTGTTTTAAAAATGGCCATGACTAACCTAGGATAAGACCTTAAGTGTGAAATTTTATTCTTGATTATGTGGTTTTCCTATTATAATTATTATTGCTCACACTATTCTTCTTGGTTTTAGTCAATGGCTGGAACCCGAAGGAATCGTGTTAATGTGGAATGCGATGGGAAATGCAATGATTGTCCCCCTGAGCAACCAAACGTTATTGGAGCTGGAATGAAAAAACTTGTAGCCATGCTCATACAACTTTCTCAAGCTATGAATCATGAAGGACTTCCAAACTATCAAAGGAAGGAGCAACATTTTGTTGAATCCTTCATGAGGCAGCGTCCACCTTCATTCAATGGGTCTACTGATCCATTAATTGCTAGATAATGGATTAGTACTACTGAAAAGATATTTTCAGTTCTTCAATGTTCTGAACATGATAAAGTCATCTTAGCAGTGTATCGTTTGTAAGGTGATGCTGATCAATGGTGGAATCTTATCAAGAATACGAGGCAAAGAGATGAAATTGAGTCCATGGAATGGGACGAGTTCAAGAACTTATTTTTCAATAAGTACTTCCCTCGTATTCTCCGAAAAAAGATGTAGAAAGAGTTTCTTGAACTAAATCAAAAGGATGATGAATCTGTTGGTACCTATGAAGAAAATTTTACAAGACTTGCAAGGTACGCTTCTGGTATTATTATCCAACCTGAGAGTAAGATCGATCGATTCTTTAGTGGCTTAAAACCAAGTCTTCGAAGGGCCTTAGCCACAAGGGACTTCAATAGCTATGAGGAAATCGTTCGATGTGCTCTCAAAGTTTAGATGGAGATTGGAGTAACCCATCAGTCATATGGGTTTGATAAGAAGAGGAAAATGGAATTCAAAGGAAAATCTAAAGAGCACACTGAATAGAAGATGAGCTTTCCCTTATGCTCAAAGTGTGGAAAGAAACATGGAGGGAGTTTTCTTAAAGGGACAAGTAAATTTTTCAAATGTGGAAAGGAAGGTCATCGGGAATTTGAATGCCGCAATGATGGTAAGAAGATGTCTAATGATGCAAAAAAAGGAAGGGACACACAGAATGAACCTATTACACTTCAATGTTTCAAGTGCAAGGAGATGGGGCATTATGCCAATAAATTCCCTAATACAAGGGTTGTTGATGATGATCGACATCAACAAAATATTAAGGCTAAAGACAGAGGAAAGTCACATGCAATTTCTATCAGTGATGTGGAGTACGATAACGATGTGGTGAAAGGTACACTTACCATCCACTATAAAGTAGAAAATGTTTTATTTGATTCTGGATCCACCCAATCTTTTATTTCTGAAGATTTTTCTAAGGGTATCACTGTATTACCTCAACAATTAGATGTTGAGTTATCTGTGACAACACCTAATGGCACAACAGTCGCATCAAAAGTTTATAATTCTTCCCCGATTGAAGATTGTGAGAAAGTGCCTCCTGCAAATCTTGTGATCCTTACTATAGTGGAATTTGATGTGATTCTTGGCATGGATTGGCTTTCTTTATATAGAGCTCATATCAATTTCCAATGAAGGGAAGTCACATTTCATATTCCAGATCAGTCTATGATAGTCTATCGATGCAAGGATGAACATAACCTTCCAGTGGAAATTTATTCCATCTTATGGGTCTTGATTCCACTAAATGAGGGTTATTTATCTCAAATGTTTGGTGACAAACTCACGATTAATAATATGCCCGTTGTACGGGAGTTTGATGATGTCTTTCCAGTGGAATTTCCGGGTCTTCCACTAAATCGTGAAGTTGAGTTTCCAATAGAACTCGTACCGGGTGCTTTGCCTATTTCAAACACACCTTATAGAATGGCCCCAATTGAGTTGCAGGAATTGAAGAAGCAACTCCAAGAGAATCTTGATAAGGAATTCATACGCCCTAGTGCGTCACCTTGGGGAGCACCTATTCTGTTTGTTAAGAAGAAAGATGGATCAATGAGACTCTGCATTGATTATCGAGAACTTAACAAGATCACTATCAAGAAAAAATATCCTCTCTCACGCATTGATGACTTATTTGACCAACTACGCAGAGCTCAATACTTTTCCAAGATTGATCTTCGTTCAGGGTATCATAAATTAAGGGTCAAAAGGGAGGATATACCAAAGACAGCTTTCTGTACAAGGTATGGACACTATGAATTTATAGTGATGCCATTTGGTCTTATTAATGCCCCTTATATCTTCATGGACCTAATGAATAGAGTCTTTAGAGACTATCTTGATCAATTTGTGGTAGTCTTTATAGACGATATTCTTGTCTATTCAAAGAGCAAGTAAGAACATGAAGATCACTTGAGAATTATATTGAAGACCCTGAGAAAGGAGGAGCTTTATGAAAAATTTACCAAGTGTGAATTTTGGCTTCAAAGAGTTTCATTTTTGGGTCACATAATCTCAAAAGAGGGGATATCTATAGATCCAGCAAAAATAGAGGTTATCGAAAGATGGTCGAGACCAACAACAGTAACTGAGATCCGAAGTTTTCTTGGTTTGGATGGATATTATTGACGTTTTGTGAAAGATTTTTCACGATTATCTAATCCACTCACCAAGTTGACTCGGAAAGGAGTTAAGTTTGTTTGGACGGAATAATGTGAAGAGAATTTCAAGGAGTTGAAAAGAAGTTTATCCAGTGCACCTGTTCTCACACTGCCCTGTAGTGGAGAAAGGTTTGTGATCTATAGTGATGCATCCAAGAAGGGGCTTGGGTGTGTTCTTATGCAAAATGATACGGTGATATCTTATGCCTCACGACAGTTGAAAATCCATGAGCAAAATTACCCAACACATGATTTGGAGTTAGCTGTGGTAATATTTGCATTAAAGATTTGGAGGTATTATCTTTATGGAGAAAGGTGTGATATTTATAATGATCATAAAAGTTTAAAGTATATTTTCACACAAAAGGAGCTGAATATGTGCCAAAGAAGATGGTTAGAGCTAATTAAGGATTACAACTGGTAAATTCATTACCACCCTGGGAAAGAAAACAAGGTGGCAGATGCATTAAGTCGACAAGACCATGTCATTTTATCCATGATGAGGATCACAAAAGATCCAATATTTATGGATTTACAAAGGATGGATCTTGGAATTATAATGGAAAGGGAAAAATCGTATCTTTCTCAAATGAATGTTCAACCATCTATACATGTGAAGATTAAAGAGGTGCAGAAAGAAGATGTAGAGTTACAAAAGAAGGTGAGAAATATTCCTGAATTCAACCTTGATTGTGATGGGGTAATAAAGTTCAGGAATCGGGTTTGTGTTCCTCCCATCCCCGAATTAAAGAAGGAGCTGCTGGATGAGGCTCATAGTTCTTAATTCTCTATTCATCCTGGAAGCACGAAGATGTATAGGGACCTGAAAGAGTACTTCTGGTGGGATGGCATGAAATGAGATGTCGCTGAATATGTCTCTCGATGCTTGGTTTGTCAGTAAGTTAAAGCTAAGAGACAGAAGTCTAAGGGGATGTTACAACCATTACCCATACCCGAATGGAAATGGGAAAACATCACTATGGACTTTGTCACAACACTTCCTAAAACATCCAAAGGCAATAATGCTATCTGGGTCATCGTTGATCGTCTTACAAAGTCTGCACACTTCATTGCTATTAGAGAGGATTTCTCTCTGGATCATCTTGCTAGGATATATGTAAAGGAAGTGGTAAGATTGCTTGGAGTACCACTTTCTATTATATCTGATCAGGATCCGAGATTTACCTCAAAGTTCTAGGGAAGTCTTCAGCATACTCTGGATACAGAGTTAAGTTTCAGCACTGCTTATCATCCTCAGATAGACGGTCAGTCTGAGAGAACAATTCAAACTCTAGAAGATATGTTGAGAGCTTTCTCTATGGATTTCAAAGTTGGTTGGGATCAACACCTACCTTTGGTGGAATTTTCTTATAATAATAGCTTTCACTCCAGTATTCAGATGGCTCCTTATGAAGCTCTCTATGGAAAGAAATGCAGGACTCCAACTTGCTGGGATGAAGTTGGGGAAAGAAAGCTATTAGGACCTGATATTGTTGATGAGATGGCAGAAAAGGTCCAATCTATTCAACAACACATAAGAGCAGCTCAGAGTCGACAGAAAAGTTATGCAGACAACTGAAGAAAAGACCTAGAGTTTGAAGTGGGTGATACAGTGTTCTTACGAATATCTCCCTGGAAGAGGGTCATGAGATTTGGAAAGAAGGGGAAGTTGAGCCCTAGATATATCGGTCCTTTCGAAATAATGGATCGTTTTGGAAAGGTAGATTACCGATTGGCGCTTCCACCTAATCTCTCTCAAGTTCACGATGTGTTCCATGTATCTCTCCTGAGAAAGTGCATACCTGATCCTTCACATGTACTCAGCTCAGAAGTTGTACCACTGGAGCAAGATCTTTCTTATGAAGAACAGCCGATAGATATTCTGGATTGTAGCGAAAAAGTCCTACGAAACAAGACCACTTGATTGTTGAAAGTTTTATGGAGGAACCACCAATTTGAAGAAGCTACATGGGAGCTTGAGGATATGATGAGGGAGAGGTATCCTCATCTTTTTGTTACAAAGTGACGAATTTCGAGGGAGAAATTCATTTTAAGGGGGGTAGAATGTAACGCCTGAGACTTTTATGAGAAATATTTTGTTTTTATCAAAGGAATCTTTCACTAAACACAACACTAGCTTGGCTTGCTTTACACGCAACCACGGCCTTCCTCAATAGCTTGTCTCGTACGCAATACTGAGTTTCAATAAACAATGATATGCTATTAAAATATTATTAAAACTAGCCGTTATGAATAGTAATAACCACTTTTTGAAATTTTATAAATTTTATTTTTCAAAATGGACTTCATTTTTGGATTCGGAATATCGAAATTAGCCTAGGGTGAAATTTTGGTATTTTTCTGAAAACTTTCAATTTTTGATGAATAGTGAAACCACTAAGTGGTAGTTAAAAAAACTGAATTTTTCATAAAACTTAATTTTACCGCTTCTGTGAGTGGAATTTCGAAAATCCGAGAGACACGGTTAATATCAAGGACTAAAATGTGGTTTAATGAGAGGAAAATAATTTTTGTTGAATAGTAACTTTTTACTTTTTTTTACCACGGTTAAAAGTAAATAGGGTAATTAAGGGTAAAAGTGTTATTATTATTACCCTAACACATGTCCTAATTCTATTGTATAAGTGTAATTAGACCAAAAACAACCTTAGGAATAAAATATGACCATTTAGGCCCACTTGGATTAGATTAGGACATTTATTATTAATTTATTTAAAGAAGGGTTAAAATAGTTAAAATCAAAGATTAATAAGTAAATCATTTTTAATATGGGGTTATACATAAGATAAATTCGACTATAAATATTAATTATAAATATAAAACAATTTCCTACATAATGGTATTTTATTTGTAATTTTTAGACATTAAATAATTTAATTTATTTATGACACAACGATGATGCAGTAATTATCTTATTAATGAAATATTGACATAATTGATGTTATAAATACCCAAATAAATGTAATTTGAGACTTTTTATGAATTAAACTAATTTTATAGGTTAATATTACATGTTATTATTGATTTAATTAACTTGGTTCGAACTAATCATTCTGTTATGATTTTCACAATAATCAATTATTAAATAGTGTCAAAATTGACATAAAATAGTTTTTAAAACAAATATTATATTATTAATTGTTATTTTATTCCTAAAAATCTAAGGTTTATCCAAATGACTTAGATAAGGTTATATATATTAATAATAAACAACTTGGGGTTCGTTTGGCTTGATATAGTATGTTTATTAACCTTATAGTGTAAGAAAACAAGAAGACACGGTAAAAGTTAAATTATCTAACTTAAAGTTAAATCTAAATGATAAGGTTAAAATTGATACCTAAACTTGTCTAAATTCTATTTTATGAGATTATTTCGACCCATACCAACCTTATCTTTGAAATATATCAATTTGGAGCTATTAAAAACCGAATTTGACTTTATAATAAAATAATATTTTTAGTAGGTTCCCCTCTCCTCCATTATAAAAGGGCACCTCCTCCCTCTCTTCCTCACACCACTTTGAGCCTTCAAGCTCGTCCAAACCCTACCAATTTCTTCTCTCCACTTCCCTAGAGACATACTATAGGTCCTGGTTATCTTCAAAGACCAATTTTAGTTCCCTAAAAGGAGGTCTCAAAGAAGCGCTTCAAAGAAGAGGTAATGTCCGTTACTGATTCTGTCATCTTTATTTCTTCTTCCACTTCTTCTTCTTTAGTTGTTTCATTATGAAGTAATAACATCAGTATCACTAATATACTGATATGTTATTATAATTATGAAACAACCCTATTTCACCATCTATCCATCCTACGGAAAAAGAAATCACCATGCGTGCGTACGTACAGAATACTGTCTCCACGCCGTGGTGTAATCTATTTTCCACAACCACCTTAATTGGATGGGTATAATGGTGTAAATAATGACTATATATGATTATTTTAAATTGATATTGATTATGAAATAGTATATATACACTCTAATATAATTCCACGATCATGGGAACGATATCATCGCTCGTGCGTACGTACGGAATACCGTCTCCACGATGTGATGTGACTCGTTCTACATGATCTACATTGCATAATGATTATATAAATGAATTGAATGAATGAATATGATATATATTACACTAATACCATTCTGTAAATGAGGTATCTATAACCTAAAAAGAATAATAATAATTTATTCGACAAAACACGCATAAGAACAAAAAGTAATAAACACCCAAATAACAAGTAGCAATGAAATATTATTAATAATAAGCTAAGAATATGACCATATATGATATCATAAAAATAAGTATGATTCTGGAATAAGTCAATAACATTATTTAAATCATTATACAGGAGGTTCGGACGCTTACGAAGCAAATTGGACCTAAGGTAAGGGAAATATCACAATCTCATTTTTATCTGAGATTGTTTATACTTTGAAATTTACTGGGGTGTATTTTATCATCCAGATCCATGTTTCCTCAATATGTAATATTGTTTCCATCCACCTACAATTTTTTAAATCCAATTTTACCCTTCGGTGATTTTTTATTAAAAGATATTAAAGGAATCTTTTGTCGTTTTTCGTACGAGGTACTTTTTGACTTTTCTGACAAAAGTACGAGAAGAATGTTTTTTTAACTTATACGGTATGAATGGATTTTTAGAACATTTTTTTCCAAGAATATTCCTTTAAAAGTTTTTAAGTTTATTTTTAATCAACTTCTTTTAGTTTAAAATTGTATGACATGTTAAGAAAGGAAAATGTTTTTGAAGTAGAAAGGATATTTTCTTCAAGAATGGAGTTCAAGTGTTTTATCAAAATTATTTTCCATATAAGATAATATAGGGTTATGTTTTTATCCCTATTATTACATTGATTTGATTATGTTTTGATGGAATTATTTTTATGAATTCCTTTATCTTATATGAATTGTTTTATGATGTCACGATGTTTAAGATTCCCATTTTTATAACATGGGTTATGCTATGATGTATGGTTTAGGATTTTGTGGCACACATAAGAATCGTATCATTATGAGATTGGTGGGACCTATATCTCCCACCAATGCATTGGGTAAATATTTTATATCTCATGAGATAGACATTGCTGGAACGGCAGGTTAAACCGTTTCAGTGAAACAGGACTGAAACGAGGAGTAAACTCGGTTCAGAAATGGACTTTGTCCACTAAGATAGTCTTGTCCATGAGTCTTGACTAATAAGAAATGATTCTATATGATTATCTGTGTATTAAACAAAGTTTCATGTTTTAAGTTATGATTATTGGGATTACATTTCACTACTATGATTTATCCCATGTTATGAAATTATGATCTCTTTTGCAGGTTAAGATTTCCAAATGTTATGTTTTTATGAATATGATGTGATTGATATTTCATTTATTTACCCTTATTGAGCATTTGAGCTCACCCTTTTGTATGTTTTCTTTCCCCAGGTCAGGAAGAAGGTTATTAAGTAAGATATTCCAAAAGAGACTATAAATATGATGAAATAAATGGGAGACAGTGTAGACGCTTTATGAACCAGTTGTTTATGTTTTCCAGTTTCTAAAGACATTATACATATACGGTCCTTTCCTGGTTTTGTTATATTTTGTAATAAGTCTTCTTCAATTTTGAATTAATAACCATGTATGTAAAGTATGGGTCGTTATACCAACCATCTAAAACATGAGTCTCGTTGGTACATTTGGGATGACCCCTACCTTTGGCACACCTGTAGTGACAAATTCCTTAGGTTTTGTGTTCCCGATAGTGAGTTTTAGTTTGTCCTTAGATTTTGCCACACTTTTTCTTGTGGGGGTCACTTTGGTCCCCAACGGACTGCTCGTAAGGTCCTTGATTCTGGTCTCTTTTGGAAAAAAAATAAAAAGTTACCCATGATTTTTTCAAATGTTGTCCTCATTATCAAAGAATGGGGAATGTCTCTAAAAGAAATGAGATTCCGCAAAAACCCTTTCTCTTCTATGAAATTTTTGATGTTTGGGGCATTGACTTTATGGGACCATTCCCCAATTAATTTGGTAACATGTACATTATTTTGGAAGTGGATTATGTTTCCAAATGGGTAGAGGCACGCGTTATAAGGACTGATGATTCTAAGGTAGTTGTAGAATTTTTTAGAAGCCAAATTTTCTATAGGTTCGACTTACTAGGTTCATCATCGGTGACTAGGGTTCTCATTTCTACAACTGAACAATGAAATAACTTTTGCGTAGGTATGGGGTTGGTTATCGAGTGTCTAATTCATATCACCCATAGACCAATGGAAAAGTCGAGGTGTCAAATATAGAGGTAAAATAGATTCTGAAAAAAACGGTTTAACCCAATAAGAAATATTGGAGTCTTCAAATTTATGATTCATTATGGGCCTACTGTAATGCTTTCAAAACTCTCATGGGAATGTCACCCTATTGTCTTGTGTTTGGAAAGAGTTGTCACCTCCCTGTTAAGATTGAACACTGGGCATTCTAGGCCATTAAACAATGCAATTCTAATATTTCTGGTGCAGGTGCTCAAAGGAAGCTTCAAATTCAGGAGATGGAGGAAATGAGAAGAGATGCATATGATAACTCTAGGATTTATTATGAGAAAACCAAGGCTACCCCCGACTTTTTCATCCTTCATCGTCAATTCCATATTGGGCAGAAGGTCTTCCTTTATAATTAAAGTCTTAATTTGCATCCAGGTAAGCTTCGTTCCTGCTGGTTTGGCCCATACACTGTTATTAATATATCTCTATTTGGTGTGGTTCAGGTTAAAAATTAATAAACCAAGAAAACCTTCACTGTCAATGGGCTTCAGCTGAAGGACTTCCACGAAGCCCTTTCGGAGTTCCTGATATAGGAACTCCATGTTCAAGAAGTAACATACTAGTGAAACACATGAGGTTTTATCCTTCCTCCTCACATTCTCAAATATTATAGTGAGGACACTGCACATTCTAGGTGTGGGGGGATGGGTACATTCCAAGGTTAGTTAGTAATTTTCATCATTTTTTTCTCTTTTCTTTGTTCTATTTTTTTTTCCTTATTTATGGTATTTTTACTTTTCCCCATCATTCTAAGATCATTAGGATTTCCATTGTCTTTCTCCTTTCTTCTCTTTTTCGCCTTCTTTATGGTATTTTCATCTTTCCCCATCAACAATTTCAAAGTTCCATTATTTGGTGACCAAAAGGGTGGAAGTAAAAATACCATAACAAAGGTGAAAAATAATATTTGTATGAATTTAACATTAGGGAGTGATTTTTATTGAATTGGTTTTCTTTCAATGATATAAATGTTCGTATCACTGTGAAACATTTGAGATGATTGATGACCCTTGTGTGGGTAGTTTTTGGGAAAACTATGCCACTAATATCTTCACACATTTTTTCACCAAACCACAAAGTGTAAATATTTATTACTTAATATAAGGTAAATATATGTTAGGTTAAAAAAATTTAGATTGAAATGATATTTCCATACGTTCATTCCTTATCTGATCAGTTTCATTACTGTACCAGATTGACCTATGCATGTGTACCTAATGTCCGACTATTGTACGCCCTCAAAAAAATAGATTGTGTCTTGAGTTGGTCAAAAACCACTCCTCCTTAAACTTTTATCTTGTTACAACTATTTCAATTAGTGTCGTGAGTAGATCAAATAAGGTTTGCGATATGAGTGTGAGATTTGTTCCAAATGCAACTCCTAAAAAAACAAAATATAATAATAAATGAGGGGAGTGATTAAATGTGAAACATATTGGGATATCTAGGTCAGGATCTTATGGTTTGACTTTTGGGAATTCTTAAGTGAGTGGGTCTTGAAATATGATTGCAAAGGATCTAAGACAGGTTCAGTGAAAAAAATTCATTTAAAGATGAATAATGTTAAAATAACCTATATTTATTAGACATAATGTGGAAAGAATAGAATGGAATGGATTTCACACACATACATGGAGAGTTAGTTGAATGTTTTACTTTTTAATTCCTTTCTCATGTTGGTATCAGGAATCTCTTTTAATTTCATTATGATATGATTTATAAGACATATTTTTCCATTTTCACAAGGAAGAACTCTTTGGTGTGGTTCATGCATTGATCACATTACTTTAATGAATTAAAATTTCCTCAAATTTTAAATCTTCATGATTTTTAGAATATATATATATATGAATCCTTTTATTTGGATATGTGACTTTTCCCAGGAGTTCAAATGTTTAGGTGTGGAGGTGTGATCGCACGGCGATTCACTGTTTCATTTTCACCCTTACACCACTATGCTAAAGTTGTTTTATATTGAAAATTATAAAAATAATAACAAATTTAATTCCATGTATGAATCATTAATTTTGTGTTTATCCCTATTAAAAAGGGAAATTTTTCTTGTTTTGATGATTCCGTTGCTGGAGGAGATGATTTGGAGGACCCATGATGATGTCCAAGAAAATGGGCCAAACTGCGCAAGACCCATGCACACCAGTGGACTCATCCGCACACTTCTCCTGAAACTTGAATCCAAATGGACTTAAAGTTTGTGTTCTCCTCCAAAATTCATTGGGCTATATTTTATCTAAATTAACCCAAGACTCATTCGGCCATCTGGTGGCCCAACCGACCTGATCTGTCCAGCACACCGAATCTGAACGAAGTCAAAAGTTGTGTGTTGTGATCTATCCATTTATCAGGCTATAGTTTTCCAAATTGTTCTAAAATTTTGGTGGAGACATCCAATAGGTTTTTATACAACTTTTTTTTTATCCAAAGCAATATAAGGCTATATAGAGGTCTAAACCCATGTCACAAGTGGTTTTAAGAAATCTGTGTGCTCAAAACCACCTCCTCATTTTCCTATAAAATGGAACCTTGGGATCCCCATTTGCAAGTTCGACTAGGAGGAAAATCTCTGGTATTTTGGATAACCAAAGGAGTTCTCTCCTCATACTTGAAGTTATAGAGGCCCCTATCATTATAGGGGGGTCAACAATGAATAAGGGGTTTCACACGAGCATTCTCCTCCTCTAGATGGCGAGCTAAATGGTGGACGATCATTTTGAGGGAGCTACACATACTTGGGGGGAGTTATGACACATTATACTCTACTAATTTTGTGTAATTTTTGTGTGGATTATTTCACTTATGTTTTATCTAAACATGTTTCTACTCTGAATTAATTTCTTGGGTTTAATTAAGTGAACCTTTTTTCATTTCAACACCGATTGGGTTGAAATTTCAAGTGGGAAACTTGAGTTGTTCCAATTGGGAAGCACAAGGATCCACTTTCTCTCACACATAAAAAATATATTAGTATTATTGGGTAGCCTTTAATCTGTTCTTGAAGTCCAAACCTTGACAACATGATTTTTTTGTCAAGGGTTGGTATTTTGTGCAGCGTTTTGAGAGGAAAGAGGGGAACCAAGATCTTGACAACCCTCAACCAATGAATTAAACAAAAACATGTGAAATTTTGAGAACAATGAACTATAAAAGATGTGTACTGAACTTGAAGTGACCTACTTATCTCATAATTCTTAAACCACCACCTTATTCTATCAACTAGTAAACTCTTTAAGTTATGTTATTATCTAAAAAATGTTTTCAAAATCAACCCCCACTTTTAGTAATAATTATTATAAATACACACTATAAGCCATCAAAGCTCCTTGATAGAAAACCTAGGGTATTCCCTAGACTATAAATCAACCTTAAAATCAAAATCAATTTGACGTTTCATGACAACGTAGTCAATAGCCATCTAGGACTGGTTGAATTTTTTTTTAAACAATAGTTATCAATCTTTGATCAGAATGTCCCCCTCGAAGCATTGTATGGTCGCCCATGAGGATCACCTCTTTTTTGGGAATAAGTGGCAAAGTATCTTTGGATGGACCAAGTCTGGTTCAGGAGATGTTGGTAAATATTTTGGAGGTGCGCTGTTTTTTGGTAACATCCCAGAGTCAATAGAAATCATAAGCAATTCAGTGGCATCATTCTTTGTATTTTTTCATTAGTGACTGAGTTTTCTTGAAATTTTATCCTCAGTTAGGTCTCCATTAACATGTAAAATAGGGAAAGTTGTCTTCAAGATATGTTGGACCATTTGAGATCACTAAATGGCTTGTAAAAGTTTCTTATCGGTTAGTAGTTCTATGTTAGTCGACAGGCATTCATGACATTTTCCACATATCTCAATTGAGGAAGTATCACCCTGATCCCACTCATGTTCTGATTTGGGAAGAAATTTAGTTAGAACCAGATGTTTTTGTTATATAGAAACTAGTAGATATCATTTAATCTCAAGATAAATACTTTCTTGGGAATTCAGTTTTGTTGTTTAGAGTTCTATGGCAATAAGGATTGGATTCTCATGAGACTTGGGAACATGATTCATTGATGAGGGAGTAATAGCCTCATCTTTTTTCAGGGAATGCATCTTCCACATGAAATCTCGGGG
The DNA here is from genome assembly GCA_963277665.1 of Viscum album. NCBI lineage: Eukaryota > Viridiplantae > Streptophyta > Magnoliopsida > Santalales > Viscaceae > Viscum > Viscum album. The sequence goes on from OY728164.1 coordinate 211,884,888, forward strand.
ATGGAAAGACCTTATGGTGGGGATTTGGTAACATCTTGTTACCTTGGTTGGGTATGTTTTCCTTTTTCTAAGTCCCATTTTTGGTTAAAAGTATTTAAAAGTATTTAGAGGTTTTTTCTGGACTTATTGTAGACTGCAGAATAGGTACACACCATGAACCTGAAGTACACACCATGTACTTAGAGTTGGTTTTAGGTCATGAATGTAGAGATCGTTCCATGAGCTAGTATACATAATATACCTGAGGTACATGTTTTGTAGGGGTTAAATAGAGTATTTTTTACTCAAGGTAATGGGTTTTTCGGCATACTTATTCACCGTGTCCTACATGCCATGACTAAAGGGTACATGTCATGAATTGGCCCATGCCTAGGTTAAATTCACATGTTTTTCAATTTCTCTCAGTCTATTCTTTCTAGAATTCATTTCTCTTGACCCTAGAATACTCCTAGGCATTTTTCAGAGGTGTCTCACCTTCCGGATTGATCCTATCATCTTTGAATCTTTGTTGTATCTATGGTGCGTCTCTCTGGGAAAGTGTTCTATCTAATTCTTCCATGCGATTAATTGAGATATCACCCAATACTTGTGTTATTGGATCCATAGATCCAATTTGGATGTTTCTTGTTGTCCTCATATAGATTTTTTGTGAGATATTGTCTCGGAGGCTGTTACTTGGCTAGTTGTGGTGAAGTGGACGTTTGTTCTTGAGGTACGTGGGATTTATTCTATCTTCCAACCCCTTTTCTTCTATTTTGAATCAATCCTTTATGGTGTGGGTTTTATGCTAGGGCCTTTATTGATTGAGTTATTGTATTTCATTGCTTTTGGATTCTGTTGTGGGTGTGTGCGACCCAAACTTTGAGGTAGGTGGTTCCGTCTCTAGCCTATGATAATGATCCTTATTTCTCTTACTTTATAGATTGATTTATGAAATTGGAATGATTATTTGTGTGGGTTGAGAAGGTTTTTTGAAATAAAAATTGTTTTCTCTGGCTTTTGATAAATTGATTGTGAAATAGTTTTGAATGGTTTTCAAATCATTTAAATTGAATTGTGAATTTGAGAACATGGGTTACCTTGGGTAATTAAGTGGAAGGTTTATCTTGAGGTCATCATCCATTATTGTTATTATCAAGGAGTTTTTTCTTGGGGATTTCCTCTATTACCTAAGTACATTGTTCTAGGATACCGATATTGACAATTTGGGGGGACTACTCTTGGGTTTTTCCTCAACATCCTATGCTCTTTGTTCTAGGATCAATTTTGTACACCTGATTCTTATAGTATGAGTAGTCTACTATCTTGAACTGTAGTATTCCTTGGTGTTTTGATACATGTGCTTATATTTTTCATTGCTTGGATTTCTGATTTAGCCTATATATACATGTTTATGGTTGTGGAAAATGATATGGAAAATGTGATTTGAAATTGATATACCTACTTTTGTTTAGAACTATGAAAAAGGGAATGTTTACCGTGTTTTCTATAAAACTACTTTATTGTTTATCAAGCCATTTTTTTAAAAAAATGAGCATACCAAATTTGTTTTACAGAGACTTGTTATGGAACACCTGGGTGGCATCCTACTGAACCTTTTATCTCACACCATGCACATTGCTTCGGTGGTGTGTAGACCTTTGTTTGTCTTCTAGTGTAGGGAAAGGCAAGGCACCGTATTGAGGTGGTGAGGTTCATGTCATTTGGGATGCGTAGTTGGTAGTGATATGGTTGGAGTTCTTCCATGCCATCATTAGAGTAGTTTTTTGGTTTTGAGTCCCTTGTAGTCTGATTTTTCTTTTGTAGTTTTTTGTTATTGTTTTCATTGTTCTATTTCTGTTGTTTTCCTTACAGTTATGTCATATATTTTTATTAGTCTTCCTCTATTATTTTATTTCCTTGTATATGTATACCATGTTGTTGTTCAGGTTGGGATAAATTGTTCCCTCAGTTTTTTTGTACGATGCCTAGGTGCTTGTCACCAGCCCGTGGGGATTAAGAATGAACTTCGAGTATGTGATAGATCGGGTTGGGTGCCGGGTTTGTGAGTAACCCAGGTCATTTTGTTACATATAAAGCCATATTTCTCAACCAAACCCTTCCCAAATCACTTTTCAACATCCACCACCTAATATTAGAAGCCTTATTTTGGGCATAAATTCAACCTAGGATGGATTTAGTGCAGAACTAAGGAGGATACCCAAAGAAGAGGTAACGTTCCTCAACAAGCATTTTTATTTTATTTCTTCCTCCACGTCCTTCAACTATTATTAAAACATGATGTTATAATTAAAAAAATATTAAATATAATAATATTTTGTTATGTTAATTTCATGACCTAGAACCACACCCACTTCCATCAAATGGGTTGCGAAATCATCATTCTTTTGTATGGAGGACCACAGCCTTACGAACAGAAGTCATTCATTTTTCCATTACCACCTCTCACGGTTGGGTATAATGATGGATATAAAGTATAAATATGATATATATAACATAATTATACAAATTTATTTATTATATACTATATACCTTTTTACATTCCATTTCGTAGGGGATACAATAACGTCGCTCGTGTATACAGCAGACTACCGCCTCATGAAGCGATGTGATTCATTTTTCAATAACACTTTACATGGAATATAATATGGATAAATTTAATGAAAATATGTGATATAAATGACCTAATTATAATAATAGTGACATATTTATCATTAATAAAATATAATATTTTATTTTATTTTTTTACTCTTAAAGATGATAACATCATTCCTATGGGTGTGGACTATCGCCTTCACGAAGTGATGTGACTCTATTTTCATCACCACACCACATGGATGATATATATGTGTGTGTGTGTGTGTTTATTTAAATAAATGGTATTTAATTTCTGATATCATGATCATTTGGTATTTCATGAACCATCTCAGGTACCATGGTAACCCAATAACTGAGTTGATCCTGACATGGCCCAAAGGGTGTTCTTGATCCCCATGGATTGGTGACTAGAACCTGGAATCATATGAAATGAAAGTGGGAATGAATTTTTCATGAACATTGTGGAAGAAAGAAAAAAATCGTTATTCATACAAGAGAAACTCCACAGGGAGACATGTACTAGAAGTCAAATAGGTATAAACAACCTAAAGTACTATAGAAAAGTACCAAAAAGAAATATAACTGCCCAAGTCCCAATGGGAAAAACTCTTCAAGACCAAATATAAACAGCTATAACCACCTCCAAGTGGTGCTTTTCCCTTACTCGAACCTAGAAGGGTATAATCTACAAACACCCAAAGGCGCAAGTAGGGTGTGAGCTAAAATCCCAATAGGGTCTCTTCAAGGATTCCATAAGATATTTTAGATTTAATTAACCAAATAAATATTTCAATTTTAAATAAATAAGTTTAAAAGTTAGAAATAATATTTAAACAAATCATGCATTACATCTAAAATTATATAAATACATTAAAAAAATTCTTCACATTTCAATTGATGGAACATTTATAAACAAATGGATTAATAAAATGTTTTATATAAAATAGTTTATATAAATTCACAAGGCATGTAAAATAGTTTTAAATAATACATGGAATATATTTAAAATATAAACAAGTTAGAAACATAGTCATGTTTCAAAAGGTATGATAGTTCCAATATATGGGAAATCCCTCACACTCAATGTGACACAGCAATATGTGTATACACAGGTCCCTTTGACACTAGTCAAAAGGACTTCATCACTATCCTATTAAAGATGTGACATGATGTATTTATATTTTAGAACACTATAAATCATAGGGTTTTATCCCAATAACTCACTAACTAACTAAGGCTTTCATGTTCTCTAGTAAAAAAAATGATGGTAAATTTATCTTAAGACTGCTTAAAATACAATTCATCTCATTCTACATTTCAAATATTCCAATTTCCATTTAAAAACCAGCACATAGGTTACTAATCAAAAACATGACTTTTCCAAGATAAACCCCAACAGTTTCTATCAAAACCATTTTAATCCATTTTCATCAAATACAATTTGAAATCAATTTCACCAAATATATTTCCATAATTAAATTCCCCAATTTTACATCAAACCAATTTCACAATTGAATTTCAACAATTTAAATTTCATCAATTTCCATAAATTTCAAAAACACACCCCAATTCAATGGAATTGGGGGTTTTCCCCAATTTTATTCTAGAAAATAAAATTTCACAAATCAATTCCCTCAATTCAATGGAATTGGGTTTTTAATTAAACAATTGAAAGAAGTTTCAAGAAATTAGATTCAAATAAAACAATTGAAGTTAAATCAATCAAGTTAGGGTTAATTAAATTGTCCAATCAAAATGAAACCACCAACCTTGGGATCATAGGATATTGAAACACAAATCCCTAGTTGGGATTTCCCAATAAAGAACAGCGATAATGGGAAACCAAGAATAAAACCAATTTTTAAGATCCAAAAAGTTTTTATTATATCCAAAAATCAATATGGGGATCTAAAAATTCTTAAAGAGGAAAGAGGATAGAGAGGGCGATAGAGAACGGGAAGAGGGAACATACCTAGTCGAGATCTAACAACGTTCTCCAAGATTAAATCTGCTTCTGGGAGGGTGTACAGGGGCCAAAATCACCTGTTGGGAGCTCCCCCAGAAAAATAAAACATTGGGGGTCAAAATAGGTCTTTCGATCACCTTAAATGATGTTTTAAAGTGTTTTAAAAATAATTTTTGAATTAAAAAAACTTGTATGAATGGTTTCCTAGGAAGATCTACACGGTTTAGACAAACTTTGATCCCTAGCTATGCACCCCTTATTTCTAGGTGCATGGTTACTACTAAGTGGGCACATAGTTAGGAAAATCATGCACTAACCATGAAAAATATTACTACCTTCGGATGTACGGTTTTCTCTGGAAGGGTTCATAGTTTGGGAAAACAGTTATCCAAACATGAACAACCCCATAATTTTTAAAATGTTAATGCCATAGAACTCGAACCCAGTTATCATTCTCCCATGGAGAACATTGGTTTCGGAATCAACTATCCTGATTGGATGTTCAGTCACGGATAAATCAGGTCCAACCTCAAGATCACTCCATCTCATAACATGATATGGATCAGATAGATACTTTCTTAGTAGAGATACATAGAACACATTATGTATCGACACCAACTGTGGTGGAAGTGATAACTAATAATCTACATTTCCCACCTACTCCATGACCACAAAAGGATCCACAAAACAAGAAGCAATATTTCATTGGCTCATAAGACATTGATGGCCCAACTAATGTGAAACTTTCAAGAATACATGGCCACTAACTGATAACTCCAATAGTCTATGATGAAGATCAAAATAAGACTTATAACTAATCTGTGCAATCAACATCCTCTAAAGAATCAACTGAATCTTTTTTTCATCTATTGAACCAAGCTTGGTCTAACCAAGGAACGTTCACTAATCTCCGACCAACACAACAAAGATCTACAAGTCATAAAGAGGATCCATTCTAATCACATACTAGTAGCTATTATTATAATAAAACTCAACCAGCCTCAAGCGATCATCCCAAGCCCCACCAAAGTCAAGAACACAGGTGTGGATCATATCCTCAAGATTTTTTATAGCTCTTTCTGTCTATCCATCTGACTACGAATGGTATGTTATACTCAACAAAACCTGATATCCCAGTTCCTCCTGAAGGCCTCTCCAAAATCAAGAAGTTAACTGAGGATATCTATCAGAAACTATAGTAGATTGAACACCATGAAAAGGAATAATATCTTTCACATAGAGATTTAAAACCTCCTCAACCTTAGTTGTGTCATTAAAGGGTATAAAGTGAGATTATTTCTTCAACCTATCAATCACAACCCATACCATATTATTCTTTCTCTAGGCACATGGAAAACCTATCATAAATTACATTGAGATCTCATCCCACTTCCAAGTTGGTACTGGAAGTGGCTAGAGAAAATCCGAAGGTTTCTAGTGCTCGGCCATGACCTATTGGAAAGTGTACAAATGAGATACAAAATTATAAATTCCTAGTTTCATACATGTCCACCAAAAATACCACCACATGTCATAGAAATTCTTCTTGGTTATTGGGTGAAAACCCCACTGAGAATTATGTAAATCCCTCATAATATATTTTCTAGCTGTTAACCGCACAAAAAAAATCAATTTTGATGGCATGGAATTCCCTCAGTGGAGAATGACCAGTTAGGCATGCTCTCCCCAACATAAAGAGAATCTATAATTATACAGAACTCATCATCAAGATGTTGATCCAAAAGAATCATCTTGAGAAGAGAGTATTTCAACTAAAAATTGTCCAAGGAAACCTCATCCCCTAATTCTCAAACTCTAATATGAAATTGTGAAAACATATCCATTAAGTTCCACTCTTTTAATCATTCTTTCACCGCATGGGTTGGAAGTTTTGAGCTTAAAGTATATTCTATGACATTTCCTTTCCCTAGGTTATAGGTAATGTCAAATTGAAACGATTTCAGGTATTCCACCCAATGCCTCTGGAAGAGATTAAAATACTTTTGAGAGAATATATAAATAAATATTTGTCACGACCCGTCCTCGGGACCCGTGACGTGACTACCCCAAGCCCGCCTCCCATAGGTCAGGGGTTGGCTACTAGCACCAAGGCGTAAATCCCGACAAAAAGGGGAAGGCATTGCCTTTATTAAGTAAACAAACACCACAAAGTAAGCAAGAAGAAGTAAACACTAAGTAAAACTGGGTACAATAGTAAGTGCGTAAAGTAAATGGGACAGAATACAAACCCAAACTGAAAGTAAAGTACAATTGGAATGAAAGTACAACAACTGAAAGTAAAGCAGCAACGTCGAGTCATCTGCTGGAAGTCCCACATGAAGGGTGGGTACAGATATCCTCCTCAGCTCCTCGGGTCTAGCTGTCCACTCCGTGTACGTCCCGCCCAGTGGTCCACCTACAGGTACCAACTTGCTTCACAAGCCTCAACCACGATCAGCGTTGTCTGTCGTCTATATCCAACACAACGTAGTGTGGGAATAGCCCATGCAGGGGTGAGTATAAGCTACTCAGTAGGGACCTCGAGACCCCCAAAGGTCTCCTAGAATCCATAAAGGAAAGATACAATCACTAAGTAACAACCAACACTACTTAGGTATATGCCCATACATATACCTAAGTCATTAATTCCCGTTCGGCTCCAACATCTGAGCCCAAGTTCAATCACGTCCACATAGGAGTATAACCCAATCCACACAGGAAAGCACAACATAATCCACATAGGAAGCAAAACAATCATATCGAAGACAATGATTGAAAGTCAAGACTCATCTCACACGGGTATACTTCTTCGTAAGGTGATAGAGATGATCAGTTGTAGCCACTAATTCATCTAAGCTGGGACCCACGTAGGATACTAAACCAGTTAAGCTATCGGACCCACATAGGATACAAACCAACTACTCTGCCAGATCCACGTAGGATAGCAAGAACAGAGTCAAACACTACCAGACCCACGTAGGATACAAGAACAGTAGTCATCGTCGTCGAACCCACGGAGGATTTCAGTACGGCCTTCTTCACTGTTGAACCCATGGAGGATTTCAGTGCAGTCTTCATCGCCGTCGAACCCACGGATGATTTCAGTACGGTCTTCATTGCTGCTGAACCCACGGAGGATTTCAGTACAGTCTTCATCACCGTCGAACCCACAAAAGATTTCAGTATGGTCTTCTTCATTGCCGAACCCACGGAGGATTTCAGTGCAGTCTTCATCACCGTCGAACCCACGGAGGATTTCAGTACAGTCTTCATCGCTGCCGAACCCACGGAGGATTTCAGTGCAGTCGTCGTCCCTGCCGAACCCACAGAGGATTTCAGTGTAGTCATCATCGTCGCAGTCGCAGCCAGCACTAGGGTTCCCGCACACATCATGCTCGATTCTGGGAGGGTCCGCTCCATGATCCAAGGGGTTGATACATCAAATGACACATAGTTCGGAGTTTATGTATCTCAAAGTTCCATCTTGACAAGAGGAACTCAACGTGACAGACGGCGCATCAATCGGACGCCCGGTCTGAGAGTTATTGCCTTTTTCGTTCGAGGGGCCCGATTGGTTTTTAAGTCAAAACCAACCCGACCGCACTCGAACTGCATCCAAACCTTTATCGGAGTAACCCAGATGGTCTGTATCACTTAGAGGAATCCAACAAAGTCGATGGCACGTCAATCTGACGTCGGGAGCTCATGTTATAAGTGTTTCCGCTCCGAGGGCCCGGTTGGTTTCGTGTTCGAACCAACCCGGCCATACCCAAAGTTCTCTGAAACCTTGAGTGTAATATACCGAAACGACTGTCTCGTTCCAAGGATCACTACGCAACTGACGGTGAATCAATCGCAGGTCTGTATCCCAAGTTATGGGCAAAAGACCTAAAGTGGTCCGAAAGTGGGGGTTTGGGCCCGGTCCGACCTGGCCCAACCCCCCTGGGTCGGCCTAAACCAGGGTGACCTGACCAGGGTCCGGGCATGGCACATTAGGGCGCGGCCCGGCCCGGTCCGCGCAACCCAGCACGGCCCGGCCGGGTGGCACGCTGGCTCGGCCAGCGGTCGAGCATGGGGGGACGCGGTCCCCCCCCCCCTTCCTTCGCGCTCCGCAGACGCGGCGGGTGTCGCGTCCTCCTCCGGATCCCACACAGCCGTGGGATCCCAATCGCCTGCCTCTGCGGCTTCAGCCACAGTGGTTCCTCCCGGCGGCGCGCCGGGACGCCGCCAGTGAAGTCTGTGGGCCACCGGAGCTGCTCTGGTGGTCCGTTCTTGCTCTTATCTGCGCCTGGGGTCGTCTCGGGACACGTAGATTATTGTGATGGCCTCCAATCACTCAGCGGTCTCGTTTCATCGTCACCCAACATTTTGTGCATCAAGAACAGAGAATTGGGGGGTTCAGACTTCTTCGTTGGCCCGCACCCACCGCGTTAGTGGTTCAAACGACTTCCAACAATTAAAACACATGTCGAGGATATAAACCACATAAATTAAATTAAACCAAAACCCCCTAACTCGAAGACGTTGTTGAATGAGGATCATCGCGGGAAAAGACGTCATGGGAGACGGCGTCGTGGAAGAGGATCATGGGTGTCGCGGTACACGGCGTCGCGTCGTCGATCTCTGAGGAACTTGCGTTCTTCATCGTCTTTCGTCGTAGGTCGGCGTTCTTCGTCATTCTTCGCGTTCTTCAGCGAGGGAGGACGTTCTTCAAGACTGGAGTAATTCCTCCCCAAATCTTCTCGCACAACACAACAACCATAATAAAATAAGGCTTTGCCTTATTTTATTACTCATGCCATATATTTTTGAATTTCAAAATTAAATCACAATTTAATTATCGAGCATTGACCAATTAATGAGGAGTTTAATAATCCGATTAAAAGTGAGAGTTGACTTGGAATTTAATAAGGGGTGTGCGGGTGTGTTACACAAAATTAATGGGGGGTTTTCCAACTTAATGGGAGGTTAGGATTTAGTGGGTCCCACCTCAACTTCCATACGTAGGTTTAAACTACTTATAATAAAATTCGTTGCACAAATTTTATTTTAATCATTAGTTAACCCTTTTTTTAATAACAACACCCGAGCAAACGCAACTCCAGAAAAGGTCTTCCTAAGAAAAAACCGACGTTGCGGTTTCATCGGTGCCCTCAGATTTCGATTCCGAGCACCGGTTCAAAAGTTAGGAAAACCTGCTCATTCGTTCACTGAGCGTACCCGAGCTAAACTTCAGAAATTTATTCCAGGCATACCAGGCCTCAGAATTAGGTTCTGTCAGAAACTGCGTACACGTAAAATCCCAAAGAAAATTAAGAAAAAAATTTCCCTTGAAATTTACGGGTCATTACATTACTCACACCTTAGGGATTTACGTCCCTGTAAAGATACATCATAAATTAGGGGAACAAATGTGGGTACTGTGCACGCATCTGAGCCTCCCGCTCCCAAGTGCTCCCTTGGAGGTTCTCGTGCTGCCATCTGATGCGCACTAGAGGTATCGACCATCCACATAGGACCCGCTCCTATCGATCCTCGATCTCCACCGGGACCTCCGCAAAAGTCACCCCATCGTCAATGTCCAGCTCCTCATTGTCGATGATATGCGTCGGGTCGTGCGCGTATCTCCTCAGCTGAGATACGTGGAAGACGTCATGCACCCGGTGTAACTGAGGTGGTAGAGCCAGGCGATAAGCCACCTCGCCTATCTTGTTGAGTACTTGAAAATGTCCAATGAAGTGCGAAGATAGCTGCCGCTCCGGCCAAATATCTGTAATCCACGTCGAGGTGAGACCCGCAAGAAGACGTGGTCACCATCCTAGAACTCTAGTGGTCTCTGCCTCCTGTCAGCATAAGACTTATGCCAGCCCTGAGTTATCCTCATCTTCTCCTGGATGACCTGGACCTTCTCTGTCATGGCGTGGACCATCTCCGGTCCCACAAGTGCTGACTCCCCAGGGTTTATCTAGCACAGAGGTGATCTGCAAGGTCGTTCATACAATGCCTCATATGGTGCCATCTCGATGGTGGAGTGGTAGCTGTTGTTGTACGTGAACTCCACCAAGGGTAGGTGGTCCTCCCAGCTACGACCAAAGTTGAGGACACATGCACAGAGCATGTCTTAGAGAGTCTGAATGGTCCTCTCTGTCTGACCATCCGTCTGAGGGTGAAAGGTAGTTCTCAAATGTAGTTACGTCCCGAATGCTTCCTGAAACCCCTTCCAAAGCCGGGAAGTAAAGTGAGCATCTAGATCAGAGACAATATATGATGGCACACCAGGAAGACGTACGATCACCTGAACGTAGAGGCACCCCAAGCTCTCCACTGAGCCCTGCTCTCTGATGGGTAAGAAGTGGGACGACTTGGTGAGTTGGTCGACAATCACCCAAATGGAGTCCTGACCTCTGGAAGTACATGGAAGTCCAGTCATGAAATCCATAGATATCCCATCCCACTTCCACTCTGGGACCTCCAAGGGTTACACGAAGCCTGGTGGTACCTGGTGCTCCGCCTTCACCTACTTACAGGTGAGGCATCGAGAAACGAACTCAGCTACAGCCTTCTTCATACCCGTCCACCAGTGCTGTCGTCTGAGATCCTGGTATATCTTCGCCACTCCTGGATATACCGCTAAAGGGGAAGTGTGAAACTCCCTCATCACCTCCTCCTGTAAAGCAACTGATACCATGGTATGTCCTCTGAAAAGGACGACGTGTTCTCCTTCTACATAGAATCCATCAGGTGTCTATCCTGAGGATATCTGCACACACCGCGTCTCACAATCAGTGTCCCCACACTGTGCCTCTCTGACCCGCTGCAGTAGTGGAGGAGTGACTGTGAGTGACTGAAGAAAGGTTGCTCCATCTCTATCCATGAAGGATATCTGCAAAGTGGATAGCTTCTCTGTCACCTCCCCGAGTAGCTAAATGCTTGTCCTCCTACTGAGAGCATCAGCTACTACGTTCCCTTTTCTAGGATTATAGACTATCTCAAAGTCATATTCCTGGAGGAACTCAAGCCATCGCCACTGTCTCATATTCAGGTCCTTCTGCGAGAATATGTACCTGAGACTCTGGTGGTAAGAGTAGATTGTAAAGCGCTCGCCCATCAGATAGTGTCGCCACATCTTCAGAGCGAATACCACTACTGCTAACTCCAGGCTATGGGTAGCGTAGTTCTACTCATGCTGCCTCAACTGACGTGATCCATAGGCGATCATTGCCCGCTCTTGCATCAGGACACATCTGAGTCCGGTCCCTGATGCATCGCAGTAGACTATGTACCCTACTCCCTCCTCCGGCAGCCTCAAGATAGGTTTGCTGGTCAATCTATGTCTTAGCTCTTGGAAGCTCTGCTGATATCTGTCTGACCACACGAAGGGTTTCCCCTTCTTCGTCAAAGCTGAAAGTGGTGCCGCAACTCTGGAAAAGTCTAGCACAAACCTCTGGTAGTACCCAGAAAGACCCAAGAAACTCAGCACCTCCGTCACGCTCCTGGGTGTCTCCCAAGCTAGCACTGCCTCGATCTTCGAAGGATACACCGCAACTCCTGCCTCATAGAAGACGTGTCCCAAGAAGTGGACCTCACGTAACCAGAACTGAAACTTCGAGATCTTTCCATAAATCTGGTTCTCTCAGAGTGTGTCTAGTATGACCCGCAAGTGTTCGGCGTGCTCCTCCTCAGTGGTCGAGTATATCAATATGTCGCCGATGAAGACCATGACAAATCGATCGAGGTATGGCTGAAAGATTCTGTTCATGAGACTCATGAACACCGCTGGAGCATTTTTTATGCTGAATGGCATAACTAAGAACTCATAGTTGTCATACCGACATCTGAAGGTCGTCATCTTCACGTCTTCATCTCGAACTCTGAGCTGATGATAGCCTGATCTAAGGTCTATCTTCGAGAACCACCGTGCTACATTGATCTAATCGAAGAGTTCATCAATCCTTGGTAGCATATACTTGTTCCTCACGGTCATCTAGTTCAGGAGATGATAGTTGACACACAGTCGCAAGCTCTTGTCCGCCTTCTTGGTGAGCAATATCGGGGAAGCCCAGGGTGAAACACTGGGTTGGATGAATCCCTTGCTCTGCACTCCTCCAGTTGTACCCGTAGCTTTCGAAGCTCAGCGGGAGCCATCCGATATGCTGGAGTGGATATTGGGGTTGTCCCGGGGTACATTTCAATATAAAAGTCTACCTATATGTGAGGAGGTAGTCCTGGAACGTCTTCAGGGAAAACGTCCACATACTGATCCACCACTATAGGAAAACTCGGACTCCGCACATCAACTGCTCCTAGGATGAGGCTAGCCAAGTGATGAGTGATGGGTTGTCCTCTCCTATGCGTGAGTCCATTCTATGCTATAAAGGCTCCCTTCTCACTGGTGAAGGTGAACCTGCTCCCGTCGGTGCGTACACACCGCACCTTGCGCCTAATACAGTTGATCTGAGCATGGACTGTAGATAACCAATCCATGCTCAAGATGAAGTCGTAATGCCTCAACGCCTCTACAAGAATATCTCAGCCGAAGCTCTCGCCTCCTAGAGTAAGCTCACACTGCCGGCACTAGTGCGTAATCATCGAGTCTGCTCCCGTATGAGTCTCTAGACATAAGGATCGAGCCAACGGCTCCGTCAGAATCTCCGAGCTCCGAACAAGGGCAACGACAATAAAATAATGACTCGATCTTGTGTCTATAAGAACTGCAGCAAGGGTGGAGTAGACACAGATAGTACCTCAAATCATCTCTGGCGTGCCGTGGTCGTAGGCCTCCGCTGCCTGAAGCTGAGCCTGTCTCTACCCGCCATCTCCCTATGGTCGGGGTGGACCTCCTGGTGGTGGTGGTGGTAAAGCCTCAAAGCGTCTCCCACCACCTGCTGCTCGGCCAGCTCCTCTGCCTCGTTTGCCTGCTCTCAGTGGACCACCACGGTTGACCCTCTGCCTCTACCTAGGTAGCCCGTCAACCGTCTGCTGCTCCTCTGCACGACGGGTCGGGCAGTCACGAGCCATGTGGCCCTGCCCACCGCATGCGTAACACTGCCTACTCCTTGGAAGGCTGGCTCTGCACCGTGTGCCCCGCACCTCTGAGCCAGTGTCCTGAGGTCATCTTCCTGATGTTCCGGTCCGCCTGGACCCCTGTGACATCCATCGACTACCAGCTGCAGACAACTCTGCTACGTGCCGCCCTGCGGTAGGTCTCACTGCTGGCATAGGCTCAGCAAGAAAACTATCTATGAGAAGAGCTCGCTCCAGTACTCCTGCCTATGTCGGAATGTTAAGGGAGATCATTGATGCCCCGATATCATGCCTCAGTCCCTGCTTGAAGGTCCGGGCCCAGAAGAATGGGTCCCGTACCATGTCTGTCGAATAGCGTGAGAGATCGGTAAATCTCGCCGAGTACTGGGTGACCAACATGCTGCCCTGCCGCAGCTGTAGAACCTCCTGGATGCACACCGCACGGAGGGTGGTTGGAACGAACTCCAAGCGAAAGAGGATCTCAAAGTCCATCCAGAGGATGGATGCCTCATCGTGCACCTGGAGCATAAAGCTCCACCATCTACCTGTTGCCGCGTGCAGGAGGCTCCTTGAGAGGATCACCATGAGGTCAACTGGTGTCCCCACTAACCTGAAAACTCGCACAACCGCCTCCATCCAATCCTCAGCTTCTTGAGGATCCATCTCCCCGCGGAACATGGGCGGTCTCTGACACTGGAACTCGTGTAATGCACTAAGGCGACGTGCACTCTCAGCGGCTGGGGATGGTAGCATCGGTGGCTCGGCGGGTAGAGGTACCGTCGGTGCCTCCGCCAAATAAGGGCCCTGCACCGAGGCCTCGTCACTCGGTGGGTTGTCGGCTCGCACAAAACTCAGAACCCTAGCTAGCTATCGTCGTGGGGCCATCCTGAAAAGAAACAGGTGCTCCACGGTCAAACAGTATACATGGTGAGCTGACACAAATTAATCACAAAGAAAACTTTTAAAACACACATGCAATCAATGTTTTCATGCATTGAGTCGGAAATCAGAAGTCAGGGTCCTGGTGTATGGATATGTTGGTCGCTGCACCAACACTGGACTCCCTGGACTGATAACCACACTCAATACCCTTAACACTATTACTTCACAAAGAAGACAGATCAGGGTCCTGAGTTCTGCGGTAGAACCTAACTCCTCTTATACCAATTTTTCACGACCCGTCTTCGGGACTCGTTCCGTGACTACCCCAAGCCCGCCTCCCATAGGCCAGGGGCTGGTGACTAGCACCAAGGCATAAATCTCGACAAAAAGGGGATGTCATTGAATTTATTAAGTAAACAAACACCATAGAGTAAGCAAGAAGAAGTTAACACTAAGTAAAACTGGGTACAATAGTAAGTGCAGAAAGTAAATGGGCCAAAATAAAAACCCAAACTGAAAGTAAAGTACTACTGGAAAGAAATTACAGCAACTGAAAGTAAATCAGAAACATCAAGCCGTCCACTGGAAGTCCCACCTGAAGGGTGGGTACATATAGCCTCCTCAGCTCCTCGGGTCCAGCCGTCCGCTCCGTGTACGTCCCGCCTAGTGGTCCACCTCCAGGTACCGACTTGCTCCACAAGCCTCAACCACGATCAGCGTTGTCTGTCGTCTGCATCCAACAAAACGTAGTGCGGGCATAGCCCGTGCAGGGGTGAGTATAAGCTACTTAGTAGGGACCCTAAGACCCCCGAAGGTCTCCCAGAATCCACAAAGGAAAGATACAATCACGAAGTAACAACCCACACTACTTAGGTATATGCCCATACATATACCTAAGTCATCAATTCCCATTCGGCTCCAACATCCGAGCCAAAGTTCAATCACTTCCACATAAGAGTACAACCCAATACACACAGGAAAGCACAACACAATCCACATAGGAATCAAAACAATCATATCGAAGACAATGATTGAAAGTCAAGACTCAGCTCACACAGGTATAATTCTTTGTAAGGTGATAGAGATGATCAGTTGTTGCCACTGATTCATCTAAGCTGGGACCCACGTAGGATACTAAACCAGCTAAGCTGTCGGACCACATAGGATACAGACAAGCTACTCTGCCAGACCCACTTAGGATAGCAAGAATAGATTCAAACACTGCCAGATCCATGTAGGATACAAGAACAATAGTCATCGTCATCGAACCCATGGAGGATTTCAGTACGGTCTTCTTTACTGACGAACCCACGGAGGATTTTAGTGTAGTCTTCATCGCTGTCGAACCCACGGAGGATTTCAGTACGGTCTTCATCGCTACCGAACCCACGCAGGATTTTAGTGCAGTCTTCATCACTGTCGAACCCACGAAGGATTTCAGTACGGTCTTCTTCGCTGTCGAACCCACGGAGGATTTCAGTGTAGTCTTCATCATCGTCGAACTCACAAAGGATTTCAGTACGGTCTTCGTCGCTGCCGAACCCACGGAGGATTTCAGTGCAGTCGTCGTCACTGCCGAACCCACAGAGGATTTCAGTGCAGTCATCATCATCGCAGTCGCAACCAGCTCTAGGGTTCCCGCACACAGCATGCTCGATTCCGGGAGGGTCCTCTCCACAAGCCAAAGTTTTGATACATAAACTGACACGTAGTCTGGAGTTGATGTATCTCAAAGTTCTGTCTTGACAAAAGGAACTCAACGTGACAGACGGCGCGTCAATCGGACGCCCGGACTGAGAGTTATTGGCTTTTTCGTTCTAGGGGACCGGTTGGTTTTTAAGTCAAAACCAACCCGACCGCACTCCAACTGCGTCCAAACCTTGAGCAGATTAATCCAAAAGTTTTTTCTCACTAAGAGGAATCCAACAAAGTCGACGGCACGTCAATCGGACGTCCGGAGCTCAAGTTATAAGCATTTCCGCTCTGAGGGCCCGGTTGGTTTCATGTTCGAACCAACCCGGCCATACCTAAAGTTCTCCGAAACCTTGAGTGTAATATACATAAATGACCGTCTGGTTCCAAGGATCTCTACGCAATTGACGGTACATCGATCGGAGGTCCGTGGCCCAAGTTATGGGCAAAAGACCGAAAGTGGTCTGAAAGTGGGGGTATGGGCCCAGTCCGACCCGGCCCAACCCCCCTGGGTCAACCTGAACCGGGTCAGCCCGACTCGGGTCCGGGTCAGCCCCATTAGGGCGCGGCCCGGCCCGGTGGGCGCGGCCCGGTCCGGTCCGCGCAACTCGGCCCGGCTGGGCCGGCTGGCACGCTGGCTCGGCCAGCAGCCAAGCATGGGGGGACGCGGTCCCCCCCTTCCTTCGTGCTCCGTGGACACGGCGGGTGTCGCGTCCTCCTCCGGATCCTGCACGGCCATGGGATCCCCGTTGCCTGCCTCCGCGGTTTCAGCTGTGGCGGTTCCTCCCGGCGACCCGCGCTGCTGGTGAAGTCCGCGGGCCACCGGAGCCGCTCCGGTGGTCCGTTCTTGCTCCTGTCTGCGCCTGGGGTCGTCTCGGGACCTGTAGATTACTGTGACGACCTCCAATCGCTCAACGGTACCATTTAATCGTCACCCAACATTCTGCGCATCAAGAACAGCGAATCGGGGGGTTCAGACTTGTTCGTTGGCCCGCACCCACCGCGTTAGTGGTTCAAACGACTTCCAACAATTAAAACACATGTCAAGGATATAAACCACATAAATTAAATTAAACCAAAACCCCCTACCTCTAAGAAGTTGTCGAATGAGGATTGTCACGAGAAAAGACGTCGCGGGAGACAGCGTTGCGGAAGAGGATCGTGGGCGTCACGGTACACGGCGTCACGTCGTCGATCTCCGAGGAACCTGCATTCTTCGTTGTCTTTCGTCGAAGGCCGGCATTCTTCGTCGTTCTTTGCATTCTTCAACGACTAAAGGCATTCTTCAAGACTGGAGCAATTCCTCCCCAAATATTCTCGCACAACACAACAACCATAATAAAATAAGGCTTTGCCTTATTTTATTACTCATGCCATCTGTTTTTGAATTTCAAAATCAAATCACGATTTAATTATCGAGGGTTGACCAATTAATGAGGCGTTTAATAATCCGATTAAATGCGAGAGTTGACTTGTAATTTAATAAGGGGTGTGCGGGTGTGTTACAAAAAATTAATGGGGGGGGTTTCCAACTTAATGGGAGGTTAGGATTTAGTGGGTCCCACCTCAACTTCCATACGTAGGTTTAAACTACTTAGAATAAAAATTTTTGCACAAATTTTATTTTATTCATTAGTTAACCCATTTTTTTTTAATAACAACACCCGAACAAACGCAACTCCAAAAAAGGTCTTCCTAAGAAAAAACTGACGTTGTGGTTTCATCGGTGCCCTCAGATTTCGATTCCAAGCAACAGTTCAAAAGTTAGGAAAACCCGCTCGTTCGTTCACTAAACGTACCCGAGCTAAACTTTAGAAGTTGATTCCGGGCAGACCGTTCCTCGGAATCAGGTGTCGTCAGAAACTGCGTACACGTAAAATCCCAAAGAAAATTAAGAAAAAAATTTCCCTTGAAATTTACGGGTCTTTACAATATCTTTTAGTATGAAAATATGGTTAACCTTTCTCCAAAAAGGCATTTACACCAACTCTTAAATGTGTGCATCACAACTGCAAGTTCAAGGTCATGGGTCGGGTAATTATTCTTGTGTGGACTAAGTTGACGGGAGCCATAAGAAATGACATGATCACCCTATATAAGGACGCAGCCCAAACCTGAACCCAATGAATCATAGAAGACAAAATCACCCTTCCCAGTCTCTATAAGAATAAACACTAAAGTATTAGTCAAAATACATTTTATCTCATCAAAGGAACGCTAAGGTTTCATATCCCAAACGAACTTCACTCCCTTACAAGTTAGTGCGGTCATTGGGGAAACCAACTTTGATAAGTCCTTTACAAACCAGTGATAATAGCCACTAAACCCACGAATTCACAAATAGGGTGTGAGATAAAAGACTATTAGGGTATCACCAAGAATTATATAAGAGATTATATATTTAATTAACTATATAATGATTTCAATTTTAAATAAATATTTTTGAAATTTTAAAAGTATATTTAAACAAATCATTCTTTACATTTCAGATGATGGAAATAATTTAAAAATGATTCACATTTCAATTGGTGGAATATATCTCAAAAAATGTCTTAATAAAACATTTTATATAAAAAAGTTTATATAAATTCACAAGGAAAATAAAACTATTTTCAACAATCAATAGAATATATTTAAAATACAAACAAGTAAATAACATGGTCATGTACTAAATGGTATTATAGTTCCAAGCTACGGGAAATACCTCACACTAAAAGTGTCTTGGAAATATGTGTGTACACACATCCCTTTGACAATGGTAAAAAGGACTTCATCAACAACCTATCAAGGATGTGATGTGCTACATTTATGTTTTATAATGTTGTAAACTTTAGAGTGTTTTTCCAATAACTCACTAACTACATAAGGCTTTCATGTTCTCTAGTACAAAAACAATGATGGGTAATTTATCTTAAGACTGCTCAAAATAAATTCATCCCATTATCCATTTAAAGTATGCCAATTTCCATTTAAAAACCAACACATGATTTTTTAATAAAAAAAAATTCCTTTTACAAGATAAAACCCAACAGTTTCTATCAAATCCATTTTTATCCATTTTTATCAAATATAATTTGAAATCAATTTGACCAAATCAATTTTCATAATTAAATTTTAAAATTTTGTATAAAACTGATTTCAAAATTTAAATTTCACTAATTTCCATCAATTTCACAAACACGCCCCAATTTAATGGAATTGGGGACTTTTCTCAAATTCATGCCAAAAATCCAATTTCACAAATAAAATACCCCAATTCAATGGAATTGGGTTTTTAATCAAACAATTGAAATAAATTTAAATTAATTAGATTCAACTCAAAAAAATAAAATTAAATTAATAAATTTATGGTTAGTTAAATTGGAAAATCAAATTCGAACAATCTACCTCAGGATCACGGGATCTCGAAACACAAATCCCTAATCGGGATTCGCCAATGAAGAATGATGAAAATGGGAAACCAAGAATGAAACATAGGTTTAAGATCAAAAAAGTGGGGATTAGATACAAAAATCAATATGGGGATCTAAAAAACCCTATGGAGGAAATAGGAGATAGTGGGAGATAGATAACGGGAAGATGAAACCTACCAGGAAGAGATTGAACGGTGTTCATAAAGATTTGATCCACTTCTGAGAGGGTGTGGAGAGGCCAAAATTGCCTCTTTGAAGCTCCCCTAGAATAAGAAAATGATGGGGGTTTAAATAGGTCCATAGGGCACTTTAAATGAGTGTTTTTGGAGTTTTAAAAATAATTTTCAATTTAAGAAATCTCATATGCATGGTTTTCTGGGCAAAGCCACATGGTTTAGACAAACCATGTGCCCTAGCCATGCGCCCCTTATCTCCATGAACATGGTTACTATTAATTGGGTGCATAGTTTAGAAAACCTTGTACCAACCATTCAAAATACCACTTCCTTGGGTTGAATATATTTCTTTAGCATGGCATACAGTTTGGGAAAATTTTCACCAACCGTGCACAACCCAATAATTTTCAAAAATTATCCCAGTTTTCACGTGAAGAAACCCCAAACTAAACCCAAAAAAACTTGATAAAATGGGGGGTTTATGAATAACTAGAAATATTAACAAGATGTTGCACTATAAAAATAAAATATTACTTACCTCTTTTCGATAATGAGCATTTACAAATAGAAATTCTACTCATTTTGGGGTACAACCTACCATCTCCATGATCAAAACTTACTCTATTTATCAAAAACATATATCATTATTGGTCTTAAAATTATAATTGGTGCATAAATATGATGATTATTTTATGTTTATTATTTTGAAGGTTATGTAAATATATAATATTCACAAGAACTGGAACTTTTAAGAAAAATCATGAATGAGAAAACAAGATAATTAACAACCAAAAAAATGTAAATAACGAAATATTATTAAAGAATTGGTGATAATATGTCATAAAAGGATCATATAAGATATTATAAATATTAATATGGTTTTGGTATAAGTTAATGACATGTTTAAAACCATTATAAATGAGGTTAAGTCACTTTCAACTGAAAGGAAGCATGATTTAAGGGATTTCGTCTCATTTTACATTCCATTGAGACTTATTTATTATTATGCACCAATTCAATTTTATGTGGTGTATATACTGCCACTTTTATATATAACATCGTAATTAATTCATAATTCATATTATTTTATCTTTAATTTGAATCATTTCATTCAAGTGGATTTAATTATAAAATTACCAAGTGGTAATATTAATTGTACGATCTCACTTTATTTTGTGATCCTTAAAAAATCACTTTCTTATAATCATTTTTCATTATACATTACATTTATCTTAAATATCCATATTATTTCATGATGGATATAATTATTGCCTAAATTTAATTCCATTTTTACATAGGGTGTTTAATTTGAATGTTATTTTATTAAATGGGAAAATATTGAAAAATATGTATCCTTTACTCAATATAGATATTTTATTATAAGGAACATTGATTCATGAAATTAAATCTATTATTAAATATATGAGGAATGATTTATATATGCATACATGGGTGGGTCTTTGTTATAGTTAACCCCTTTATGCATCAACAGGTCTCATGAGACAAACTAGTTGGCCAAATCAAATGGATTTTTACCCATTAGTTTTAAACTTTCTTGAGGATAGATCATTATGGAAGACATATTATGTTTCTAAGAAATGATGACCAATAAATAAGAATTTAATTCATTGAGAATTCATTTATTGTTATTATCCATGATATTTTTATATGATATTATCTCTTGATGAATCTCATTTTCATTTATTGATTAAATAGTATGTGTTTTCAGTTATTTACCTTTTCTATTTTGATTATGTAATTTCTTAACGTGATAGTAAAGTTATTTAAATTTAATTTATGTTAATTTATTTACATTTCCATTTTTATTATTCTTATTGATTCATGATATCTTCTATTGTACTTAACCATTACTCATTATTTTAGATCACCCTTATTTTTTTCTTTTCCATAGGATATGAAGAAGATATCATTGAAAGAGTTTTCAAGGATTAATTTAATTTTATTTTGTTATGTATTATGTTTTATTTTCTATTATTAATGTAAAATAGGTATCATGTGTGTATTTAGTTCTCAAAAATGACTTAAATGGTCTGTTCTTTGGGATTTTACCCCTTGTATATATTCCAATTTTATAAAACAATCATCAGATTAAGATTACTAGAGTTGGGTTCGTTAAATTTATCTCCAATGAATATGTTAGTTCCTTCCATTGGGAAATGAATTCAACCACCCTTTAATTCTATCACAATTTTCAGTTAGATAGTTCATGGATGCTTATCTTCCCCAATGTTGAATTAGAATCATAAATGAATTGTTAGTGGAGATCTTCTAAAATGGTGATATACTCAGTTTCCAAGTTGTTATGATATAAAAATGTAGGTCCTATTAGTGTTCGAATAAATAAAATAAGCTTGGGTGTCTCTGATTTCTCTTAAGACTCTACTAGAGGACCACACCAAGAGGTAAATTGAGTGAGATGTTTCTTTGGGTTTCCCATTCCATTAAAGGATAATAATCTAATATTTCTAAATCTTAGTGATAGAGTTAAATCCCACCATTTAGGTTATGAATTATTTTCAGCTTTTACAATATAATGTCAAGATTTTAGAGACTCTAACCAAGTGATGGTGACATCAATATTCTCAACTTGTGATGTCACTCTTTGAATCAGTATATTCCTTTGATGTCCCACCTAAACCAAATATTGTTTGTGGTTTAGGTTAAGAAATTATAATAGATCCACTATATATTGAATTAATCAAATGGGATATTGGTTTCTCACACCAATATTGTGGCTCAAGACTATCCTTCTAGGTTGAGTAGTTTCTTCTTTCCATGGTAGATCATCCAATGAAGTTATGGACTCAACCTGCAGATCACCATCATTAGGTAAATTCATTTATATAAACATGACATTAATCTATCAAATATTTTAAATTTATTGCCTCAACTTGGTGATTTTCTCATTGGTAAAAATATCTTCAATGATTTCAATAGGATAGACAATTATCTTTCCCTTATTAGTAATATTCTAGGATAATGGTAATGGTAGTTCTGGTAGAGATATTAGTTCTCAAAATTTCTTTCAATATTAGGTGTTAACTCCATATTCATGTGTCTTGAATCATGGATGATCCTTTAATGGTATATCATCCATACATAACTCATTGTGACATTAAATTTGGAGGTATCAATGACCCCAGTTCTTATGGACTTAATCGATGAAAATCCATCAAGAACAAGATTTCCAACCATCTCTATGAAATACAGGGACTCATTATCCTTATAATCATTATTTAATTCATCATCACAATACATAAATGAGTTTTATCAGTTGAAGGTTCTTATATATTTTCATCCCTCTTGGCATTTTTATTTATCATCCCAAAATGTTTTCCAAATTTGAGAATCAGATTCCTTATAGAATTTGATCAAAATGAAATATACTTGAGAAACCATAAATTTTGTAATTTTAGGTGGGTTTAGTTGGATAGATAGATTCAGGACCACTTACAATAATGTGAACACAAATTTTCTTAGAGGATGTGTTATAACAATTGGGGTTTTTATTTTCCCAATTGTCACACTAATATATGGTGGTTGGGAAAACATGAATCCAACCAAGTGAATCCATATAGATTTTATTTATTATTTTAAAAATATTATGGAAAACTTGTACACTTATCATGCTCTTATCCTAATTATTATTTAATGTAAGGTGTCTTCCACTAGGGTTTCCCCTGGCCTGACTAATGTTGTACAAGGGGAAACTATCATAGGTGACAACCATGACCAAATGGGTTCTGAGAAATTTAGGTTCATAAAAACATCCAATTATCTAGAGACCCCATGTAGGAGTTGGGTAATTTATTTCTCTCACCAATCATCCCTATTTTCAGCATTGGATACTGGGTACTCTTATTGAGTGATTCAACCAACTTCATTATGCATCCTGTTTAAGGTGCCTCAAATGGTGATGATGTTATATGTTGTGTTAGGTAGATACTCCAAAGGTGGAGTAATATATGGGCTCTCAGGGTACCCTTGGTAATTTATGATATGGGATAAGTGTAGAGTAGAATACATCCCCCAACCCCTATAAAATAGTGAAGTTTATTAAATTATTTGACGGGTATCCTTAAGGCTATCTACACAGAAATATTAGAGGTGTTCACATTATTTGTTATAATTTATGTTCTATGTTACTAAAATACCATCAATTACACCCTAATGAATTTTCTCATAAATATTTTTTATGTGATTGATATACCCAACATATAAAATTTTTCATGAATTAATGTGGTTTAATGTCTCTCACTAGTTATATCAAGGGAACGATATACATTCCTATTTTAGTAACCTAATAATTGTGTACAGTGGTTGGATGAAGGCTAGTATATAATTAATATTTTTTCCTTTTATGGTTCTTACCATATTTTTCAATATAATAATTATTACCAATAAAGGGAACATCAGGGTGCTCTAACCAAATGGGCTATTTTCTAGCCACTTTATCAAATTGGATTGTATCACCCTGGGAATATTCACCTTCTAATAAGCATAAGATATTTGTTATAAGTAATAATTTTATACATTTTATGATTAGGATAGACCAATATTGTTCTCTAGTGGGTTTTCTGATGAATCCAGCTTTAATTTCATGGGAATCTATTGATAAGAGTGTCTTTATGGTAACTTGGACAACCACTAGATTTAGAGTGGGAACTCCTACATGGTTTGGTAAGGGGGCATTTTTAGTTTCTACATAAGGGTTAGTTTCTTAATGTTATTGGCATAGATACCAACTCCTAGAGCCCATATGAACATGGAGTGGAAGGATAAATATAATTTTCCATATATATATACTTATTAAGGGTATTGAGGATGTCACGTTAATCCCCCTCTAGTATGATAAACCCTATAAACCATGGGATCTACTCTAAATCGCAGGGTGTAGGGATGTTGAAGGTTTTCCTTTGAATTTTATTTAGTTGGTATTTCATGGAAGGAAGGACATTTTACTTTTAATTAATTTTATACATGGACCTATGATGATGATTTTATTCCCCAAACTAGGTGACTTTGTTAGCACAGGGTGGACCTATGGGTCGATAGGTAGATTTATCAAGGGGTTTTCCCTGTAGTTTTTTCTTATAATACCATGGGTCGGCCCTCTATAGTGATTTAATTTGTTAACATGGGGAGTAAATTTGGGTAATTTTGTTGTGATGTCATGAGTAGGACCTATTTTCTGGTTTATTATATTATTATGTGAAGGAATTAGGGTTTTTATATTCCCTCAAAATGGGGGTTGGCTGGTGGAGCCACTAAAGTGTGTCTAGAGAATGACTGGGGAATTTGACCCACTATGACCATGAACACTCCTTGAATCACTATAAAAATATAGAGAATAATATAGATGATCTCAATAGTAATAATTTAATTTACCTATCCTTTGATAGTGGGGATGTCATACCCATTACTGGAGCATATTCTCAATACTTGAGGTAGAATTCTCTTAAAGAGTACTCTTGAATAGTTGGGATTGTGTAGCGATGATGATGGTCGTGATTTGAAGGATCCCTCATAGTTGATGAATGTATGGAATATTATACATTAATTTCATCCACTTCATCCACATGTTAAGGAAATAAAACATTATCTCATTCATGAGAGAGACTCTCAAAATTGATCATGGTGGTAATGAGGGCCACTGACCCCTTCTTACTCTCTGAAGTGGTTTCGACCTCCTCTATTTCATATTCTTTGAGATCTAATAGGTTTTCAAGAATTTTTTTATTACTCCTTAATAAGAATATTATCACACAAATATATTCACCATTTATTAATGTGGATAATGTGTTAGGGAAAGAAAGTGTTGGTTTCCAATGGATAAGGTGGTCACAGCAACATTAATATATGTGTACAATATTTTTATATAGTGGTTTTGAGATTTATATTCTTTAGTTTCCATTGCACTACCCCCACACCGATTTAGGATCACCAAGATTAATTTTACATCAATTGTAATAGTTTCTTCGATTTCTCGGGCACCATATGTAAATACCCTAACCCTAGAATCCTATAGATGGTGGTTAATTTATTACATTGGCACTATATACAAGAAATCACAACCCAAAGGACTGAATAGTTTAGTAGTCTTGGTAAACTAGATAAATTATTAAAATTAAAATTACATTTTAAAAACATTAAATTCACAAAGATTTCTTTAGATTTTCATTATTCCTCTTAGAATATCCCTTTATATCAATCAAAAAACACTTCTTAGTATCCTATGGAAAATAATACATAAGAAATGGGTGAGCTTGGATGCTCGGTAAGGGAAGGCATATAGTGGAATATATCATGAATAAATAATCATAATCAATTTGTAAAGGTAAATAACTTAAACACATTTCATTTAAACAATAACTTGAGAATAATATTTTAGGAATAAATAATGATCATATAATTCCATATAAATAATCACATGATCTTGAAACATAACCATGTATATTGTAACTAATTGAATAACCACATGGAACATCAATAACTAATAACATAATGAGATAATAAATAATTACATAAATTATAACCATATTTTAAAGGCCTCTTTCTATGAATCCTTACATAATTGGGTATGGCCTCAGGTAAAAACTCAAGCTAGTTTGTCACACGAGACCTACCGATGCATTGAGGGGCTATACTAGGCCCCAGACATCACTTAATAAGTCTAATAAATTTCTCATATTAAAGGGGTGAAACATAATCAATATAAACATTCATATTGAAAAACTATCATATGAAATATCAATCTTTTCCTCAATCAATAAATATAATTATAAAACATTCAGAGTAATATGGTGAATGGTATCAAAATAATACAACCCCAGTCAAAATGATCATAAAAAATCTAGATAAAGAATAAGTATGGTATCAATAAAATATATCCCTAGTGAATTATAATTAAAATAAATATTTTTTGTCATTTATGAATATAAATATCACAAAAATTCCCATAAAAACATTCTTGAGGGAAAGAAACTTTTCAATTTGAAAATCACTTTTAAAATCTAAAAAAATCAGAATGATAGAAAAAAAACATTATTTCAAAAGAAAATTTTAAACATGTAAATTAATATTAAATTAAATGATTTTTCATGTCATTGGGAAATTCTGTACATGTTGATTATGTTAAAAAAATATTCCTTTCACATTTTTGGAAAAAAGTATAAAATTGCATTTTTTGAAAAATGATAGAAAGATTCATTTTAAAAAATTGTAAAAATAAAATCATGAATAATAATGTATTTAAAAATCATTAGTATAATTTTAAAACACTTTTTAATATATTTAAAAAAACATGTACATGGAAGAGAAAATGATTTTCGACTGAAAAGAGAAATAAAGCTGAGTTTTCTAAAAATAATTTTATCAATCATTTTAAGAAACAAAGAGGGTAAAATGGTAATAATAATTCAAAAGTTCATGAATAATCATAGGATAATAAAATTCATGAGTTTATTTATTGATATATCATAATACTTTATCTTAGAAAATCTAATCATAAATAATCCTGATAAATGATGATATTTTAAAGTAAACCCTTACCACTTTGGTAACTCTTGAATCATAAGCCCTATTAAATAAATAAATTTAAATGAAACTTAAAATAACATTAATATAAATTTATTCATGATATAACATATCAAATGTTCATTATATATAGCACATAAAATAATTAAGTGGTGAATATGGCATATGTCTCATGGGAGTAAAAGTGAGAGGAGAAACCCTTACCTCATGTTTGACTTACTTCGTATGTATATGAATATTTGGTATAATAAATATAGGTTTATTATACATATATTAAATAAAAATACTCACACATATCATACCATATATTATTTACTTATAATCTTTTATCACCCATTTATTAATAATTCTTTTTTAAAATCATTGTTCTGGGTGATAATTGCTTCATTTTTCATATATGTTTTAGTTATGTAATTTTGGTCCTTTTACATTGATCTTGGTTAAATCATATATGTAATTTTAAAAATGATATAAATATCCTATATATTAATTATATACTTATTTAGAGTAATCTATAAAAATAAGAGACATAAAATGGATTAAACATTTTATGGAGATGGTAGTTCGTATGTACGAATGAATGTTGTTTCCATTTTCTAAAATGATTGAATAAAAGGAAAATAAATATAAATTTAACTTTAAAGAATTATTATAATTTTATATATATTATTAATATTAATCAAATCCATACTTATTACTATCTATTTAAAAATAAAATGGGAAACATTTCACATCACTACGTGGAGGCGGTAGTCCATGTGTACGCACG
This sequence comes from Viscum album, assembly GCA_963277665.1. Classification (NCBI taxonomy): domain Eukaryota; kingdom Viridiplantae; phylum Streptophyta; class Magnoliopsida; order Santalales; family Viscaceae; genus Viscum; species Viscum album. The sequence goes on from OY728164.1 coordinate 211,912,965, forward strand.
AGCAATGTTATTGTTTTCCCACAAATTGGAAGGTAAGAAGTAAGTTATTTTATTATATTTAAAATATTATTAATAATTCATAAATATCACATATATTTATTAACTTTATAGTTAATACCTTCCATGTAAAGTGTAAGTGAAAAACAAATCACATCGCTTTGTCAAGCAGTAGTTCGTCATATATAGGAGCGACGTTATCGTATCCCCTCACAGAATGGAATGTAAGAAGGTATATGTTATATATTAATTAAATAAGTATAATAATTTTATAAATATCATATAAATATGTTATATTCATCATTATATCCATCCTTGAAAGTTGGGGATGAAAAATGAATTACATCAGTTCGTGAGACACTAGTTCATTATACACACCATCGACAATTTTGTTTTCCATCTGAAGGAAGTGGATATTGATATAGGTTATTACACTAAAATTATAGAATTTTAATTCATATTATATATTTCTATTAATATATTATCATATTTGAATAATATTTAAAGGAGGAGGAAGAAATAAAAAAAATACGCATGTTAAGAATTTTAAATCTTCTTCAGAGAACCACTTTAGGTTTATAACTAAAGAATTATTAAGAGGGTTTAAAAATAAAAATAAGGACTCTAGGATTTGGGGAAGGATTTAAGGAATATATTTTTTATGAATTTTTCAAAAAAAATTAATTTCTATGTGTGAATAGGGTAAGATAGTGGGTGTCCTTTTATAAGTGGGGAAGAGGACACACATGAAATTTTTTAAAAGAATAAAGTTTAACCATGTTTTTACATGAAAAAAGGATCTAAAATGGTTATTATAGAACATTAGATGTTATAAGATCTAAATATTTATATAAAATTTATTTTATAAAAATTTATAGGTCATTGTATTCCTTATATTTTTAGTTTAATCGCCGGATAAACCTATTTTAACCCTAACAGTGGTAAATAATTTTTATTATTTTTACTATTCATTATGACCAAAAGATTAATTTTACAATATTATTTAATGTAACTTATTTTTATTCCAAATATAAAATCAATTTTTTCATATTCAATTCACAGAATTGGCGTAATCCAATTTAAAATTAAACACGCAGACACGTCGAAAAAAGACGATTTTCCCAAATAAAAACATTCAAAAGTTTAAAAGGTTTTATATAAAAATTAAATATGAAATTGAATAAAATAACCAAAATTAGTTAAATTTTAATATAATTGAACTTATTTTACTTTAAAACCAATTTAAATTATAATTTTACTGTGTAAATAATTTATATGAGAAGGCAGATTTTAATAAAAATCAGTATTTTTCACTATTCATCAAAAAAATAATATTTTCAGAAAATTCTCAGAAAATAACCCAAATATAGTTTTAACATGTAGATCTCAAAATTGAAGTTTATTTTTACAAATAACTTTTCTAAAATTTTTAAAAATTAATTTTAAATTATGTGTGCAAAGGGCGACTAAACCACCTTTTAGAAAAATACAGTTTTTTAGAAAAAAATTATTTTTCTTTAAAATGATTATTTATTTATTTATAATAAATATATAACCATGGAATTTATTTTATTCATGTCTAAACCATATAATTTTTATATTTTAGTTAGCCTTATTCATACCTTCCAACTTAACAGTTGGGTTATAATTTTCTTGTTTAAATAATAATATTTTAATAGAGTATCATGTTTCGTTTAAACTCAGTGTTTCATGAATCATAAGCTATCAAAGAGATTGAATTTATTTAAAAATAAATATATCATAAAGGTTAGGGGTGATAAATTCTCTTCTAATCTTGGTATTTCTTGTTATATCCACTATCTAACAAGATGTTACTTTTTTAAAATCTCAAGGTGTTACATTCAACCCCCTTAAAGAAATTGAATACTCGAAAATTGATCATGATATCAATAATCAATGGTTTTACATTTGAAAAGAAATTTTTTCAAAACTTGCATCATAAAAATATTTAATAAAACAAACTCTTTATAAGAGAAAAATTATATTATAAAGGTCATCTAAAATAACACAGAACTAGGTTTCCAAATGGGAGAACACTTGTGAGAAGTGATGATATGGACATAAAAGAAAAACATAAATAATTATAGAGAGTGATAGAGATCATTGAGCATAATAATTTGAATAACTTTGAGAAATTAAAAAACCACAAAACAATAAAATTTTAATGGGTTTAAAGACTATCATTTCATTAGATACAAGGGTAATAGGATCATATTTTTGTTTCAAGATTATTTTCCTAGATTTGAGATATTATTTTACTATTAAGATAGAGAACACTAAAAAATATACTTACAAATTCATCCTTTAGTTGTGCTTCAATAAAAGTATACTTCATTTAGAACTCCAAAAAATGAATATGTAAAATGGTTTTTTTTGTCCGAATCACTAAAATTAACTTTTAATAGATCATAAGATCCATAAAATAGTAACAATATATTTCTCATGTATTTAATAAAACCAAAATGGTTAGCACAAGTTATAAAATATAATACATTAGTCACTAATAACTCAATAGTAACTCCTAAAATTCAACTTAGTTTTCTTAATAAATGGGTAACCTTAATACTCTTACAAAATATGTATGACAAAATTCAAAGTCCAAAAATTTATAAAAAGGTTAATAAATAAACATTTTATTCCACATACAATATAAAGTTTCTCTTAATGTAACATTCAAAATATGTGAATACCTTAATTATTATAAAACCAAGATGAAAGCATGTATGCTTCCAAAAAAACCTTAGGTTTTTTAATATATTCCATAAATCCAAACATGTAGTAAAATATAAAAAAGATAAGATAACCATTAAATCACTAACCAATTTCAAGTTCACCAATAATAACCCACAAACATCACTTTATAATTATTATCTCAGCATCGATCACATATTATGTTTTTCCCCTAAATCACATGTTTTCAAAAAAGACCTAATTTCCACTGAATCACTTTTCTTGGTGTTGTAACACCCTGAAAATCTAATTTAGGAACATTGTATTTGATAGCATGTATGACACGCAACACCAATCCCATAAGGGAATATAATATCATAATAATTTATAATATATTTACTATTTTAAATAAATTCAATATATTTTATAATTTTCAATACACACGACACTGAATTAGCATACGTCGCACACAACAATGGGTTTTTAAATGGCTTACATTACATTCAAGAACGATTTTTACTGAACATTAATATATTATTAAAATATTATTATTTAATATAATAAGATATAAACTAGCCATTATGAATAGTATTAACTAAATTATAAAAATATATGGTTTACAAAAATATAAAACTAATCCATTGGTTATAAATTAATTATAAATGAATATAAGAACTAATTGAATATAAAAAGAATATTTTTATAGAAAACTATTTTTATACTTACAAAGAAGTTTTATCCTAATAAATTAAATTAATTAAAATTAATTATTGATATTAATGAAATATATATAAATTATATATTAAATCAAATATTTTTTATATTAATATAATAGATTTGGTAAACATCAGATAGGAACAAACCCAATATTTTGTATAAAAACCTATATTTTTATTAAGGCTCTTTTACTGCCTTTTAATAGCAAACCTATTTTAAATCAAATTTTTGGAACTTTTATAAATATTATATGCCAAAATAAACTTAATATTTGAAATAATAACATAAAAATTATGTTAGGGAGAACTTTTGGTATTTTTCTGTGAAGTATCATTTTTTAATTAATAATGAAAAATACTAAATATTAATTCAAAACTGATTCTTCATATAATTTATTTATAAGGATAAATCATATATAAAATTGATTTTAAAGATTAATTAGATCAATTGTCACGACCCCCTCCCCATAAAGTGTACCCCTCCAGGGCCGGCAATGTGAGAAGGGAGATAATGACCCCCGAGTCCCGCCTCCAGTAGGCCCCGGGTTGGCGACTAGCACCGAGGGTATAATACACACACTAATGGGAGGCATTACCCTCTAAGAGAACACATGCAAAAGAGAGAGATAGAATAGACTCCAACCAACTCCAACTCATAACTGAAAATATAAAAGAAACCCAAGTACATATATGAAATGTCATGCAAAAGTACTACAACTGAAAGGGAAAACTAAAAGTACCCAAAAGAAAGTAAAACGACAGCGACCACAAGCCCGAACAGCTCCTCCTCAAACCCCAAGCTAGTAGTAACCAGCTTGATCTCCAACCTGCTCCAAGTGACCTGAAAAACAGTTTGTATATACATAGGGTGAGTATAACAGTATACTCAGTAGGATCCTCCCCAAGCCTCTCGTGCAAAGGTAAAGAAAGCATGCTAAAGCCCAGTGAACAACAAGTGAAACTAACTCGTCACCTAAACAGGTAAACTATGTTCCCAACCTCGCCATGGATACTCTCACCAAGTAACGCATACAAGAATATAGCATATAGTAAATAATATCAAGGGTACCCCGCTACTATTTCCCCACTGGTTTGCTGCTTTGCCCCAATGACATACGTCATGTGCATCTCTCTCCAAAGGCTTGCCCGCAGACACCTGGGCTAAGCTCCACAATCTGCACCTCGTGCACCACATAGGCTTGCCCGAAGACACCTGGGCGAAGCACCACACCACCCTCACAACCAAAGTAACCAGGTAGTTTCCGGGAGCCACCATAGCTCGTATAACGTGTATCATACTTCGAGTATTATACCTCAAGCCATCACAGCCCATACGCCGAGTACGGATCCTCAAGCCATCACAGCCTATACACGTTACACCTATAGTATTCCATAGGATACTATATCCAGAATATATGTGTGGGAAATAACCACAAGCCATCACAGCCCTCTACACACATATATGGGTAAAACTAACCACTGTGCCTACCAGCACAAAGATCTACCAAGAGAAGAGAGCAGGGCCAAAGGGGGTAGTCAGCCATTCAACCACCCATCAGAATGTTGGGGAAAACACCCCCCAGGGCTCAGAATCCCCGGGGTGTCAGTTTCCCTTACCGACAGGGTGGAGTAGCGTATAGAAACACAAAAAGTACAGAATATATAAGTAACTCACATCCACACTATGGGCATTACCTAGTCTTAGATACAACTGCAGCTAACGTCTCTCAGACTCCAGGCTGCTACTTCTAAGACTAGGTATCCTATAAGCACACAAACAAAGAAGAGCTTTATTAGATTACTCCATTCTCATTTATCAGTTCCACTGTACATTAATTAATTCTTTAAACATTAATTAAGAATGAAGAATTCCACATTAAACTGAAATGGCATCACTTTCAAAAACAACTGCTCTTTTTTAAGATTCACATCACCTTTAAATTCTAGAATCTCCATCCCCGTGGATTTTCACCATTTAATCAAACATTCATTACAGAATTACTTTTCCACATTCCCAGGCATTATAGAAAAACATCCTATGCTTCTAAACACAAAGGAGGCTCAACACGGTGAGTAGATATACTACCCATCGAGTCTTTTCCGCCTATAGAAAGAGCATAGACCCATCCTCCATCGAGAGGCTAAACACGAAAAGCACGTGGCATACCCCGCGTGTCTTCGCCTCCTTCAGAAAGAGGGTAAGCAAGACCAGCTGCCTTGAGCAGTGGAGAAAAGTAAAGCAGATAAACAACCAAACCAAACCACCAACATCAAACCATCACATTCATCTCATACCATCACCCTTGGTGTCCTCCCCGACACCCATATGCATAAATCGATGCATCTTGCCACACTAGGCGTCATCCGCTTCCACAACCACAAGTCTCCATGCCTCCACATATCACAACAGCCATCCAGGCTCACATCACAGCACAAGCAGCAGGAAAACAAACATCACAAAATGGGCTCTCGGCCCTTTAACAAACAAAAGGGTAACTTAGAACCCTTTTAGAAATTCCCACATAATCTGTTCTCTAATCCATATTGAATTAACAGACTTGTTATTCAAAGGTTCCAATCATGGATACCTAATCAGTAAGCTATCACAATTAAATAACCATACTTACTTCCCTAATTTGATTATCCTCAAATTAGAACAACAGCAACAACTGCAATAACCAGATTAATTTACATGCCTCTTTATCTTTAGCCAATTAATTAACAATTAATTCCAGCTTTACGTTCATTATCAATTTCTATCATGAACGAACAACAAATCAAAGAAAACATAGATATCACTATATCTAGGAAAACATGAGGCAAACCGTTATCACGGTATAAAGCAACAGCATGCGATCAACCAATTCTTTTAATCCGGTTCAAGTATTTAATTAGGTCAATTTCATTGTGATCCAAAGAGATAAATCATGCTAATTCTACGATTGCACATATATAATTAGAGAAGCCATGAATCCCCTACCTCGAAGAGTTCTTGACGTCCCTTATCCACACAACGGGTCACAGTCCTCTTCTCCTCACGACAGCTGCATCCACCAGAGGATGCCACGGTACGACAGTACCAACCAACCCCAAGAAAACCCATTATAACCATGGAGATTACATGCTAATATGGAAGGAAGAACAAGAGAAGGTGATCCCCGAAGGAACGATGATAAAACATACCTTATATCGAAGAACGATCAACACAACTTGGTTGCATAAACAGAGCGGAACTGATCTGAGTAACGTTTGATTGTGAAACTCCTACGAGAATGATTGCAAGGTTCTAGCGTCTCGTAGATGAGAACCAGGAGGAAGAACAACGAAGAATGATATCTCGTTCCTTTTAAAAAAAATTAGAGAGGCGACAGTTTAAGATCCGGTTTATTCTCCATTAAAAACGGATCGCATTAACCCACGCGGTTTGACCAAGTAAAAACATCCCGGCCTTAGGAATAATTAATATAGGATTTATGGACTTTGAATCGGCCTTAAAGTCCTTAAAATAAGGTTTTAAAAGTATTTTACGTCAAAGAAAACGTCAAATTTGCGAAGCTGGAAACACTGTTCACATACTCAAAATTTGGCAAAGTATGGAATCGGTAGCTCTTATGGAGTCTGGAAACACTGTTCATTCGTGAAATTTGGCAAAGTATGGAATCCGTAGCTCTTATGGAGTCTGGAAACACTGTTCATTCGTGAAATTTGGCAAAGTATGGAATCGGTAGCTCTTATGAAGTCTGGAAACACTGTTCATTCGTGAAATTTGACAAAGTATGGATTCGGTAGCTCTTATGAAGTCTGGAAACACTGTTCATTCGTGAAATTTGGCAAAGTATGGAATCGGTAGCTCTTATGAAGTCTGGAAACACTATTCATTCGTGAAAATTGGCAAAGTATGGAATCGGTAGCTCTTATGAAGTCTGGAAACACTGTTCACAAAACTAAAAAAATTGGTAAAGGAAAGAAAAGCTCACCGATAGAACCTTACCGATAGAAACACAAGTCTACTGATAGATCCTCACTGATAGAAGTTCACCGATAGGACCTCACCGATAGAAACACTGTTCACTGAACCTCACCGATAGAAGTCCACCGATAGGACCTCATCGATAGAAACACTATTCACTGAACCTCACCGATAGAAGTCCACCGATAGAACCTCACCGATAGAAACACTATTCACAGAACTTCACCGATAGAAGTCCACTGATAGAACCTCACCGATAGAAACACTGTTCACTGAACCTCACCGATAGAAGTCCACCGATAGAACCTCACCGATAGAAACATTGTTCACAGAACTAGAAATTTGGAAAAGTGTTAGCCGAGCTACTGCTGGACTGCGGCTACCAGTATACCGAGCTATCAGTATGTCGTGGCTACCGGTAAACCCAGCTACCGGTAGGATGCGGCTACCGGTAGACCGAGCTACCGGTAATCAGCAGCTACCGGTAGACCGAGCTACCGGTAATCAGCAGCTACCGGTAGACCGAGCTATCGGTAATCAGCAGCTACCGGTAGACCGAGCTACTGGTAGGCAGCAGCTACCGGTAGACCGAGCTACCGGTAATCAGCAGCTACTGGTAGACCGAGCTACCAGTAATCAGCAGCTACCGGTAGAACGAGATACCGGTAATCAGCAGCTACCGGTAGACCGAGCTACCGGTAGGCAGCAGCTGGGGGATAAGTCACCTTGTCCTCCCGGAACACCTCCAACACCACATTTTCACAAAGTAATGGACCAGCGAGGTCCGGGCCATTACATTAGATACCTCTCAAAAACATTCTCGTCCTCGAGAATTTAAAACCAACCCAGAAGAAAAGAGGGGTCTGAACAACCACACCATAAGATACCTCTCAGGGGAAAACCACCATGAGTTGTTCAGAAGCTGGAACAAAACTACGACATCCGAGAGTATGGAAACAAATAATCCATAACCAAACAATTCAAACATAACATCACATCAAAGGTACATAAATAAAACATGAAAGGTCTAACCATAAAGGAAACGTCATTACATGAAAAGAGTTAAACATTAAACAACTCTGGGTACTGAGCACGTATCTGTGACTCACGCTCCCAGGTACTCTCCTCCATGCCACCGTGTCGCCACAGGACACGAACTAAGGGGATAGAACGCCCACGCAACACCTTCTCCTTGTGGTCTTGGATCTCCACAGGTCGCTCCTCGAAGGTTGCTTCATCGTCAATATCGATCTATCCCCAATCGATAACATGAGATTCATCATGAAGATAACGACGGAGCTGTGATACATGGAAAACATCATGTATCTGACTCATCTGAGGGGGAAGTCCTACTCGATACGCCACAGATCCAACACGAGCTAACACCTCGAAAGGCCCAACAAACCGGGGAGAAAGCTTACTTCCACGACCAAACCTTCGCTGCCCACGACGGGGAGTCACCTTTAGAAACACATGATCCCAAACATTAAACTCTAACGGTCTCCTTCTTTGATCAGCATATGATTTCTGACGATCATGTGCTGTCTTCATCCTCTCACGAATCACCTGAACCATCTATGTTGTATTTTGCACTAGTTCTGGTCCGAGGATTGCTGACTCTCCGACCCCAGTCCAGCACAACGGAAAATGGCATGGCCGGCCATACAAGGCTTCAAACGGCTCCATACCGATGGTAGAGTGAAAACTATTATTGTAAGCGAATTATACCAAGGGTAAGTGCTTCACCCATGAACCTCCAAAATCAAGAACACAAGAGCGCAACATGTCTTCAAGAGTCTGGATGGTTCGCTCTGTCTGACCATCCGTTTGAGGATGAAAAGCAGTGCTAAGTCATAGTTGAGATCCAAAAGCATGTTGGAGACCTCTCCACACCCTAGAGGTAAAACGAGGATCTCGATCAGAAATGATCGTCCTAGGTACTCCTTGAAGCCTCACCACCTCCTCCAGATACTACCTCGACAAAACCTCCACTGAGCTCGACTCCTTGATTGCTATGAAGTGGGCCAATTTAGTTAAACGATCCACTACCAACCATATAGCATCATGTCCTCCCGGAGCTTGAGGTAAACCTGTAACAAAGTCCATTGAGATGTCCTCCCACTTCCACTAAGGAATCTCTAAGTGCTGGAGAAGACCACCAGGAACACGGTGTTCGGCCTTCACCTTCTGGAAGACTAAACATCGAGACACATATTCTGCAACTGAACGCTTTAGCCCAGGCCACCAAAACTGACTCCTCAAGGATCGGTACATCTTCGTCACACCAGGATGTACCGCCAAGGGTGAACTATGGAACTCTCGGAGAATGGTCTCGCGCATCTCCAAGGGAACAAAAAGCCTGCCATGATACAACACTCGGTGTTGTTCATCCTCCGACCAACCATCAGGGGCCTCACCACATTCAACTCTGTCTCTCCAAACTTCCACCTCTAGATCACCCAACTGAGACTCTTCCACCTTCTGCATCAGGGATGACTGCACCGTCATCTGGAAAAGACAACCTCTTCCCCCAACTTCTCCTATATCAAGATGTAAAGATGATAGCTCTTCCATCACTCTCCAAGAATCAACAGATTCACGCACAACATCACTACGTGACTTTTGGCTCAGTGCATCAGCAACAACATTTCCCTTCCCAGGTCTATACGATATTTCAAAGTCGTATTCCTGCAAGAACTCCATCCACCGACGCTGCCTCAAGTTCAAGTCCCGCTGAGAGAAAACATACCTCAAACTCTTATGATCAGTGAAAACCACAAAGCGCTCGCCAATGAGGTAATGTCTCCACAACTTTAGAGCAAACACCACGGCTTCCAACTCAAGATCATGGGTGGCATAGTTTCTTTCATGGGGTCGCAACTGCCGAGACCCATAAGAAACAACGGACCTCTGCTGCATGAGAACACAGCCTAGCCCCAGATGTGAAGCATCACAGAAAACATCAAACTGGACTCCCTCCACTGGAAGACAAAGGACTGGAGCACTTACCAACTTCTCCTTTAGATACTCGAAAGTTGTCTGACACTGATCAGTCCATATGAACGCTTGATCCTTCCTGGTCAAAGCTGTCAGAGGAGTCGCAACTCGGGAGAAATTAGCCACAAACCTCCTGTAATAGCCTGCGAGACCAAGGAAACTTCGCACCTCTGACACGGTCTTGGGGGCTGGCCAAGACACCACTGCTTCTATCTTTGAAGGATCCACAGCTACTCCCTGTTGGGACACAACATGTCCCAAGAAATGATCTTCTTGAGCCCAGAACTCACACTTTGACAACTTCCCAAACAACCGATGTTGGCGAAGAACTCCCAAAATGGCTCGTAGATTCTCTGCATGCTCCTCTTCAGATGTGGAGTACACAAGGATGTCGTCGATGAAAACCACAACAAACTTGTCCAGGAATTCACGGAACACAGCATTCATCAACCCCATGAAAACAGCTGGAGCATTCGTCATGCCGAATGGCATTACAACAAACTCATAATGCCCATGACGACAACGGAAAGCAGTCTTCGGGATATCCTCATCCTTTACACGCATCTGGTGATATCCTGACCGCAAGTCTATCTTTGAAAACCAACTTGCACCCTTCAGTTGATCGAATAGGTCATCAATCCGCGAGAGAGGATAACGGTTCTTTATTGTCACTTTGTTTAAGCGATGATAATCGACGCACAACCGCAAACTGCCATCAGCCTTTTTCACAAACAAAACTGGTGCACCCCACAGTGACACACTTGGCCGAACAAAACCACACTGCAACAGACCGTCGAGCTGAATACGTAGCTCTTGTAACTCAGAAGGGGCCATCCTATACGGAGACATAGAGATAGGAGACGCTCCTGGCTGTAGCTCGATCCCAAACTCGATCTCTCGTCGAGGGGGTAAGGATACAACCTCTTCTGGAAAGACATCAGGATACTCCTCTACGACCCTAGGAAATGCCAGTTGTTGAACCTCTGAAGAACTCAGCATCATCCCAGCCATCATGGATGATAAGGATGAAACTCCTCTATGACTCATCCGAGGATCTCTCTCACCAACAAACACTACTTCCTCTCCATCTTCATCAAAGAAAACGACCTTCTTCCTGTAGCAATCCACAATAGCCTGCACCGAATACAACCAATCCATGCCGAGGATGACATCATATGGTTGTATTCGTAAACATAGGAAATCTCCCCAAGAGTGGTGCTGCCCCAACACTAGCTCACAGTCTCTACATACTTCAAACAAGCTAGCTCGACCTCCAACTGGCGTAGTCAATGCCAAGGGTACTGGAAGCCTCTCTACCTCAAGTCCCAAAGCGTGGACAAGGGTAGGGGATATAAAGGAGTGTGTCACTCCTGAATCAAACAAGGCATACACCAAGGTAGAAAACAAGCAAAGGGTACCTCGGACGACGTCTGGCTCGCCTGGAGCTGGCAACGCTAGAGCATGAAGCTGACCACGACCACCTCCACGGCCTCTCTGACCCTGATGACGACCACCACCACGGCCGCGCTCTTCTCTCTGAGGACGGGGAGCGTCATGGGGCTGTCCTCTGCCTGCTCCATCTACCCTCTGGTGATCTAAAGCTGGTGCAACCTGCTGCTGCTGCCTCGGATGGAACTGCCTCAACGGAGGAACCTGGAGTGGAGCGCCTGGTGCACGATGACTGCTCTGAAAAGTTGGTCACTCCCGCTGCTGATGACCACGTCCACCACAAGAAAAAAAAGCGCCTGATCCCTTGGCATAGGTCTGAGAGTTGCTACCTCCAGAGAAATGAGATGGGAAGGGCTGGGACCTACCCCCAGGTGAACGGAAACTCTTCTGTCCTGAAAACTGGGAACCCCGGACCACAGCTTTGCTTCGTGAGGAATCATGACGATTCCCCTCTCGTGACGATCCGGTCCTGGTCAAAGTTCTCTCAACAACCTCTGCCCTCGCCAGCACCTCAAGATATGTCTTCAGCATAAATGGGGTGACCTGGCACTGGATCTCTGGACGCAAAGCCTCCTCGAAATGCCTCGCCCTGGCCTCATCATCTGGTAACAGGTCTGAAGCATATCGTAGAAGGTTCCTGAAACGGATTCCAAAATCCCGAACACTGGAGCTCCCCTGTCGAAGGGTAAGAAGCTCCTGGCGACTGGATGCCTTCGCAGTCGATGAAAGAAACTCGACTCTAAACCTGTCTCAAAACTCCTCCCATGAGATCGCTGACTCCTCACGATCCCCGAGGAACAAGAACCACCACTGTCTCGCTGTTCCACGCAACATCGTCACAACCAAGGACACCCAGTGTTCCTTCCGAGCACGAATCTATCTGAAGCCTATCTCGACCTCCTCCAACCAGTCTTCTGTGACTGCATCTGAAATGGATCCCTCGTACTTCTGTAGACTCTGGCGCTGAAACTCTCGAAGTGTCTTCCTCCAAGTGTCATCGTCGTCAACCTCTACCCGGCGGCGATCTGCTGGAACAGCCTGCTGGTCACCTTCTACGCAAACCTGATGAGGACGTCGACCTGGAGCCATACCTGTAAAATAACAACTGTTAGAGCTCCTAAGCCTGGAATATGGAAGGCTCAACATTAATTAATTAATTATTTTGTTTTATTAATTTTAGGTTACCTATCCCAAGGTCTACTCATTCAAACACAGGCGCAAAGAATAATGATGCATGACCCTTTCCTAGGTCTCTACCCTACAACCAGTATCACTTTGTTTAGTAGCCACCGTAAACTTAAAGGTCCGTGCAACGGATCATAGGGGGCCCTGAACGCCTATGTCTCTGCCGGTCTCCAGTGTTTACCCCACTTGCTAAACATGAATGACACCATTGCCCTACCATCCCATGCATCCTCACTTGTGCCTAACTCCAAACTCCATCCTATCCTTCAACCAGACCTCTGATACCACTCTGTCATGACCCCCTCCCCACAAAGTGTACCCCTCCAGGGCCGGCAATGTGAGAAGGGAGATAATGACCCCCGAGTCCCGCCTCCAGTAGGCCCCGGGTTGGCGACTAGCACCGAGGGTATAATACACACACTAATGGGAGGCATTACCCTCTAAGAGAACACATGCAAAAGAGAGAGATAGAATAGACTCCAACCAACTCCAAATCATAACTGAAAATATAAAAGAAACCCAAGTACATATATGAAATTTCATGCAGAAGTACTACAACTGAAAGGGAAAACTAAAAGTACCCAAAAGAAAGTAAAACGGCAGCGACCACAAGCCCGAACAGCTCCTCCTCCAACCCCAAGCTAGTAGTAACCAGCTTGATCTCCAACCTGCTCCAAGTGACCTGAAAAACAGTTTGTATATACATAGGGTGAGTATAACAGTATACTCAGTAGGATCCTCCCCAAGCCTCTCATGCAAAGGTAAAGAAAGCATGCTAAAGCCCAGTGAACAACAAGTGAAACTAACTCGTCACCTAAACAGGTAAACTATGTTCCCAACCTCACCATGGCTACTCTCACCAAGTAACGCATACAAGAATATAGCATATAGTAAAGAATATCAAGGGTACCCCGCTACTACTTCCCCACTGGTTTTCCGCTTTTCCCCAACGACATACATCCTGTGCATCTCTCTCCAAAGGCTTTCCCGCAGACACCTGGGCTAAGCTCCACAATCTGCACCTCGTGCACCACATAGTCTTGCCCGCAGACACCTGGGCGAAGCACCACACCACCCTCACAACCAAAGTAACCAGGTAGTTTCCGGGAGCCACCATAGCTCGTATAACGTGTATCATACGTCGAGTATTATACCTCAAGCCATCACAGCCCATACGCCGAGTACGGATCCTCAAGCCATCACAGCCTATACACGTTACACCTATAGTATTCCATACGATACTATATCCAGAATATATGTGTGGGAAATAACCACAAGCCATCACAGCCCTCTACACACATATATGGGTAAAACTAACCACTGTGCCTACCAGCACAAAGATCTACCAAGAGAAGAGAGCAGGGCCAAAGGGGGTAGTCAGCCATTCAACCTCCCATCAGAATGTTGGGGAAAACACCCCCCCAGGGCTCAGAATCCCCGGGGTGTCAGTTTCCCTTACTGACAGGGTGGAGTAGCGTATAGAAACAAAAAAAGTAAAGAATATATAAGTAACTCACATCCACACTATGGGCATTACCTAGTCTTAGATACAACTGCAGCTAACGTCTCTCAGACTCCAGGCTGCTACTTCTAAGACTAGGTATCCTATAAGCACACAAACAAAGAAGTGCTTTATTAGATTACTCCATTCTCATTTATCAGTTCCACTGTACATTAATTAATTCTTTAAACATTAATTAAGAATGAAGAATTCCAAATTAAACTGAAATGGCATCACTTTAAAAAACAACTGCTCCTTTTTAAGATTCACATCACCTTTAAATTCTAGCATCTCCATCCCCGTGGATTTTCACCATTTAATCAAATATTCATTACAGAATTACTTTTCCACATTTCAAGGCATTCTAGAAAAACATCCTATGCTTCTAAACACAAAGGAGGCTCAACACGGTGAGTAGATATACTACCCGTCGAGTCTTTTCCGCCTATAGAAAGAGCATAGACCCATCCTCCATCAAGAGGCTAAACACGAAAAGCACGTGGCATACCCCGCGTGTCTTCGCCTCCTTCGGAAAGAGGGTAAGCAAGACCAGCTGCCTTGAGAAGTGGAGAAAAGTAAAGCAGATAAACAACCAAACCAAACCACCAACATCAAACCATCACATTCATCTCATACCATCACCCTTGGTGTCCTCCCCGACACCCATATGCATAAACCGATGCATCTCGCCACACTAGGCGTCATCCACTGCCACAACCACAAGTCTCCATGCCTCCACATATCACAACAGCCATCCAGGCTCACATCACAGCACAAGTAGCAGGAAAACAAACATCACAAAATGGGCTCTCGGCCCTTTAACAAACAAAAGGGTAACTTAGAACCCTTTTAGAAATTCCCACATAATCTATTCTCTAATCCATATTGAATTAACAGACTTGTTATTCATAGGTTCCAATCATGGATACCTAATCAGTAAGCTATCACAATTAAATAACCATACTTACTTCCCTAATTTGATTATCCTCAAATTAGAACAACAGCAACAACTGCAATAACCAGATTAATTTACATGCCTCTTTATCTTTAGCCAATTAATTAACAATTAATTCCGGCTTTACGTTCATTATCAATTTCTATCATGAACGAACAAAAAATCAAAGAAAACATAGATATCACTATATTTAGGAAAACATGAGGCAAACCGTTATCACGGTATAAAGCAACAGCATGCGATCAACCAATTATTTTAATCCGGTTCAAGTATTTAATTAGGTCAATTTCATTGTGATCCAAAGAGATAAATCATGCAAATTCTACGATTGCACATATACAATTAGAGAAGCCATGAATCCCCTACCTCGAAGAGTTCTTGACGTCCCTTATCCACACAACGGGTCACAGTCCTCTTCTCCTCACGACAGCTGCATCCACCAGAGGATTCCACGGTACGACAGTACCAACCAACCCCAAGATAACCCATTAGAACCATGGAGATTACATGCTAATATGGAAGGAAGAACAAGAGAAGGTGATCCCCGAAGGAACGATGATAAAACATACCTTATATCGAAGAACGATCGACACAACTTGGTTGCATAAACAGAGCGGAACTGATCTGAGTAACATTTGATTGTGAAACTCCTACGAGAATGATTGCAAGGTTCTAGCATCTCGTAGATGAGAACCAGGAGGAATAACAACGAAGAATGATATCTCGTTTCTTTTAAAAAAAATTAGAGAGGCGACAGTTTAAGATCCGGTTTATTCTCCATTAAAAACGGATCGCATTAACCCACGCGGTTTGACAAAGTAAAAACATCTCGGCCTTAGGAATAATTAATATAGGATTTATGGCCTTTGAATCGGCCTTAAAGTCCTTAAAATAAGGTTTTAAAAGTATTTTACGTCAAAGAAAACGTCAAATTTGCGAAGCTGGAAACACTGTTCACATACTCAAAATTTGGCAAAGTATGGAATCGGTAGCTCTTATGGAGTCTGGAAACACTGTTCATTCGTGAAATTTGGCAAAGTATGGAATCGGTAGCTCTTATGGAGTCTTGAAACACTGTTCATTCGTGAAATTTGGCAAAGTATGGAATCGGTAGCTCTTATGAAGTCTGGAAACACTGTTCATTCGTGAAATTTGGAAAAGTATGGAATCGGTAGCTCTTATGAAGTCTGGAAACACTGTTCATTCGTGAAATTTGGCAAAGTATGGAATCGGTAGCTCTTATGAAGTCTGGAAACACTATTCATTCGTGAAAATTGGCAAAGTATGGAATCGGTAGCTCTTATGAAGTCTGGAAACACTGTTCACAAAACTAAAAAAATTGGCAAAGGAAAGAAAAGGTCACCGATAGAACCTTACCGATAGAAACACAAGTCTACTGATAGATCCTCACTGATAGAAGTTCACCGATAGGACCTCACCGATAGAAACACTGTTCACTGAACCTCACCGATAGAAGTCCACCGATAGGACCTCACTGATAGAAACACTATTCACTGAACCTCACCGATAGAAGTCCACCGATAGAACCTCACCGATAGAAACACTGTTCACAGAACTTCACTGATAGAAGTCAACCGATAGAACCTCACCGATAGAAACATTGTTCACTGAACCTCACCGATAGAAGTCCACCGATAGAACCTCACCGATAGAAACACTGTTCACAGAACTAGAAATTTGGCAAAGTGTTAGCCGAGCTACTGCTGGACTACGGCTACCAGTATACCGAGCTATCAGTATGCCGTGGCTACCGGTAAACCCATCTACCGGTAGGATGCGGCTACCGGTAGACCGAGCTACCGGTAATCAGCAGCTACCGGTAGACCGAGCTACCGGTAATCAGCAGCTACCGGTAGACCGAGCTACCGGTAGGCAGCAGCTACCGGTAGACCGAGCTACCGGTAATCAGCAGCTACCGGTAGAACGAGCTACCGGTAATCAGCAGCTACCGGTAGACCGAGCTACCGGTAGGCAGCAGCTGGGGGATAAGTCACCTTGTCCTCCCGGAACACCTCCAACACCACATTTTCACAAAGTAATGGACCAGGGAGGTCCGGGCCATTACATCAATTTTTTATCAATTAATCTAATTTATGTCATTGGAATCAATTTCACTTTGAAATTTAATATAAAATCATAGAAAACATTTGAACATTTTTACTTTGAAAACCTCCATTGTCATCCCATCTATGGGATTAAATTTAAATTCATTTCTGCCACTTCTATGGTTGAAATTTAGAAAATTTATTCCATATTTTAAATTATAATAATTTATATTTTATATTTTATAATATGTTCAACTTAGTTTTTGGACAAAAATATTAGTGAAAGTGATTAAAATTAATTACAATGATTAAGGTGAAATTAAGTTTAACAAGGGACTAAACCTTACAGTTAAGGGGGAAATGATCTATACACTTGTTCAAAATACGTTTTCTAGAGATATTTCAAACCTATAATTTATTTTTTATAATTGGGGTCATTATTTTATCCACTTTAAATGGTAAAAACGTGGGCGTAATTCCCTTTTCCAAAATTTACAAGAGTGCCACTCCTCCTCCACTATAAAAAGGCCTTTTCCAAAATTTACAAGAGTGTCACTCCTCCTACACTATAAAAAGGTCTCCTCACCTACCACTTCCTCACACCTCTCAAGACACTTTGTATTGACCAATATCTGCCTAAATATCTTCTAATAATCCCTCACCTAATCCTATAATCCTCTTCTTAGGCAAAAATCCATCCAAGTAAGCCCTTTGGTGCAAACCAAAAGGAGTTACCCAAAGAAAAGATAACATCTTTCATCAAACTCTTTAGATTTATTTCCTTTATTCACCCACTCAACACCCCTTATTTCAGTATTATATAATAAAAACATTATAAAAAATATAATAATATGTTTTTATGCTAATGGTGTTACCTAAACTTATACACACTTCTATTTAATGGGTAAGGAACATGGATTTTATGTGTACGGTGAACTACCGCCTCAAGAAATGATGATTGTTCATTTTTTCCTTTACCAACTTTCATGGTTGGTAATTATGATGGAAACAATGTTTATATATGATATATATGGAATTTATTATTTCCTTATTCTTCTATAATTCTTTTATGACACATACCTTTATACTTTCCATTTTTTGTGAATACGATAACATCGTTTGTGAAAGTGTGGACTACCGCCTCCTAAAAGCGATATGATTCGATCATACAATACATATAATGTGTAGAGTATGGTTGTAATTAAATATGTGTGAAATAAAAAAAATCTATATGATATTAATGACATAATTAACTTTATAGAAATATAATATATATCATTTTCTTTATTACTCATTCGCACACTTAAAAAGTGATAACGTTATTCATGTGTGTGTGGACTATTGCATGCTCGACACAATTTGATTCCTTTTACATCACAATAATTATATATATAAGTATATATGACTAAATAACACGTTATTTATGATATAATTATCATTATATAATGATATATTGTAACTTACCTTCTTTCCATAATGATCAATGAAAAATGAGAAAGTTACTCATGCGTATGTACGGTCTATTGCCTCCATAATTATAATGTTAGTTAATTTTTCATAACCATATTTAATTATTGTTTTTAAAAGTATAATTGGTGTATAAATATAATAATTATATCATGATTATTATTCTGTATATGTTATATAATGACCCCTTTGACTATAGTTGACCTACAAAAGTTGTTTTTGAACACATTAACCGAATTTGGTCAAAACACCTGATGTAAAATTAATAGAATAAGTAGTTGTATAAAACATGGTAATAGTGAAATAAAAGTTATGATAAACATGAAAAAATTTCTCATTAAATTAAAAAATTAACATAATATTGTTATTCAGTAATATAAAGACACACGAGAAAAATCGGATGCAAGGTAAGGAATTTTCATCTCACTTTTTACTTCCTTGAGATAAATGTCATGTTCACCACTTAATTATTTTGTGTGGTGTATCTTCTACCACTTTTGATATATTACATCATTAATAATTTTATTTTTATGGTATTCAAAACTTTCATTTAATATTATTCCTTCATGAGGATTATGATTTAAAATGTTTTAAATTTGTATGGGACACTTTGGATTGTTTAAATATTATTTCCCTCAATAATAATTTTAATGATATTTATTTTTCAATCAAGGAAATTATATGAAAATTATTCCATAATACCTTTCATTTTACTCTCCTCTAGTTATTAATGACCATTTTCAATTATTAGTACCATTTTACACTCTTTGTTACTCAAAGTGTAACACCCCAAGATTTTATGAAAAATATTCATTTTAATTTCATTAATGTCTTGTGTTGTACGCTACACCAAAAGAAGCTTTCACAACACACAACCCTGAATTGGATTACATTACACGCAAGCGCGACCTTCCATGATAGCGTGTGTTGTACACAATACCGAGTTTCTCTAAACAACGATATGCTATTAAAATATTATTAAAACTAGCCGTTATGAATAGTAATACCCACTTTTTGAAATTTTATAAATTTTATTTTTGAAAATGGACTTAATTTTTGGATTTGGAATATCGAAATTAGCCTAGGGTGAAATTTTGGTTTTTTTCTGAAAACTTTCAATTTTTGATGAATAGTGAAACCACTAAGTGGTAGTTAAAAAAACTGAATTTTTCATAAAACTTAATTTTACTACTTTTGTGAGTGGAATTTAAAAAATCCGAGAGACATGGTTGATGTCAGTAAGTAAAATGTGGTTCAATGAGATGAAAATAATTTTTGGTGAATAGTAACTTTTTACTTTTTTCTACCACGGTTAAAAGTAAATAGGGTAATTAAGGGTAAAAATGATATTATTATGACCCTAATACATGTCCTAATTCTATTGGATAAGTGTAATTCTACCAAAAATCACCTTAGGAATAAAATATGATCATTTAGGCCCACTTGGATTAGATTAGGACATTTATTATTAATTTATTTAAAGAAGGGTTAAAATAGTTAAAATCAATGTTTAATAAGTAAATAATTTTTAATATATGGTTATAAATAAGATAAATTAGACTATAAATATTCATTAGAAAGATAAAAATATTTCCTACATAATGGTGTTTTATTTTTAATTTTTAGACAATAAATAATTTAATTTATTTATGACACAATGATGATGCAGTAATTATCTTATTAATGAAATATTGACATAATTGATGTTATAAATACCCAAATAAATGTAATTTGAGACTTTTTATGATTTAAAATAATTATCTAGGTTAATATGACATGTTATTATTGATTTAATTAACTTTTTTCGAACTAATCATTCTGTTTGGATTTTCACAAAAATCAATTACCAAATAGTGTCAAAATTGACATAAAATAGTTTTTAAAACAAATATTATATTATTAATTGTTATTTTATTTCTAAAAATCTAAGGTTCAGCAAAATGATGTAGATAAGGTTATATATATTAATAATAAACAACTTTGGGGTCTCTTGGATGTATATGGTAGGTTTATTAACTATATAATATAAAAATACAAAGTGACATGGTAAATGTCAATCTAATTAACTAAGAGTTAAAACTAAAAGATAAGGTTAATATAATGACCTAAACTTGTATAAATTATATTGGATGATATTATTTCGACCCATACCCACCTTAGCTTCGAAATAAATCAATTTATAGCTATTTAAAACCTAATTTGGCTTTAAAATAAAATAATATTTTTAGTTTTTCCAAAGGAGCCCCTCTCCTCCCTTATAAAAGGGCACCTCCTCTCCCTCTTCCTCACACCACTTTGAGCCTTCAAGCTAGGCCAAACCCTAAAAATTTCTCATATCCACTTCCCTAGAGACATCCTAGAGGTCCTGGTCTTCTTCAAAGACCAATTTTAGTGCCCTAAAAGGAGGTCTCAAAGAAGTGCTTCAAAGAAGAGGTAATGTCAGTTACCGATTCTTTCAACTTTATTTCTTCTTCCACTTCTTATTATTTATTTGTTTCATTATGAAGAAAAAACATCAGTATCACTCATATACTGATATGTTATTATAATTATGAAACAACCCTATTTCACCATCTATCCATCCTACGGAAAACGAAATCATCGCGCGTGCGTACGTACGGAATACCGTCTCCACGCCGTGGTGTAAACTATTTTCCACCACCACCTTACTTGGATGGGTATGATGGTGTAAATAATGAATATATATAATTTTTTTAAAGTGATATTGATTCTGAAATAGTATACATACACTCCAATACAATTCCACGATCATGGGAACGATATCATCGCTCGTGCGTACGTACGGAATACCGTCTCCACGATGTGATGCGACTTATTCTACATGATCTTCATTGCATAATGATTATATAAATGAATTGAATGAATGAATATGATATATATTACACTAATACCATTCTGTAAATGAGTTATCTATAACCTAAAAAGAAAAATAAGAATTTATTCGACAAAACATGCATAAGAACAAAAAGTAATAAACACCCAAATAACAAGTAGTAATGAAATATTACTAATAAGAAGCTAAGAATATGACCATATATGATATCATAAAAATAATTATGATTCTTGAATAAGTCAATAACATTATTTAAATCATTATACAGGATTTTCGGACACTTACGAAGCAAATCGGACCTAAGGTAAGGGAAAATATCACAATATCATTTTTATCCGAGATTGTTTATACTTTGGTATTTACTGGGGTGTATTTTATCGTCCACATCCATGTTTCCTCAATATGTAATATTTATATCCTTATAAAATAGTTTATATCCAATTTTACCCTTCGGTGAGTTTTTAGTAAAAGATATGAAAGGAATCTTTTGTCGTTTTTCATACGAGGTACTTTCTGACTTTTCCGACAAAAGTACGAAGAATGTTTTTTTAACTTATACGGCATGAATGGATTTTGAAAACATTATTTCCAAGAATCTTCCTTTACAAGTTTACAATTTTATTTTTAATCAACTTCTTTTAGTTTAGAATTGTATGACATGTTAAGAAAGGAAAAGTTTTTTTGAAGTAGAAAGGATATTTTCCTCAAGAATGGAGTTCAAGTGTTTTATCAAAATTATTTTACATCTAAGATAATAAAGGGTTATGTTTCTATACATATTATTACATTGATTGGATTATGTTGTGATGGATTATTTTTATTAATTCCTTTTTCTTATATGAATTTTTTTATGATGTCACGATGTTTAAGATTCCCATTTTTATTACATGGGTTATGCTATGATGTATGGTTTATAATATTGTGGCACACATAATAATGGTATCATTATGAGATGGGTGGGACCTATATATCCCCCCAATGCATTGGGTAAAGATTTTATATCTCATGAGATAGACATGGCTGGAACGGCAAGTTAAACCGGTTCTGTGAAACAGGACTGAAACGAGGAAAGAACTTGGTTCAGAAATGGACTTTTTCCACTAAGATAGTCTTGGAAATGAGTCTTGACTAATAAGAAATGCTTCTATATGATTATTTGTGTGTTCCACAAAGCTTCATGTTTTACGTTATGATTATTGTGATTATATTTCACTACCATGATTTATCCCATGTTATGAAATTATGATCTCTTTTGTAGGGTAAGATTTCCAAATTGTTATGTTCTTATGAATATGATTTGATTGATATTTCTTTTGTTTACCCTTACTGAGTATTTGAGATCACCCTTTTATGTTCTGTTTTCCCCAGGATATAAAGAAAGGTTTTAGGTAAGAAAAAAAAGAATATCTTTATGGGAGATGTTGGAGATCTTTCACCACGATTAAAAGATTATATTCCGAGTTTCCAAAGACAATAAACTATTATGGTACTTGTGTGTGTGTTTTTGTAATGTACTAAGTATTCCAAAAAAGTAATGTAATGTCCATGTACGTCAAGCTTAGGGTCTCTACAGTTGGTATCAAAGGAAAGTTTTAGTCAACCTTTGGAAACTATGATGCGAGAACTTTAGTGGGATCCCTATAGATATTTCTAAGGTATGTCTAGGGATGTCCCTAAGGTTAAGTATACGTTATAGTCCTAGAATTTCGCTAACCATATTAGAATTAAACCTAAGGTGATAGATATTTATGGTACTCCCCATTTATTATATTGTTTTCCCTAGCTTGATTTTTTCCTCTCACACTATTCTTCTTGGTTTTAGTCAATGGCTGGAACCCGAAGGAACCGTGTTAATGCGGAATGCAACGGGCAATGAAATGATTGTCCCCCTGAGCAACCAAACGTTATGGGAGATGGAATGAAAAATCTTGTAGCCATGCTCACACAACTTCCTCAAGCTATGAATCATTCAGGACTTCCAAACGAGCAAAGGAAGGAGAAACATTCTGTTGAATCCTTCATGAGGCAATGCCCACCTTCTTTCAATGGGTCTTCCGATCCACTTGTTGCTAAATAATGGATCAGTACCACTGAAAAGATATTTTCAGTTCTTCAATGTTCTGAACATGATAAATTCATCTTAGTAGTTTATCGTTTGGAAGGTGATTCTGATCAATGGTGGAATCTTATCAAGAATACGAGGCCAAGAGATGAAATTGAGTCCATGGAATGGGATGAGTTCAAGAACTTATTTTTCAATAAGTACTTCCCTCGTATTCTTCGAACAAAGATGGAGAAGGAGTTTCTTGAACTAAAGCAAAAGGATGATGAATCTGTTGGTATATACGAAAAGAATTTTACAAGGCTTTCAAGGTATGCATCTGGCTTTATCATCCAACCTGAAAGTAAAGTTGATTGATTCTTCAGTGGCTTAAAACCAAATCTTCGAAGGGCATTAGCTATAAGAGACTTCAGTAGCTATGAAGAATTTGTGTGTTGTTCTATTAAGGTAGAAATTGAAGTTGGTGTTACATATCCATCTCATAGTTTTGACAAGAAATGAAAGATGGATTTCATGGAGAAATCTCAGAATAATGGTGAAAAGAAGATGAATGTTTCCTTATGCTAAAAGTGTGGAAAGAAGCATGGTGGAGATTTTCTTAAAGAGACTAGAAAATGTTTTAAGTGTGGAAAAGAAGGTCATCGAGCATCTGAGTGTCGAAGTAATGGAAAAAGGGTTGCTAATGGTTTGAATAAAGAAAAGACTGCAGAGAAGGCACCAACAACACTTCAATGCTTCAAGTGCAATGAAATGGGGAATTATGCTAATCAATGCCCTAATCCAATGGTTAATGATGATCGACATGAGAAACAACTTAAGGCAAAGGACAAAGGGAAGTCACATGCGATCACTATTGGCGATGTTGAATATGAAAATGATGTGGTGGAATGATTAAGTGTTTATGTAATGGGATTCCAAAATAATGTTGTATATAGTATCGTGGAATATTGGAATATTTATGTATTGGTCTATTGTGGTTTTCAATAATTTTATGGTACCGATAACCATGGAAAGTGATTGAGATATTTTTGGTAAGCAGATGATATGCACATAATGAAGGGATAAGAATATAATGAGATGTTTGATTGTATTCATGAGCTCATGATTGATATAAGGACTAAGTGATGTCATGGTTTGAGTATAAAGAATTTTGAGGATTTTGGTTTGTGGAAAGTGTTAACTTTTAACTACATTCATGTTTTCACTAAGGTTCAATGGGTATTCAATCTTCAAGAGAATACATGATTAAGGTATTCACATGTTTGTAATTTGACCAACAAGATATATCTTATGATATATGGGGGATAAATGATGGCATTCACGTGATTGTTATGTGACATTTCAAGTAATCATTTTTTTATACTATGAGCTTGGACCGAAGTATTTTAGATAAGACTAAAGATTGGAATGGATTATTTTGGACATAAGTTAGTATTTTTTTTAAGGATGGAACTTTTTTTGATATTATTGATGGGATGTTATAGTAATATAGCTTTAGAAAAAGGAAAACCTGCAGGATGGGTGATAGCCCATCACGTCGGACAAGGATGTGGGAATCGAACCCACAACCGAAGTGCGATTGGCCTTTATCACCCACCACTGGCCTACATGAAGTCCCTGGTTAGTAGAAACTAGTTTTATTTTATTACGCGGTATGATATATGATGTATAAGTTCATTCTTGTAATCGTATATGATTAAACTCACCATAGATGGACTTATGTTTATTTGATAACTTTTGTTAACCTTTTGTTTGAAACAGATGGAATGACCCATCATTCTATCACATGATCTATTAACACTTCATTTATTTAAGTGATGATGTGGAAATTGTTCAAAGCACGAACAACAGTGATATTGTACCAAAATAAAGTAAGTATTTATTCTAATTCAAATTATTTAACTTTAGGGAAATGATCTTGAAAACCAAAAATGTAGTCCTAGTGCCCTTATATCCGATGAATCAGATGGTACCCTAGATCATCACAAATTTATGGCTTTGTGATTGTTGTATTTTTCATAGCCATGTTCTCTACCACTCTCCATCAGAACATGACAGTTAGATTTGTCTTCCATATCCATATTTTAACCTATGTTCTTCTATTTGGAAACCCAGTGATTAGTTAATTTGGGTAACCGTTACGTTTCATACTTTAGTTTTTAAAGCCAGGTTTTGGTATTCCTTTTTAGGATGTGGGTTTCTATTAAAGAAACTTTCGAGTAGTAACCATTTATAACCCCGACGAATTTCGAGGGTGAAATTCATTTTAAGGGGGGTAGAATGTAACACCACAAGATTTTATGAAAAATATTCTTTTTAATTTCATTAATGTCTTGTGTTTTACGCTACACCAAAAGGATCTTTCACAACACGCATCCCTAACTTGGCTTGCATTACACGTAAGCGCGACCTTCCACGATAGCGTGTGTTGTACGCAATACCGAGTTTCTCTAAACAACGATATGCTATTAAAATATTATTAAAACTAGCCATTATGAATAATAATACCCACTTTTTGAAATTTTATAAATTTTATTTTTGAAAATGGACTTCATTTTTGGATTCAGAATATCGAAATTAGCCTAGAGTGAAATTTTGGTTTTTTTCTAAAAACTTTCAATTTTTGATGAATAGTGAAACCACTAAGTGGTAGTTAAAAAAACTGAATTTTTCATAAAACTTAATTTTACCACTTCTGTGAGTGGAATTTCAAAAATCCAAGAGACTTGGTTGATGTCAGTAAGTAAAATGTGGTTCAATGAGATGAAAATAATTTTTGGTGAATAGTAACTTTTTACTTTTTTTACCACGGTTAAAAGTAAACAGGGTAATTAAGGGTAAAAATGATATTATTATTACCCTAACACATGTCCTAATTCTATTGGATAAGTGTAATTCGACCAAAAACCACCTTAGGAATATAATATGACCATTTAGGCCCACTTGGATTAGATTAGGACATTTATTATTAATTTATTTAAAGAAGGGTTAAAATAGTTAAAATCAAAGTTTAATAAGTAAATCATTTTTAATATAGGGTTATACATAAGATAAATTATACTAAAAATATTCATTATAAATATAAAAAGATTTCCTACATAATGTTATTTTATAAGTAATTTTTAGACAATAAATAATTTAATTTATTTATGACACAATGATGATGCAGTAATTATCTTATTAATTAAATATTGACATAATTGATGTTATAAATACCCAAATAATTGTAATTTGAGACTTTTTATAAATTAAAATAATTTTATAGGTTAATATGACATGTTATTATTGATTTAATTAACTTTTTTCAAACTAATCATTCTGTTATGATTTTCACAAAAATCAATTACCAACTAGTGTCAAAATTGACATAAAATAGTTTTTAAAACAAATATTATATTATTAATTGTTATTCTATTCTTAAAAATCTTAAGGTTCTACCAAATGACATAGATAAGGTATATATATTAATAATAAACAACTTTGGGGTCTCTTGGATGTATATGGTAAGTTTATTAACTATATAATATAAAAATACAAAGTGACATGGTAAATGACAATCTAATTAACTAAGAGTTAAAACTAAAAGATAAGGTTAATATAATGACCTAAACTTGTCTAAATTCTATTGGATGAGAGGATATCGACCCATAACCACCTTATCTTATAAATAAATCAATTTGGAGCTATTTAAAACCGAATTTGGATTTATAATAAAATACTATTTTTAGTTTTTCCAAAGGAGCCCATCTCCTCCCTTATAAAAGGGCACCTCCTATCCCTCTTCCTCACACCACTTTGAGCCTTCAAGATCAGACAATCCCTACCAATTTCTCCTCTCCACTTCCCTAGAGACATCCTAGAGGTCCTGGTCTTCTTCAAAGACAAATTTTAGTTCCCTAAAAGGAGGTCTCAAAGAAGCGCTTCAAAAAAGAGGTAATGTCCGTTACCGATTCTTTCAACATTATTTCTTCTTCCACTTATTCTTCTTTAGTTGTTTCATTATGAAGAAATAACATCAGTATCACTCATATACTGATATGATATTATAAGTATGAAACAACCATATTTCACCATATATCCATCCTATGGAAAACGAAATCACCGCGCATGCGTACGTACGGAATACCGTCTCCACACCGTGGTGTAAACTAGTTTCCACCACCACCTTACTTGGATGGGTATGATGGTGTAAATAATGACTATATATGATTTTTTTTAAAGTGATATTGATTCTGAAATAGTATACATACACTCCAATACAATTCCACTATCATGGGAACGATATCATCACTCGTGCGTACGTACGGAATACCGTCTCCATGATGTGATGCGACTCGTTCTACATGATCTTCATTTCATAATGATTATATAAATTAATTGAATGAATTAATATGATATATATTACACTAATACCATTCTGGAAATGTGGTATCTATAACCTAAAAAGAAAAATAAGAATTTATTCGACAAAACATGCATAAGAACAAAAAGTAATAAACACCCAAATAACAAGTAGTAATGAAATATTACTAATAAGAAGATATGAATATGACCATATATGATATCATAAAAATAATTATGATTCTGGAATAAGTCAATAACATTATTTAAATCATTATACAGGATTTTCAGACACTTACGAAGCAAATTGGACCTAAGGTAATGGAAAATATCACAATCTCATTTTTATCCGAGATTGTTTATACTTTGGTATTTACTGAGGTGTATTTTATCGTCCACATCCATATTTCCTAAATATGTAATATTTATATCCTTCTACAATAATTTATATCCAATTTTACCCTTCGGTGAGTTTTTAGTAAAAGATATGAAAGGAATCTTTTGTCGTTTTTCGTACGAGGTACTTTTTTACTTTTCTGACAAAAGTACGAAGAAAGTTTTTTTTAACTTGTACGGCATGAATGTATTTTTAAAACATTATTTCCAAGAAGCTTCATTTACAGGTTTTAAAGTTTATTTTTAATCAAATTCTTTTAGTTTAGAATTTTATGACATGTTAAGAAAGGAAAAGTGTTTTTGAAGTAGAAAGGATATTTTCCTCAAGAATGGAGTTCAATTGTTTTATCAAAATTATTTTTCATCTAAGATAATAAAGGGTTATGTTTCTATATCTATTATTACATTGATTGGATTATGTTGTGATGGAATTATTTTTATGAATTCCTTTATCTTATATGAATTGTTTTATGATGTCGCGATGTTTAAGATTCCATTTTTATTACATGGGTTATTCTATGATGTATGGTTTATGATTTTGTGGCACACATAATAATGGTATCATTATGAGATGGGTGGGACCTATATCTACCTCCAATGCATTGGGTAAAGATTTTATATCTCATGAGATAGACATGGATGGAATGGAAGGTTAAACTGGTTCAGTGAAATAGGACTGAAATGAGGAATGAACTCGGTTCAGAAATGGACTTTGTCTACTAAGATAGTCTTGGAAATGAGTCTTGACTAATAATAAATGATTATCTATGATTATGTGTGTATGCCACAAAGATTCATGTTTTAAGTTATGATTATTGTGATTATATTTCACTATTGTGATTTATCCCATGTTATGAAATTATGATCTCTTTTGCAGGGTAAGATTTCCAAATTGTTATGTTCTTATGAATATGATGTGATTGATATTTCTTTTGTTTACCCTTACTGAGCATTTGAGCTCACCCTTTTATGTTTTGTTTTCCCCAGGATATAAAGAAAGGTTTTAGGTAAGAAAAAAAAAGGAAGATCTTTATGGGAGATGTTGAAGATATTTCACCACGATTAGAAGATTATATTCTGAGTTTCCAAAGACACTAAACTATTACGGTTCTTGTGTGTGTGTTTTTGTAATGTACTAAGTATTGCGCAAAAGTAATGTAATTTCCATGTACATCAAGCTTAGGGTCTCTACAGTTGGTATCAGAGGAAAGGTTTAGTCAACCTTTGGAAACTAGGATGAGAGAACTTTAGTGAGATCCCTAGAGATATTTCTAAGGTATGTCTAGGGATGTCCCTAAGGTTAAGTATATGTTATAGTCCTAGAATTGCGCTAACCATCTTATAATTAAACCTAAGATGTTAGATATTTATGGTACTCCCCATTTATTATATTGTTTTCCCTAGGGTGATTTTTTCCTCTCACACTATTCTTCTTGGTTTTAGTCAATGGCTGGAACTCGAAGGAACCGTGTTAATGCGGAATGCAACGGATAATGAAATGATTGTCCCGCTGAGTAACCAAACGTTATGGGAGATGGAATGAAAACTCTTGTAGCCATTCTCACACAACTTTCTCAAGCTATGAATCATGCAGGACTTCCAAACGAGCAAAGGAATAAGCAACATTCTGTTGAATCCTTTATGAGGAAATGCCCACCTTCTTTCAGTGGGTCTTCCGATCCACTTGTTGTTGAACAATGGATCAGTACCACTGAAAAGATATTTTCAGTTCTTCAATTTTCTGAACATGATAAAGTCATCTTATAAGTATATCGTTTGGAAGGTGATGTTGATCAATGATGGAATATTATCAAGAATACGAGGCCAAGAGATGAAATTGAGTCCATGGAATGGGAAGAGTTAAAGAACTTATTTTTCAATAAGTACTTCCCTCATATTCTTAGAACAAATATGGAGAAGGAGTTTCTTGAACTAAAGCAAAAGGATGATGAATCTGTTGGTATATACAAATAGAATTTTACAAGGCTTGCAAGGTATGCATCTGGCTTCATCATCCAACCTGAAAGTAAAGTTGATCGATTCTTTAGTGGCTTAAAACCAAATCTTCGAAGGGAATTAGCTATAAGAGACTTTAGTAGCTATGAAGAAATTGTGCGTTGTGATATTAAGGTAGAAATGGAAGTTGGTGTTACATATCCATCTCATGGTTTTGACAAGAAATGAAAGATGGATTTCAAGGAGAAATATCAGAATAATGGTGAAAAGAATATGAATGTTTCCTTATGCTAAAAGTGTGGAAAGAAGCATGGTGGAGATTGTCTAAAAGGGACTAGAAAATGTTTTAAGTGTAGAAAAGAAGTTCATCGACCAGCTGAGTGTCGAAGTAATGGAAAAAGGGTTTCTAATGGTGTGAATAAAGAAAAGACTGCAGATAACGCACCAACAACACTCCAATGATTCAAGTGCAATGAATTGCGGCATTATGCTAATAAATTCCCTAATACAAGGGGTAATGATGATCGACATGAGCAACCACTTAAGGCAAAGGACAAAGGGAAGTCACATGCGATCACTATTGGCGATGTTGAATATGACAACAATGTGGTGGAATGATTAAGTGTTTATGTAATGGGATTCCAAAATAATATTGTATATAGTATCGTGGAATATTGGAATATTTATGTATTGGTCTATTGTGGTTTTCAATAATTTTATGGTACCGGTAACCATGGAAAGTGATTGAGATATTTTAGGTAAGAAGATGATATGCGCATAATGAAGGGATAAGAAGATAATGAGATGTTTGATTGTATTCATGAGCTCATGATTGATATAAGGACTAAGTGATATCATGGTTTGAGTATAAAGAATTTTGAGGATTTTGGTTTGTGGAAAGTGTTAACTTTTAACTGCATTCATGTTTTCACTAAGGTTCAATGGGTATTCATTATTCAAGATAATGCATGATTAAGGTATTCAAATGTTTGTAATTTGACCAGCAAGATATATATTATGATATATGGGGGATAAATGATGGCATTCACGTGATTGTTATGTGACATTTCAAGTAATCATTTTCTTTATACTATGAGCTTGAACCGAAGTATTTTAGATAAGCCTAAAGATTGGAATGGATTATGTTGGACATAATTTAGTATTTTTTTAAGGATAGAACATTTTTCGATATTATTGATGGGATGTTATAGTAATATAGCTTTAGAAAATGTACAACCTACAGGATGGGTGATAGCCCATCGCGTCGGACAAGGCTGTGGGAATCGAACCCACAACTGAAGTGTGACTGGCCTTTATCACCTACCACTGGCCTACAGGAAGTCCCTGGTTAGTAGAAACTAGTTTTATTTTATTACACAGTATGATATATGATGTATAAGTTCATTCTTGGAATCATATACGATTAACCTCACCATAGATGGACTTATGTATATTTGATAACTTTTGTTATCCTTTTGTTTGAAATAGATGTAATGACCCATCATTCTATCACATGATCTATTAACACTTCATTTCTTTAAGATATGAAGTGGAAATTGTTCAAAGCACGAACAACAATGAGATTGTACCAAAATAAAGTAAGTATTTATTCTAATTCAAATTCTTCAACTTTAGGGAAATGATCTTGAAAACCAAAAATGTTGTCCTAGTGCCCTTATATTCGATGAATCATATGGTACCCTAGATCATCACAAATTTATGGCTTTGTGATCATTGGATTTTTCATAGCCATGTTCTATACCACTCTCCATCAGAACATGATGGTCAGATTTCTCTTCCATATCCATATTTTCACATATGTTCTCCTATGTGGAAACCCAGTGATTAGTTAATTTGGGTAACCTTTACGTTTCATACTTAAGTTTTTAAAGTCATGTTTTGGTATTCCTTTTTACGATGTGGGTTTCTATTAAAGAAACTTTTGAGTAGTAAACCATTTATAACCCCGACGAATTTCGAGGGCGAAATTCATTTTAAGGGGGGTAGAATGTAACACCCCAAGATTTTACGAAAAATATTCTTTTTAATTTCATTAATGTCTTTTGTTGTACGCTACACCAAAAGGAGCTTGCACAACACGCATCCCTGACTTGGCTTGAAATACACGCAAGCGCGACCTTCCATGATAGCGTTTGTTGTGCGCAATACTGAGTTTTTCTAAACAATGATATGCTATTAAAATATTATGAAAACTTGCCATTATAAATATTAATACCCACTTTTTGAAATTTTATAAATTTTATTTTTGAAAATGGACTTCATTTTTTGATTCGGAATATCGAAATTAGCCTAGGGTGAAATTTTGGTTTTTTTCTGAAAACTTTCAATTTTTGATGAATAGTGAAACCACTAAGTGGTAGTTAAAAAAACTGAATTTTTCATAAAACTTCATTTTACCGCTTCTGTGAATGGAATTTCAAAAATCTGAGAGATACGGTTGATTTCAGTAAGTAAAATGTGGTTCAATGAGATGAAAATATTTTTTGGTGAATAGTAACATTTTACTTTTTTTTACCACGGTTAAAAGTAAATAGGGTAATTAAGGGTAAAAATGATATTATTATTACCCTAAAACATGTCCTAATTCTATTGGATAAGTTTAATTCGACCAAAACCACCTTAGGAATAAAATATGACCATTTAGTCCCACTTGGATTAGATTAGGACATTTATTATTAATTTATTTAAAGAAGGGTTAAAATAGTTAAAATCAATGTTTAATAAGTAAATCATTTTTAATATAGGGTTATACATAAGATAAATTATACTATAAATATTCATTATAAATCTAAAAATATTTCCTACATAATGGTATTTTATTTGTAATTTTTAGACAATAAATAATTTAATTTATTTATGAAACAATGATGATGCAGTAATTATCTTATTAATGAAATATTGACATAATCGATGTTATAAATACCCGAATAAATGTAATTTGAGACTTTTTATGAATTAAAATAATTTTCTAAGTCAATATGATAGGTTATTATTTATTTAATTAACTTTATTCGAACTAATCATTCTGTTATGATTTTCACAAAAATCAATTATCAAATAGTGTCAAAATTGACATAAAATAGTTTTTAAAACAAATATTATATTATTAATTGTTATTTTATTCCTAAAAATCTAAGGTTTGTCCAAATGACTTAGATAAGGTATATATATTAATAATAAACAACTTTGGGGTCGCTTGTATGTATATGGTAAGTTTATTAACTATATATATAAAAATACAAAGTGACATGGTAAATGGCAATCTAATTAACAATGAGTTAAAACTAAAAGATAAGGTTAATATAATGACCTAAACTTGTCTAAATTCTATTGGATGAGATTATTTAGACCCATCCCCACCTTAGATTCGAAATAAATCAATTTGGAGCTATTTAAAATAGAATTTGGCTTTATAATAAAATAATATTGTTAGTTTTTTCAAAGGAGCCCCTCTCCTCCCTTATAGAAGGGCACCTCCTCCCCCTCTTCCTCACACCACTTTGAGCCTTCAGGCTCGGCCAACCACTGCCACTTTCTCCTATCCACTTCCCTAGAGACATCCTAGAGGTCCTGGTCTTCTTCAAAGACCAATTTTAGTGCCCTAAAAGGAGGTCTCAAAGAAGCGCTTCAAAGAAGAGGTAATGTCCGTTACCGATTATTTCAACTTTATTTCTTCTTCCACTTCTTCTTATTTAGTTGTTTAATTATGAAGAAATAACATTAGTATCACTCATATACTAATATGTTTTTATAAGTTTGAAAAAACACTATTTCACCATCTATCCATCCTACGGAAAACGAAATCACCGCACGTGTGTACGTACGGAATACTGTCTCCACACCGTGGTGTAAACTATTTTCCACCACCACCTTTCTTGTGTGGGTATGATGGTGTAAATAATGATGATATTTGATTTTTTTAAAGTTATATTGATTCTTAAATAGTATACATACACTCAAATACAATTCCACGATCATGGGAATGATATCATCGCTCGTGCGTACGAACGGAATATCGTCTCCACGATGTGATGCGACTCGTTCTACATGATCTTCATTGCATAATGATTATATAAATGAATTGAATGAATGAATATGATATATATTACACTAATACCATTCTGTAAATGAGGTATCTATAACCTAAAAAGAAAAATAATAATTTATTCGACAAAACATGCATAAGAACAAAAAGTAATAAACACCCGAATAACAAGTAGTAATGAAATATTACTAATAAGAAGCTAAGAATATGACCATATATGATATCATAAAAATTATTATGATTCTATAATAAGTCAATAACATTATTTAAATCATTATACAGGAGTTTCAGACAC
Organism: Viscum album; assembly: GCA_963277665.1. Taxonomy (NCBI): domain Eukaryota; kingdom Viridiplantae; phylum Streptophyta; class Magnoliopsida; order Santalales; family Viscaceae; genus Viscum; species Viscum album. Next base: position 211,947,929 of record OY728164.1, read on the forward strand.
TTACGAAGCAAATTGAACCTAAGGTAAGGGAAAATATCACAATCTCATTTTTATCCGAGATTGTTTATACTTTGATATTTACTGGGGTGTATTTTATTGTCCACATCCATGTTTCCTCAATATGTAATATTTATATCCTTAAAAAATATTTTATATCCAATTTTACCCTTCGGTGAGTTTTTAGTAAAAGATATGAAAGGAATCTTTTGTCGTTTTTCATACGAGGTACTTTTTGACTTTTCCGACAAAAGTACGAAGAATGTTTTTTTTAACTTATACGGAATGAATGGATTTTTAAAACATTATTTCCAAGAAGCTTCCTTTAAAAGTTTTCAAGTTTATTTTTAATCAACTTCTTTTAGTTTAGAATTGTATGACATGTTAAGAAAGGAAAAGTGTTTTTAAAGTAGAAAGGATATTTTCCTCAAGAATGGAGTTCAAGTGTTTTATCAAAATTATTTTCCATCTAAGATAATAAAGGGTTCTGTTTCTATCGCTATTATTACATTTATTGGATTATGTTGTGATGGAATTATTTTTATGAATTCCTTTATCATATATGAATTGTTTTATGATGTCACGATGTTTAAGATTCCCATTTTTATTACATGGGTTATGCTATGATTTATGGTTTATGATTTTGTGGAACACATAAGAATGGTATCATTATGAGATGGGTGGGACCTATATCTCCATCCAATGCATTGGGTAAAGATTTTATATCTCATGAGATAGACATGGCTGGAACGGCAGGTTAAACCGGTTCAGTGAAACAGGACTGAAATGAGGAATGAACTCAGTTCAGAAATAGACTTTTTCCACTAAGATAGTCTTGGAAATGATTCTTGACTAATAAGAAATGATTCTCTATGATTATGTGTGTATGCCAAAAAGCTTCATGTTTTAAGTTATGATTATTGTGATTATATTTCACTACCATGATTTATCCCATGTTATGAAATTATGATCTCTTTTGCAGTGTAAGATTTCCAAATTGTTATGTTCTTATGAATATGATGTGATTGATATTTCTTTTGTTTACCCTTAAAGAGCATTTGAGCTCACCCTTTTATGTTTTCTTTTCCCCGGGATATAAAGAAAGGTTTTAGTTAAGAAAAAAAAAGGAAGATATTTATGGGATATGTTGAAGATCTTTCACCACGATTAGAATATTATATTCCAAGTTTCCAATGACACTAAACTATTACAGTCCTTGTGTGTGTGTTTTTGTAATGTACTAAGTATTCCACAAAAGTAGTGTAATGTCCATGTACGTCGAGCTTAGGTTCTCTACACAAAGTGTTTCAGAAAATGTGTTTAAGAAAACATGACCTCATTTCTCTCTTTAGTCAAAGAACATGTTTTCATCTAAAACATTATACTCTAAAATTATTTTCAAAAATATTTTTAACCTTTCAAAAAATTATTTATTAAATTAATTTTTAACCTTTTTGTCTTTTACCAATTTTTTCAAAGGAATTTTCTTATTTCTTTCTGAACAAGGCACTTTTCTAACCTTTTTACCGTACAAAAAGAATGTTCTTTTTACCTCATATGGCATGTATGGAATTATCTGTCCTCATTTCTTTGAAGCTTCCTTTGCATGTTTAAAAGGATAATTTTTCAATAAAATTTTTTATAAAGTAATTTTCAAAGAAAATGTTTTTCAAAAGTTTTTTCAAAATAAAATGATATTTTCCTCAAGAATGTTTTTAAAATATATTTTTATATTATTTCTATTCATCGATGTCAACTACCCTTTATTTTTAACCCACCAAGGATTTTTTTTATTGATACCATAATTATTATTCACATGGATAGTTTATTATTGATTTGTCCAAGAATGTTATTCACATTCACTTCCTTGACTACTTTGTTAATCACCTTGGAATATTCTATTTCTTATGATCATTAGACATTGAATTTATACTAATTATACATATCATTTATCATGGATATATTCATTTCCTAAAACATGTATCATTTTTACATATGGTGTTTACTTTGATATTTATTTGATTAACTTGGTAAATATTGATAAATTCATATTATTTATTAAATACGGATATTTTATTAGGTATATTATTTATTTAAATTATTCAATATGAGGAATACTTTGGACTAGTAGTGACGGGTGGTACCTGGACTTTATATATCCCCTTTATGCATCGACAAGTTCTCATGAGACAAATAAGTTATGAAAATTAAACGAGTTTTTATATATAGTTTTAAACTATCCTGTGAAAGTTCTTGATGGTATAGGTTTTCATGTGCCTTAGACATGACATCCAACAATTAAGAATTTCCCTCATTTAGTTTTAGTTATTATTCATCCATGAGATCTTACATCAACATATCTATGGATACCTTTTATTTTCAATTCATTGATTAAATAGAATATGTTTCATTTTCTTATATTTCCATATTTATCTTGCCTTATCTAGTTATTTTAATGGAATATGTTTCTATTTAATACCTTTAAATATTTACTATTCTCATTGATTCAATATTACTCCAGATATACTTTTCCCTTACTAATAATTTGATCACACACTTGTTATATTTCCTTTCCCCAGGAACTCAAGAAGTATACTTAGAAAGTTATGTAAGGATATTATATATGGAATAAAGTTTTCATCCTTAAAAGAAATAAATAAAAATTATGTTATAATTAGTATACTATTTTCTCATGTATGTATCAGTTTACCAAGACTACTAAATTTTTCTGTCCTTTGGAACATGATTTACTTGTATCTTATGCCAATATAATTGATAGAAGACACTGGATGTGTGTATTCTGGGGTCAGGTCACTATAGGTACCATTCAATATGTGTCTTCAAATACTTATAGAAAAACTAATTTAGTAAAATCCTTCTATGTTTTGATAATATCATTGATAAAATAATTACACAACATATTCATGAATCCAAATTCAAAATCATTTTAATCATTCTACTTCAGTTGTATTAATAAAAAAATCATGAACTTGATTCCCTAGTTTATTTTTAGGTATATTTCTTTGATGATTAGAAAATTCAATTATATAGTGCCCCATCTCCTTAAATTTGAAGCATTGAACATTGAAAACTTATTTATTTTCATTGTAGTCATGGTTATGGTGTTCTTTCTTTATACACTTGTATAAAACTCATATTCCCTTCAAGAAAGTGTCAGGGTGTTTCTTTCCATAATTATCACAGGTGGTAAAATGATTTTTCCCTTATTCTATTTCTCCTTATTTTACTCTATCATCCTATTCTTCTCTTACTTCCCATTGAATACATAAGACTTAGAGAATTATTTATTTTTATTAATATCACATGATATTATATCCTCATGTGATGGGAAGGTTTGATATAATAGTTCCCTTCAAGTAATTGACTTTAACCCATCAAATAAACAGTCAATCTTGCTCTTTTGATTGTGTGCACAGTTTTTAGAATTCCTTGATAACCTTGTAAAAATTTTTTCATACTTAGGAACATTTTTGTCTTAATCTTTTCTTAGTCTCATGAATTATCTCTCCATATCTTCTCATTCCTCATAATGAAAATACTTTTCCAATAAGTGTAAATAAAACTCCTTTAATTATATGCTTTCTATTTCATCTTCATCTTTAGTGTTTTAAATCATTGACCACCATTATTTCGAGTCTTCTGAGAGATGATAAACTACCATAAAAACTTTCTCCCTTTAATTACTACCCAAATTGAGAAATATCTTCTCTAATGAACCAATTCATTGATGAAATACAAATGGATTTTTAGTCCCATTGAATGATGGAGGTTTTTTATGCATGAATTGGACTAACATATTGTCCTGCATTATAGATTAGCATTTTTCGCCATATGGGGAAGGTTATTTCTCATAGCCTGAGTTAGATACCCCAATATAGTTATAATTTAGTCAGTTCCAACTACATCTCCAACTTTATTATCTTTCCCATGATGTAAATACCTTCATGGAATATGTTCATTGATATGGTTCCCATTACTTCTACAAGAATTAATTTCTAAATAATTAAATACTCTATATTAGATCATAACATTATAAAACATAATGTATAATCATAAAACTAGTGATACACTTAGCATAAATTGAAAAATTAATGCATTGATAATCTCATAATCATAAACACTATCCCTTTGGTAAAATTTTTAAATCATAAAATATTTTCAAATCCCTCATAATGGTTTGAAAATAAAATGTAAATAAACCAAAGAATATCCCTCAAGAGAGTCAATACATGTGCATAGTAAGGTTCGCTACTGTGTACTATGTAATTCATGAGTCAAGCCTGATGCACCTTTTTCAAAGTTATTACCCATATGTATATCTTTTCCAGAACCACATCCACTTGTAGTGTCTAGATAGGGATATATTTAAAGTTAAACCACATAATCTCTACTTTAACAAAACATTATAATGTTATCCTATACTTATACTTATCCTAAAATTCATTCATAGTGTTATATTCCTTAATCTATGTTTTCCTTAATCTAGTTCCCAAGTTTTATACTAAAATTTGTCTAATACAAATAGTAAATACCCTAACCCTAGTATCCCAAAGTCAGTGGTTACTTTATTACATTGGCACTAGATACAAGAAATCACATCCTAAAGTATTGAATAGTTTAGTAGTATTGGTAAACTATATATATACTTGAAATCCACATTACATTTTCAAAACATAAAATATAAAAAAAAATATTTGAGAACATTAGTATTCCCCTTATCATATCCCTACATATCAATCAAAAAATACTTCCTATTATCCTAGGGAAAATAAAACATAATAAAGAGGTGAGATCAAATGATCAGTATGGGTATGTGTGTATCAAAGCTATCATAGATAAATAATAATAATAAATATGGAAAGTTAAATAATGAAAATACATTCAATTTAAATAATAACTTGATCAAAATATGGCAGTAATAAATAATGATAAAATAATTCTATATAAATAATCACATGAGCTTGAAATACGACCATGGATATTATAACCAATCGAATAATCACATGGAACATCAATAACTAATCTCATAATTATGGAATTCATAATGTTATACATCATAAATATACTTTCAAGGCCCCATTACAATACATATTATATAAATTTGTACTGCCTCAACCAAAAACCCAACCTAGTTTGTCACATGAGACCTACTGATGTATAAAGTGGATATATTAAGCCCCTCCCATCACTTACTAAGTCAAGTGAATTATTCATATGAAAGTGTTGAAACATAATCAATATAAAAATTCTTATTTAAAAACTATAATACAAAAAATTAATAATTTCCTCAATCAATAAACAAAATCATAAACCATTCAGAGTAATATGGTGAATGGTATCAAAATAGCACATCCCCAGTCAAAATGATCATAAACTATCTAGATAAAGAATAAGTATGGTATCAATAAAACATATCCCTAATAGAGTATAATTAAAATAAATATTTTTTTTCATTTATGAATAGAAATACCATAATAAATTCTTTAAAAAATTCTTGAGGAAAATATCCTTTTCAATTTAAAAATCACTTTTTAAAACTAAAAATTTAAAAAATATTAAGAAAAATTTATTTCTTTGAAATAAACCTTCTAAATTTGTAAAATAAGATTAAAATTAATGATTTTTCATTTCTGTGGTAAATTTTTCACATGTTTAGTATGTTAAAACAAATATTATTTTCACATTTTTTGATAAAAATACAAATATAAATTTTTTGGAAAATGACAGGAAGATAATTTTAAAAAGATTTTATAAAAATGAAATCATGGGTTAAAATTCATTTAATAAATCTTTTTTAGATTTTTGAAAACATTTTTGAAATTTTTGTTAGAAAATATGGACATGGAAGAGAAAATGATTTTTTACCAAAAAGATAAATAAAGTTGGATTTTCTAAAAAAATATTTTATTAATCATTTTAAGTACCAAAGAGAGGAAAATGGTAATATTATAGAAATGTTTATGAATAAACATAGGAGAATAAAATCCATTATTTTCTTGATTTATAGAACAAAATATTTCCTTATCTTAATTTAATCATAAAATATCCTAATAAACGTTGAGATTGAAAACTAAACCCTTACCACTTTAGTAACTTTTAAATCATAAGCCCCATTAAAGAAATAACTTCAAATGAAACTATAAATTCCATTAAGATAAATTTATTCATGATATAACATATCAAAGGGTAATTATATACACCAAAAAAGAGAACTAATTGGTGAATATGGCATATGTCTCATGGGAGTTAAATTGAGACGAGAAACCCTTACCTTAGGTTCGGCTTCCTTTGTATGTGTCTGAACCTCATGTATAATAAATATAGGTTTATAATAAATATATTATATAAAAATTATCATATATATCATACTATATATGATTTAATTACAGTCTTTCATCACCTGTTTATTAACAATTCTTTGTTAAAACCACTGTTTCATGTGATAATTGCTTCATTTTTCAAGTATGTTTTAGTTCGGTAATTTCAATACTTTTACTATTATCATGAATAAATAATATATATAATTTTAAAAATGATATAAATATCATATATGTTAATTATATATTTATTTATAGTAATCTATAAAAGTTATATATAGAAAATGGATTACATCGCTCATGAAGATGGTAGGTCGTACATACGCATGAACGTTGATTCCATTTTCTCGATGGGTGGAAAGAAAGGAAAATAAATATTATTAAACCTTTAAAGAATAATTATTATTTTATATATATAATTTATATTAATAAAATCCATCCTTATTAACATCCATGTAAAAATAAAATGAAAAACATTTCACAACGCTATGTGGAGGCAGTAGTCCACACGTACGCATGAGCGAAGTTATTGTTTTAGGAAGGATTGAAAGGTAAGAAGTTATATGTGATATTATATTTATATAAGTATGGTTTTTTCATTAATATCACATATATTTATTAAATTTAACCTTAGTACATTCCATGTAAAGTGTAAGTGAAAAATGAATCGCATCGCTTCGTGAGGAGGTATCTTGTCGTACACATGAGCAACGTTATTGTATCCCCACACAGAATGGAAAGTAAGAAGTTATTTATGATATAATAATTAAATAATTATAGTAATTTACTAAATATAATATTCATATTTTAAATCCTTTATTATATATATCCTTGAAAGGTGGTGATTTAAAATTAATTGCATCAGTTCGCGAGGTGGTAGTCGGGCGTACACACGATCGACGGTTTATTTTTCTATTTGATGGAAGTGAAGACGGATATAGGTTATGAAATTAACAAAATAACATCTTAGTATATAGTATATAATTATTTTAGTTTAATAAAATTTTAATTTGTTTTAAGTATAAATAATACAAATATGGACGTTAATAATTTTACCACTTCTTCATAGAACCCCTTTAGGTTTATACAAAAATCTTTCTTAAGAGGGTTTACTAATAAAAATAATGATTCTAGGATGTGTTTAGGGTTTTAAATAATATATTTTGTTTGGTATTGGATTAAATAAATGGATTTGGAACTATTAATATGGGAGGATATGGGTGGCCTTTTATAAGTGGGGGAGAGCACACAAATGGAATTTTTGAAAAGAAAAGAGTGTACTCCTATTTTTCACACTCCAAAAGGATAAAAAATGGTTCATTCTAAAACCTTATAGTTTATAATGTATAAATATGACTATAATTTTTTTTTAACAATTGTATATGTTATTTTACCCCTGATATTTTTAGTTTAATCTCCCAATAAACCCATTTTAACCGTAACTATAGAAAATAATTTTTATTATTTTTACAATTCATTATAAACAAAAAAAATTATGTTGAAATTATTATATAATATAGATTATTATGATTCCAAATATGGAATCTATTTTTCCAAACTTAATTCATATATGCTTTAGAATCCAATTTAAAATTAAACTTTCAGACACGTTGAAAAAAATGGTTTTTCCAAAGAAAAAACTTCAAAATATTAAAAAAGTTTTTATATCAGAATTTAATTTGAAATTGATTCCAATAATATAAATTAGTTAAATTTTAATATAATTGAACTAATTTTACTTTAAATTCAATTTAAAATATAATTTAACATTATGAATAATTTAAATGAAAAATAAAATTTTCAATAAAAAACAATATTTTTCACTATTCATCAAAAAATTAATCTTTTCAAAAATTCCCAAAAAATCACCCAAAGATAATTTTGGAATATAGATTTAAAAAAATAAATTTATTTTATAAAATAAATTTTATAAAAGTTTGAAAAATTAATTTTAAATTATCTACACAAAACACAACTAAAACTGTCTTTTAGAAAAATACAGTTTTTTTCAGAAAGCATTACTTTTTGTTTAAAGTGGTTCTTAATTTATTTATAATAAATAGGTAACTATTGAATTTAATTTATACATGTGTAAAAAATATAATTTTCAAAATTTAGTTTGTCATATTCATACCTTCAAACTTAATGGCTAGGTTATAAGGGTCATGTTTAAATAATAATATCTTAATAGAGTCTTTTTTAGTTTAAACCCAGTGTTGTGTGCATCATAATATATCAAAGAGATTGAATTTATGTAAAAATAAATATATTATAAATTATTAGGGTGTTACATTCTCTTTTAATCTGGGTGTTTCATGTTATATATGATATCAAACATTGTGTTCCTCTTTTAGAATCTTAGGGTGTTACACTATAAATAAGCAACCCATCAATGTAGTATCACAAATTAATATGTGTGAAAAATCAGCTTATTTAAAAGGGGAAGAAATTCATATTTGGTTCACCATTTCTATTTCTGAAATTTCCATCACCCACCTTTATTTCCCCTCATTAATAGGAAATAAGTGGTGTATTGGGATATATGTTCTATGATTGAGAGGATGAGAGGTTAACTCATTTTAATAGAAGATTATTCTTAAGTATGAGACTAGGTAATAGATTTGAGACATATTTTTTAAATCCTTCTAGAAATTTTCTTTACAAACATAGATTTATTAAATTTATTTCACTTCTATATAATAAGGAATTTTATACTGTAATTTACATGGTCCACCTAGTCCATGACAATAGAGTACGCTAAGAAAAGAGTCGTTGTTTAAATTTTGAAGGAATTTTGTACTTAAAAGACTCCAATTAGTGATATAATGAATGTAAAATCATCAAAAATATCATCTTATGATAGATGAAAAAATAAGCTAACCCTACATTATGATGAATCTATATACACTAAATCCAAATATTTGAATAGTGTAGATTAAAATTTAAATTCTAGAATAATATGAGTGAATAAACATGTGGGAAAACACAAATCTTCTGTAAAGTTAAAAGTTAGAGAGGAAAAAAGAAAATTAATCCCAATAAGGTGTCTAAAATAAATTAGTTTAGAAGGCCCTATCGACCAACAAAATTTCAACATAGTAAAATAATCCAAGGTTCATCATGTATTTATAGTGTTTTGGAATGATTGGACACATGGATATTGACTGTTAGAATAAAATTGGAAACTATAAATAAAGGGGAAGGAAAAAAAAGGGGGTCATAATAGAAGTCAAATATAATACAATTAATCAAAAGTATGGTTCATTGGAAAAGGAAAATTAGGTTAAAAACATTTTTAAATGTCATGAAATATTATATGAAGGTTGTGAAAGTATTTTCATTGTATCTATGAGTACCATAACATATCTACCAATCATAAATAAACTAAGACTGGTGGGAGAAGGCCACAACAACAGAAGAATAATGAAATGAAGTTAGTCTCTAAGTCCACCTTGAGGTGAAAATAATTTGAAGTTAAGAAGTATGAATTACCCAAGAAAAATATACAAGAATATTTCATGCCAAAGAAAACATGCTTCTTTTTTAAAAGGGAAAGAAATTTCATGGATAGTTGTAAGTAATTCATAAAAGTTAAAATTAATATAAGATTGATCAAACAAAAATGAAGCATCATGTTACTTTTTTTAGGTACTCCTCGACCCTTATTTTGATCATTATTTATCTGGGAATTGTCTCAGGTTGTTTCAAGTGAAATTTGGAGAATTTTGGAGGTTTTTTAGGCTATGAATGGTTGGCATAGAGTTTTCCCAAACCGTATGCCCCTCCAACAAAAACCATGCAACCTTGGACAGTGAGGGTTAGCACAGTTGGTACATGATTTTACAAATTGTGTTCCCACCTAATAGAAAATTTTCACCTTGGATAGTGAATCCTAAGGGGGATCATGGTTTTAGTGCATGGTTTTTCTAACTTTGTAGACCTCTCTAGGAAACTATGAGTGTGGGATAATTTTATTCCAAAAAATATATTTTAATTTCCAGAACCCCCTGGTTTATCCCATGTTCGACCCCCAATTGACCTAAATCAATTTTATTTTCTAGGAGGGATCTCTAGAGGTGATTTTGACAACTCTAATTCATTTCCTTGGTAGATCAAATAATGGAATATCTCATTCAATCTCCACCAGGTAAGTGAATCTCCTCTTATATGTTTTATACCAATATATCTTTCTATCCTTAAAATTATAATGTCATCATGTTGTTGATGTATCTAAACTCCATTTAATTGAATATTGATTCTATGTTTTATTTCTTTATCTTTTACTCTTTAATTATTCTTTGTAAAATCCTTTTTTGGGTGTTGATTTTTGATTTTTTATTCTGTTATTAATGGTTGGTGGTTCTGTTTAAGATTGGACATATAATTAAAACCTTGATTTTATTTATTTGTTTTAAATAGATTTCAATTGATTTATCAAAACACAATTTGATATGATTTGGGATTGGGAATTTAAATAGAATGGATTTTGTGGGAAAACCCCCAATTCTAATGGAATTGGAATTTGGGGCATATTTTAAAATTGAAGGAATTGATGAATTTATTTGAAAATATTCTTGAGAAAAATTTATTGATTTGAAATGATAAAAAACTATGATTGGTTTTGTGTTTAAAATTCATGAATGGATAAAAACCCTATGTTTTGGTTTCGATATTTACGTGTAATTTTGAAATAGAAAACTGTTAAATTGAATTTTAAATGATAATTGATTTTAAATCAGATGATTTTCCATATTCTATTTATTCATTGAGAACATACTAGTGTGGGTAGTTGGTGGGTTATTTGGGACAATAATTCTAGGGTGATGATTCCCTATAAATGGATTTATGATGAAAACTCTAACAAAAGCCTAGTTTAGCAGATCTTATCCCTCATGGGATGTTGATGAGTCTTATTCGACCAGACCTTGAGGGATGTGTGTACACATACTTTCCAAGATTGCCGATATGAGATGTGTAAAGATCCTATAATCAGAAACTATCATACCATAGGCAAGATGACCATGGTACCTGTTGTGATTATTTTCATATATATTCCATTGAATATAGAACTATTTTACTCATTCAAAATGATTTATATAAATTATTTTATATAAATGTTTATTTAAGAAATTATTTTATAAGTTTTTTATATTTTGAAAAGAATAATGTTTTATATTAAATATGAAAGTGAGATATTATTCCATGCCCCATTTTGTTTAAAATTGAAAGCATGATTTGGTATATTATTATGGAATCTATTATGAAACATGTGGTGAGACCATACTAGGATTTATAGATCACACCCTGTCTTCTTACTACTCTTTTTCAAATCAACATTGGTTGTATTAGCTCTTGGAAGGTTGTGAGGTGAAGGGTACCATTATAGGAGTTTTTGAGGAAACTAAGGATGTGAGTAGTTGATTCAGTCATGAAATTATAATCACATGTGTTTGAGTAACGAATTCTCCATTAATAAAATCATCCAAATTATAAACATTATTGTTTGGAACCTCTAGTTACTCACCCTCTTCTCCATATAGGTTGTCCAATACATAGGTCACATATGTTATGGTCTTGTACAACTCTATTCAGCCTACATATATTATAATTTATATCAAACACTTGAAGGAAAAAATTATTAGATTGTATGATAAAATTTTTAAATATTGAGTAAATAGTTGGGAAGGTCACTTAAACTTTCATACTCATGTTTTATTATCTCTGGTAACTCGCTAGGTTATTCTCCAAAGTGAAAATAAAATACCCAAAAACTCTTTTAGAAAAAAAGGAGTAAAATTTATTCCTTTTATTTTCAAAATAATTTTGTATTTTCTCTTTATTCATACCTTGGTAATTTTAATTAGGGAATGTGTATTACTTTTGGTGGTGACATTGAGTTGGAACTACCTAAAACCTAGTCTTTCAGGGTTCAAGGAAATTGTCACTACTATTTTAAAGTTAACTATGGTTGATTCAACCTTCCTAGATATCCACTTTTTTCAAATGTTCCAAACAATATTTTATATTGGTTCACTGAATAACATTATATAGATATTATATTATTTTAAAAACACATAAAATCCTCCCAATTATCTTTTTTATGACTAATATTTCAGTTAATTCATATTTAAGGTTATTCATACAAAATTTTAAAAACATCTCCCAAAATAGTTTTATTGTAACACCCTAAAATTCTAATAGAAGTACAATTTTTTGATAGCATATGTTACACACAACCCCAAGATTAAAAAAACTCATGAAATATATATATTAAAATTCAATATATTCAATATATTTTATTAAACACAACATTATGTTTATCTTTCATTACACGCAATACTGAGTTTAGCTTATGTTACACACAACACTGAGTTTAAAAGAAATGAAACATATTATTAAAAGATTAATATTTTAGGTTATAGTTATCAACTATACATTAAAATTTTGGGTATTAATAGTACTAACTAAATTATGAAAATTATGGTTATCTATTTATAATAAATAAAATAACAAAAATTTAAAAGAAAAAGAAACGTTTTCTGAACAACTTTACTTTTTATAAAGGATGGATTAGTCGTGATTTTCAAACATAATTTAAAATTAATTTTTAACAATATTAGAAACTTTATTTTAAAAAATAGGATTAATTTTTGATATAATCATATCAAAATTATAATAGGGTGAATTTTTGGTATCTTTCTGAAAGGTTTCATTTTTTGATGAATAATGAAAAATACTAAATTTTAATTGAAAATTACCTTTTTGATTAAATAATTTATAATTATAAATTATATTTTGAATTGGTTTTAAAATAAAATTATTTAAATTTTATATCAATTAATTCAATTTTTTTCATTGGAATCAATTTTATATTGAGTTTTGATATAAAAACTTTGTAAACTTTTGAACATTTCTCTTTAAAAACTCGCTCTCTTGTCGCATCTATGGGATTGATTTTAAATTAAAATTTTCCAATTATATTAATTTAATTAGGTAAAATTGATTCCATATTTGGAATCATAATAATTTATATTTTCTAATAAGGTCAAATTAATTTTTTGTTGTAATAATTAGTAAAGAAAATAAAAATTAATTAATGTGGTTAAGGTTAAAAGAGGTATTTTTGTATGTTACATGTGTTTGTGTTAAAATTAATTTTCAACACACATATGATTTTTATTTTATATATTTGATGTAATATTTATGATAATTTTTTACAAATTACCTAATAATATTAATTTTTTTTAGGTTAAATATTTAATTACCGAAGTTAAAAAAACTAATCGTCGTGATAAAAACTAAAGTGGTAAAAGGGTGGTAAACTTAAAGGATAAGGAATTAAAAGTTTAAAAAATGTGTTTTTTTGTATTTTTTAGGTGTTTATCAACCACATCATACCTAAAATACATTATATATCAATTTTATATCCAAAATAGTTAAGAGTGACCTCTCATTATTGAGTACTTTGGGGAATTTACAAGAATGTCACTCATCCTCGATTATAAAAGGTCACTCACTCCTCTCAATTATTCACACCTATCAATCCATTTTTATCGACCAATACCTGATAAAATAACTTCCCAAATTCCCTCACATAATTTTAGAAGCCTTATTTTGGGAATAATTTCAACCAAGGATGGCTTTGGTGCAAGCCTAAGAAAGATACCCAAAGAAAAGGTAATGTTCTTCAATGAGCATTTTTATTTTATTTATTCATCCACCTATTTAAATTATTTTAAACCATTTTTTTATAATAATAACAATATATTAAATATATAATATGTTTTTATATTAATTTAATGACCTATAAGCACCCCCACTTCCATAAAATGGGTTATAAAATTATCATTTGTGTGTATGGTGGACTACCACCTTGCGAACGGATGTCATTAATTTTTCCATTACCAACTCTCATGGTTGGGTATAATAATGGATATAAAGTATATATATGATATATATATATCATAATTATTCAAATTTATTTATTATATAATATATATATATTTTAAAGTTTATATTCGGTAGGGGATACGATAATGTTGCTCGTGTGTACGGTGAACTATCACCTCATGAAGTGATGTGATTAGTTTTTCAATAATTCTTTACATGGAAGGTAATAAGGATAAATTTAATGAATATATGTGATATAAATGAACTAATTATAATAATAATGATGTATTTATCATTAAAATCATAATATTTTTTTTACACTTAAATATGGTAACATCGTTCTTGTGCGTGTGGACTACCACCTTCACAAAGTGATGTGAATCTATTTTTATAAACACACCACATGAATGATATATATATATATATATAATATGTAATTTATGATCTTATGATCATTCTAGATTTCATAAACCAGCTCGGGTACCCTGGTAACCCGATAACCAAGTCGGTTATAACATGGACCGAAAGGGTGTTCCTGATCCCCAAGAGTTAGAAACTAGAACCTAGAATCATATTAAATGAAAGTGGGAAAATAATTACATGAACATTTTAAAATAAAGATAAAAAATTAGTATGAATAAAATAGAAACTTCATGGGGAGATGTGTACCATAAGTCCAACAGGTATAAACAATCCAATGTACTACAACAAAGTACCAGAAAGAAAGATAATTGCCTAAGTCCCAATAGACACAACTCTCCAATCCTAAAGATCAACAGATAGAACCACCTCCAAGTGGTTGTTTTCCCCTGATAGAACCTAGAAGGGGATAATCTACAAACATTTGAAGGCACAAGTAGGGTGTGAGCTAAAATCCCAATAGGATCTCACCAAGGATTACATAAGATATGCCACATTTAATTAACCAAATAAATATTTCAATTTTAAATAAATGGGTTTGTAATTTCAAAATCATATTTAAACAAATAATTATTTATATTTAAAATTATAGAAATACTTTAAACAAATGATTAACATTTCAATTGATGTAATTTTTCTAAAAAATAAATTAATAATACATTTCATATAAAATAGTTTATATAAATTTATAAGGAATGTAAAACATTTTTCAACAATCAATGGAATATATTTCAAATACAAACAAGAGAGTAACATGGTCATGTGAAAAAAGGTACACTAGTTAGATACTATGGGAAACCCCTCACACTCAAAGTGACTAGGAAATATGTGTATACACACATCCCTTTGAAATTAGTAAAAGGGACTTAATCACCTCATATTGGGGATGTGACGTGCTGCATTTATGTTTTGGAACATTGTAAATTATAGAGTGTTATATCAAAAACTCATTAACTACCTAAGGTTTCCATGTTATCTAGAACAAAAAAAATATGGGAAATTTATCTTAAGACTAATTAAAGTACAATTCATCCCATTATTTAGTTCAAATATGCCAATTTACCTTTAAAAACCAACTGATGGGTTTTTAATCAAAAACATGCATTTTCCAAGATAAAACCCAATGGTTTCTATCAACGTCATTTTAATCCATTTTTATCAAATACAATTTGAAAAAAAATTCACCAAATAAATTTCCACAATTTTTCATTAAACTAATTTCAAAATTTAAATTCAACAATTTAAATTTACCACTTTCCATAAATTTTACAAACACACCCCAATTCAATAGAATTGGGGATTTTCCAAATTTTATGCCAAAAATCTAATTTCAAAAATCAAATCCGACATTTCAACAGAATTGGTTTTTTAATCAAATAATTTCAATAAATTTCAATAAATTATATTAAAATCAAAAAATTAAAATTAAATTAATCAATTTAGGTTTAATTAAATTGTCCAATCAAAATGAAACCACCTACCTCAGGATCATGGGATCTCAAAACACAAATCCATAATTAGGATTCACCAATAAATAAAGGCGAAAATAAGCAACCAAGAATAAAACCTTGGTTTAGGGTCCAAATAGTGGGTATTGGGTCCAAAAATTGACACAAGGATCTACAAAACCCTAGGAAGGAAAGAGGAGAGAGTATGAGATAAAGAAAGAGAAGATAAAACCTACCGGTTAGAGATCGAATTATGTTCATCAAGATTCAATCCACTTTGGGGAGGGTTTAGAGTGGCCAAAATCGCCTCTTGGGAGCTCCCTTTGAAGAAGAAAATGTTGGGGAGTCAAAATAGGTCTATCAAGCACCTTAAATGAAGGTTTCAAGTGTTTTAAAAATAATTTTTGGATTAAAAAATCAGGTAAGCACGATTTCTTGGGAAGATCTTCACGGTTTGGACAACCCGTGTGTCGTAGATATGCCCACCTTATTTTTAGGTTCATGGTTACTAATAACTAGGTGAATGGTTTGGAAAATTGTGCACCAACCGGGTAAAAGTCCACACCCTTGGGTTGCATGGTTTTCTCTAGCAGAAGACACGGTTTGGAAAAACTGTGTGTCAACCGTGAATGGCCCAAAAATTATAAAAAATTATCCATGTTTTCACCCAAAGAAACCCCAAACAAAACCCAAACAAATCTTGATAAAAAAGAGGTTTAGTAATACCTATAAATAGTAACAGTATGTTACAACCTCCCCACCATAAAAATTTTTTCCCCAAAAAATCTATGAAGAAGCTTCCATACCAAAAAGATGAGTCATCTACTCACTCATCAGTGCCTCCCTCACTCACGTATCATGAGAATTATAAATTTGTTACCATAGAACTCAAACAAAAGGTATCATCTTCCCATGAACTACCTTGATTTCAGAATCAACTATCTTGACTAGATGTTCAGTCAAAGATAAATTAGGTTCAACCTCAAGATCACTCTAGATCATAACATTAAATGGATTAGATAGATACTTTAATTGTTGAGATACATTTAATGTATTATGTATAATTGTAATTTTTGGTGGAAGTTATAAAAGATAAGATACATTTTTCACCTTCTCTATAACCTCAAAAGGTCCCACAAAATGAGGAGAAAGCTTACCTTGCCTCTCAATCCATCAATGATCCAACTGAGGTGAAACTCTCAAGAATACATGGTCACAAGATAAGAACTCAAATGGTCTATAACGACGATCAACATAATACTTATAGTTCTTATCTATCATCAACATCCCCTGATGAGTCAACTGAATCTTTGATGTTATCTCTTTAACCAAGCTTGGTCCAACCAAGGAACTTTCACCAATCTTCGACCAACACAACAAATATCTACAAGATCAACCATAAAAGGTCTCAAAAGGAGAAATTTTAATCTTGTACTGGTAAGTATTATTATAAGAAAACTAAACCATCCCCAAGTGATCATTCCAAGCCCTACCAAAGTCAAGAACAAAATTTTTTAGCATATCCTCAAGAATTTGTATAGCTGTTTTTATCTGCCCACCTGACTATGGATGGTATTCCATACTCAAACAGATCTGAGATCCCAATACCTCCTAAATGACCCTGTAATAGAGAAAATTTAATCAATGATATCTATCAAAAACTATATTAAATGAAACTTCATGAAAATGAATAATCTCTTTCATGTGGATATTTCTTAACTCTTAAACCCTAGTTATATCACAGATGTGTATAAAGTGAGCCAATTTCATCAGCCTATAAATAAAAATCCATATAGAATTATACATTCTATAGGTATGTGAAAACCCTAAAAAAGGCCATTGAGATCTCATACCAATTCCATGTTGGGATTGGAAGTGACCGAAGAAAACGTGAAGGTTTTTGGGGCTCGACCTTGACTTTTTGGAAAGTGTAATAATGAGAGACAAAATCAGAAATTCCTCATCTCATACCTGGCCTCCAAAACTTATATTTCATGACATATAACATATTTTTGGTTTATGGGTGTACATACCACTGGGAAATATGTAAATCTCCAATAATATATTTTCTTACCACTAATGGCACAATAATCTGATTTTGATAGCATAGAATTCCCTTGGTAGAGAATGACCATTCAAGAACAGTGTCCCCAACATAAATAGAGTCTCTAATGAAAGGGGACTCATAATCTAGCTATTGATCCTAAATAATCATCTCAAGAAGAGTGGATTTAAACTGAACACTAGCCAAGGAAACCTTGGACCCTAATTCCCAAACTCCAATAGGAAACTCTACAAATAGATCCATCAAGTTTCAGTCTTCTAATAACTATTTCACTTCCTGGTCTAGAAGATTCCTACTCAAATCAAATGCTATGAAATTTCTTTTCCTCGGGGTATAGGCAATGTCAAAGTTGAATTATTGTAGGTATTCCACCTGACGCCTCTAGTGGAGATTCAAATATTTTTTACATAAGATATAACTCAAGATATCTTAGTTTGAAAACATGGTAAAACTTTCTCCAAAAAGGAATAGATTACAACTCAAAAGTGTGTGCATAACATATTTAAGTTCAAGGTCATGAGTTGTGTAATTATTCTCATGTCGAATAATCTAACGAGATCCATAAGAAATGATATCATCACCATGCGTAAGGATGTAGACCAAACATGAACTCGATGCATCACAGAAGAACACATAGCCTCTCCTAGCCTTTAGAAGATTAAAAAATATAATTTTAGTCTAAATATTTTTCATCTAAACAAAATAAATATGACATTTTTCATCCCAAGTGAACTTCTCTCCCTTCTGACATAGTGTGGTCATCAGAGAAGCCAACTTTGAAAAGTCCTTTACAAACTAGTGATAATAACCAGATAATCCCAAGAAGTCATGGGTAGGGTGTAACCTAAAATCCAAGAAGGTTCTCACTAATGATTCTATAAGATAATATACATTTATTTAACTAAATAAAGGTTTCAATTTTAAATAAACTGGTTTTTCATTTCAAAATAATATTTAAACAAATCAGGCTTTATATTTCAAATGGCGGAAATAATTTAAACGAATGCTTCACATTTCAATTTATTGAATGTTTATAAAAAAATGATTAAGAAAACATTTTACATAAAATATTTTATATAAATTCACAAGGCATGGAAAACAGTTTTCAAAAATCAATGGCGTATATTTCAAATACAAATAAGTGAGCTACATGGCCATGTGCCAAAAGGTATGACAGTTCCAGGCTACAGGAAGTCCCTCACACTCAACATGACTTAGAAATATGTTTATACATAGGCCCCTTTTAAATTGGTCAAAATGAACTCATCACCAACCTATCAGGGATATGATATGTTGTATTTATGTTTTGGAATGTTGTAAATCTTTGATTGTTATCCCAATAACTCAATAACTACCTAAGGCATGCATGTGCTCAAGTACAAAAAATATATTTGGGAATTTTATCTTAAGACTTATTATAATAAAATTAATCCCATGATCCATTTAAAATATGCCAATTTCCATTCAAAAACAAACACATGGGTTTTTAATCCAAAAACATGTTTTTCCAAGATAAAAACCAACAGTTTCTATCAAAACAATTTTAAGCCATTTTCATCAAATACAATTTGAAATAAATTTCCACAAATAAATTACCAAAATTAAATTCCAAAATTTTCCATCAAACCAATTTTACAATTTAAATTTTACTAATTTCCATCGATTTCACAAACACATCCTAATTCAATATAATTGGGGGTTTTCTTAATCTCATTCCGAAAAACTAATTTCACAAATCAAACCATCCAATTCAATGGAATTTAGTTTTAAATAAAAAAAATTGAAAGAAATTTTAAGAAATTAGATTAAAATAAAACAATTGAAATTAAATTAATCAGTTTAGGGTTAATTAAATTGTCCAATAAAAATGGAACCACTTACCTCAGGATCACGAGATCTCAAAACACAAAGCCCAAATCGGGATTCACCAACAAAGAATGATAAAAATTGAAAACCAAAAGTCAAACCTTGGTTTAAGATCCAAATAGAGGGGATTAGATCCAAAAATCAATGAAGGTATCTACAAAACCCTAGGGAGGAAAGAGGAGAGAGTTGGAGATAGAGAGCGGTAAGAGGAAACCTACCTGGTGGAGATCGGACGGCATTCATCAAGATTTGATCCACTTCCAGGAGGGTATAGAGGGTCAAAAATCACCTCTTGGGAGCTCCCCAAGAAGATAAAAGAATTGGGGGTTAAAATAGATCTATTTTTCACCTTAAATAAGGGTTTTATGTATTTTCAAAATAAATTAGGATTAAAAAATCTCATATACATGGTTTCCCTGGCAGAGCCGTACGGTTTGGACAAACTGTGTTCCCTAAACGTGCGCCCCTTATTTCTAGATGCATGGTTACTAATAAGTGTGTGTACATTTTAGAAAAATATGAACCAAACATACAAAATCACACTACCTTGGGTTGTACATTTTTCTCTAATAGGGCACACAGTTTGGGAAAATAGTGCACCAACTATGCCCAACCGTAGAATTTTCAAAAATTATCCAAGTTTTCAGCTGAAGAAACCCCAAAAAACCCAACCAAAGGTTGATAAAAATGTTTATTTATGAATACATATAAATATTAATATTATATTGCATTGTAAAATTAAAATATTACTTACCTAATTTCCATAATTATCATTAAAAAATGGAAACGTTACTCATGTATGGGTACGGCCTACCATATCCATGGTCATAACATACTCCATTTCAGAAAAACATATTTTATGATTGGTATTAAAAGTATAATTGATGAAAAAATATGATAATTATTTTTTTATTATTATTCTAGATATGAAGGAAATATATAATATTCAAAAAAACAAGAACATTCATGACAAATCATGAATGAGAAAACAAGAAAATTAACAGCTAAAACAATTAAAATAATGAAAAATTATTAACAAATGGGTGATAAGATGTTATAAAAGTATTATATATTATATTATAAATATTAATATGGTTTTTTTATAAGTTAATGACATGTTTAAACCCATTTTACATGAGGTTAAGGAATGGTCAACTGAAAATAAGTGTGAGGTAGGGGATTTCATTTTAATTTACATTATATCAAGAATTATTTGTTATTATGAACCAATTCACTTTTATGTGGTGTATATACTACCCCTTGGACATATAAAATCAAAATTAATTCATAATTCATGATATTTTATGTTCACTTTGAATCATTTCATCTAAGAGGATTTAACTTTAAAATACCAAGTGGTAAAAGTTATTATACAATCTCACTTTATTTTTTATTGTTAACTTTATCCTTAAAAATCATTTTCTTATAATAATTTTTCATTGTAAATTACATTTATATTAGATATCCATATTATTTAATGATGGATATGATTATGGCCTAAATTTTATACCATTTTAACAAAAAGTGTTTACTTTGAATGTTATTTGATTAACTGTGGAAATATTTATAAATATGTATCCTTTACTCAATATAGAAATTTGATGACAAAGCACATTGATTCATGAAATTAAATCCATTATTTAATATATGATTAATTCTTTAGAAATTCAGACATGGGTGGTGTCTAGTTATAGTTATCCCCTTGATGCATCAATGGGTCTCATGAGACAAACCAGTTGGCCAAATGAGATGGGTTTTTACAAAAAGGTTTTAAAGTTTCTTGAGGATAGATCATGACGGTAGATGTATTATGTTCCTAATACATGATGTCCAATAATTTATCGTTTCATTCATTGATAATTTAGTTATTTTTATTGTCCATGATATTTTTTCTTTGATATTATCTTTGGATTAATCTAATTCTCATTTACTAATTAAATTGCATGTGTTTTTAGTTATTTACCTTTCCATATTGATTATGTCATATCTTATCATGAGAGTAAAGTTATTTAAATGGAATTTATGTTCAGTTATTAACCTTTCCATAATGATTATGCTTATTGAATCATGATATCTTTTATTCTACTTAACTCTTACTGAGTATTTAAGCTCACCCTTATTTTGTTTCCTTTCCCCAAAATATGAAGAAGATATCTTTGAATGAGTTTTAAAAGAATGAAGTTCATTTTATTTTTTTATGTATTATGTCTTATTTTATATTCCCAGTATAAATTGAGTATCATGTATGTATTTGGTTCTCGAAAATTTCTAAAATGATCGGTCTTTCAGGATTTGACCCTTTGTATTTATTCCAATGTAATAAAACAAACACCAGCTCTTGGTTACTAGAGTTGGGGTAATTAAATTTATCTCCAATGAATATGTTAGATATATCCATTTGTAAATGAAATCAACCACCCTTTCATTCTATCACTGTTTGTAGTTGGAGAGTCCATGGATGCTTGTCTTCCCCAATGTTGAATTAGACTCATAAATAAATTTTTAGTGGAGATTTTATAAAATGGTGATATACATGATTTTTAAGTTTCTATACCATAAAAATTTAGGGCCCACTAGTGTTTTAATAAATAAAATAATCTTGGTGTCTCCTATTTCTCCTAATACCCTAATATAGGACCACACCAAGAGGTAAAATGGGTGAGATGTTTCTCTGAGTTTCCCATACCATTAAAGTATGAGAAGTTAATATTTCTAAATATTAGTGATGGATTTAAATCCCACTAATTAGGTTATGAATTATTCTCAGGTTTTACAAGATAATGTCAAGATTATAGATCCTCTAACCAAGTGATGGTGACATCAAGTTTCTCAACTTGTGATGGAACTCCTTGAAATGGTATCTTTCTTTGATGTCTTACCTGAACCAAATATTTTTTTTGGTTTAGGAGAAAAAATTATTATAGATCCACTATATATTTCATTAATCAAATGGTATATTGTTTTATCCCACTAATATTGTGTCTTAAGACTATCCTTATGGGTTGAGTAATTTCTTCTTTCCAAGGTAAATCATCAAATGAAGTCAAGGCCTCAACCAGTAGATCGTCATCATTAGGTAGATTCCTTTTTATCAACGTGACATTAATATATCAAATATTTTCATTTTATTGCCTCAACTTGGTGATTTTATCATTAGAAAAAAAGCTTCAATGATTTCAAGAGTATAAGTCAATGCCCTTTTCTTTATTATTAGTATGCCAGGATGATGGTAATGTAGTTCTGGTGGAGACATTAGTTCTTGAACTTTACTTCAATATTAGGTGTTAACTACATATTTATGTGTCTTTAATCATGGATTTTCTTTCAATGACAGATCATCCATACCTAATTCATTGCTACATTACATTTTAAGGTATCAATGACCCCAGTTGTGATGGAATTAATCAATGAAAATCCATCAACAATTATATTTAAATCCATTTATATTAAATATATGGACTCATCAACCTTATAATCATTATTTAATTCATCATCACAATACATCCTTGAGTTTGATTAGTGTAATATACTTATAGTTTTTCATACCTCTTGGAATTTTTCTTTATTATCCCAACATATTTTCCAGAATTTAGAAATAGATTCTTTATAGCATTCGATCCAAAGAAAATATGCTTTAGAACCCATAAATTGTGTAATTGGAGGTAGTTTTAGTTGGATAGATAGTTTCAAGACCACTCACAATAATGTGAACACAAATTTTCTTAGAGGTGGTGTCTTAGAAATTGGGGTTTTCATTTTCTCAATTGTCACCATAAGATATAGTGGTTGGGAAAAAATGATTCAACCAAGTGAATCCATATCTATTGGATTTATTCCTTTGAAAATATTATGGTAACCTTTAAAACTTCTCATGATATTATCCTATTGAGTATCGAATGTAAGGTGTCTTCCACTAGGGGTTCCCCTGGCCTGATTAATGATGGACAAAAAGAAACTATTATAGGTTATAGCTTTGAAAAAATGCATTCTGACCAATGTGGGGTTATAAAATCATCCAATTCATAGGATACCCTATATAAAAGTTTGTTAATTTCTTTATATCACCAGGAATCCTACTATTCAGCTTGGTATATGGGGTACTATTAATGACTGAGTCAAACAACTCCATTTTGCCTCATGTTTAAAGTGCCTCAAATTATGATTATGTTACATGTTGTGATAGGTAGACAATCTAAATTTGGAGTAATATATGGGCTCTCGGGCCCCCATGGTAATGGATGAGAGAAGATAAGTGCATATTAACATGCATCCCCCAACCCCTATACAAGGGGGAAGTTTATTCAATGATTTTATGGGTAGGACTAAGGCTATCCAAATAGAAATGTTAGAGGAATTTACATTATTTTTTATAATTAAGGTTATATGTTGCTAAAATATTATCAATTAAACCTAATTAATTTTATCATAGATATTTTTGATGTGATAGATATACCCAACATATAAAATTTTTCATGAATTAACATAGTTGAATGTATCCCACTTGTTATGTCAAGGGAACGATAAACATTCCTCTTTTAATAACCTAATAATTGTGTACAGTGGGTGGATTAAGGCTAGTATAAAATTATTATTTTTACCTTGGCTGGTTCTTCCCATATTTTTTAATATCAGTATTATTACCAATAAATGGAACATCATAGTTCTCCAACCAAATGGGTTATTTTCTAAACACTTCATCAAATTGGATTGTATCACTCTGTGAATCTTCACCTTCTACCAAGAATAAGATATCTATTAGAGGTACTAATTTTATGCATTTTATGATTAGGATGGACCTTCACTAGTCACTAGTGCGGTTTCTGATTATTCCAGCTCAAATTTCATGGGAATATATTGATAAGAGTGTCTTTATAGTAACTATTATACCCATTGGATTTAGAGTGGGAACTTCTACCAGGTTTGGTATGGGGTATTTTTAGTTTATTCTCAGGGTTTGGATTCTTGATGTTGTTGGCATAGATCCCAACTCCTAGAACCCAAATTAACATTTAATGGAAGGATAAATCTAAGTTTTCATATAGATATAATTATAAAGGGTCTTGGTGATGTAATGTTTCTCCCCCTATGGTATGATCAACCCCATAAACAATGGGATATACTCTAAGGCCTGGGGTGTAGGGACATTGAGGGTTTTCCATTGAATTTTATTTAGTTGGGATTTAATGGAAGGAAGTACATTTATCTTTTAATTCATTTTATACATGGACCTATAAAGATTATTTTCTTCCCTAACTAGGTGACTTAATCATCACCAAGAAGACCTATAGATCGGTAGGTATATTTATCATGGGGTAGACCCCTGTAGTTTTTTTCTATATTACTATGGGTAGGACCTCTATGGTGGTTGATTTATTAACTATGGGAGAAATATATGGGATTTGGTTATGATGAAATTTTGAGGGAATATTTTTTGGTATATTATATTATTATGGGAAGGCACTATGGATTTTAGATTCCCTCAAAAGGGGTTTTGGTTGGTGGAACCACTAAATTGTGTTTAGATAATGACTAAAGACTTTGACCCACTGTGAACATGAACACTCCTTGAATCACTATAAAAAATATATAGAATAATATAGAGTATCTTAATAGTAAAAATTTAATTGACCACACCTTGGATGGTGGGGAATTCCTACACCTAACTAGACCCCATTCTCAGTACATGATGTATAATTTTCTTAAAGGGGACTCTTGAATTATTGGGATTCTGCAGCGATGATGATGGTTAGGATTGGTATGATCCCTTTAGGGTGACTCAAGTTTGGAATCTTAGACATTCAGTTTATCGACATAATCCTCCATTTAAGGAAGTAAAACATTATCTCATTCACAGGAGATACTCCTAAAAAAATTATGGTCGTAATGAGGTCCACTGACACTCTATTACAATCTAAAGTGGTGTCAACCTCTTCAATTTCATCTCCTTTGAGCACTCCTAGGTTTTCAAGAATGTTTTGATTATTACTTACTAATAATATTCTCACACCAATGTATTCACCATTTATCAGTGAGGATAATTTGTTAGGGAAGAAAGTGTTGGTTTCCCATTGCTAAGGTGGTCACAATAGCATTAATATATGTGTACTATATTTCCACATAGTGGTTCTGAGATTTTCGTTCCTTGCTTTCCACTACACTACCCCCGAACTGATTGAGGATCACAAATATTAATTTTCCATTAGTGGTAACATTGACTTGGATTCCTCAAGCACCATATGTAAATACCCTGACCCTAGTATCCTTGAGATGGTGGTTACTTTATTATATTGGAACTAGATATAATCAATCGCAACCCAAAGGATTGAATAGTTTATTAGTCTTAGTAAACTAGATGCATGCTTGAAATTTACATTACATTTTAAAAACATAAAATTCAAAAAGTTTTTCTCTGATAATTCC
Organism: Viscum album; assembly: GCA_963277665.1. NCBI lineage: Eukaryota > Viridiplantae > Streptophyta > Magnoliopsida > Santalales > Viscaceae > Viscum > Viscum album. The sequence goes on from OY728164.1 coordinate 211,974,373, forward strand.
ATTATTCCTCTTATTATATCCCTTTATATCAATCACAAAACACTTCTTAGTATCCTGGGGAAAATAAGACATAATAAAGGGGTGAGCTAAGATGCTCAATAATGGGATGCATACAGTGGAATATATCATGAATAAATAATCTGAATCAATATGTAAAGTTAAATAACTAAAACATGTTCCATTAAAACAATAACTTCAGCATAATATGGAAGGAATAAATGATGATAAAATAATTCCATATAAATAATCACATGATCTTAAAACTTAATTGTGGATATTTAAACTAATCTAATAACCACATGGGACATTAATAACTAATATTATAATAAGGAAATTCATAATTCTAAACATCATAATCATACCTTCAAGGCCTCGTTCCAATATTCCTTACATAAATTGGTAAGGCCTTAGCTAAAAACACAATCTAGTTTGTCTCATGAGACCTACTGATGCATTAAGGGGATATAGAAGGCCCCAACCATCACTTACCAAGTATAATGAATTCAACTTTTGAAAGGGGTGAAACATAATCAACATAAACATTCATATTCAAAACTATCATATGAAATGTTAATATTTTCTTCAATTAATAAATATAATCATAAACCATTTAGAGTAATATGGTGAATAGAATCAAAATAGTACATCTCCAATCTAACTGATCATAAACCATAAAAATAAATAATAAGGATGTTATCAATAAAATATATACCCAGTGGATTATAATTAAATTAAATATTTGTTGTCATTAATGAATATAAATACCATAAAAATTCCATTAAAATTATTCTTTAGGAAAATATCCTTTTTAATTTTAAAATCACTTTTGAAATCTAAAAAAAGAATATTAGGAAAAATAATTTATTTGAAAATAACCTTGTAAAATTTTAAAGGAATCTTAAAAGTAATGATTGTTCACGTTGGTGGTAAATTTCATACATGTCAAGTATGTTAAAACAAATATTCCTTTTTCATTTTTGCTAAAAAATCATAAATTACCTTGTTCAAAAAATGATAGGAAGATTCATTTTAAAACATTTTTAAAAATAAAATCATTAGTAAAATAACTTTAAAAATCATTAGTAAAATTTTAAAAACATTTTTTAATATATTTTCATAAAACATGGACATGGAAGAGAAAATTATTTTCAACTGAAAAGAGAAATAAAATTGAGTTTTCTAAATATAATTTTATCAATCATTTTAAGTACCAAAGAGATCAAAATGGTGTTATTACTTGAAAAGTTAATGAATAACCATAGGATAAAACAATCATGTGTTTATTGAGTGATATATCATAATATTTCATATTTTTAAATTTAATCATAAATAATCCTGATAAATGATGAGATTATAAATTAAACCCTTACCACTTTGGTAACTTTTGAATCATAATCCCCATGAAAAAATAACTTCAAATGAAACTTTAAATAAGATTTATATAAATGGATTCATGATATAACATATCAAATTGGTATTATATATAGCACACAAAATAATTAAGTGTTGAATATGCCATATGTCTCATGGGAGTAAAAACAAGACGAGAAACTCTTACCTCAGGTTCGACTTACTTCGTATGTATATGAACCATTTGTATAATAAATAGAGTTTTATTATAAATATATTAAATAAAAATAATAATACATATAATACCATATATTACTCACTTATAGTCTTTTATCACCCATTTATTAATAATTCTTTGTTAAAATCATTTTTTCGGGTGATAATTGCTTCATTTTTCATGTATGTTTTGGTTATGTAATATTGGTACTTCAAATTTTAGCATGGTTTAATCATCTAAAAATTTATAAAAATTTTATAAATATCATATGAATTCATTATATATGTATTTAGATTAATCCGTAAAAGTAATATATATATATATATATATATATAATTAAACTGTTCATGGAGACGGTAGGTCGTACGTATGCATGAATGTTGTTTCCATTTTCTCAACGGGTTGAAAGAAAGGAAAATAAATATTAAATAAACTTTAAAAAATTATTATTATGTTATATATATCATTCATATTAATAAAATATATACTTATTACTATTCATATAAGAATAAAATGAAAAACATTTCACATTGCTACGTGGTGGTGGTAGTCCACACGTATGCATGGGAAACATTATTGTTTTCCAATGGATTGGAAGGTAATAAGTAAGATATTATGTTATATTTATAAAATTATTATTATTAAATAAATATCATTTATATTTATTAACTTTATCTTTACTACCTTCTATGTAAAGTGTAAGTGAAAAATAAATTACATCGCTTTGCGAGGCAGTACTATGTCGTACACACAAGCAACATTATCGTATCCCCATCTGGAATGGATAGTAAGAACTTATATGTTATATAATAATTAAATAAGTATAAAAATTTAATAAATATCATATAAATACGTTATATTAATCATTATATAAAGCCTTTAAAGGTGGTGATGCAAAAATAATTACATCGGTTTGCGAGATAGTAGTTCCTCGTACACACCATCGGCAGTTTTATTTTCCGTCTGAATAAAGTGGAGATAGATATAGTTTATGCCACTAGAATAATAAAATATAATTTTATATTATATAATTTTGTTATTATGTTATCATATTTGAAGAATATTTTGAAGAGGTGGAAGAATAAATAAAACAAATATGCGCGTTAAGAATTTTACTTCTTCTTTGGAGAACTGCTTTAGGTTTATACCTAAATAATTATTAAGAGGGTTTTATATTCAAAATAAGGAATCTAGGATGTGGGTAATAATGTAAGTAATATATTTTTTCTTTAATTTTTTAAACTAAATTAATTTTTAACTATGAACAGGGGAGGATAGGTGGTGGCCTTTTATAAGTGGGGAAGAGGACACACATAGAATTTTTGAAAAGAATAAATGTTACCCAAATTTTTCACATTAAAAAAAGGCTCTAAAAAGGTTCATTATAGAACATTATATGTTAAAATTTCTAAATATGTCCATAAAATGTGTTTTAAACATGTTTCTAGGTTATTTTACGCCCTATCTTTTTAGTTTAATCACCCGGTAAACCTGTTTTAACCCTAACCGTGGGAAATAATTTTTACTAATTTCACTATTAATTATGACAAAAAGATTAATTTGAACATATTATTTAATATAAATTATTATTATTATTATAAATATAAAATAGCTTTTTCAAAATTAAATTCACAAAATTAACGAAATCCAATTTAAAATTGAACCCACAAAAACATTGAAAAAAAACTTTTTCCAAATAAAAAAATTCAAAAGTTTAAAAAAATTATATAAATATTCAATATAAAATTGAATAAAATGAACTAAATTAGTTAAATGGTAATATAATTTTATAAATTTTACTTTAAAACCGATTTAAATTATAATTTTAATTTGTAAATAATTTATACAAGAAGGAGTTTTTCAATAAAAATTATAATTATTTACTATCCATAAAAAAATTAATATTTTTAGAAAATTATAAAAAAAATAACCCAAAGATAATTTTGACATGTATATTTAAAAAATTAAGTTTATTTTCTCAAATAAAGTTTCAAAAATTTATAAAAACTAATTTTAAATTATTACTGAAAAGTGTGACTAAACCACCTTTTATAAAAATAAAAATTTTCAGAAAATTTTTATTTTTATTTCAAATATATATTAATTTATTTATAATAAATATATTTCCATTGAATTTATTTTATACATTTTTAAACCATAAAATTTTCATAATTTAGTTATTCATATTCATACATTCTAACTTAATAGTTGGGTTATAATTTTCATGTTTAAATAATAATAATTTAATAGAGTATCATGTTTTGTTTAAACCTAGTGATGTATGCATATTGAGATATTTAAGGGATTGAATTTATTTAAAATGAAATATATCATAAAGTATCTGGGTGTTAAATTATCTTCTAAGATTGGTATTTCATGTCATATATACTATCCAACATGATGGTACTCTTTTAAAATATTAGGGTGTTACATTCTACCCCATAAATAAATTGAATCCTCTCAAATTAATCATGATCTAGATAATAAAGGGTTTGACATTTGAAAATGATTTTTTTAAACACGCATCATAAAAAGGGTTAACAAAACATCCTCTTGATAAGAGAGAAAGGAAAGTATAAAGTTCATCTGGAATAACACATAACTAGGTTTCTAAATGGGGTAACATTTGTAAAAAGAGATGATATGGACATGGAATAAAATCATAAATAATTATAAAGAGTGATAGAGATCATTGATCAAAATAATTTTACTTATTATGAGAAATTGAAAAACCAAAAAACCATAAACTTTTTATGGGTGTAAATTCTATCAGTTCATTAGATACAAAGGTAATAGAATCACATTTTTGTTTTAAGAATATTTTCTTGGATATGAGGTATTATTTTACTATTATGATAAAGAACACCAAAAAATTTACATACAATTTTATCCTTTGGTTCAAATTAAATCAATTTACACTTCATTTATTACTCTAAAAAATAAATATCCAAGAAAAATTTTTTTTCCTGAATCGCCAAAATTAAATTTTAACAGATCATAAGATCCATAAATAATTAATAATATATTCCTCATATCTTTAATAAAACAAAAATTGTTAGAACAAGTTTCCAAATATAATACAATAATCACTAATACATCAATATTAACTCCTAAAATTCAAATTAGTTCATTTCAAAAATGGGTAACCTTAAGAATCTTCTTAAACATGTCTGAACAAATTCAAAGTCCAAAAATTTAGAAGGAAGGATACTAAATAAACATTATATTCTCTATAAAATATTAAGTGTCTCTTAATTTCACATTCCAAATATGTGAATACCTTGATTACTATAAAATCATGATGAAAACATTCATTTTTCCAAAAATAAAATCTCAGGTTGTTGAATATATTCCATAAATCCAAACATGTATTAAACTCTAGAAAATATAACATAAACCATAAAATAACTAAACAATTTCAATTTCACCAATACTACCCCATTAACATAACTTTATAATTATTATCTCATCATAGAGAACATATTAAGGTTTACCTTCCCTTAATAATTTGTTTTCAAAAAAGATAAACTTTCCACTGAACCACTTTTATTAGTACCATTAAATATGTGTCTTAAAATATTTAATGAAAAACTATTGTACTACAATACTTATATGTTTTCATAATATCATTGACAAAATACTTCTACAATATAATTCATGAATCCAAATACACAAGCATTTTAATCATTCTACTTTGGTTATATTAATAACATAATCGTTACCTTGATCCCTTAGGTTTTTCAGAGGTATATTCCCTTGATTCTTAGGGAATTTTTTTGTGTAGTTCCTCATATCCTTAAATTTAAAGCATTGAACATTAGAAACTTATTTCTTTCCCTTTAAATCATGATCATGGTGTCCTTTCTCTCTGCACTTATATAAAACTCATATTCCCTTCAAGAAAGTATCAGGGTGTTTCTTTCCATAATTATCACATGTGGTAAAACTTCTATTTCTCTTTATCCCTTTATCCTTATTTTTATCTATCATCCTATTCTTCTCTTACTTCCTTTAGAATACAAGATACTTAGAGAATTATTTATTGGTCTTGATATCACATGATACTATGTACTCTTATGATGGGAATTTTTTGGGAGACTAGTTCCCTTCTAATAATTTTATTTCACCCATTAAAGAAACAGTAAATATTGCTCTTTAGATTATGTACATAGTCCATAGCATTCCTTGATAACCTTGTAAAGTTTTATTCCTACTTAGCAACATTTTTCTTCCTTTTGTATTAAACTCTGAAATTATCTCTCTATATCTTCTCATTTATTGTGAGGAATATTATTTTCCAATAATTTTAAATTAAAATACCTCCATTCGATGCTTTCTATTTATTCTTTAACCATAGTGTTTTGAATCAATAACCACAATTGATCTGCATATTTTGAGATATGATAAACTACCATAAAAATATTATCCCTTTAATTATTACCCAAACTGAGAAATATATTCTCTAAGGAACATATCCATTGATAAACTACAAATTATTTTTTAGTCCCATTGAATGATAGAGTTTGCTAATATAGCAAGTGGTATAACATGTTGTCCCATATTATAGATTTGCAGGCTTCACCATACAGGCAAGGTTATTTCTTATAACCTAAGTCAGCTTCACCAATATGGTATAATTTGGTCAGTTTCAACTACAGCTCTAGAACCAAATTCATTATCTTTCCCAAAAGTTAAATAACTACATGGAGTATGTGCATTGATACGGCTCCCATTCCTTTACCAATATGAAATTTATAAATAATTACATACACTATATTAAATCATAACATTATAAAACATAATGTATAATTCCAAAACTAGTGATACACTTAGCATAAATTCATAATTTTATACATGAATAATCTCATAATCAAAAACATTGCTTCTTTGGTAAAGTTTTGAAATAATAAAATATTTTCAAATCCTTTATAATGGTTTGTTAAGAAAATGTGAATAAATCAAATCATATCCCTTGGGAGTGTCAAATTTGTGCACAATAAGGCTCATTATTATGTACCAAGTAACGCTCGAGTCAAGATCAATGTTCATTTTTTAGATTTATTTCCCCTATGTACATTTCTTCTATAACCACATCCACTTGTAGTATCTAGATAGGGATTTATTTCAAGTTAAACCACATAATCTCTACTTTACCAAAATATTAGGATATTATCCTATACTTATACTTATCCTTAAATTCATTCATAGGGTTATATTCCCTAATTTATGTTTCCCTTAATCTAGTTCCCAAGGTTTCTATTAAAATTTATCTAATACAAACTGTAAATACCCTCACCCTAGTAGCCCAGAGCCAGTGGTTACTTTATTACACTCGCACTAGATACAAGAAATCACATCCCAAAGTACTAAATAGTTTAATAGTATTGGTAAATTAGATACATACTTGAAATCTAAATTACATTTTAAATATATAAATTACAAAAAAATTGATAATGTTATTATTCCTCTTAGTATATCCCTATATATCAATCACAAAACACTTCCTTGTATCCTGTGGAAAATAAAACATAAGAAAGGGGTAAGCTTAAATGATCTTCATGGGTATGTATATATTTAAAGCTATCAGGAATAAATAAGAATAATAAATATGGAAATGTAAATAACTAAAACACATTCCATTTAAATAATAACATGATCATAATATGGCAGGAATAAATAATGGTCAAATAATACCATATAAATAATCACATGAGCTTAAAACTTAACAATGGATATTATAGCTAATCAAATAATCACATGAAACATCAATAATTTATCTCATAATTATGTAATTAATAATTTTATACATCATAAATATACTTTCAATTCCTCATTCCAATACATATTACATAAATGGGTATAGCCTTAACCAAAAACCCAAGCTAGTATGTCTCATGAGACCTACTGCTGTATCGAGGGGCTACAACTTTCTCTTCCCATCATGTACAAATTACAATGAATTATTCATATGAAAACGGTGAAACATAATGAATATAAACATTTGTATTGAAAAACTATCATACAAAAAGTTAATACATTCCTCAATCAATAAACATAATCATAAACCATTCAGAATAATATGGTGAATGGTATCAAAATAATATATCCCCAGTCAAACTACTCATAAACCATATAGAGAGAGAATAAGGATGTTATCAATAAAACATATCCTTCATGTATTATAATTAAAATAAATATTTTTTTATTGATGGATAGAAATACTATAATAATTCCATTAAAAATATTCTTGAGTAAAATATCCATTTCACTTTAAAAATCACTTTCTAAAACAAAAAATTTCCAGAATATTATGAAAAAAGTATTCTTTAAAAGAAACCTTTAAAAATTGTAAATTAAGCTTTAAATCAATTATTATTCATGTATATGGGAAATTCTATACATTCCAAGTATGTTTAAAAAATATTCCTCCAACATTTTTGGTAAAAATAAAAAAAGTACCTTTTTCAGAAAATGACATGAAGATTCTTTTTAAAAAAATTTATAAAAATACAATCATGGGTAAAAATTAATTTAATAAATAATTAATATAATTTTAAAAACATTTTTGAAAATGTTTTTAGAAAATATGGACAAAGAAGAGAAAAGTATTTTTGACCAAAAAGAGAAATAAAGTTGGATTTTCTAAAAAACATTTTCTTAATGATTTTAAGTACCAAAGAGAATAAAATGGTACTATTACTATAAAAGTATATGAATTACCATAGAAAAATAAAATTCATTATTTCTTTTTAGTGATATATAAAAATATTTCCTCATTGAAAATTTAATCATTAAATATCCTGATAAATAATGAGATTGAAAAGTAAACCCTTACCACTTTAATAACATTTGAATCATAAGCCCCATGAAATAAATAACTTCAAATGAAACTTTAAATCTATTTATATAAATGGATTCATGATATAAAATATCAAAGGGGAAGTATGTACATAACAAAAAAGAACTAAGTGGTGAATATGGTATATGTCTCATTGGAGTAAAAGTGAGACGATAAACCCAAAACTCATGTTCGTTTTCCTTCGTATGTGTATGAAGATCCTGTAAAATAAATATATGTTTATAATAAATATATTAAATAAAAATTCTCATATATATTATAACAGTTTTGGTTGTTGGAGGTGTTCAAGGGAAGTTTTGAGTGTTTTTTTTGAAGTTGGAGGTGCAGCAGAACCGTTGTAGGAAATAAATGTCATGTCGGTGTATTACATGACGTGAAAGTTGGTTTCACATATTGAATAGGGTTAGTTCATGAAATGTATATTTTTTGGGTTAACTAATAAAAAGGTGACACATTTTTCAGTCACTACTGGAAAACTAACCTTTACCAACGGTTTGGAACCGTTGGTATAGGCCTCCAAACCGTTGGTATAGCCTATACCAACGGTTTGGAGAACCATATACAAGTAAGCCATTTGGATAGGTCTATACCAACGGTTTTTGGAAAACCATTGGTATAGACCTATACCAATGGTTTTGGAAACCGTTGGTATAGGTAATATGAAATCTATACCAACGGTAATGGAACCGTTGGTATATAAATTCCAAAAATAAAACATCCGCTGGGATTTGATCCCAGGACCCCTCGTTTATAATCGAATGACTTAACCACTAAGCTAACATCACTTTTTTAAACATAATTTCATAAATATATATATGTATTATCATAATTATTTAAAATTTTGATTTATATAATGTTCTCCGTTAGTAGATCTGGAAAAAAATCAAAGAACCTATCCCAACGGTTTTGAAAACCGTTGGGATAGGTTAGGGGTGGGTTGAATTCTTTTGGACAAATGTTGAATTTTTGGGTGGTTTTTCCCAACGGTTTTGGTGAACCATTGGGAAAGGCCACTCTTTCCCAATGGTTCACCAAAACCGTTGGGAAAGAGTCTCAAAAGACACCCTTTCCCAACGGTTTTGGTGAACCGTTGGGAAAGGTCACTCTTTCCCAACGGTTTTGGTGAACCGTTGGGAAAGAGTCTCAAAACACACCCTTTCCCAACGGTTTAGCATAAACCATTGGGAAAGGGTCACTCTTTCCCAACGGTTTGGTAAACCGTTGGGAAAGGTGGGGAAATCTATGGATTTCCCAACAGTTTTGGTGAACCGTTGGGAAATGGTAGCTATACCAACGGTTTTTACAAACCATTGGTATAGAAGTGTTGGGAAAGATCATCTTTCCAGTAGTGAGTGGAACCCAGAATCTGAGGATTACATGATGTGAAAGGGATTTAAAAATCATGTAATTCCATGATGTTGTATAATTTTAAAGGTTTTAGATGCTCAATTTATTTCTAAAACCATATGGTAGTGGATATTTTCTCATTCCGGATAGTCCATATACACCTTCCTTGATAATTATAGATTCCTTTAAATGGGGGTTGATTCCAAGATTCCCATCTTTGATTTGTGGTGGGTTATCCTCTCATTATCATCTATTTTCTTCTATTCTTCTCCAGGGTTTCACTATAGTGGTACAGTTTGTTTTGGGTTGTTTGGATGGGATTCTTTTTTATGATATTTAGTTATTTTGTAGGTTGATCAATGTTTTATCATGGTGCAGTTTTGTTTGCGGGTATTATTCTTTGCCCTGCAGTGCGCAGGGAGTCAAAAAAGCTTCTTTGACTTAGGAATTCCCTCGTTTATCCTTATTATGTATCATAAAAGAGGGGTTTACTTTTTTTGATCTATTTATTATGGTTTTTCTAGATTAATCAAATATAAATAATTGGTTAATTAAATTGAAAGGGGAAATGGATTTTTTCACATGCTTTTATAGCTTTGATATTATTTGTGATATTGTGATTGTATGGGCTTGATGTCCTACTGTAAATTATGGTTGTTAGGGGATTTTTTTGTGGTAGATATATGTTTTATGATTGATTCTTTGGTTGTGATTGTTGTGATATCACCCTAAAATATAAATTGATTAACCACTTTTATTTGGATAATGAAATATTTTCCCCAAGATTTTTTTCTTGTGTGATAATACCCATAAAATAAAGTGTAATGTGATAAAAAACCATTTCTAAATATGTAAAAATGATATTGATGAGTTGTGATGTGTGTTTATTCTTATGGGATGGAAATGTGTGGTTTCAATGTGGTTTGGGGAGATATGCGGTTTTTTTGTCTATGTTTTTGGGACAACGAGGAGGTTGTTTGTTTAGAAGTGCTTTTGGGGAAATGAGGTGATAGTTTGTGGGTCATGATTTTGAGGTGGATAGGTGAATTAATGATGATATGATTGTAAAATGTGGTTTTGTTATTATATATACCTGAGTAGTGATGGAATAAATGAATTTTTAATAATATTTGAAATGGCATGGGTTGGTTTGGTTAACGGGGTGGAAATTTTTCAATAGAAATTTTAATGATGGGTTGTTTTGTTAAATATGGTTAATGATAAATAATAAAATGAATATACGTTAAATGTGGATTAAATATTAATACAATTATCAGGGATCTTCAGCTTCTAAAATGAATATTTCATAAACTAATAAATGCATTGAAGGTGGAAGCAAAGGTGACGGTGTTGTGAGTTTGTTGTTTATTTGAGAACCCATAGGTTGGGATTGATTTTTTATACTATATATATATACTTGTAATTTTATTTTTATTTCTATATAAACCCCACCCACATTGAGAACTATACGTCGAAGGCCCATATAGTCATGTGGGGTGCGTCTTTTTCAACATCCTAGTGGGAGGATGGATGGCTAGACACCCGCTCTTCCATGCTCCCTCTTCCAGGAAATGATGGCCCAAGATTATTTGGGAAGGATGTGATGAGATGTGATATCCCATGTGTCTTCGGGGTGAGTTTTTATGTGGTGTCCCAGGTGTCTTTGAGATGAGTTGTGATGTGGTGTCCCAGGTCTCTTCAGGATGAGTTTTGATATGGTATCCCAGGTGTCTTTGGGATGAGATGTGATTTTTTTTTGATGCCCAGGTGTGTGTGGGAGAGATGCACTATGAGGCCATGGTTTGTTCAAGAATAATGTGTTATGAGGCCCAGGTGTGTGTTGGCAGGATGTATTGTGAGGCCTAGTTGTGTGCGAGAGGGATAGGTTGTAAGGCCTAGATGTGCGCCATAGGGATGTGATGTGGTATATTTGGAAGAGGTGGGAGCACCAAGACGTCTTCCATTGGGGTGTGAGAGAGTCTAATTAGTGTAAAAGTGGTATGGGGTACCCCATCATCAATTTGATTCCTATTACATTATATTACATGGTTTGTGTTATTTGGTGAGTGTGCCTTGGTGAGGTTAGGGTGATTAGTATACTTGTTTAGGTTTTTTTTTGGTTCTGTTGTTTTCTCACAGGTGAATTGGTATGCTTATTTCACATGTGTACTAGAGAATTTGGATTTACTACTGAGTATAATTGTATGCTCACCCTACATATATAAAAAAATCAGGTTTTTAAGCGGGTTTTATAGACCGTATTGGACCTTACTTGCTTGGATCCTTGATAATTGTTATGTCGATGCTTTAGATTTGCTTTTGGGTATTTAATTTGAAGAATTTTATATGTATCAATTCTATTTATACATGGATGTGGGATAGTTTGGGTTTATATTTTATATTATTTCTTGTAGTTGTTTCTAAATGATTCATTCTATCTCTTGATCTTGTTTCTTAAAAAGTGTAATACCTCCCATGTTGTGAGATTTGTACACCCTTAGTGTTAGTCTCTAACCCAGGTCCTAATAGATGTGGTAATTGGAGGTCATTATTTATCTCCCCACATTGATGTATCTTTGGAGGTAGGGTCCCATACACTTAAAGTATTTTATCCCTTATTTATTATCAATTCTTTGTTAAAATCACTGTTTTGGGTGATAATTGCTCTGTTTTTCAAGTATGTTTTGGTTCAGTAATTTTATTCCTTTTACTTTGATCATTATTACATAATATATATAATTTTAACCATGATATAAATATCATATATGTTTATTATATATTTATTTATAGAAATCTATAAAATTTAGATATATAAAATGGATTATGTCGTTCATGAAGATGGTAAGCCTTACATATGCATCAATGTTGTTTCCATTTTCTCGATGGGTGGAAATAATGGAAAATAAATATTAATTAACCTTTCCAAAATCATTTTTATTATATATATATATATATAATTTATATTAATAAAATCCATCCTTATTACCATCCATGTAAAAATAAATTGAGAAACATTTCATATCCCTATGTGAAGGCGGTGGTCCACACATACACATGACCGACATTATTGTTTTCAAAAGGATTGGAAGGTAAGAAATTATATGTGATATTATATTTTAATAATTATGGTTAGGTAATAAATAAAACATATATTTATTAAATTTAAAATTAGTACATTCCATTTAAATTGTAAGTGAAAAATGAATCACATCACTTCGCGGTGAGGTAGTCCGCCATAAACATGAGTGAAGTTATGGTATCCCCACACAGAACAGAAAGTAAGAATTTATTTGTGATATAATAATTAAAAAAATATATTAATTTCCTATATATAATTTATATAAATTAAATCTTTCATTATATACATCCTTGGAAGGTGTTGATGGAAAAAAATTACATCGGTTCGCGAGGCGGTAGTCTATCGTAGACACGATCGATAGTTTCTTTTTCCATTTGATGAACGTGGAGATAGATATAGCTTATGAAATTAACATAATAAAATATATTTATAGATTAGATAATATTTTTATTATACTATTATAATTTAATAATATTTTATTGGGTTTTAAGTATAAATAAAATAAATATGCATGTTAATAATTTTACCTCTACTTCATTGAACCCCTTTAGGTTTATACCTAAATCATTTTTAGGAGGGTTTACTAATAAAATAATGATTTTAGGATGTGGGTAGGGTTTAAAATGATATATTTTGGTTGGTCTTGGATGAACTAAATGGATTTGGAAGTGTGAAGAGGGGAGGAGGGAGGTGGCCTTTATAAGTTGGGAGAGGACACACATGGAATATTTGAAAAGAAAAAAGTGTACCAACATTTTTCACATGCCATAAGGATAAAAAATGGTTCATTATAAAACCTTATAGGTTATAAGGTCTAAATATGACTATTAAATGGATTTTGTAAAATTTTATAGGTTATTTTACCCCTTATATTTTTATTTTAAGCCTCTGATAAACCCATTTTAACCCTAATTGTGATAAATAATTTTTATTGTTTCTACTATTCATTATTAAAAAAATTACCTTATTATATAATATAAATTATTATAATTCCAAATATGAAATCCATTTTTCAAAATTCAATTCATATAAGTGAAAAAATTCAATTTAAAATTAAATTTGCAAACCTGACCAAAAAATGGTTTTTCCAAAGAAAAACTTTCAAGAGATTAAAATTTTTTTATATCATAATTAAATATGAAATTTATTATAATAAAATAAATTTAATAGATTATAATATATTTGAACTAATTTTACTTTAAATCCAATTTAAAATATAATTTTTCTTTGTGAATAATTTAAATGAAAAGTCAATTTTCAATAAAAATCAATATTTTTCACTATTCATCAAAAAATTAATCTTTTAAAAAATTATAAAAAAACACCTAAAGATATTTTTGGCTTGTAGATATAAAAAAATAAGTTTATTTTTTAAAATAAATTTTCTAGAAGTTTTAAAAACTAATTTTAAATTATCTGCTCAAAGCACAATAAAAACCACCTTTTAGAATAATACAGTTTTTTCAGAAAAAATTTCCTTTTATTTAAAATGATTATAAATTTATTTATAATCAACACATAACCATTTAATTTATTTTATAAATGTGTAAACCATATAATTTTAATAATTTAATCATTCCTATTCATACCTTTCAACTTAATGGCTAGGTTATAATTGTCATGTTTAAATAATGGTATTTTAAAAGAGTCATGTTTCATTTAAACTATATATTGCATGCATATCAAGATATCTACGAGATTGAATTTATTTAAAAATAAATATATTTTAAATTCTTATGGTGTTATATTTTATATTAATCTTGTTGTTTCATATATGCTATCGAACATTGTGTTCCTCTTTTAAAATCTTAGGGTGTTACACCATAAATAAGAAACCCATAAATGTGGTATCACAAATGAATATGAATGACTAATAATCATATTTAAAAGGTTAAGGAATTCACATCAGGTTCACCATTCCAATTTTTGAAATTTCCATCACCCACATCTATTTCCCCTCATTGGTAATAAATAAGTGGTTTCTTGGGGTGTATGTGTCAGGATTGAGAGGATGAGAGGTTAAATCATTTTACTATAAGATTATTCTTAAGTATGAGACTAAAATATAAATTTAAGACATATTTTTAAAATACTTATTGAAATTTTATTTGAAAACATAGATTTATTGCAATTATTTCACTTCTATAAAATAATTAATTTTCGTACTATTATTTCCATGGTCCACCTAGACCATGAAAATATAGCACCCTGAGAAAATAGACACTACCAAAATTTTTAAGGAAATTATTACTTAAAAGACTCTATATAGTGGTAGAAGGAATATAAAATCATTAAAAATATCATTTTATCATATATCAAAAAATAATTTAACCCTGCATTATGATGAATCTATATGTAATAATTCAAAATATTTTAATAGTGTATGTTAACATTTAAATCCTAGAGGAATATGGGTGAATAAAGATGTGGAAAAACACAACTATTTTTTGAAGGTAATAGTTTTATAGGAAAAAATATTTCTCCCATTGAGAAGTATAGAATAAATTTGTTCACTAAGCCCCATCCACTAACCAAATTTCAACAAGATGAAAGAATCTAAGGTTCATCAGCTATTTCTAGTGTTTTGGGATGTTTGGACACATGAATATTGACTGTTAGTATAAAATTAAAAAGTACAAAGAAAGGATAAGAACAACACAAAGGGGGAGCAGAATAAAAGTCAAAGAAAATACAGTTAATCAAAAGTAAGGTTCATGAGAAAATGAAAATTATTTTGAAAAAAATAGATTTAAATGTTATGAAATATTCTATGAAGGTCTTGAAACGATTGGTCATTATATCGATGAGTAATAGTATACATATAGCAAGCACAACTCAACTACAACTGGTGAAAGAAGTCCACTATATTTGAAGAAGAATGAAATGAAATTGGATTGTAATTCCACCTCAAAATGAAAATAATTAGAATTTACCAAGTATAAATCACCCAAAAAGAAAGTATAATAAGATTTCATGCCAAAGAAAATATTCTTCTTTATGGAAGAGAATCACATTTCATATATAGTTTCAAGTAATCTGTGAAATTTAAAAGTAACAAAAGAGTGTTCAAATAAATATGTAACATCACAATACATGTTTTTGGGAACTACTCAACCCTTATTTTGATCATTATTTGGTTGGTGATTTTATTGGGTTGTTTCAAGTGAAATTTTCAAAAAAAATTAAGTTTTCTAGGATATTTATGGTTGTTGTATAGTTTTCCCAAACCTTGCACCCCTCTAGTGCAAATCGTGTAACCCTGGATAGTGAGGGTTAGCATGGTTGGGGAATAGTTTCACAAATGGTGTGCCCACCTAGTAAAAATTTTGAACATTATATAGTGATTCCTGAGGGGTATCATGGTTATGGTGAATGGTTTGTCCAACTTTTCAGCCCTCTCTAAGAAACCATGAGTTCAGGATAACTTTACTCCAACAAAATATTTTAATTTATAGAACCCCCTAGTTTAACCCCCGCTCAACCCCCACTCGACCTAAATCAATTTCCTTTTCTAGAAGGGATATATATAGGTGATTTTGGAAACTCCAAACCCTTTCCATAGTAGATAAAATCATGGTGGGTCTTGTTTAATCTTCACCAGGTATATGAATCTCCTCACATATGGTCTATGCCACTCTCTTTTTCTCTCCTTCTTAGAAAGTGTTATATCATCATGTTGTTTGTGTATCTAAACTTTGTTTAATTGAATCTTGATTCTAGGTTTGATTTCTTGATCTCTGATTTATTCATTCTTTGTTGTAAAATCCTTCTGCGGGTGTCAATTTTTTATTTTTGATTCTATTATTAGAGGTAGGTGGTTCCGTTTGAGATTGTCCATATAATGAAAACCTTGATTTTATTTATTTGTTTTAAATAGATATGAATTGATTTATGAAAACCCAATTTGATATTATATGGGATTAAGAATTGAAGTGGAATTGATTTCGGGAAAAGCCCCTAATTCTAATGGAATTGGAATTTAGGTCGTATTTTGAAATTGAAGGAATTGATGAATTGAATTGAGAATTGTTTTTGAGAAAAATGTCTTGAATTGAAATGATAAAAACCTATTATTGGTTTTATATTGAAAAGGAATCAAATGATGAAAACCATATGTTTTGGTTTTGAGATTTAATTGGAATTTTGAAATGGAATATTTTGAAATTAAATTGTAAATGATAATTAATTTGAAATCAGATGATTTTCTCATTTCTATTGATTGATTGAGCACATACAAGTTTGGGTAGTTAGTGGGTTATTTAGGACAAGCACACGAGGATGATGATTCCCTATTAATGGATTGATGATGAAAAATCTAACAAAAACCTAATTTGGTAGATCTTATCCCCAATGGGATGTTGATGAGTGTTATTCATCCTGACCTTGAGGGACATGTGTACACATACTTTTAGTGATCACTAATATGAGATGTGTGCAGATTCTATAATAAAAAACTATCGTACCATGGAAAATTTGACCATGGTTCTTGTTGTGATTATTTTGATATATAGTCCATTGACTGTAGAACTATTTTACTAATTCAAAATGATTTATATAAATTATTTTATATAAAATGTTTATTTAATCCATTTTTTGAAAATTTTTTATCCTTTGATAAGAATCATTCTTTATTTTAAATATAAAAATGAGATATTATGATATTCCCCATTTTGTTTAAAATTTAAATCATGATTCGGTTTATTTTTATGGAATCTATTATGGAACACTTGGTGAGACTCTATTATTATTTATAGATCACACCCTACCTTTTTCTTCAATAATTTGTATATTTTCTTATGCCAGGTTCAAGTAAAGGGAAAGGGCCTCTAGGAGGAGGTGGATGTTCTTGATCCTTTTGGATTGGTGTTATGTTTCCTTTTAGGATGTTTTGGATTTATCTTACTAGTTTTTCAATACTTTTATGTTGTATTATTTTAGGTTTTATTATAGGTTTTTGGTTTCTGGTACTTTCTCCCTTTGGATTTTTGAGCATAATGACTTGTATCTTTTATCTTCCACTTTTTTGTGGAAAATTTGATCCCTCTTTTATCTTCTATGATGTTAGGTGCCAGTATCCAACCCATGGGGATCAAGAATTCTCTTTAGGCTATGTCAGTGTCAGATCGGGTATCAGGGTACCAGGGTATCCAGGTTGGTTTTTGAAAAAGTGGTATCATAGGGAGGTTGATTAGTATACCTTGATGTTAGTATGTAGTTTGAGATATCTTTTCAGGATTTAGGAGGTAGTTGTGAGTGATTTCATGACCATATCTCATCGTAACGAACCTCAATTCACCATGGGTTATTTGGGAAATTTGTCTTGAGGAATAATTTGAACCAATTATAGTTTCTTCCCGGATTTTTATTTGGATAGGTTAAAATACAAATATTTTTCTTATCTAATGGGATTAATGTTCCCATTTCTCTTGTTTGATTTATTGATCTGAGTAATCTTAAGATATATTCAATGTTGTTTATTGATGTTGTGTAGTATCATTCCTCTAATAAGACATGTGGATAGGTCCTAGAAGGGAGATTCTAGTGAACCACAGCAATCATATCCTTCTATGGGCCAGAATCTCATTGAGATTATTGTTTGTGTCGTCCAAGCTCTAGGATGGGCAACTTCACATGTCCTTGTTTAGGCTCCAAATGTGGAACCTTAGAGAGATGAATCTTAAAATAATTATTAGGATTTTATTCACTAGAATATACCAACATTCAAAGGCTTTAATGATCCTCAAGATGCTGAGGATTAGTTTAGAAAGATAGAGATTATTTTTTTGTTGGAAATGCTTGACTTGATCAAGGTGAAATGTTCCACCTTCATAATAGAGGGACCTAGCAAGAGATAGTGGGATTTGATGGTTACAGTAAAGAATCATGAGGGTTTATAATGGAAGGAATTCAAGGTTATTTTCACTAACCAGTTCTATCTAGATTCTATAGTGCTGGCTAAGGTTATATAGTTTTTCAAACTTGAGCAAGCTAACAGGACCGTGATAGGGTATGTGAATTGCCTTGTCGAGTTTGTGCAGTTTTCACCTAAGATTGTATCGAACAAGAATATGAATACTTGATAGTTTGAGATGGTTCTTAGACCTGATATTTATTCTCAGTTTTTCATTTTGAATCTCACTTCTTATATAAATGTGTTGGATAGGGTTTTGATGGTTGATATTGACCTGGATGGTAATTCAGGGTTGATGAGAGTTCCTTTTTATCCCATTAGTAAATTATGAGTTCCTTTAAAGGAAAGATAAATCATGATAATTCTCATGGTGGATATTGATATTAGGTTTTTTATAGACCTCTTTTAGTGCCTATCATAGGCACTTTGACTTGATTTTAGTATGGAAATCTTGGGCATTCAAAATGGCTTTTCACTGAGGTACCCAAGATTTGTAGTTCCTGCAGACATTCAGGACACTTGCAGAAATTTTGTTATATCTTTTCTACCCCATGTAGTGTAATAGGCTCATAAAAACCTAAACATACTATGGTTAATTTATATCCTTTATGAAAAAAATAGTTTCATACATAGGCATCTGAAACAAATCTCTTCCATACAGTGGAAGTCTAGCACCCCCAACATTGTATGGTATGTTTCTCTTAAATACGTTTAATTCATAGCCTATATTTCATAAAGCATGGAGTTTCATTAAAATAACACTTGGTTATTTAGGAGATAGTCATATCAAATCCATTAAACATAAATTTCCCACTTTTGTGTTTTTAATTTTGAAAATCTGACATACACGGTTGTGTTTAGGATGATACATAGAGTCTGAAAGAATTAACTTAATTTTTGGTGAATAGTAACATACCCTTATGAATAGTAACATACCCTTATGAATAGTAACATACCCTTATGAAAAGTAACTTACCCTTATGAATATTGATATGACTCTTATGAATGGTATCCACGCCCATGAATGTATAAATAAATTTAAGGACCTTAAAAATGAAGTTGGATAATTTAAGTGTTTATATTTTTCGATTAAGTAATGATTTTAATTAAATATTAAAATAATCATATTTAGAAAATTATTTTTGAAAATTGGAATTCATTTTTTGATTCTACATGTCAAAAAATTGTTAGGGTGATTTTTTTTGGATTTTCTGAAATACTTGAATTTTTATGAATATTAAAATGCGATAATTTACAATAAATGCTAAATAAGGGATTTATTGAGTCATTTATGATGATATGCTGATGTAAGACCAAGTGTTTATAAGACACATGAATTTATTAATTTTCTTGATAATTAAATACTTACTATCCCATGTCTTGCGAAGAAATAATAAACTAATGATTAAAAAATTATGAAAACCCTCCTCTCCTCCACTATAACCCCCCCCCCCCCTCACTCCCTCTTCTCTTCACTCATCTCAAGCCTTGTGTCTTTACAATATTCTCCCCAAATCTCTACCCAAGATCCTCCCCCATGTCCAAAATTCCCTAGCCTCTTCAAAATACCAAAACCACTCCCCTTAAGAGGTTCTCAAAGGAGGAAGTCTCAAGAGGTAAATTCCTCTTTCCAATTCCTTCTTTTCTTTTAAGTTCTTGTCTTTTTGTTTCTTTCCTCACCTACCTTCACCCAAATAGTATGATAAATCCAGTAAAATAAATGTAATGGGATATTTTTATGCTAATGGGATATTTCATTATCTTCTCTCCTTTCCCCACCTTTTATTTGAAATAAATGAAAGCACCATTTGAGATGTGCCAATTTAGCACATTCAAGGACAACGGGTTATCAATTTCTATTATTATCTTTAATTATGTTCATGAAACCATTTGTGTTATGGTTGAACCAGATTATTATATATTTAATGTATCCTATTTTTGGTTATGTAATCCTTTTTTACAAATGGTATTAAATTATAAATAAAAACATGTTCTTTTCATCAAACCCACTGATTAACAAAAATGGTTGTCACTATGGTTTTATATAATAATTCGACTTCACTCCAAGTAACCAAATTAAATTTAAAACCATGTAATATTATGGATGTGAACTAATAGAATATAACTTCAATTCTGGACAACCAATTTCATCTTATATGTTTATCTAAACATGAATATAAGTGAACCGGTCCTTAAATCCAAGTAAACAAACGAGCTCGAACAATGAAATTGAACCTCATAACCAATAAAAATAGTTGTAAATGAACTTAAAATGATTATAATAAACCAATTAAATATATAATATGTTCTGGAATTATTAATTAATAAACCTAATTTTTTTATTCAGGACTTTAATAATAAGTGGAGAACACTAACAAATTTAAGGTAAGGAATCCTCTCTCACTTTTGTTCAAGAATATCCCATATGTTGTACTCCTTTATTTTTAATATCAAATGACGGGGTATGTTTTCACACCTTCCCCATACTGCATTTATGATATATAAATAATGGGATACCCCTTTACCTCTCATTAATCCCTCGCAATAACACTTTTTACCATGACAAAAGTTTTGTAAGGGGTTTTCTCATCTCACTTTCAATTCTGTGGGATTTCCATTGTTCACCTCTTATTTATTATATGTGGTATACGTGTACTTCCATTTGATATATATTATCATTATTCCATTTATATTTATGGTATTATGTGATTCATTTGGTGGTTATTAACTTTTGGTCATACTACTCAATTGATTACATTGTGGTAACGAGCTTTGTCTCAATTTTCACTTCATTGTGACTTTCTTAATATTGTGCACATACTCTTTATTATGTGGTGTACCTACTTCCCATTTGAGATAAATTTTCAATTGAAATTATATTACATTTAAATTTCCATATTCTCATATCATGGATATGATTATTGTCTAATTCGTATACCATTTTATATACAGTATTTATTTTGAATGTTGTTTTGCTGTGGAAATATTGATGAATCTGTATCCACTAATCTATACGGATAATGTAAAGGAATATTTCTCTTATGTTGAATATATGTATAAAGAATTCTTTTTACATGCATCGGTTGGTGGTGCTTTCTAAATCCCCTTGATGTATCGGTAGGTCTCATGAGTCAAATCAGTTGGTGACAAACCCTTCGAGTTTGTTTCCAAAAATTAGATGGGTTTATACCCACAGAACTTAACCGTTTTTTATTGTATTATGGTATCATGTGCCAGATACATAACGTCCAATTAATAATAATTCTCTTTATTCATTATCAGTTATTATTATTCATGAGGATTTTACTATGAAAAAATCTATGGATGTAGTTTATTTCTCAGTTTATTAATGGCGTGACTTTTTCATTTATTCACCATGCCATATTGATTATATCAAATTGTTTACAATTTAGTTATTATTGATTCATGATTCCACTATTTTTAACCCTTACTGAGCATTTGAGCTCACCCCTTTCATTTATTACCTTCAACAAGTGATGAAGAGGAGATCATTTATTGTGTTCATGTAGATGTAGTTTTTAGTTTTTGTTATGTATTGTATTTTGTAACATTTTCCAATGTAATTTGAGTTACATATATGTATCTAGTTTCTTCAAGACTACTAAAATGATCATTCCTTTGGGATTTTCATTCCTTATAACCATGACAATATAACAAGTATTGAACCGGCTCCAGTCTAGAGGGGTCGGGGTGTTACAGTTGGTATCAGAGGAAGTTTAGTAGGAACCTTGGAAACTATATTAGAAAATATAGATTAGGGAACAAAGACCTAAGGTAGTATTTGAGGATAAACGTACAAAAATTTCCTGGTATTTTGGTAAGGAATAGATTATATGAATCTTTCTAGCAAATGCATCCCTATCTGGATACGAGAAGGTTGAGGTGGCTCTCGCACAGATGTACCTAGGAGTGAAAGCTCTGACAAGGAGTTTCAGGCTTGACCTGAGGTAAGCTAGTAAACGAAATTGGGCCTTGATACACTCTTGGTTACGATACTCCTAGGGGATATTATTAGGATAATTTATATCTCTTTTATAATACTTTATGAAGGATTGAAATGTAAACTATTCCTCAAAGAAACCATTTTTCTGATTATGGGATTAGCCATGCATAGTATCTCAATTTATGCTAATTATTTTGTTAAGTTAAAATTATAGATTATGATTCGTACACTAATCTAGTGAGATTAATTATTTAGAAATGGAATCTAATATAAGAAGGTTAATATATACTCGTGGGAAATGTAGGGATATCACCACTAAGCAAGTCAACACAGTCAATGTTGGAGCAGATCAGATCATGACCATATTGGGAAAACATACTCAGGTTGTGATGAATAACCATTCCACACCTATGTTGGATAGTTTCCTATGGAAGAATCCTTTATCTTTCAGTAGAACTACTAATCCAGCAGTTGTTTAGAAATGGATCAAGTCCCTTGAAAAGATATTCATGGCATTAAGATGCAATGAAAATGAAAAGGTAGTACTGGAAATTTATTTTCTCAAGGGTGAAGCTGATCAATGGTGGTCCTTGATTCAGAATACCATGGAGGAAGAAGAAATAGAATATATGTAATTGAGTACATTTAAGGAAATATTCTTTGAAAAATATTTCCCTCGTGAGAAACGAACCTAAATAAAGAGGAAATTATTTGTCTTAAAGAAAAGGGAAGAAGATAGTGTTACATAGTATGAGGCTGCCTTCACAAGGCTAGTTAGGTATGCCTTAGATTATGTATGTGACTTAGTATAAAAGATAGATCATTTATTTTAAGGTCTTAAGCCAAGTCTTTTAAGGGCACTGGCTTCTCAAATACTTTCATCATATGATGAAATTGTATCAAGTTCCATAAAAACATAGAAGGAATTTTCTAGATTAAATTTGTTCAAGGGAAACCAAGATAAAAAAGTGGTACTCTGATAACCAAGGGAAATGTGAAGTTCTAAATAAGAACAAGGGAATGAAGAAATTCCCATTATACAAGAACTGTACAAAGAATCATCTTAGGAAATTCTTGAAAGGTATGGGAGTCTATTATAAGTGTTGATAAAAGGGGAATCTTTTTAATGAATACAAGGGTAAGAAACAATTTGATGACGTTCAATGTTATAATTTTAGAGAGATGGGACATTACGCAAATGAGTGTCCTAAGTGCCAAGGAAACTTGCCTCAAAAAAGTACAAGAGAGCAAGGGAGAGCTTATACAATTACAACCACGGAGGTTGAAGTTCTTAATGATGTGGTGGTAGGTACTTTAATTGTTTCCTCAAACTTATCCAATACTTTATTTGATTCTAGATCATCACATTCAATTATATATTCCCAGTTTTCCAAGAAAATTAGACATGTTCAATTTAATTTAATAAAGGAGTTATCAGTCAAAACTCTTAAGGGATGCATCATTACAACAAAGGCACATAAACTAGTCCCCCTCATGATACATAAATTTGGTTTAGTTTCTAACCTTATCATCATACCAATGTCTAAATTTTATATAATTCTCAGTATAAATTGGGTGTAAAACTATGATGCGAAGATTTATTGAAAGAAAAAGGAAGTTACAAGTTTTGAAAATGGTATAGAATCTCTTATCTTTAGAGTAGATACTCCTTCATATGATTCTTATCTAGACCCACCCCCAATAGCTCTATTGAATTAAATTCTTGTAGAGTAAGAGAACCCAATATCTATGGGTGAGGAAAGAAATCTTAAAATTGAAGATGTGCATATAGTGTAAGAATACGTTGATGTATTTCTAGAAGATTTACCTGTACATCCTCTAGAGTGGGAAATTGATTTTTCCATTGACTTAATTCCTGGTGAAAGACCTATATCAAAGACCCCCTATAGAATGGAAAATTTGGAGTTTGTGGAGCTAAATAAACAACTATAGGAGTTGAGTAACAAATTATTTATTCAGCCTAGTGTTTCTCCATGGGGAGCCATTGTCCTCTTTTTCAAGAAGAAAGATGGATCCATGAGGCTATACATTGATTACAGGGAAATCAATGCTATTACAATAAAGAATAAGTTTCCTCTACCTCGGATTGATGATTTATTTGATCAACTTCATGGATCTCAATACTTTTCAAAGATTTACCTTTGATCTGGATATCATCAGTTGCATGTGGGGAAGGAAGATATTTGATAAAACACTATTTTGTTGAATATTTTATTGATAATAAATGATATAATTTCCTCACATTGTGTTAAATATGTTTATTTATAAAATATTTGGGATTTGATCATTCATTTGAAAATTTGGTGAAAATTCCAGTTTTACCCTTTATAGTGCATTGTAGTATTTCAAAGATAAATATTTTTATATTTATTATTTGAATTTGAAATTTTGTAACAGTGTTCCTAACCTAATTTTATACAACTTTCATACAGGAAACTAGAGCTAAATAGTGAATTTGTTTGGAGTAAATGGGTCATTAATCCAATGGTGGGCTGGACTCGGCAGAATGGACATGGGTTCTATATTTGGGCCATATATTCTTTATCCGGGCTTGGATGGAGCCCATATTTTGAGGAAAGCTTGGGGACATTATTTGGAACAAATAATCCAGCTAGAATTCTGGTAAATTCACGCGTTGTGGAGGACAAATGGGCAGTGCAAGTTGGAATAAAATATTTGGACGAATTTCCACATTCACACTTGAAACCACTTGTAACCTCTCCTCCCATCCCCTCTATAAAATGGAGTTTTTCCCATTTGGAGGGGTTGGAACGTGCATTAGGATATTGGAGGTGGAGAATAATTTGTTTCACCCAAATTCTCCAACCATTGTAAGAGGGGTAGCTCTTGAAGCAAGGATCCCCTCATCGAAGCCTTCTTCTTCTCCTTCACATTGTAATGATTTCATTTGTGTGATAAACTTCTTTGTTCTTATTTTATTTCTTCTCTTTTATTCTATTTTGTTTAAATTTATTCTTCTCTTAATCTTCCTCTTTGGACTGGAATTATTGAGTAGAATCGTTATTGGGTTATACCCATTATAAACCTTTGCACATGCAAAACACTTCTACGATGATTACGCCACCCATGGAAGAGTAGTTCTTTTTAGTAATCAATCGACCTCTATCCTTCTTCATTAATTTATTTTGAATCAATGAGCTACTGTAATTCACATATTATGATATATTAATTGAGTTTTTAATTTAAATGAAACTAAGCAAGCAATTGAATAGTTAACACAAAACACGCGAGGTCAGGAATTGTGTAAACTGTGAGATCGCAACCTTAACCGGTAATTCAAAACCACATGGGATCAATTTGTAGAGTTCAAATATAATCATTAAACTCAATTAATCCTCATTTCCAGAGTCGTTATGTGCCTTAATTTACCACTGACCATAAGCTAATCTTAGAACATCAATCAAAGCAGGGTGTTGCGATTGCATGTTCCAAAGTTAGCCTAAGGTTAAATTCACTTCATCTTCGTGGTAAAGTTAATTCTCATAGGGTTCAGGATTTAACAAATTAAGGGATCATAATTATGTGAATATTAATTTAAATGATAATGATTAATAAATAATTGAAGAGGTATAGTTAGATCGATTACATCTTTTAAATATTGTCTAAAAAACATCTTTTTGTTGTGTCATTTTAATCGAACTTCATTTCAAAACTAAAAACAAAAAAAATAAAATCTTCTTACAGCAATCTTCTTGTAGTCTATTTTGTCAAGACTCAAATTTTCTATAGGTTTGGAGTACCAAAGGCCATCATCAGTGACCAAGGGACACACTTTTGCAATAGTAATTTTGCTTCCCTCCTTCGGAAGTATGGGGTGACACACAAAACATCAACATCATACCACCCCCAAACAAATGGCCAGGCTGAGGTTTCAAATCGTGAGTTGAAACAAATTTTGGAGAAAACTGTGCAGCCAAATAGGAAGGATTGGAGCAAGCACTTGGATGATGCATTGTGGGCTTATAGGACAGCATACAAGACACCCATTGGTATGTCCCCATTTCGGATTGTTTTTGGGAAAGCATGTCATCTCCCCGTGGAAGTTGAGCATCGGGCTTATTGGGCTATAAAGAAATGCAACATGGATTTGGCCCAAGATGGAATTCAAAGGAAGTTTCAAATTCAAGAGCTTGAGGAGATTCGACTATCATCATATGAGAACTCAAGGCTTTATAAAGAAAGATCAAAAGCATCTCATGACAAAATGATCCAACAAATGGAGTTTCATGTTAGAGAGAAAGTCCTTCTCTATAGTTCACGACTCAAGCTAATGCCTGGTAAGTTGTGTTCCAGATGGTTAGGTCCTTATGTTTTGACTAATATTTTTCCTTATGGTGTAGTGGATATCACACAACAGGACACTGGAAGGATCTTTACAGTCAATGGGAAACGTTTGAAGAGATACATTGAGGGACTTCCTACTAATGTAGTGGATTTTATCACACTGCATGACCCCATCATCACTTGAGCACATCAGGCTGTTCCTAACCCTTTCACTTTTATATTATTTTTCCTATTTAAAAATTCTTCATTTAATGTGCATATATCATCTCATGGGTTCACATTGAGGACAATGTAATATTTTAAGTGTGGGGGAGGGAACCTTTTAGTTTAGTAATATAAATTGTTTTCCTATTTAAAAAAACCAAAAAAAATGTGTGTTTTTAAAATTTTGTGTGTTTATTTTTCAATTTTCTTTGTGTTTTTGAAATTTTTGAGCTAAAATGATTCTCATCACAATTTTGAAATGCATATCAATGAGTGAAACGATCTATCCCTTGAAACTAAGCTTAAATGAATGATGAAATGACTTTGTTTCAAGTTCAAATATTTAGTAATTTCATGAAAATTACACTGAATTTTGAATCTCATGCCACATTTCACTGTCTTTATATTTGAAATCACTTTCATGTGAGGCTTCTAAACCATTATTTTCATGTTCTTTACATTCACCTCACTTCTTGAAAGAACCAAACCTTACTTGATTTAACCAGAATTTGATTTATTTCTGTCAAAACTTGAGGGTTTGAGGTACTTATGTTTAAATGATTGAGGCATTTGTTTGGTATTAAATCCCATATTTCAAATAATCCTTTTTTATAATGGCTTACCTTAAATATTTAATCTTTTTGGCTCTTAGAAGCCATGCATAGCCTGTTAGGTTAGCCACATTACAAGCCAATTTTCCCTATTCAACCAACTCTTGAAGTGAAATTGCATAATCTAGTTGAGCTTAAGTGTGGGGGAATCTATCTTGTGTTGTGCCACCACATTCTGTGATACTTTGGGTGGAAAATTAAATTTTGAAAGAGATGTGTTTTCTGCTGAAGAAAATCATTATATTTAAAGTTGTGCCTTTTCTGGAGCTTTCATGACAAGTGAAGTTGTGCCTTTTCTGGAGCTTCTAATTGAGGTGGAAAGTTGTGCCCATCTGGAGCTTTCAAGAAAATAATGTTTGAGAAGATTGAAATTTTTGATGCTGAAATGATTAATGGTGTAAACCTTTCATGACTTTTCAGGATGATGGAGCTGAATTGATACTATGGGGATTGAGGAGAATACCATATTTAAGTGAAAATTAGATTAATACAATTTTGCTTCAAAAAGAGTCAAGCCCTCCTCATTCAGCCTCAGAGTTTTTCACATCTTAATACTACCAACCAAAATCCACAGAACAACCCTGAAAAGTCCTCATGATAAACATATGTCCTTGACTCACATCGGGTGGCGATGTAGAAATTTATCAAGCCTATGGTGACCCTTGTATGTGTTTGGAAGAGGAATATATTGCAAAAAAATGATATTTGAGTGATGAGAGAAAATTCAAGCGAGGTAAGTGTTTTGTGCATTGGAAGATAAATGAAGTGGAAATATATTGAATGATATTAATAGAGAACTTGAAATATGGTTTTTTATGAGGCATGATATCTTTTGATTCTTGGTGCAGAATTGATGGATCCCAATGATATGTGTTTTAAAATTGGTTTTTGATTTGATATTGATGTTTACTTGACATGAGGTTTTGCCCAGGAGTGCAAAAGGGTAAGTGTGGGGGAGTTGATAAAACACTATTTTTTTGAATATTTTATTGATAATAAATGATATAATTTCCTCACATTGTGTTAAATATGTTTATTTATAAAATATTTGGGATTTGATCATTCATTTGAAAATTTGGTGAAAATTACAGTTTTACCTTTTATAGTGCACTGTAGTATTTCGCTAATAAATATTTTTATATTTATTATTTGAATTTGAAATTTTTTAACAGTGTTCCTAACGTAAGTTTATAAAACTTTCATTCAGGACACTAGAGCTAAAAAGTGCATTTGGATGGATTAAATTGGTCATTAATTCAATGGTAGGCTGGACTCGGCAGAATGGACATGGTTTATATATTTGGGCCATATCTTCTTAATCCAATCTTTTCTTGAGACCAAATTTTGAGGAAAGCTCGGAGACATTATTTGGAACAAATAATCCTTCTGGAAGACTGGTCAATTCATGCGTTTGGGAGGTCAAATGGGTGGTGAAAGTTGGAATAAAATATTTGGACTAATTTCCACATTCACACTTGAAACCACTTGTAACCTCTTCTCTCATCCCCTTTATAAATTGGAGTTTTTCTCATTTGGAGGGGTTGGAACGTGAATTAGGATATTGGAGGCAGAGGATAATTTATTTCACCCAAATTATCCAACCATTGTAAGAGGGGTAGCTCTTGAAGCAAGGATCCCCTCATCGAAGCCTTCTTCTTCTCCTTCACGTTGTAATGATTTTGTTTGTGTAATAAACTTCTTTGTTCTTCTTTTATTTCTTCTCTTTTCTTCTATTTTGTTTAAATTTCATCTTCTATTAATCTTCCTCTTTGGGATTGAATTCTTGAGTAGAAGCGTTATTGGGTTATACCCATTATAAACATTTTCACATGCAAAACGCTTCTACGATGATTACGCCACCCATGGAAGAGTAGTTCTTTTTAGTAATTTATTGACCTCTATCCTTATTCATTCATTTATTTTGAATCAATGAGCTAGTTTAATTCACATATTATGATATAGTAATTGAGTTTTTAATTTAAATGAAACTAATCAAGCAATTGAATAGTTAACAAAAAACACGCGAGGTCGGGAATTATGTGAACTGTGAGAGCGCAACCTTAACCGGTAATTTAAAACCACACGGGATCAATTTGTAGAGTTCAAATATAATCCCTAAACTAAATTAATCTTCATTTCCAGAGTGTTTATGTGCCTTAATTTACCACTGACCATAAGCTAATCTTATAACATCAATCAAATCAGGGTGTTGCGATTGCATGTTCTGAAGTCAGCCTAAGGTTAAATTCACTTCATCTTCGTGGTAAAGTTAATTCTCGTAGGTTTTGAGATTCAACAAATTAAGGGATCATAATTAAGTGAATATTAATTTAAATGATAATGATTAATAAATTATTGAATAGGTATAGTTAGATCGATTACTTCTTTTAAATATTTTCTAAAAACCATCTTTTTGTTGTGTCATTTTAATCGAACTTCATTTCAAAACTAAAAACAAAAAAATACAATCTTCTTCCAGAAAACTTCTTATAGATTCATAAACTATAACCAACCCCCATCCTTTCAAGTATTGTTTTTATTATATTCTATTTTATTTGTTTTAGAATACCTTTAATAAGTTGTTAAATTCACTTCCTCCTTTGAGAGACGACCTTGGTCAGCCACTCTGCTGCACCTAAGAACCCCAAAATCAAATTAATCATTTGAGGGCACCCACGACAGCGCTCTATCAATATTCCTATGAAAACATTTCAAACCAGGTATGGGAATTAAGAGTTTACAGTGATGCCTTTTGGACTAACTAATGTACCCTCTATTTTCATTGATTTAATGAATAGAGTTTTCAAGGTATATATTGATAACTTTGTTGTGGTATCCATCAATGATATCCTGGTGTACTCAAAAATCTATGAAGATCATGAGGATCACTTGAAAATTATTCTAAAAAATCTTAGAATAAATGAATTATATGGAAAGTTTAGCAAGTGAGAATTCTGGATTCAATCAGTTTTTTCTGAGCCATATTGTCTCTAAGGATAGAGTCCTAGTTGATCCTGCAAAGACAAAGGCAATCGAATATTGTCCCATACCAAAAAACATAACCAAGGTATGTGGTTTTATTGGCTTAGCAGGTTATTATCGGCGTTTCGTTCAGAATTTTGCATGACTGGATAACCCTCTAACCAAGATCACATGTAAAGGAGTTAAGTTTGTATGGACGAAAGAATGTACAGAATGATTTGAATAATTAAAAAGAAGAGTGGTCAATGCTCCAATTTTAACTCTTCCATCTGGAAGTGATGGATTTGTAATATACAGCAATGCATCAAAGAATGGACTGGATTTCATCCTTATGAAAAATGGTAAAGTTATTGCTTATGCATAAAGATAGTTGAAGACTCATGAGAAGAATTATATAACTCATGATCTTAAATTATAAGTCATAATCTTTACTCTTAAAATATGGAAACATTATCTCTACGGAGAAAGATGTGAGATTTATACGGACCACAAGAGTTTGAAATACATTTTCACACAAAAAGAACTCAATATGAGGAAAATGAGATGGCTCAAGTTACTAAAAGATTATGATTGTTCAATACACTACCACCCAGGAAAGGAAAATAAGGTGGAACATGAATTAAGCAGGAAAGATCATAGACTCTTGACCCAAATGGGGATTGAAATAGATCCTATATTCATGGATCGATTGAAGAAGGATATAGGAATTGTTAAGGAAGGCGAAACATCTTTCCACTTTCAAATGATTTCTAAACCATCTTTAATGGAGAAGATAAAAAGCTCTCAATCTGATGATGAGAATCTGCACAAGAAAATTAATTTCATCAAGGATGGGAGATTGGCAGACTTCGTGTATGAAGGAGTTCTAAAATTTTGGAAGTGGTTATGTATTCCATCAGTACCTGGGCTAAAAAAGGGACTATTATACGATTCTCATAGCTCAAATTTCTCTATACACCTGGGTAGCACAAAGATGTATAAAGATCTGAAGGAATATTTTTTGTGGGATAATATGAAGTAAGAAATTGCTGACTACATGTCAAGGTGTCTAATTTTTCAACAAGTGAAGGCAGAGAGACAACATCCTAGAGGAGTGATTCAACCTCTACCTATTCCTATTTGGAAGTGGGATAACATTACAATGGATTTTGTCACCGGACTACCGAGGAAACCTAGATTGAATGATGCAATGTAGGTAATTGTTGATCATCTCACAAAATCATCACATTTCCTTTATATAAGAGAGGATTTACCACTTGATCACCTGGAAAGGCTTTATATTAATGAAGTTGTAATACTTCATGGTGCACCTCTATCGATTGTGTATGATCGAGATCCCCGGTTTACATCAAAATTTTGGAAAAGTATCTAGAAGGCTTTGAATACTGAGCTTCATATGAGTACTTATTATCACCCCCAAACCAACGGACGGTCTAAAAGAACTATTCAAACTCTAGAAGACATGTTAAGATCATGATATCTTGACTTCCAAGGTATGTGAGATCAATACATTCCATTCGTGTAATTTTCCTACAATAATAGTTTCCATTCTAGTATTCAAATTGCTCCATATGAAGAATTATATGGAAAGAGATGTCGAACTCCAACTTGTTGGGATGAAGTTGGTGAGAGGAATCTTATAGGCCCAGAACTTATTGAAGAGACCCCAAAAAAGGTGAAGACAATTCAAGCCCATATTAAATATTCCAAAAGTAGGAAGAAGAGTTATGCCGACAACCTAAGAAAGGATTTGGAATTCCAAGTGGGAGATCATGTCTTTCTGAAAGTATCTCCATGGAATGGTGTCTTAAGGATTGGTGGGAAAGGGAAACTGAGCCCTAGGTACATCAGACTGTTTTAAATTCTGGAAAGAATCAGAGTTGTAGCTTACCATATAGCAATGCCTCCAAGTCTCTCCAAAGATCATGATGTGTTACAAGTGTCATTGTGGAAGAAATACATGCCAGAACCAATGCATGTACGCACCTATGAATAAGTAGAACTGGAACTGGATTTCTCATACTGTAAAGAGCCTATCGAGATCCTTGACACAAGGGAACAGGTATTGAGAAATCAGACGACTCGTATAGTAAAGGTTCTTTGGAAAAACCAGAATATGGAGGAAGAAACATGGGAACCTAAGGATGTTATGAAGAATAACCACCCACATCTTTTTGAAGGTCTTTATAAATGAAAAAAATTTGAGGACGAAATTTCATAAGGATGGAATAATGTAGCACCCCAAACATTTTATGGTATGTTTCTCTTAAATATGTTCGAGTCATAGCCTATATTTCATAAAGCATGGATTTTCTTTGAAACAACACTTGGTTATTTAGGATATAGTAATATCCTATCTATTGAACTTAAATTTTCCACTTGTGTGTTTTGAATTTTGAAAATCTGATATACACGGTTGTGTTTAGGATGATATTTAGAGTCAGATAGAATTAACTTAATTTTTTGTGAATAGTAACATACCCTTATGAATAGTAACCTACCCTTATGAATAGTAAATTACTCTTGTGAATAGTAATATGAATCTTATGAATGGTATCTACACCCTTGAATGTATAAAAAAAATTAGGCACCTTAAAAATGAAGGTGGATAATTTAAGTGTTTATATTTTTCGATTAAATAATGATTTTAATTAAATATTAAAATAATCATAATTAGAAAAATATGTTTTAAAAATGGATTTTATTTTTGGATTCTACACGTTAAAAAATGTTTAGGATGATTTTTTGGGATTTTTCTGAAATACTTGCATTTTTTATGAATAGTAAAATGCGATAATTTACGATAAATTCTAAATAAGGGATTTATTGAGTCATTGATGATGATCTACTGATGTAAGCCCAATTTTTTTGAATTCACATGAATTTATTACTATTATTGGTTATATAATACTTACTATTCCTTATCTTTTAAAGAAATAATAAGCTAATGATTAAAAAAATATGAAAACCCTCCTCTAATCCACTATATAAAACCCCTCACTCCCACTTCTCTTCACTCCTATAAAGCCTTGTTTCTTGCCAATATTATACCCAAATCTATCCCCAAGATCCTCCCCCATGTCCAAAATCCCCTAGTCTCTTCAAAATACCAGAACCTCTCCCCTTCAAAGGTTCTCAAATGAGGAAGTCTCAAGAGGTAAATTCCTCTTTCCAATTCCTTCTTTTCTTTTAAGTTCTTGTCTTTTTGTTTCTTTCCTCACCTCCCTTCACCCAAATAGTATGATAACTCCAGTAAAATACATGTACTGTAATTTTTTATGCTAATGGGATATTTCATTATCTTCTCTCCTTTCCCCACCTTTTATTTGAAAGAAATTAAAGCACTGTTTGAGATGTGCCAATTTAGCACATTCAAGGACAACGGTTTATCAATTTCTATTATTATCTTTAATTCTAGTCCTGAAACCATTTGTGTTATGGTTGAACCAGATTATTATATATTTAATATATCCTATTTTTTTTATGTAATCCTTTTTCACAAATGGTATTAATT
The DNA here is from genome assembly GCA_963277665.1 of Viscum album. Classification (NCBI taxonomy): domain Eukaryota; kingdom Viridiplantae; phylum Streptophyta; class Magnoliopsida; order Santalales; family Viscaceae; genus Viscum; species Viscum album. Next base: position 212,008,737 of record OY728164.1, read on the forward strand.
TATAAAGCAAAACATGTTCTTTGTGATCAAACCCACTGATTAACAAAAACGGTTGTCATTATGGTTTTATATAATAATAAAAATTCACTCCAAGTAACAAAATTAAATTTAAAACTATGTAATCTCATTTATGTTCACTAAAATAATATAACTTCAATTTTGTACAACCACTTTCATCTTACATGTTTATCCAAACATGAATATAAGCGAACCGGTCATTAAAACTAAGTAAACAAACAAGCTCGAACAATGAAATTAAACCTCATAACCAATAAAAACGGTTATAAATGAACTTAAAATGATTATAATAAACCAACTAAATATATAATAGGTTCTATAATTATTAATTAATAAACCTAATTTGTTTATTCGGGTCTTTAATAGCAAGTGGAGAACACCAACGGATTTAAGGTAAGGGATCCTCTCTCACTTTTGTTCAAGAAACTCCCTTATGTTGTGCTCATTTATTTTTAATAACTAATGATGGGGTATGTTTTTGCACCTTCCCCATACTTCCCTTATGATATATAAATAATGTTATACCCCTTTACCTCTCATTAATCCTTCTCAAGAACACTCGTTACCATGCTGAAATGTTTGTAAGGGGTTTTCCCATCTCACTTTCAATTCTGTAGGATTTCCATTGTTCGCCTATTATTTCTTATATGTGGTATAGTAGTACTTCCATTTGATATATATTATAATTATTCCCTTTATATTCATGGTATTCAATGATTCATTTGGTGGTTATTAACTTTTGTTCATATGACTCAATTGATTACAACGTGGTAACGAGCTTTGTCTCGATTTTCACTTCATTGTGACTTGCTTAGTATTGTGCACCTACTCTTTATTATGTGGTGCACCTACTTCCCATTTGATATCACTTTTCAATTGAAATTATAATCCATTTAAATTTCCATATTCTCATATCATGGATATGATTATTTTCTAAGTCATATACCATTTTACATATGGTATTTATTTTGAATGTTGTTTTGACTGTGGAAATATTGATGAATTTGTATCCTCTATTCTATAAGGATAATATAAAGGCATATTGATCTTGTGTTGAATCTATGTATAAAGAATTATTTGGACATTAAATGGCGTGTGGGTCCCTCTACATCCCCTCAATGCATCGGTAGGTCTCATGAGACAAATCAGTTGGAGACAAACCCTTTGAGTTTGTTTCCAAAAATCAGACGGGTTTCTACCCACATAACTAAACCGTTTTTACAGTATTATGGTGTCATGTTCCAAATACATGACATCCAATTAATAATAATTATTTTTATTTATTATCATTTATTACTATCCATGAGGTTCTCACTATGACAAAATATATGGATGCAGTTTCATTCTCAGTTTATTAATGGTGTGAGTTTTTCATTTATTCACCATGACATATTGATTATGTCAAATTGTTTACAATTCAGTTAGTATTTATTCATGATTCCACTATTTTTAACCCTTACTGATCATTTGAGCTCACCCCTTTCATTTATTACCTTAAATAGGTGATTAATAGGAGATCATTTATTGAGTTCTTGTAGATGTAGTTTTTAGTTTTTTATATGTATTGTATTTTGAAACCTTTTCCAATGTAATTTGAGTTACATATGTGTGTCTAGTATCTTCAAGACTACTAAACTGATTGTTCCTTTGGAATTTTCATTATTTCTACCCATTCCAATATAACAATTAATGCACTGGATCCATTCTAGAGGGGTTGATATGTTCTAGGAAGAGTCTCTAGGGGAAGCTAATACAGGTTCAGCAACTGTGACAAGTACCATCACTATAGATTCATATTTAGTGACTAATTTATTTGACACTGTTATATATAATTAATTTATATCATATTGTATTTTGAAGGCACTAAATATTCATATAAAGCTTTTTTCTTATATGATGGATATTACTACACCCCTCAAAACGAAGAGAGAGTAAGGTATTCATTTTCCTGCTTATGTATTCTCTTTATTAGAGATCAAGATTGTATAGGATTTTATGGATCTTGACATGAAACCTCTTGATGACATTTTTAGGATAGATTTTCTCATTTATAATAAGTCCCAAATTAACTTATATCTTTGATGGGTCTTCTTTACAGTACCTAATGGGGTGGGTCATATCTTTCAAGGAGAATGGGACCCAAGGTTGAGTAGAGTCAGACCTTATTATCTAGAGTTTGGAAGTAATATCAATGTTTTATTTTGATTTGGATTTAGAATATTTGAGCGATGATATATATTTAGTTTTCCTCAAGTTTCTCAATGTTTTTTCTTATGACTTTTCTGGTTTTTCCCCAGTAAAAGATGAAAAGTTATCTATGGATTTAGTGTCTGGTAATCAATCGGTATCTATTCCATCTTAAAAAAATTTACCAGCTAAAATGAAATATTTGAAGACTTGGTTGGATGATTTTTTATAGGAAGTATTTATATTCTCGAGTGTTTCACCTTGGGTGGTATATGTTCTCTTTTCTAAGAAAGATTATGGAACACTTCGCCTATGTGTTGACTACTAGAAACTCAACTGAGTTATGATAAATAAAAAGTATTGATTACCATAGATTTAGGATCTGTTTGACTTGTTGAAAGGGGTGAAGTGGTTCTTGAAGATTTATCTTCAATCTAGTTATCACCAATTGATAATAAAATAATTTAACATTCATAAAACTACCTTTTATAGTAGGTATGTCCATTATGAGTATCATGTCATGACATTTGGTCTAACCAATGCTTCTGTAGACTTTATGGATTTGATGAATAGTATATTCTATGAGTATATTGATACATTAATGGTGGTCTTTGTAGATGAAATCACTGTATACTCTCCTTCCAAGGAGGATTATGTGCATCATCTAAGAGCAGTTCTAAAATTGTTGATAAATCATCGAATTTATTCCAACCTATCAAAATGTGACTTCTAGATATGGTAAGTGATGTTTTTAAGACACATGGTCTTAGACAATGGTATTGTTTCTGATCTTTAAAAGTTTAAATCTATTATGACATGGGAGAAACCACTAAATGTTTTTGATATTCATAGATTCTTGGGTTTAGTGGGGTATTATGACTAGTTCATAAAGTATTTATCAAAGTTGGATTATTTAATGAACTCTCTCACTCAGAAGGGGGTAAAGTTTTATAGGGATGATAAATGTTAGAGTGCTTTTTTATATGAATTTTATTATGAATTTTATGATGGTGGTGACTCTTTCAGAGGTTGAGTAAGGATATATGATCTTCTGTGACACATCTGTTTTGGGTTTGGGTTGTGTTCTTATGAAAGGTGATCACATTATATCTTAAAGTTCTCAAACTATTAGGATGAATGAGAATAATTATTTGACCCATGACCTTGAACTCTCAATTTTGATGCATTCACTTAAAATTTGGCAACATTACCTTTTTGAAGAAAGTTTTACCATGTATTTTGACCCCAAGAGCTTGAGTTATAACTTCTCTCAAAAATATTTGAATCTCCACCAAAGGTGTTGGGTTGTGTACCTATAATATTTTAATTTTGAAATTTTATATACCCCGAGGAAAGGAAATTTCATTGTATATGCTTTGAGTAGGAAAATTCTGACCCATTCCATGAATTAATCATCAAAAGAGTGGAGCGTGATATCTATTTTTTCACAGTTTTGTATAGGATTTTAGGAAATAGGGGACGAGGTTGTCTTGGATAGTGTTCATTTTACTTCCTCTCTTCTCAAGATAGGTCATTAGGATCAACGGCTTGATGATGATTTCTATATCATTAGGGACTTTCTTTATGGTTTGGAGACCATTATTGAGTGGTCTTTCTCCATGGAGGGTATCCTATGTTTCTAGAACTGGTATATTATACCCTTTCTAGTAAGAAGAGTTTTGATGGCGTATTTCTATAATTCCCATTGATTTTTTCATCCAAAAACCACAAAGATGTTTTATGATATTTGGAAATAATTATGGTGGCTAGGAATGTGATGATACATCATTGGATTTTTTTCACACCGCTATACTTTCCAACAAGTCAAGTCCAAGCACCAAATACATTAAGGTTTACATCAGCCACTTCCAGTTCAAAATTGGATTTTGGATGGTATTTATATATAATTTTTTGTTGGGTTTCCATGTACCCCTATAAAGAATAATGCGATATAGGTTGTGACCAATAGGTTGACCAAATAGGCTCTCTTTATACCCATTCATGATACAACCAAAGTTGAGGGTTTGGGAAATATTTATATGAAAGATATTATTTGTTTGCATGGATTTATATATACTATAGTCTCTGATATAGATCCCTATTTTACTTATCTATTTTGGAGTGGCCTTTAAAATTTGAAGTAATCTCAGGTTCATTTGAGTATGGCATACCATCTGTAGATGGATGTCCAGAAAGATAAGGCTATATAGACTCTTGAGGATATACTTTGTGCATGTGTCCTAAATTTTTGTGGATCTTGGTATGACCATTTGGGACTAGTTTATTTTTCTTATAAAAATAGTTACCAATACATGATTATAATGGATCCTTTTGAGGCCCTGTATAGAATTCCATGAAAATATTTATTTTTTTGGTCAGAGATTGGAGAAACTTCCTTGGTTGGATAGATTTTGGTCCAATAGATGATGGTGAAGATTCAATTGATTCATCAAAGAATTTTGATGACAAAAATATAGTATAAATCTTATGTTGATCATCGTTATAGACTATTAGAGTTATGGGTTGGTGACTTTGTGTTCTTGAGAGTTTCACCTCGATTGGGTTACCGGTGACTTGTGAGGAAATGGAAGCTTTCTCTTCATTATATGGTACCTTTGGAGGTTTTTGATAATGTGGGTAAAATTTCTTACCATTTATAACTTCTACCACAATTAATATCAATAAATCATGTGTTCCATGTATCTCAGCTACGAAAGTATCTTTCTAGCCCATCTCATGTCTTGAGCTGGGAGGATCTTGATGTTGAGCCTGATTTATCTATGACAGATCATCCAGAAAGGATAGTTGATCCTGAGACAAAGGTACTTCATGGGAGGATGATATATTTAGTTCATGTTATGTGGTATCATGGTTCTGATTCTCATGAGACTTGAGAGAGGGGTGAACTAATGAGAGAACAGTGACCTCATATCTTTGGTATAGAAACTTCTTCTCAGGATTTATTGGGACAAAAATTTTCTATGGTGAGGAGGTTTTAACATTATTTAACTTTTTTCAGGTACTCCTTGGACCCTCTTTTGAACATGATTGTTTAAGTATTTTCACATATTTTTTTTGTTTGAAATATGGAAAAGTTTAGAGGTTTTTTGGGCTGTGAACGATTGGCACACAGTTTTTCCAAACCATGCACTCCTCCATTGAAAACCATGAAACCCTATATATTGAGGGTTTTCATGGTTGTAACATGGATTCAAAAACCATAAACCCACCTAGTAGAATTGTGTGCCTTGGAAATTGATACTAAAGGGTGTTCATGGTTTGTCTAACCGTGTATCCCTCTCTAAGAAACCATGCATGCGGGATAATTTTATTCCAAAAAATTATTTTAATTTCCTAAATCCCCTGGTTTAACCCCCTCTTAACCCCCACTCAACCTAGATATATTTCCTTGGATATGATGGATCTATATGGGTAATTTTGGAACCTAAAAACCCTTTTTTTGTAAGATTGAAGCATGGAGGATCTCGTTTTATCTCTTCTGAGTAAGTGAATCTCCACTTGTGTGTTATATCCCATTCTCTCTTTTTATACTCCTTAAAAAGTGTTATATTATCATGTTGTTGATAGGTTTAAACTCTATTTAATTGAATCTTGATTATAGGTTTCATTTCTTGATCTCTGACTCCTTTTTTCTTTCTTGACTATTGATTTTTTATTCCATGATTAAAGATAGGTGGTTCTATTTGAGATTACCTATATTATTAAAACCTTTACTTGATTGTTTTTTTTGAAATAGATTTAAATTGATTTATGAAACCTAAATTTTATATGATTGTGGATTGGTAATTGAAATGGCATGATTTTTTGGAAAAAACCCCACTTCTAATGGAATTAGAATTTGGGACATATTTTTAAATTGATGGAATTGATGAATTGATTTGAGAATTTTTTGAGAAAAATGGATTCAACTAAAATGATAAAAACCTATGATTGGTTTTTTATTGAAAAGGAATTAAATAATAAAAAACACATGGTTTGGTTTTGAGGTTTAATTTTCATTTGGAAATTGAAAATTGGGAAATTGAATTATAAATGATGATTGATTTGAAAAAAGGTGATTTTATATTTTATTTTGACAGATTGATCACATGTGATTTAGGATAGTTAGTGGGTTATTTGGGACAAGCACACTAATATGATGATTTCCTAGTAATGGATTGATGATGAAAACTCTAATAAAAACCTATTTTAGTAGATCTTATCCCTGATATGATGTTGATGAGTCTTACTCATCCTGATCATAATGGATGTGTGTACACATACTTTTCATGATCATTGATATGAGATGTGTGAGGATTCTATAATCGGAAACTATTGTACCATAGGGTAAATTACCATGGTGCTTGTAGTGATTGTTTTGATATATATTCCATTGATCGTAGAACTGTTTTACTCATGAAAAATTATTTATATAAATTATTTTATATAAAATATTTACTTAAACTATTGTTTGAAATGCTTTCTATCCTTTGAAAAGAAGCGTATTTTTTTTAAATATGAGAATGAGATATTATGACATGGCACGTTTTGTTTAAAATTGAAATCATGATTTGGTTTATTATTATAGAATCTATTATAGAAAACTTGGTGAGACCCTACTATGATTTATATCTCACACCCTTCCTTTTCCTTCAGGAATTTATAGATTTTCTTATACCTAGTCCGAGAAAGGGAAACTGGATTCTCTGAGGATGTGTATGTTCTTGATCCTTTGGTATTAGAGTGATGTTTCCTTTGGTATGTTTGGGATTTATATTTATAGTTATTCATTACTTTGATGTTGTACTATTTTGGTTTTTTTATACCTGATTAGTTTCTAGTACTTTCTCTTTTTGGAGTGTTAAGCATACTAACTTGTATCTTTTATATTCTGTCATTTTTTGGAAAATTCATTCTCTCTTTTATCCTATATGATGTTAGGTGATATTTTTAAACCCATGGAGAATGGTAAACCCCATTGTTATATGTCAGTTATGACTTGATTATTAGGGTACCAGGGTATTCAGGCTGGTTTGTGACAAAAAAAGTGAATCAATTGAAGAAAAACACAATTATATTAGAATAGTAGAGGACATATCTGATGAATAAACTAAGTTTCACCAAAATTTACCACTGAAAGGTAGATTATTGGAAGCTAACAAATCATTTTGAAGGTATAATATAGAAATACACACTCCTGAAAAATTAATGAAAATAATTCCTAGTTAGAATAATTTCATGAATAAAAGGAAGTAGTATTTTGAAGATATATGAGCTAAAAAAGTTTTATTTAAGAATTCATCCTAACACAAATAGAAAGTGAAACATATTTTGAATGTTTTATTAACTCTATCTATAGAACAAATAAAAGTCACAAGGGGGTTAGAATAAAATGAAATTAATAGTACAAGTTCCTTGCTAGATGAAGTTAACAAGAAACTCCCCTAAAAATAGGAAAGTAAAAAATGGAAGAAAGAAATCCATGCTACCTAAGGAGATTGGGGATCAAAAATAAAAAGGGTAATTGTATGAAAAAAATTGACGATAAAGGGAAGGGATTTTAAATATTTATAAAAACTTATCAATCCTTATATTCTAATTAAAATTAATGTAAGACCCACTTTATTCCTACTCTATCCAAATTTATTTTCAATTAAAAATGAGAATTTAAAGTGATGAAATTTAGGGGGGACATGGGTTAAAGTAAACTTTTTTAAAGTTATCCATCATGGAAGATTTTATCTCTATGTGGTATAAACCAAATCCTTCATGTTAGTATCAATCATGATGTAGAATGAAAATATAGTTCATCCCTTCAAGGGGAGTGAAGTTGAAGCTGATGGTTTTTGAGAATTGATAAGTTGCATCATATAAATTTGGATGGATCATATGAATTTGATGTTGTAATAATTAAAAATTCAAATATAAATATAATAATATCATAAAAATTTGTTTTGAATAATTGAAGATCCAAGAATTTAGAAAACCAAGGATCAGATTCATCGGATAATAAACTTCCAATGGATTGAAGAATTGAAGTTCACAGAGGGAGATGCTTTGGATGTTGATGACAATGAAGTTTTAAATTTTGAAAATCTGGAGAATGAAATTGTTTTCATCTATAGGTTACATTATTTATACTCTCCCATACTCATTTTAGAACCATAGTTTTAATGAAAAAAGAAAAAATTGATCTTTCATAACAATGTATGAATCATTTTACAAAGGTAGAGAAACCATCCATTTTTGGGTTGAATGTTTTTAATCAATTCATTGAGATGAATAAAGGATATTCTTTGAAAATATATTAAAATTATCCTATAAATAATAATTTTACAAGATTTAATCACTTTATTATTTTATATAAATCTTTGGTTTTCATGATTAATCACTCTTATTTTCTAAACCAAGCATATCTCATATAGACTTGGAGTTTGTTGATTTGTGTCTCGTTGATTTAACAATATTTATTTCATCCTTCTCTCAAGGAATTCAATAATTACTTTTAGTTAAAAAAAGACAAAGGGAGAAGATGAAAAATGATAAGAATGTTCCTCCCTCGTCTCATGATGTCTATAATGGTGATTCAAATTCAGATCAAATAATTGGGATAAGATGAAGGTACCTCATTTAAAGTTCTTAGAAGAAAGAGATAAAAGAGATTTTGAATTTATTATCAATAAGTGGTATAAATATCATTGAATTTAGTTTTGAATGGGTATTGACAAAAAAATACAAAGGGAAAGATTGAAGAATCCATCAAATAGTGATGATAAAGTATTGATGAATTATAGTATTTTTTTTCAATGATGATTGTTCATAACTGTCAATGATATTTAGAGTTTATGGATATTTAGAAAGTGAAGTTTTATATGGGTGTTTCATAAGTTTATTCATAGGGATTTCGTACTCTGAAAGGTGGATCCATCAAAAGAAGGAGAACTATAGAAGTGTTTTCTACAACCAAACAATGACACAAAAGAATACTAGATAACACTACTGGAAAAAATACCCTATACCAACGGTTTGGAACCATTGGTATAGGCCTCCAAACCATTGGTATAGGCTATACCAACAGTTTGGAGAACCGTGGGAAAGTAAGTCGTTGGGATAGGTCTATACCAACGGTTTTGGGAAAACTGTTGGTATAGACCTATACCAACAGTTTTGAAAACCGTTGGTATAGCTAATATGAAAATCTATACCAACGGTTCCATAAAACCGTTGGTATATGTATTTCAAAAAAAACTTCCAGTGGGATTTGATCCCAGGACCTCTAGTTTATCTTTCAAAGACCTAACCACTAACCTAACATTACTTTTCTGAATATAATTGCTTAAATATATATATATATATTATCATAATTATTTTAAAATTTTATTTATATAATGTTCTATGTAATAATATTCGATAAAAAATCAAAGGACCTATACCAACGGTTGTCAAAACCGTTGGTATAGGTCTATACCAACAGTTTTGACAACCGTTGGTATAGGTCCTTTTAATTTTGGGGTTTTCAGGGTGATTTTGGTATACTAGGGACCTTTCCCAATGGTTTGGTAAAACCGTTGGGAAAGCCATACCCTTTCCCAACGGTTTGGCCAAACTGTTGGGAAAGGTGGCCACAAAGTACCCTTTCCCAACGATTTGGCCAAACCGTTGGGAAAAGTGGGGGCTTTCCCAACGGTTTGGCCAAACCGTAGGGAAAAGTGGCCACAAAGTGGAATTTTCCCAATGTTTTGGCTAAACCATTGGGAAATCCATACCCTTTACCAACGGTTTTGGAAAACCATTGGGAAAAGTGACCTCAAAGTGGGCTTTCCTAATGGTTTGGAAAAACCGTTGGGAAATAGGACTTATACCAACGATTTTTACAAACCATTGGTATAGAAGCATTGGGAAAGGTGATATTTCCAGTAGTGTAATATGATCAGGTGTTAGGAGGAACTCATGTCACCAGAAGTAATAAAGAAGAAATGGAGAAAGTGTTACTGATAGAATAAGGATACATTCATGTATACTATTTTATTCATAATCATGTTAAACATCTAAGGATTACTAAACTTTTATTCAAGTAAACTAAAAAATATTGAAGTTCGAAGGGATTTTTCTACATCAAGTACATTGAATGGTTAATTTGATATATGGGGAGATTGAATACCAGATTTGAGAGATTGAATATTTTACTTAAATCCATCCAAAATAAGTTTACCAGAAGTTAAACAATGTATTTCTAGATAAATATGAGTTTCCCAAATGTTTTTAATATAGTAGATGGAAACAAGAGATGAATGAAAGTCACTTAGTGAAGTAGAATAAGATTTTATGGACATAAATAAAAAACTACACTAAAGAATTATCAATGACCCCAATATTTATCCTTGATGAATGTAGTGTGAACTTCACCTTACATGGATATTTTATTCTGTAAATATAGGAAAATCATGAATTTTAATGTAATCTAAACTATACATGTGGAAGCATTATCACCAAAAGATACATTAAAGGTAATAATTTGAAAGGTCTCATAAAGAGGAAACTGTAAAGTAGAAAATGGAAATATAATTTAAAGGATCATAGATGAGTTATTCAATTCATACACTTTTCATTCATTGGAAGGACATAACTAGTTTAATAGAAAACTATAATCCCAAATGATCCGATCAAATTTCAATTTAATTGAAATTTAGAATAATTAAGGCTGATACTAAAGGATTTTATTGACTTCAATAAAGGAAATGTAATTTGTGAACCCACTAAAATATGAATCTGTAGAAGTTGAGGAATCAAAAGTTTAGGAATTCAAACATACTGATGAATTTAGCTAATGGAAAATGTATCAAATCTTGAATGAATTATCTATATGTTGAATAAGTTAAGCAGTAAAGTATGAGTGGAATTATTTATGCACAAAAACTAAAAGCATCGGTTGTTGGAAGTTGATGATTATTATAAGATATAAAGATCAAGAGTTGAGTTGATCATAAGAGGGATATAAAAAATTAAGTTTAAATATTGTGTATCCACAATGGATTAAAACCATCGAATGTAATAGTTTATTGTTAGAGTTTTTCAAAGTATTGGAGCCTATAGAAGGATGAGTTGAGCCAAAGTAGAGGTCAAACCAAAATAGGGGATGAGTGAAGTCTATGGAAGTGAATTCACTAGAATATTACAAATGAATTAACATAAATATTTTGAAGTCACAAACATTATGATGATATAGGGTTGAAAGTTAAAATTTCATAAAGGAATATTTGTGATTCAAACCAAGATTTGTGGTAGAGTTGAAGAATTTGGATGTTGAGTCCTATGGATGATTTAGAAATGTTAAGCTCTAATATATTTGGAAGCATTAAAGGTGGATGACTAAATATTTTGAGTTAGAGGGAGTTTTTAATTGAATCTTATGTATTCCTCGGATTTATCATAGGAATTTTGGTTACATAAAGGTTGAACATAATTTGAGTGATTATTACTGATGATAAAGTATTGAAAGAGTTATTGATATTATTAAGAATAAAAAATGATAGGGTTAAACTGACCAAGTATATCCCAAAAGATCATAAGGGTTAAAGAAGTGAGGAGGATGTAATATAAAATTATGAAAAAGATGAGTAAGGTCATCATATTCAAGTTATTGGAATAAGGAGTACTAGAACATCATCATCTCCTTCTCACAGAAGTAATGGACATTAAATATCTTAGTGATGAGAGATCTAGAATTTAGTTAATGGACCAGCTGATTTGAATAGTGAGTATTGAAAAATCTCATTTTTATGTTTAAAACCTAACCATGATGAAGTTTATGAAGAAACCTTGAAGACTGGTGATTCCAATATAAACAATTCCACCATTCTTATCGATAGGTGGAAGGATATTTTTGGGAGATATCTCAACCACATAATTATTATTATTGTTTTGGATTTGTAGTTGATCCCTACTCTTGGGTAAAGGGTAATAACTTGATGCATTATAACATTAACAAGAATAGTTAAAATATATATACTAGGATAATAACTAGACGTGGAAAGTAGTAGGTTTCCCAAACTATGAACGAACATTGTAAAAATGAATATGTGTTGTTTCCTTTATTTTATCTATATTACATGAGGGGGGTAAGGTTTAATATCATACCTTATATATCCATACATTCTAATTCAAAACAAAGGTTCAATTGACTTAAAATAAGAAAAAGTTGAAGTTGAACTAAATTGGTAAATATTGGTCACCCATAATTCACCCCCCCCCCACCCCTTAGGGTGACTATACGGTCTACTTTGACTCATACCTTTAAATATCATTTGAATTCTATTTATTTAACTCATCATTTATTTCTTTAGGAAGACTTAAATTTCATGTTTCTTCTATAGAACACACCTCTATATTAAATTTATCAATTATATCCATTCATTTTCTTTTTTGATTATTTTTATTCTTAGAACCAGCTATTATTCTGCACTTCAAGTCTATATTTGACACTTTAGAAATATTACTATTGGATTTAGTTTTTAAGACCACAATTTTAGTTGGTTTATTTATAACTGGTATGTGTGATTTAGACACTCCCTTTATATTATTTAATGCATCTAACAATTAATTTTCTAATTCCTAGAAATTGAAAATATTTTACACCTCTATGTCATAATATAAAGTGGTAGGATTGAGAAATGATAAATATTAAACATTCCAAAAAATATTTTTTTATTTTGACCCCCAAAAAATGTGTAAAATTATTCATTAAAGTGATAGTTAAAAAAAATTATATATAAATCACCAGTTTTTGGTCAAAATATTTTACAATGTATAAGGATTAATATCCCACATATTTTACTAGCCTCTTTTATGTACCCATTTTTTATATTACGGGGGATTAATTAGTACATATATCATGCAATAAAAAATTCTTAAATAATATATATTAGGTTCTTTCCCAAATACTAATTGGAGTGGAGAGTAATTATGATATGAACTTTTTCTAATGTGAATTAAAGTCAAATAATCCAATATTACATGGCCCTATATAGATCTTGATAGATTTTCTCTCATTATTAATAATCTAGAAATATGTTGGATCTATTTTATTAATGATTATACTAACCCATTATGATAATACATATGGGAAACTAAATTATCTATTATAATTCTAATTATCATACAATTATCATTAAAAAACATGAGAGGTAAATTCACCACCATTATCAAGTCTTGTTTTCATTATGGTACAATCAAAGGACTATGAACTCAATTTAATTATTTTATAAAAAATCATTAAAATTCTACAATTTTCATTGAGAGTAAGTGTGTATATTCTCATATAATAGAAACCATAATTAATAAAATAAAATATTTAAATGTTAAAAATATATCCCCTTTAATTCATTTAAGAAAAATTGATATTTCATTATTAATTTTAGATGGTGATAGTCTCAAAATAATATTTCAAAGTGAACTTGCCTCACATGAATTTTTACTTAGCATAAGGATCTTTTGGCCCTTCATCTTGGTTCATGAATGATTTTAACCATAAATTAACTTTTTTGGGATAATATTTTACTACCATGTATGTCTCCATTTTATTTATATAAGTATAAATCAATCTATATGATAAATTTGGTTTTTTTATAATATATGAATCATTTTCAATTTATTAATGGAAATTCAAGTGTATTTTTCATTCCCTATAATTAAAATCCAATAACCATACTTTTTTTTATATATAATTGAAACTTAATAAGTTCCTATTATATTTTATAGAAAATAAAGAATATTTTATAAAGAAAATTTTCTAATTGGGTGAAATAAAACTTGTTTTATAAATCCATTTAATTGGATCTATAGAACCCAATATAGGATTAATAATAACTTTTATTTATTTTATATTAGAAAAATATTTTTTTATTTTTAATAAGTTTATATTTCATTCCATTGTATGGTATGAAAATATCACCATCGTGAAGTCTAGTTTGGTTATCTATTTTAATTATTTAAATTAAAAAAAATTAATAAAAACACTAACAAGAATTTAATAAAATTCAATAAATGAAGCATAAAAAATTTTAACATTCACTTTGTTACATGTGAAAGAAAAACATATCATAAAAATAAACAAAATCATGAAAAAAACATAGTGATTTCTATATAGTATCTTTTAGAAAGGGGGAGTCTAATATTCCCTTGCATATTGCTGGTTAGTCTATATTTAAAAAGGAAATGACCATATGATATTCTATAAATCCACTTTTGAAATGATATGAATTAGTGAGGACCAATTCAATCATAAACTCCTAAGGTTTTGAAAAATACTCTAAAATGGCCTCTATTGGTTCTTTAGATATTTGAATAGAAACCAAAATCGATATTTGTGCTCGTATAACAGTAAGGTGTCTCAACACATCATATTTTTGTGATATGGGTTTGGATCTCCTACCTCAATATTTTTCTCTATATTGAGGCATAAAATGTTAAGGAAACTATAAATTCATCACCCTTGGGGTATATTATGGTGGTTCCCCTTCCAATTTTCAGGTTAAGGAAATTAGGTATTGAAAAACTTTAGGATTAACCAAATGGTTATCCTTTAACTAATTGATATATAAATTGAATAAAATTAGGGTTCATTGAAGAGTCCTTAGTTAGACTATCACTCCAGATTACCTCACTGAATTGTTTCTCTTCTGGTTTCCAAACCATTTATTATGTGGTTATGTATGGCTCTATAGATACTATTTGTGACTCAGGTGTGTATCCTTATACCTGAGATGCTACCAAGATAAATTTTGGAAAATCTTGTCTCATAATCCTCTTCTCATTCAACATACATTTATACTGGTAAAATGATGTCAACATAGAAGAAATGAGGTTATTCTTTAGTAGATTTTTATATTTGGTATGATAGTACACAAGATTCTAATATTTATAGAATTAATTTCATAAGGGTTCAGACTATCTCAGGTATCCATGGGGGTTCTTCCTCTTTCTCTTTTTTACATTGATATTGGCTATGTTAGATCTTGTAAAGTTATGAGGTTCAGGGTACCATTGTTAGAGTTTTTCGGGAAACCAAGGTTGTGATTGGTTGATTAAATCATGATATTATGATCACATGTGTTTGAGTAACTAATTTCCTAGTGATATTATCATTAAACTTCCACACATTCTTGTTTGGAGCCTCTCATTAATCACCCTATTCTCCATAGAGTTTGTCCAATATGTAAGTCACATGTGCCTTGGGCTTGTCCATCTCCACTCAGCCTTTATATATTATCATTTGGATCAAATAATTGAATAGAAAACGTTCCTAGATTGTATGATACAATATTAAATAGAAGGGGAAATAATTGGTACAATCACTTAAACTTGACTCTACAAATTTTCTAATCTCTAGTAACTCAAAGATGTTATTCTCCAAATGGAAAATGAAATACCCAAAAAATAGGCTAAAAAAGTAAAATTTATTCCTTATATTTTACAAATCATAGTGTCTCTTATCTTTATTCATGCCTTGTGTGTTTTTATTAGGGTATGGGTATTACTATTGGTGGGGACTTGGAGTTGAAACTACCTAAAACATGATTTATTTAGGGTTTAAGGCCAACATCACTATTATTTTAAAATTAATTGGGGTTTATTATAACTTCCTAGATATCCTTTTATTTTCCAAAGGTTCCAAACAAGATTTCATCTTGGTTCATTGAATAACATTCTCTATACATTTTTTTATTTTAAAAACTCTTGAAATATTCCCAAGTAATGTTTATTGGATCAATATTGTAGATAATTCGCATTTAAGTTTATCCATAAAAACTTCTAAAAACTTACCCTATATGAGTTTTATCTTCAGTGAATGTTTCATATCATTCCATCGAGAAATTAAATTAACCACCCTTTCATTCTCTCAATATTTAAAATTGGAGAGTTCACAAATTCTCATATTCCCCAATGTCAAATTAAACTAATAAATGAATTTTCAATAGAGATAATCTAAAATGGTGCTATAATTAGTTTCCATGTTACTGTACTAGAAAAATATATACCCCTATATAGTTTTAATAAATAAAATAATCTTGGGTGTCTCCTATTTCTCTGGAGTCCCAAATAGAGGACCACATAAAGTGGTAAAATGAGTGAGATACTACTCTAGTTTTACCATACCATTAAAGGATAAGAATATAATATTTCAAAATATTAGTGGTATATTCAAATCCCACTATTTATTTTATTACATCTTATCAAGTTTTACAAGTGTATTTCAAGATTCCATAGCCTCAAAACATGAGATTATGACATCATTTTTTTAACTTATAATTGAACTACTTGTATCAAGATATTACTTGGATGAATCTCCTGAACCAAATATTGGTTGTGGTTTAGGGTAATAAATTATTAAAATTATACTAGAAAGGTCATAAATTGAATGGAATGATTTTTTATCACACCAATCAGGAAGTTCAAGACCATCCTTATGGGTCGATTAGTTTCTTCTTACTAAGGTAGATCATTTAATGAATGTGAGGACTCAACTGGTAGATCATCATCCTTATGTAAATTTCCTTAGAGAAACATGAAATTAATCTATCTAATATTTTCAATTTATTACCTCAAATTAGTGATTTTATCATTGGAAAAAATAGTTCCAGTGATTTCAAGCGGATAAAGAAATATTATTTCCCTTATATGTGGTATGCTAGGAATATGGTAATAATAGTTTTGTTGGATATACTATCACTAAAACTTGCCTTAAAAATTAGGTGTTAACTCCATATTCATGTTTCCTGAATCATAGATGATCCTTAAATTAAATATCTTCCCTTCTTGACTCATTACAATATCACATTTTTATGTATCAATATCCCTAGTTGTGATGGATATCATCAATGAAAATACCTCAAGAACTATATTTCATCCATGTATATGAAATGAGATACTCATTATCCTTATAATAATTATTTAATTAATCATCACAATCTAACCTAGAGTTTGGTTTTTTGAAGGTGATTATATATTTTTATCCCTCTTGTTGTTTTCCTTTATCATCCCAACATGCTTTCCAAAATTGAGTATCATATTCCTTATATAAGATGATTCTAAGAAATTCTCCCCAAGAATCCATCAAATGTGGAATTGGATGTGGGGTTAGTCGGACATCTAGCTACATGGCCACTCCCAACCATGTGAACATATTTTTTCTTGGTGGTTGTGTCATGGAAATTAGGGTTTTCATTTTCTCAATTGACACCATAAGACAAGGTGGATGGGATAAAAATGATTCCAATCCTATGGATATGTAAGTTTTGGAATTGTTATTTTGAAAATATTATGGAAACCTTTAACACTTTTCATACCTCTATCCAAATGATTGTTGGGTGTAGGGTGTTTGCCATTAGGGGTGCCCCTATCCTAGATAATTTTGGAAAATGGAAACTATCATAGGTGATAGACTTTACTAAATGATTTTATACCTTTTTTGGGTCATTAAAACATCCAATTCCTAGGATACCCCATGTATTGGGTAATTTCTTTATCTCACCAAGCATGTCTCTTTTCAACTTTATATACAGAGTGCTCTTGTTGAATGATTCAACCAACTTCATTGTGACTCATGTTTAATGTGTTGTCAATGGTGATGATATTTCATGTTTTGTTAGATATATAATATAAATTGGGGGTAATATCTAGGTTCTTAGGTTCCCCTTAGTAGTGTATGAGAGGGGAGAAGTTTAGAGTAACATACATCCCCCAACCCCTATATATGGGAGAAATTTTATTCAATGATTTGATGGTTTACCCTAAGGTTATCCATGGAAACATGTTGGAGGAATTCACTTTATTTTTTAGAATTAATGTTCTATGTTACTTAAATAGTATCAAGTAAAAACTTATGATTTTTCTCATAAATCTTTTCTTATGAGATCAACATACCCATCATATAGAATTTTTCTTAAATTAAGGTAGTTGAATGTCTCCAACTGGTTATATCAATGTCATGATAAGAATTCCTCTTTTAGTAACCTAATAAATGTGTATTAATGGGTGGATGAATGATAGTATATAATTAGTATTATATACTTGGATAGTTCTTTCCATATTTTGTTAATATCAACATAATTAACAATAAAGGGGACATCATGATTCACTAACCACATGGGATATTTTCTATCCACTTCATCAAATTAGACTGCATCACTCTCATCATCTTCAACTTCTACCAAGCATAAGATATCTATCAAAGGTAGTAATTTTATGCATTTCATGATTAGAATATATTATCACTAATCACTATTAGGGTGTGTTTTGTGATCCCAACTCTAATTTCATGGGAATATCTAAATAATAGTGTCTTTGTGGTAATAGGGATACCCACTAGATTTAGAGTGGGGTCTTCTTCCTAGTTTGGTATGGGGTATTTTTAGTTTATTATCATGGGTTGATTTCTCGATGATGTCATCATATATCCAAACTCCTCAAGACCAAATATATATAGAGTGGAAGTTAGAATCTATATTTCTATAAATATATACTTATAAAGTATCTTGGGGATGCCATGTGTCTCCCCCTCTAGTAAGATAAACCCCATAACACACGGTATCTACTCCAAAGTGTAGGGTATGGGGATGTTCAGGGTTTTCCCTTGAATTTTATTTAGTATGGATTTAAGGGAAGGAAGGAAATTTCAATTTTAGTGCCTTATATTCATGGACCCATGCTAATGAGTTTCTTCCCCTGACTAGAAATCTTTATCATCACGGGGAGGGTCTATGGGTTAGTAGGTATATTTATCATGAGGAAGACCCCCATAGTTTCTGTCATTTGTATTTACATGGTTAGTCCCTCTGTAGTGGTTGAATTTTTTAACTTGGGAAAGACCTTTGTGTCTGTTGGTTGTGATGACATAAGGAGGGATTCCCTTTTGGTTTATTACATTGTTATGGTGGAACTATGGTGGTAATATTCCATCAAGGGTGGGGGTCATTTGGTGGAGTCATTAAAGCATGTCTAGAGAATGACTAGGGACTTTGACCCAGTGTGACCATGAACTATCCTTGAATCACTATAAAAACATGGAGAATAACCTCAAGGGTCTTAGTAGTATAAGATAATTGGCCTACCTTATGATGGTGGGGATAGACTACCCCTAACTAGATCCCATTCTCAATACTCAAGGTAGAATTATCTTAACTCTTGAATAGTTGGGGATATATAGCGATGATGAAAGTCAGGAATAAAAGGGGCCCTTTTGGGTGACTTGTGTGTGGATAATTATACATTCTATGCATCCTCCTCTTCCTCTAGGTAAGTAAGGAAAACATTATCTCATTCACATGAGAGAATCCCAAAATGTTTCACAGTGTTAATGACTTCCATCAAACCCTTAATACACTTTGAAGTGGTTCCAATCTCATTGTTTTTATCTACTTTGAGTTTTCCTAGGCTTTCAATCATGTTGGGATTTCTCTTTATTATGAATATTCTCACACAAATATATTCACCATTTATTGGTGAGGCTAATGTGTTAGGTAAAGAGAGTGTTGGTCCCCCATAGCTAAGGTGGTCATAGCAACATCAATATATGTGTGTGGGATTCCCATAGGTGGTTTTGAGATGTGGCTTCCCTAGTTTTCATTTCACTTCCCACACACTGATTGAGGGTCTTCACACTTCATAGAACATCAATTATAATAGTGAATTGAGTTCCTCAGGCGCCAAAAATAAGAAACCCATCAATGTAGTATCACAAATGAATATGCATGACTAATCAGTTTCATTCATAGGTGAAGGAATTTACATTGGGTTCACCATTTCAGTTTATAACATTTCCATCACCCACCCTTATTTCCCCTCATTGGTGGAAAATATGTGGCATCTCAGGGTGTATGTGTCAATATTGTAAGGATGAGAGGATGAGAGTTCAACTCATTTCATCAAGATATTATTATTAAATATGATACTCGATTATAAATTTAATTCATATTTGTGAAATGCATCTTGAAACTTTCTTTGTGAACATTGATTTATTAAAATTCTTTCACTTTTATAAAAACAAGTTATTTTCGTATTTTTATTACCATGGTCCACCTAGACCCCAATAATAGAGTAACTTAAAGCCATAGTCCATGTGGACCATGGTAATAGACCACTGTGAGGAAGCTTATAACTTTGTTCCACTAGGACAATGGTTATAATTTAAACTACTTCCATGGTTCACAATGATCATGGTAGTAGAGTCTATATATTTCCATGGTTTTTATCAACTATGGAAATACATTCCACCCATAACCCATGACCCATCTCCCCAATACCCTAAAACGACCCAAGAGAAATATTTATCCCTCTCTGCATGATCAATCACCTATCGCCCTCCTCTCTCTATAGATCGATAGGTCCACTCTCATCCTTGGATTGAAGAGACTCATGTGCCATTATTGGTTACTACAATGCACATAATCTCCTAACTTCAGCAAGCTGAATTTGTTTATCACTCTCTAATGGTAATTTTAATTCTATTATAGATTCAATTTATAAAGTAATTCAATAATTATTAACAGTTATTATTTTATTTTTATATTGTATATAGTGTGTATGAAATTATATGGATTTTATGAGGGGTTTCCAGAGTATCGGGTGAAAAACTCATTGATTAATGAAGATTTTTTTCATGAAAAGTATGTGAGGCTGATGGAATTTAGCGTTTTTTCTATAAAAAAATATTTTAAAAATTAATTTGGGTATTTATACTATATTAATAATCATATCATCAGAATTTGAAAATTTTATGATTAATAAATTATTAATATCTATTTTAATGAAATGTGGTAGGTGTTGAATTATGTTATGAGTGTTTACATATGACTAGTAGTGAATATGGAAAATTTGTTTAATTATATAAATAATCATGTAACCTTAACTCTCCTTATATGAATTTATTCTTGTTTTGGAAATCTAAAAATAATTCAAAATCAATTAAAAAACATTTATCAATGTTTAGTGATGAATTAAAAGATTGATTGATACAATCTTAATTTCTTAGAACGTCTATGGGTAAATATAATTATGTAAAAACCTATCATTATTTAATTGTTTCTTTATAAAGTTCTTTTATATTGACTTAAAATTCTTATTACCTTGCTTTAAATTCTGGGATTGGTTTTGAATATTCTGAAGTGAATTATTAATGGAAAAGGGGTTTATATTGTAATGCACCAACCTAAATACTTACTCGGTACTCAAAAATATTAACACAGCCTTAAATCCGTAAAATTATCAATAAGAAAATTTATATAATATGATTTAGAAAGGGTATTATTTTTATAAAACAATACAATAACATAATATTATTAGTGAAATTTCATAAAAGGAAGTAAAAAAAATAATGTTTTATGTGAATATATAGATAATATTTGAATTCATAAGTGATATTTTATTAGTTTTCAATGAAATTAAATGGATGTATAATAAAAAATTATATGATTCAGTAAATTATTTGATGAATTAAGGAACCAATATTAAAAAAATAACACATAGTTATTTCTATTTAGTAGTATAATTATAATCCATGATGAAACCAAAAATAATGGTCTATAGTTTCAATTGTATTGTTCATTATGTTTTGAAATTTCATAATTACTATCTTTTTAAATATTTAATTTGTTATTTTAAATATATTATTTTAAATATATATATATATATATAAACTTTTATTTTATATAATAACACAATTTTTTTATATTAGAATGGATATAAGGTGGATATACAATGTTTATCATATATCAAATGAGTTTCATGATGAGTTGTGTTTATTTTTAGAATTTTCTTTTAAAAAATACTTCAGATAGGGGACTAATTTGATACCCTTGTTATGAATATATTAAAATAAAATGGATAAATATTGAATAATTAATTTACCATATCAAAAAATATAGTTTCAAAAATAGGTATCATGTAAGGTATCATAACATAGAAAGTTTTTAAGTGGAGGAGAAAAATGAAGTTGTTGAAAGGATTAGTATAGAGATTTTGATTCATGGTCATTTTCCATTCATTTTTTAAGATAAAACTACATGTAGAACAACAAAAGTGGATTTGAATATAGTTATAAAATTTATATATACTAATTAGGATAATTATATTGAGAAATTTAGAAAGTTTTAGAAGATTTATACACCCCGATATATCATATATGTGGTAAAATGACCAGGAAATAATTTTTATTGAGACTTTATGTAATAGCCCAGGTAATGATAGAATAATTATTTTTCATATTTATAAATATTTATGAATTATATAGTAATTTTATATTAAAATTTATGCTATTTAAAATAGCATAAATGACATGAAACAATGATTTTCTTCGAAATCTTGTGTTGCATGTAAGACTAGGTTATACTGAACAATAATATACTATTACTATTATTATTTTAAATGGAATTTATTTCCTAGATTTTATATTTAAGGGTGTGAATAATAATAATAATAATAGTTTTACACATGTTTATAAAAAAAATTACATTCATCAAATATATTTTATAGTCGTAATATAAGAATAAATCAAGTTTTACGCTTAAAAATTGAATATTTATAAAAAACAATCTTACCCCCTTTTAATGAAGCACTTGTTTTAAAACTAAATTTTGAAACTTTTAAAAAAATTATTTGAAAAATTAAACTTAATTTTTAAAATAATAATATCTAAATTTACTTTGGTTTAATTTTTGGTATTTTTCTGAGAAGATTCATTTTTTATAAATAGTGAAAAATAATGAATTTTAATTAAAAAACTATATTTTTTCCAATGTATTTATATAGTTAAATTATTTTTTTAATTTATTTTAAAATATAATTATATCAATTTTACATATATTAATCCAATTTATGTTATTTTTATCATTTTTATATTGAATTTAGATATAAAACTTAGCAAACTTTTGAACATATTCGCTTTAAAGATCGACTTTGTTGTCCTGTCTGTGGGATTAATTTTAAATTAATTTCATCCAATTTTGTGATTGTAATTTTTAAAAATGGATTACATATTTTGAATCAGAATAATTTATAATTTCTAGTAAGGTTAACTTTGTTTTTTATCAAAAAAAATATTAAAAACAATTTAAATTAATTATAGTGATTAAGGTAAAAATGAGTTTACTTGGTGATTAAAATTTACTCTTAAGGGGAAAAATGACCTAAAAACTTGTCCAAAACACATTTTATAGACATAGTTTAACCATATACCCACTTTTATCTAATTTAGTTCATTATTTTAAACACATTATGTAATGGAGACCTCCCAATAGTGTTTTCCTTTTTATATTTCCATGCTTATATAATAACCTAATTATCATGACTGTACTAATATGTTTTTCTTTTAAGGGTATGAACTAAAAATTCACACACTTCCATAAAATGGGATATGTAATCATCATTCATGTGTACAACAGACTACCTCCTCGTGAACTGATGTTGTTTATTCTTCCATTACCACCTCTCAAGGTTGGGAATAATGATGGAATATAATTTTTATATGATATATATGATGTATTTATGATTTTTTTAATTATTATATAACACACTCCTTTATGCTTTCCATTTTGTGAGAATACAACAACCTCATTTGTGGATGGGTGGACTACCATCTCCTCAAAGCGATGCGATTCGTTCACACTTTACATGGAATATATTAAGGATGGTTTTATAAAAATATGTTATATAAATGAAATATATAAGATATTCATGACATAATTAATTTATTGGAAATATAATATATCATTTTTGTTTATTACCTTTTCACACACAGAAAAATTGATAACGTCGTTCGTGGACGTGTCGACTATCACCTCTTCAAAGTGATGTGATTCTTTTTACATCACAAGAATTATATATATAAGTATATATTATTAAATAGTATTTTATTTATGATATGATTATAAGTATGGAAATATAAATGTTACTTACCTTCTTTCCATAATGATCATTGAAAAATGGGAACTTTACTCATGCGTATGTACGGCCTGCCATCTCCATGATTGTAATATTGGATAATTTTTCATAATCATATTCCATGATTGATTTTAAAATTATTATTAATTTATAAATATGATAATTATGTAAGTATTATTATTATGGATATGTTTAAATAATTACTTCTTTGATTATAGTTGACCTACAAAAGTCATTTTGACACATATACCGAATATAGTCAAAACATGCGACTTAAAATTAATTGATAAAGTAATTGTATACAACATGGTAATAAGTTAATTAAAATTAATAATAAACTTGAAAAGGTTTATCAAGAAATTAAATAATTAACATAATTTTATTATTCAGGAAGATAATGACACATGTGACCAGTCAGACTCAAGTTAAGGGATTTCATCTCAATCTTTTTTCATTGAGGCATATTTTTATGTTATACACCCACATTATATTATGAAGTGTATATATAGAACATTTAACATATCATATCATGAATTTATTTATTCTCATGTTATTTAATGTTTTGGTTAAATTTTATTCCTTCATGGGGATTATGATTCAAATTATTCAAAGTGGTATGGGACACTTTGATTCAAAATTATCATTTTAAATGTTTAAAGATTTAAATTCAAAATATTTTCCTCCATGTCAATATTCATGATATTATTTTACATATTTATTTATATGGATATAAAAGGATTATAAATTAAATTTTATGTATATTTTGATATTTGGATTCCTCTACAAGCCTTAATGTTTTCAAAAGAAAAAGAAACCCCTCTTTTCCTTTTCTGGGTATTTTGTTATTTAAAATGGGTTTTAAAAATATATTGATTATTTAAATAAGTTGAAATGTTTTCATATGATTGAAAATGAAATTTTATGATTGAAATGTTGAAACTTGAAATATTTTATGTGTTATGATTATATAATGGTACTTGTCCATTTAATGGGTGGTTACATGATAAAAAATGATGAGTGGATCCATGATAAACTAATGACTGGTGGTATCATGATAAACCAATGATGGGTGGGTCTATGATAGCCTTCCAATGCATTGGGTTTGGAATTTGACCATATGGTTATTCCATTTTTAAGAGTGACATGTATGGAAGTTGACCAAATGGTTATTCCATTTATAAGAATGAAAATTATAATAATGTCTAAAGATAACTTTATGTGTTATTTATGCTTGATATGAGATTTATGGTAATATTGTGGTTATAACAAGCGTAATAAATGAGATTATTTTTTATGAATGGCCTTAAGGCCTTGTTTTTATTTTATTATGGATAATCTCCCTTTTAAGGGTTGAAGGGGAACCCGTACATGACCTGTAGGCCCAAGGCGCAAGGCCCGACTGACCCGCAATACATGACCCAAAGGCCCAGAGGCATACCAGGCCCATTACATGACTTGTAGGCCCAACCCAGTAGAAATTCCCCTCCCCATATTCTGCATCATTAATCACCTAGATCCCCACATTGCATTGATGATCTACTATCATTTCCCCGTACAAAGTTACACGGTGCCTAGTCCCTATGGATGCTTCCATACCCTCTCATTCTTCCAATCTGGTTAGCTCTACTTCTGGTAGTTTTTACTCTTGTTTCTCTGATCCTCTTCTGAGGCTTGTTCTATGTGAACTGGGCTACTCCATGGTCTCTATAGCCCTAAGTACCTATTTCCCAAAGTCCTTTTATGACCTGAAGGCCCTTGAGACCCGTAGGCCCAAACCGGTGGCCCGAAGGCCCAAATCGGGTGAATAGTTCCAGCTACTACAGTACCAAATAGTAACTGCTATAGTACTGCTACAGTAACCTGGAAATTCACCTCCACCAAGTTTTGAACCTGGGTCTCTAGGATGCCAAGCAAAATCCATTGATAAGATTTTTGTGTCCATCCCATGTTTTTAAAAAATTCTCAAGATTTAAGGATGGGTGAGGGAAGAGAAGGAGTAAAGTTGAAAGTCGTGGATATTTTTCATGAAAATAAATCATGGTTTATTAAGTGTTATATTATGGGAGAAATGGATATTAATTAGAAGTGTCCATTGTGTCAAACCATGATCCTAGGTTCACATCTAATTTTCTTAATGGACTCCAAAAGTTGTTGGATATTGAATTATATTTCAATATGGCTTTTCATCCTCAATTTGATGGACAGTCTGATCAGACAATTCAGACCTTTGAATATATTCTTCATTGTTACTCAATGGATTACCCTAGAATTTGGGATCATCATATTACTTTGGTTGAGTTTTCTTATAATAATAGTTTTCATTATAATATATTTATGTCACCTTTTGAGGCAGTATATAGAAAGAGGTGTTAAACACTGGATTTTATGATGATTTAGGAGAAAGTAATATGATTGGACCAGAGTTAGTAGAGGAAATGACATAGAAATTTTAGTTGATTCAGAGACACATGAGAATAGGTCATAGAAAACAAAAAGGTTATGTAGATAACCTGAGGAAAGATCTCTCTTTCAATGTAGGTGATCATGTCTTTCTCAAATTTTCTCTATGGAAAAGTGTGAAGTGTTTTGGTAAGAAGGGGAAGTTGAGTTCACGATTCATTGAACCATATGAAATCCTAGAGAAATTTAGATCATTTTCCTACCGAAGGTCCTTACCTCTAATTTTATCTTAGGTAAAAAATCTATTTCATGCTTCAATGTTAAGGAAGTATGTACAGGATTCATATCATGTTTTGAGCCCTAAATTAGTTCATTTAGAAGAGAATCTTTCTTATGAGGAACATCCAGTATAGGTTCTTGACCATAGAGATTAAGTATTTTAGAACAAGGTAATTCACTAGTTTAAGGTTTTATGGAAAAAACATATGGTTGAAGAGGAAACATGAGAATTTGAAAATTCTATGAGGGTAAGATACCCCCAAGTTATTTAAATGAATAAAATTATGAAGACACAATCTCCAAAAGGAGGGAGAATGTAACAACTCGGGTAATGATAGAATGAGTATTTTTCATATTTATTAATATTTATAAATTAGATAGTAATTTTACATTAAAGGGATGCTATTTTAAATAGCGTACATGACACACAATAATGATTTTCTTTGAAATCTTGCATTTCATGCAAGAATGGGTTATACCAAACAATAATATACTCTTAATATTATTATTTTAAATGGAATTTATCACCTAGAAATTATATTTAAAAGTTTTAATAGTACTACCTATATTATTTTTACACATGTTAATAAAATTTTTTGATATTAATCTAATAGATTTTATAGTCATAAGATAAGAATAAATCCTTTTTTACACTTAAAAACTATATATTTCTAAAAATAAGTCTTGCCACTTTTTTATAGAGCACTTTTTTTAAAACTAATTTTTTACAATTTTAAAAAATGAAAATCATTTTTAAAATTTTATTATCAAAATTTAATTTGGGTTAATTTTTGTTATTTTTCTTAGAATTTTTATTTTTTGATGAATAATGAAAAATACTGAATTTTAATTGAAAAATTCATTTTCTTCTAATTTATTTATATAGTTAAATTGTGTTTTAAATTGGTTTTAAATTATAATTATACCAATTTTATATTTATTAATCCAATTTAGGTCATTAGGATCATTTTTATATTGAATTTAGATATAAAAACTTAGAAAACTTTTGAACATATTCACTTTAAAACCCCATTTTTTCATCATGTCTATAGGATTAATTTGAAATTAATTCCTGCCACTTATGTAATTGTAATTTGGAAAAATAGATTCTGCATTTGGAATAAGAATAATTTCTAATTTATATTATGGTAAAATTAGTTTTTTACTAAAAATATTTGTGAAAGTAATTAAAATTAATTACAACTATTATGGTAAAAAACAGTTTACTTAGTGGTTAAACTTTAATCTTAAGGGGCCAAATGACCTAGAAACTTGTCCAAAACCCATTGGATAGCCATATTTAGACTATATAACCACTTTTATATAATTTTGTTTACTATATGAGGCACATTATGTAATTCCTCGACCCCAATTACCCAGAGTCGGTGCATTATTATATAACATTGGCATGATACAAGGAATCATGTCCCGAAAGACTGATCAGTTTAGTAGCCTTTAAAGTATTAGATACATTAATAAGTTTTACATTACATCATGAAATAAAAACATCAACAAAATTTTGTCCCATTTTTAATACACTTATATCCTTAGCTTATCCCTACAGGTCAACCATAAAATACTTCTTCACATCCTGGGAAAAATAAAACATAGAAAGGGGTGAGCTCAGATGCTCAATAAGGATAACAATATAGCGGAAACTTTCATAAACAAGCATAAACATTTACAGAAATTTATAAGACTAAAACAAAATCCTTTTAAGAATAAACTTCAACATAATATGGAAAAGATAAAATAAAATAATTCCATTTACTTATTCACATGGATATTCTACTAGTCTAATAATCACATACAATATCAATATCCACTTTCATAATGATGGAATGCATAATGCCAGACTTCATAACCACATAGTCAAGGCCCTATTCTAAGACTATAAGTAATATTTTTTCAAGGCCTTTTTCCAAGACACTAGTTTGTCTCATGATACCTACAGATTCATCGAGGAGCTATAGCGGGCTCCACATGTCACTTACTAAGTCCAATGCATTCATCATATGAAAAGGTTTAAACATATCATAAACATTCGTGTTAAAACTAGCATACGAAATGTCAATAATTTATCCATAAACCATTAATGGTGTAAAAATAACACATCCATAGTAAAACATATCACATAACCTTCAATACAATGTAGAAGTTTTGTATCATAATAAATCAACTTCAAACAAGCTTAAAATCCATCAAAGGATGTTGACATAGATGAAATCAAAAAAAAATAGAGAAATATCTCTTTCTATTTTAAAATCATTTAAAAGTCATATAATTATAAAAGAAAAAATTTATTTTGAAAATATTCTTATAATCTTGTAAGGGGAGCTTTGATGATGATATAAAGGCAGAAAATATCAACACCCTCCATATAAGTTAAAAAAAGACATTCTTACCTTAATTTTGTCAAAAAGGTCATAAAGTACCTTGTTTGGAAAACGATGGAAAGATTCCTTTAAAAAAATATATGGTCAAATAAGGGTATAAATGAATTTAACCCATATTATAGTAAAGAGTAAAAAATTTTCGAATTACATTTTTAAGAAAACACAGATGTGGATGATAAAGATGTCCCAGTAGATACTTATGTAAAAACAACCTCAGATAATAAAGAGATTGTAAAATTAACCCTTACCTTGTACTTTTCCTTGTTCAAGGGTACTTTAGAATCCTATATAATAGTTAAATAATTGTTATTAAATTATACAAGAACCATATAAGTAAATATGATATCATATATGATCTTTCAATAATACTTTGTTAATAATATTTTAGTATTATCGTCGTTTCGGGTGTTAACTGATTCATTTTCCTTTATATGTTTTGTTATGTAATCTATGTTTGTTATGAATAGGATGTATTTGATTCATATCTGGAATTATATTAAGTTATTAAACATTTTTTTTAATCATCAAATGAAAATTATTCTTGAATGATTACGATGGGGAATGAATCTCATCGCGTTCGTGGAAATGGTAATCTGTACGTACGCTCGAGCGACAATATCATTCAATTAAAGGTGAATTCGTATATAATTGAATGTTATATCATATATAAATAATAATTAAAATGTTATATCTATTATTTACATCAATTATACATCATTATTATACCCATCCAAATAATTAAGTGTTTGAATAACAAACTACACCACGACGTGGAGACGGTAAGTCGTACGTACGCACATACGATGACTTTGTCATTCATATGACAGATAGAATAATGAATATGGTTGTACCATTTTTATAATAACATAACAGTATATATAAGATACTGTAGTTATTGTTTTATAATGGAAACAACAAAGAAAGATGAAGTGGAAGAAGAAAATAACTTTAAAGAGGTGATGAAATATTTACCTCTTTTTTCGGTTCTACCTTTTGATTAGATCAAAAGGGATTCTTAAGTTGGCTTTATGACCAAATGAATTCCTCTATGATGAATAGAGTAAAGTTTTGAGGATATTTGGGTAGGTTTTGGCTGAGGAAAAAGGCTTTATAGGTGTGAAATTAAGAGTAGGGGAAGTTCCCTTTTATAAGAGGGGTGAGGGTCACTTTAGAAAAAGCTTGAAATATTATTTTATACTAAAATAATTGGTTTCTAATGGATCCAAAATGGTTTATTTGTATTATAAGGTGATTATGGGTCTATAACCTCTCAACCATTAGGTTTTAGACAGGTTTAAGTCACCATATAAACATTATCTTTTAGATTTAACTCTTAGTTAAATAGTTTGTCATTTACCGTGTCTCTTTGTATTTTTATATTATATGGTTAATAAACTTACTATAAACTTCCAAGAGAACCCAAAGTGGTTCATTATTAATATATATAACCTTATATAATTTCTTTTTTCGAACCTTATATTTTTAAGAATATTATATTCATTAATAATATAGTATTTGTTTTAAAAACTCAATTATGTCAATTTTGACACTATTTAGTATTTGATTTTTGTGAAAATCATAACAGCATGATTACTTCGAAAAAAAATTATTTAATCAACACTAACATTTCATATTAACATATAAAATTATTTTAATTCTTCAAAAGTCTCAAATTACATTTATTTGGATATTTATAATATCAATTATTTTAATATTTCTTTAATAAGGTTATTACTATATCATCATTGTGTCATAAATAAATTAAATTATTTAAAGTCTAAAAATTATAAATAAAATAAAATTATTTATTAAATCTTTTTAGATTTATAATGAATATTTATAGTTGAAATTATATTGTGTGTAACCCAATATTAAAAATGGTTTAGTTATTAAACTTTGAATTTAACTCTTTTAACTCTTCTTTAAATAAAATAATAATAAATGTCCTAATCTAATCCAAGTGGACCAAATGGGGTCATATTTTATTCCTAAGGTTTTTTTTGGTTGAATTAAACTTATCCAATAGAATTATGACATGTGTTAGGGTAATTATAATATCATTTTTGACTTTAATTTCCCTATTTACTCTTAACCGTGGTAAATAAAAGTCAAAAGTTACTATTTACCAAAAATTATTTTCATCTTATTGAACCAAATTTTAATTAATAATTTCAACCATGTCTCTATTATTTTTTAAATTCAACTTATAGAAGTGGTAAATATAAGTTTTATGAAAATTTGTAAATGCTACTAAGAGGTGGGTAAAAGATGGTAAAAAGTTCAATAAAATTTTTATATATCTAAAATTATTATAAAATGACTCCAATGAATTAAATTGAACTTGCATAGGTATTATGTATCTATTTTGACCTAAAATAAATTTAAATAAAAAGTTGGTTTTAACAAATAACGCAGTGTTTTCACTATTCATCAAAAATTGAAATTTTTCAGAAATATATAAAAAATTCACCCTAAGCTAATTTTGATATTCCGAATTAAAAATGAAATCCATTTTGAAATATAAAATTTATAAAATTTCAAAAAGTGGGTATTACTATTCATAATGGCTAGTTTGATTGGTTGTGGTGTGTTATAATCCTGAAGTTGCGTACAATGCAAGTTATTGAATTATTTAAGGGAAACGTACTGTGGAAGCTTGGGGTTTTACATTCTTTCCTCCTAAAAATAATTTTGTCCTCAAAATTTCTAGAATATTACTACATAAAAAGATTCGGGTGGTTCTTCATCATAAGTTCCTTAGGTTCCCACGTTGCCTCTTCCATCTTATGGTTTCTCCATAGAAATTTTACCAGATAAGTCATTCGTTTTCTCAGCACTTGTTCTCTAGTATCAAGAATTTTGACGGGCTCTTCACAATAAGATAGATCAGGTTCTGGTTAAATTTTCTCATAGGTGAGTACATGCATTGGGTTAGGCATGTATTTTCTCAACAGTGATAAGTGGACCACATCATGAACTTTGGAGAGACTTGGCAGCATTTCCAAATGGTAAGTTACATCCCCAATTCATTCTAGAATTTTGAAAGGTCTGACGTACCTGGGACTCAATTTACCCTTCTTACTGAAACGTATAACACCCTTCCATGGAGATACCTTCAAGAAAAAATTGTCTCCTACTTGAAATTCCAAATCCTTCCTTTAGTTATCGGCATATATCTTTTGCCTACTTTGGTATGATTTGATGTGGGTTTGGATAACCTTCACCTTTTCCATTGTTTCCTCGACAAGTTCTGGGCCTACGAGTTTTCTTTCACCAACATCATCCCACCAAGTTGGGGTGCGACATCTATTTCCATATAACTCTTCATATGTTTCCATCTGAATACTTAAATTGAAGCTATTGTTATAGTAAAATTTTACTAGAGGTAAATATTGATCCCACTTACCTTGAAATTCAAGTGAGAAAGATCTCAATATGTATTTTAAGGTTTGAATAGTCTGTTCTGATTGTCCATCGGTTTGATGGTGGTAAGAAGTGCTCAAACAAAGTTCAGTATCTAGGGCCTTCTGAAGACTTTTCCATAATCTTGTTGTAAAATGGGGATCATGATCAGAAACAATCAATATGGGTACTTCATAAAGTCTTACAACTTTATTAATATATAGTCTTTCCATATGTTCAAGTGGTAAATCTTCTCTTATAGCAAGAAAATGTGATGAATTGGTAAGATAATAAACAATGACCCATATTGCATCATTACTTCTAGGAGTATTTGGTAGCCCCATGACAAAGTCCATCATAATATTAACCCATTTCCACTCAGGTATGGGAAGAGGTTGCATGACTCCTCTATGATGTTGTCTTTTAGCTTTCACTTGTTGTAAAACCATACATCTCAACACAAAATCTGCAATCTCTCTCTTCATGTTGTCCCAAAAAAAATTTTCTTTCAAATATCTATACATCTTAGTGTTATCAGGGTCTATAGATAAATTGGAGCTATGAGCATCATCAAACAATTCCCTTTTTAGATCATGTATATTGGGAATATAAAGTCTCTTCCCAAATTTCAAAATCCCGTCTTTATATATGAAGTCGATCAATCTTCCATCATTCACAGCTTTAACCTTATTTTGAAACTCCTCATCATCAGTTTGAGAACTCTTTATCCTTTCTAGTAAATATGGTTTGGAAATCATTTGTAAAAGCATTGATGTTTCACCTTCAATGGTTATTCTCATATCCATGTTTACTAGATCCATGAAAATAGGATCCCTTTCAATTCTCATCTTGTTCAAAACTCCATCATACTTTCTACTCAAAGCTTATGCGACCTTATTTTCCTTCCTCGGGTGATAGTGTATAGTGAAATCATAATCCTTGAGTAGTTCAAGCCATCTCTTTTGCATCATGTTGAGTTATTTTTGTGATAAAATATACTTCAAACTCTTGTGATCAGTATAAATATCACATTTTTCACCATAGAGATAGTGTCTCTATATTTTCAGAGCAAAGATTATAGTTTCTAACTCAAGATCATGAGTGGGATAGTTTTTTTCATGAATTTTTAGCTGTCGTGATGCATAGGCAATAACTCTATCATTCTGCATAAGGACACAACCAAGTCCTTTCTTTGAAGAATCACTATAAATAACAAACCCATCGTTCCCTGATGGTAGAGTCAATATAAGAGCATTGACTAAAATTATCTTTAGTTCTTCAAAATATTCTTCACACTCTTTTGTCCAAACAAATTTAACCCCTTTACATGTGAGCTTGGTTAATGGGTAATCCAACCGGGAAAAATTATGGATGTAATGTTGATAATAACCTATTAAACCAATAAAACTATGTACCTCAGTTATACTTGTAAGTGCTGGCCATTCTTAGATTTCCTTGGTCTTTGAAGGGTCAAAAGAGATTCCATCCTTAGAGACAATATGGCCAAGAAAAGAAATATCCTGAAGCCATAATTCAAAATTGCTAAATTTCCCATATAATTCATTTCTTCTAAGATTCCTTAGGATAATGCGCAAGTGATTTTCATGATCTTAATAGATTTTTGAGTATAACAAAATATCATCAATAAATACTACTACAAAGTCATCAAGATATTCCTTGAAAACTCTATTCATTAGATCCATGAAGACAGAGGGTGTATTAGTCAATCCAAAAGGCATTACTGGAAACTCGTAATGCTCGTACCTGGTTCAAAATGTTGTTTTCAGAATGTCTTCCTTCTTCACACACAGCTGATGATATCGAGATCGAAGGTTAATCTTTAAAAAATATTTAACTCTATGAATTTGGTCGAATAAATCATCAATGTGAGGTAGGGGATACTTGTTCTTATTTGTTATAGCATTGATCTCCTTGTAGTCAATGCACAACCTCATAGATCAATCTTTCCTATTAACAAATAGAACAGGGGATCCCCATGGAGAAACACTAGGGAGAATAAATCCATTATTACTCAATTCCTCTAGTTGTTTCTTTAGTTACACTAATTCCACAGTACCCATTCTATAAGGGGTCTTCGATATGGGCCTTGAACCAGGAATTAAATCAATGGAAAACTCAATTTCGTGTTCTAGAGGATGTCCAGGTAAATCCTCTGGAAACACATCAACATATTCTTTCACAATAGGTACATCCTCTATTTGAACATTCCTTTCCTCACCCATAGTTATTTCATTCTCTTCCTCCCCAAAAATTGAATTTAGTTGAGCTACTGGGGGTGGATCTAGATAATAATTAGGTGGTGACGTTTCTAATCTAAAGATAAGGTACTTCTTATCATAATCAATAATTTTAACCTCCTTATTCTTACAATAAATTTTCACATCATGGTATAAAATCCAATCCATACCAAGGATTATATTAGATTCAATAATGGGTATGATGATGAAATCAGCAGATAAAGAACATTTATATGCCCTAATGGGAACTGATTCATAAATCTTTTTTGCAATGATACTTCCCTTAAGAGTTTTGACTGACAACTCCCTTGTTAAATCAAATTGAAAATATCTAATTTTCTTAGCAAAATGGGAAGATATGAAACAATGCAATGATCCAGAATCAAATAAATCATTGGATAAACTTGAGGAAACCATTAAATTACCTACCACCATGTCTTTCGAAGCTTCAACCTCAATAGTGGTGATCGCATAAGATTGGCATTGCTCCCTTTTCCTTTTATGAGGTAATTTCCCTTGGTGATTAGGACATTAATTTTAATAATGACCCTTTTCTCTAAAATTTTAGAATTCAACATTGACAGCCTCTTTCTTCCCCTTGCAATCATGAGCTTGGTGGCCTTTTTCACCACACTTGTAACAGACTCCCATTCCCTTCAGGAAAAAACTGGGGTGTTTCTTCCCAAATTTACCACAGGATGGATTTACAACTTTTCCATTATTCCACTTATTTTCATTTCCAGAGTGTTCATTATATCCCTTATTCTCCTGCTTTTCTTTAAATTCATACGACTTAGAGAATTATTTTTCTGTATTGATAGCACATGAGTCAATATCTTCGTATGGTAAGAAGGATTGTGAGACTAATTCTCATTGGATAAATGGTTTTAACCCATCAAATAATCAATAAATATTACTTCTTCGGTTATGTATATAATTTTTTGCATTCCTTTCTAACCTTGTAAAGTTATCCTCATACTTTGCAACATTCTCATCCTCCTTTTTCCTCAAACTCGGAAATTGTCTTTCCATATCCGCTCAATGGTCATGAGGAAAGTATTTTTCTAAGAAAATATTTTTAAACTCCCTCTATTCCATGTTTTATACTTCTTCATCTTCCTTTGTGTTTTGGATTAATAACCACCATTAATCTGCATCTCCCGTGAGGCGATAAACTATCATGAAAACTTTTTCTTTTCGCTACTCCCCAAAGCATGAAATATTTTCTCTAAGGAATTTATTCATTGCTCAGCTACTAATGGAATTGTACTCTCATTTAATTTTTGTGGTTTTTACCTCATGAAGAGGTCTAACATTGATCCTCCACATTGTGGTTCAGGGTGCTCTATACAGCTAAGGTTATTATTCATAACTTGAGTGAGTTGTCCCAGTATGGTGATAAGATGATCAACACTAGTTGCATCACCATGTCCACTATAATTATATTTAGTAGAAGGTAAATCCATACATGGATTACGTGTGTGGATACGGTTTCCATTCCTTCCACTAAGTGTCATTTCTAAACAATGGCATACACTATATTAGTTTATGAATCGCAATACATAATTACAAACTTGTAAAATAGTGAACATAAATTGAAAAGTTTATGGGTATAATCTATAATCATAAAAATGTTTTCTTTGAGGAATTATGTACTCAAAAACCCTTCACAGTTGTTTTTAAATAAAATGAGAATTATCCTAAGCATATCCTCCGAGAGTGTCGTAACCAAGAGTGCAGCAAGGCCCATTGTCGTCCACCAGTTCCCATTCGAGTCGAGCTCAAAGTGGTGTTTTAAGGTTTTACCCCTAGGTATATTTGTGTCAGAGCCACCTCTACCTGCTTGTATCCATACAGGGATGTATTTCTTGGAAAACTCACAAAATCTCTATAGTACCAAAATTCTAGGAAGTTCTTCTATACTAATCCTTAAAGTATATATTAGGGTAGTGTTCTCTAATCAGAGTTCTTATAAATCTAGTTTCCAAGATTTGTAATAAACTTCCTCTAATACCAACTATAACGCCCTGACCCCAATTACCCATATTTAGTTCATTATTACATAACATTGGCATGATATAAGGAATCATGTCCCAAAAGACCGATCAGTTTAGCAGCCTTAGAAGTACTAGATACATTCATAAGTTTTACATTACATCATGAAATAAAAACATCAACAACATTTTGTCCCCTTTTGAACACACTTATATCCTTATACTATCCCTACAGGTCAACCATAAAATACTTCTCCACATCCTGGGAAAAATAAAACATAGAAAGGGGTGATCTCAGATCCTCAGTAAGGATAACAATATAACGGAAACTTTCATAAATAAGTATAAACATTTAAGGCAATGTATGACACTAAAACAAAAGCCTTTTAAACTTAAAATTAAGTATAATATGGAAAAGATAAAATCAAATAATTCCATTTAATTATTCACATGGATATTCTACAAGTCGAATAATCACATGCAATATTAATATCCACTTTCATAATGATGGAATGCATAATGCCAGACTTCATAACCACATAGTCAAGGCCTTGTTCCAAGACTACCGATAAGATTTTGTCAAGTCCTTGTGCCAAGACACTAGTTTATCTCATGAGACCTACCGATGCATTGAGGATCTATAGAGGGCTCCACCCATCACTTACTAATTCCAATGCATTCCTCATATGAAAAGGTTTAAACATAACATAAACATTCATACTAAAAGTAGCATATTAAATGTCAATAATTTATCCATTAACCATGAATGGTTTTAAAATAATACATCCATAGTAAAACATATCACATAACCTTCAATAAAATATGGAATTTTTTTATCGTAATAAATCAACTTCAAACAATATTAAAATCCATCAAAGGATGTTTACATAGATGAAATCAAAATGTTTTTATAGAAATATCTCCTTCTATTTTGAAATAATTTTAAAGTAATATAATTATAAAAGAAAACATTTATTTTTAAAATATTCTTATAATCTTGTAAGGGAATCTTCGATGATGATATAAGGTCAGAAAATAGCCACACTCACTGTATAAGTTTAAAAAAAGACATTCTTACCTTAATTTTGTCAAAAAGGTCATAAAGCACCTTGTTTGGAAAACGACGGAAAGATTCCTTTCAAAACATATATGGTTAAATAAGGGTATAAATGACTTTAACCCATATTATAGTAAATAGTAAAAATGTTTCAAATTAAATTTTTAAGAAAACATCGATGTGGATGATAAAGAGGCCCCAATAGATACTTATGTAAAAATAACCTCGCACAATAAAGAGATTGTGAAATTAACCCTTACCTTATACTTTTCCTTGGTTGATGGTATGTTAACCTCCTGTATAATAGTTAAATCATTGTTATTAAATTATACAAGAACTGTATAAGTAAATGTGATATCATATATGATCTTTTAATATTACTTTGTTAATAATATTTTAGTATTATCGTCGTTCTGAGTGTTAACTGATTCATTTTTCTTTATATGTTTTGTTACGTAAGATGTGTTTGTTATGAATTGGATGTATTTGATTCATATACATAATTATATTAAGTTCTTAAAAATTATTTTTAATCATAAAATGAAAATTATTCTTGAATTATTATGATAGGGAATGAATCTCATCGCGTTCGTGGAGACGGTAATCTGTACGTATGCACGAGCCACAATATCATTCAATTGAAGGTCAAATCGTATATAATTGATTATTATATATTATATAAATAATAATTAACATGTTATATTTATTATTTACATCAATTATTCATCATTATTATACCCATCCAAATAATTAAGTGTTTGAATAACAAACTACACCACGACATGGAGAAGGTAAGTCGTACGTACGCACGTATGGTGACTTTTTCATTCATATGTTGGATAGAATAATGAATATGGTTGTACCATTTTTATAATAACATCATATTATATAGAATATAATGGAGTTATTATTTTATAATTGAAACAAAAAATAAAGAGGAAGTGGAAGAAGAAAAGAACTTGAAAGAGGTCATGAAATATTTACCTCTTCTTCGGGTTCTTTCTTTTGATTTGATCAAAAGGGCTCCTTAGGATGGCTTTTTGACCAAAGTAATGCCTCTAAGATTAATATAGTAAAGTTTGGAGGATATTTGGGAATGTTTTGGCCGATCCAAAAGGCTTTGTAGGTGTGAAATTAAGATAAGGGGAAGTTACCTTTTATATGAGAGGTGAGGGTCACTTTAGGAAAAGATTGAAATATTATTTTATAATAAAATAATTTTCAGTTTATAATGGCTCCAAAATGATTTATTCAGAGGCTAAGGTGGGGATGGTTTGAAAAAATCTCAATCAATAGGTTTTAGACAAGTTTAGTTCACCATATTAACCTTATATTTTAGATTTAACTCTTAGTTAAATAGTTTTTCATTTACCATGTCTCTTTGTATTTTTATATTATATGGTTAATAAACTTACTATAAACATCCAAGAGAACCCCAAGTGGTTCATTATTAATATATATAACATTATCTAAGTCCTTTGTCCAAAAAATATATTTTTAAGAATATTATATCCATTAATAATATAGTATTTGTTTTAAAAACTAAATTATGTCAATTTTGACACTATTTAGTATTTGATTTTTCTAAAAATCATAACAGCATGATTACTTCAAAAAAAATTATTTAATAAACTCTGACATGTCATATTAACCTATAAAATTAGTTTAATTCATCAAAAGTCTCAAATTAAATTTATTTGGATATTTATAATATCAATTATTTTAATATTTCTTTAATAAGGCAATTACTGCATCATCATTGTTTCATAAATAAATTAAATTATTTAATGTATAAAAATTATAAATAAAATAATTTTATATAGGAAATATTTTTATCTTTATCATGAATATTTATAGTCTAATTTATATTGTGTTTAACACTATATTAAAAATAGTTTAGTTGTTAAACTTTGAATTTAACTCTTAACTCTTCTTTAAATAAAATAATAATAAATGTCTTAATCTAATCCAAGTGGACCAAGGGGATCATTTTTTATTCTTAAGGTTGTTTCTGGTATAATTACACTTATCCGATAGAATTATAACATGTGTTAGGGTAATTATAATATCATTTATACATTTAATTACCCTATTTTCTTTTAATCGTGGTAAATAAAAGTCAAAATTTACTATTCAAAAAAAAATTATCTTATTAAACCACATTTTACTTACTTATTTCAACCGTGTCTCTCAAATTTTTTAAATTCAACTCATAGAAGCGGAAAAATTATGTTTTATGCAAATTTGTAAATACTCCTAGGTGGTGGGTAAAAGACGGTAAAAAGTTCAATAAAATTTTTATATATCTAAACTTATTATAAAATGACTCCAATGAATTGCATTAAACTTACATAGGTATTATATATCTCTTTTGACCTAAAATAAATTTAAATAAAATAAATAATTATTTAAATAAAAATTTGGTTTTAACCAATAATTCAGTGTTTTTTCACTATTCATCAAAAATTGAAATTTTTCAGAAAAATACCAAAAATCCACTCTAAGATAATTTTGATATTATAAATTCAAAATTGAATTCCATTTTGAAAGTTAAAATTTATAAAATTTTAAAAAGTGGGTATTACTATTCATAACATCTAGTTTGATTGGTTGTAGTGTGTTAGAATCTCAAAGTTGTGTACAATACAAGCTATTGTATTATTCAAAGGGAAACGTATCTTGGAAACTTGGGGTGTTACACATTATGTAAGGGAGACCTCCCAATAGTGTTTACCTTTTTATATTTACAAGAATATAACTCCTCTTCCACTATAAAAAGGCACTCACCCTACCCACTTCTTCACACATCTAAAGCCATTTTTCCCTCAAAAAAAATCTTCCCAAATAGATTCCCAAAATCATTAAACATATCCTAGAATCCTCAATTTGGGAAAAATCCATCCAATTAAGTTCTTATGTTCAAACAAAATGGAGTTACCCGAAAAAGAGGTAATGTTTTTCAACAAGCATTTCTATTTTATTTATTTCTCCACCCATTAAATTAATCTTATTCCATGATTATATAATAACCTCAGTATCCCAAATATACTGATATGTTTTTATGTTAAGGTTACTACCTACACCTTCACACACTTCCATCAAATGGGATATGCTATCATTGTTTGTGTGTACGGTGGACAACTGCCTCACGAACTGATGTCGTTTGTTCTTCTATTACCACCTCTCAAGGTTAGTAATAATGATGGAATGACTATTTTTATATTATATTTATTATATTTATTATTTATTTATTCTTATTTAATTATTATATAACACATAACTTTATGATTTCTATTTTGTGAGAATACGATAACCTCGTTTGTGGACGTGTGGACTACCGCCTCTTCAAAGTGATGTGATTCATTCAAACATTACATTTAATGTATTAAGAATGTATTTAATAAAAATATGTGATATAAATTAAATATATATGATATTCATGACATAATTACCTTTCTTTAAATATAATATATCATTTTTCTTTATTACCTTTTGACACACTGAAAAAGTGATAACATCGTTCGTGGACGTGTGGACTACCGCCTCCTCAAAGTGATGTGATTCCTTTTACATCACAATAATTATATATTTAAGTATATATGATTAAATAATATGGTATTTGTGGTATAATTATCATTATATAAATATAAATTTAACTCACCTTCTTTACATAAGGATCATAGGAAAATGGGAATGTTACTCATGCATACATATGGACTACCGTCTCCATGATTGTAACGTTGGTTCATTTTTCATAACCATATTCCTGGATTGGTTTTAAAAGTATAATTTATGTATAAATATGATAATTATTTCATGATTATTTTTATGTATATGTTTAAATAATTTCCTCTTTGATCATATTCGACCTACCTAAGTTGTTTTGACACATAAATTGAATATGGTCAAAAAAAACCCGACATATACTTAATTTATTAAGTAATTGTATACAAAAAGGTAATAAGTGAAATAAAATTATTAATAAAATTGAAAAAGGTCTAAATAAATTAAATAATTAAAATAATTTTAATATTTTGGAATATAAAGGCACATGTGACCAGTCAGTCTCAATGTAAGGAATTTCATCTCAATCTACTTTTGTTGAGGCATATTTTTATGTTATACACCCAACTTATTTTATAAGGTGTATATAAATCCCCTTTGATATATAATATCATGAATTTATTTATTCTCATGTTATTTAATGTTTTTTTAATGTTATTCCTTCATAGGGATTATTATTCAAAT
The DNA here is from genome assembly GCA_963277665.1 of Viscum album. Taxonomy (NCBI): domain Eukaryota; kingdom Viridiplantae; phylum Streptophyta; class Magnoliopsida; order Santalales; family Viscaceae; genus Viscum; species Viscum album. The sequence goes on from OY728164.1 coordinate 212,050,909, forward strand.
GTTTCAAAGTGGTATGGGACACTTTGATTCAAAAATATCTTTTTAAATGTTTAAAGATTTAAATTCAAAATCTTTTTCTCCATGTAAATATTCTTGATATTATTTTACATATTTATTTATATGGATATAAAATGATTATAAAGGAAATTTTATTTCTATTTTTTTATTTGTATTCCTTTATAATCCTTTATGTTTTCAAAAGAAAAAGAAACCCCTCTTTTCCTTTTCTGGGTATTTTGTTATTTAAAATGGGTTTTGAAAGTATATTGATTATTTCAATAACTTGAAATTATTTATTATGAGTGAAAATGAAATTTTATGAGTTACATGTTGAAAATTTAAAGCTTTTATGTGTTATGATTATATAATGGTACTTGGAAATTTGATGGGCGGTTTCATGATAAACCAATGATGGGTGGTTCTATGATAAACTAATGGTGGGTAGTTATATAATAAACCAATGATGGGTGGGTCCATGATAGACCTCAATTTAATTGGGTATAAAAGTCTAAAATATGTTTATTCCATTTTTAATAGTTACATGTATGGAATTCGATAGCATAGTTATTCTATTTATAAGAATGAAAAGTATGATAATGTCCCAAGATACATTTATGTGTAATATATGTTTTCTATGGGATTTATGGTAATAAAGTGATTAAAAAATGGGTATCAATGAGATTATTTTAGAAGGAAATTATTTTTTACTTCTTAAGTGTGAAAATTATAACTTTATGATAATTTTTTCATGGGTTTTTATTTTTTGACAAGACTAATAGTTTTCCTTCTTTGTGTATCTCTTACTGAGATTTTTGTGCTCATCCTTAATTTTTTAATTTTTTCACAGGTTTTAAGGATGTTTAAGGTAAAGGAAGGAGTTAAGTTGAATTTTTTTGATATTTTCCATGAAAATAAATCATGATTTTTTTAAAAAAATTATATTATGTTAAAATGGATACTAATCAGAAGTGTCCACTTTGTATTTTATGTTTTTTATGTATGATTTATGGCCTAATTATCTAAAACTTCAAACCTGAAAAGATTCTCAATGTTAAATAAAGTAATTTCTTGAATAAAACTCAAGATTATGTGATTTTTATGGTCATTTCCATATAATTTATCATGGGAAAACCATTTATGAATTTACAATATAAGAACTGGTTATCTCCTTACATTTTTTAAGGATATATTACCTGGTGATGCATGTATTTCTGAAAATGATTACATGGCATCAAAGTTAATTGAAAATTTTGTATTTTCATCTGTTAAGATCCATGAATTCCCTAAATAATGGTTTTCTTAAAAGATAATCCTGAATCTAATGAGTGAAATTTTTGTGATGCATCAAGATGGAAACTAGTAAAGATAAAAACCACTCTCATGTACCAAAAAAGTAATGTGGAACTTTTTTTTAATAATGATAATTCAAAAAAATTTCATATAAAAACATATAAAAATAAATATTTGATGTAAAGAGGATAAAATAATTTAAGATAATAATGAATTATTCCACCTTACAGGTAGATTAGTAGGGTATAAATTTAGTAGGGAACATTCTAATTTTAAAAGTAAATCATATTATGTTTAATTGGTATTATCATGTGATTGATGTAACCATTTTTGGAATATGTATACTCTATATAGGTTGTGAAATATTTTCATACATGTTTATAACATTATCCCATGGATGATTATAAAAAATCCATTTACTATTATGATTATACTAATATCAAGACCTACTGGTCCTAGAAATGATATTTTTGTATAATTGCAACCATTAATCAATGATTTGAAAGATTTGTGCAATGTTGGTATAAAAACTTATGAAACATTTCCAAAGGATTATTTTATGATGCATGTGGGACATATATGGATGATAAATTATTTTACTACATATGGAACTATTTTCGGTTGGAGTGAAAGTATAAATTATCTTGTCTCATTTTTAGGAAAAATAAATGTTCTAGGAGATTAAAATTTTAGTTATTTTCATCTCTATAAAAATTGATGATTTTTGCCTATGGATCATTCATATAGAAAAAAATTATTGATAATTTTATAATGTTATAAATAATTAATCTTGGCTATATAATATGTCAAGATATGAAATTATTAATGAACTTGATGGTTTAAATTTTTCCAGTATAGAGAGTAAAACTAATTACAAAAAGTAGAATGTTTTTTCAAATTATAATAGTAATTAAAGAAAGAAAATTATATTATTTGTTCATATATGTTATTGAATCATGGTTTATTTATATATTTTATTGATAAAAATATGTTTTAAATGTTACATACAACACTTTTAAATGTAAAGGGTAAAACTAAAGATGACTTAAAATCATGTCGTTACTTAGTGGATTGGGGTATCAAGTATAGACTTAAACCTGAGTTAATTGGTCATAATCAGTGGAAATTTCATTGTGCTATTTTTTTTATAAAACATGTAGATAAGAATAAATTCCACCAAATTTTATAAATTATAAAGGTTTCATATGTTTATTTAAATAACATTTCAAAATGGGTGAACTTCAAGGAATTAAAACTAAAGTCTCTAAAAATACATGATTACCATGTCATTTTGCATGATTTTATTCCTATATAAATTCATCATTAACTCTAAAATAATTGAGGGTAATTTTGATTTTATTATGTCACTTTTATCAAGATATTTTTACTAAAATATTGAGTAATAATATTATTAATAAGTTGAAAAAAGATACATTTTTCATTCTCTGTGACTTGGAAAAAAATCTTCCTTTATTTTTCATAGGTATGTTATATCTTGTTGTGTGTATTACCACTATAGTTCACTTTAATGGTCCTATTTCTTATCTATGGATGTATCATGCTAAAATATTAATTTATATAATGAAATCTTATGTGATAAATAAGAATCATTCTGAAGGATCCATTGTGAAAAATTATTATCATTGAAATGCATGGATTTTTTATCATTATATATGGTTAATTTAACTATGAGAAGTAATAAACCAATGAGAACTGAAGATGAAAAATACTATCCAATTTAACCAATATTTCAATCACTTCCCCAATCAGTGGGGATATCTAGATTTTATTCACTCTGTACTTTGATTATTGAAGAGTATGATATGGATCATCACACGGTGTTGTTATGTTGTGTTGTGGTTGATGATTATGCCATGTAATTAAATCTAATAATATGTTTTTGTCTCTTAAATAATAAATAATTTAAATTTATGTGCCTTAATATTTAAAAAATCATAGGGATTGTAAGGAACTTATTAAAATAACTCATCACTATTTTTTTATTAATAGGTGATAACATTTACATAATAAAGAATTTCTTACTTGGTTAAAATTGAAGGTAATATAGTTAATTTTTTAGATGAATTATTTATAGGTTTATATTTTATCTAAGATATTGATATATTTCAGGTTCGGATTTTACCAATAAATGATGTATCTCTTGGGATCATATCATTTTATTTTAGTTTGAATAATATTGCACGTAAGTATACATAATTTTTCATCAATTGTTATAAATATATCATAAAAAATTATGTAATAAGAATGGAAACACAATATGATGGTGTAACATTAAGTGATTCCACTATTTTTTTAGTTCATCAGTCATGCAACCACAATCAGAAAATATATCTTATTATGGTTTTTTTAGAATAATAATATTAGATTATTACACACACAGTAGAGTTTCTATGATAAAGTGAAGGTGGTCGGAATCAATGACATGATTGGGAAATAATATATATAATTTTGGATTTAGGATGATTGATATGAAGTGTGGTATTCTTATCAATGAGCCTTATATTCTAGAATCATGATAAAATAAAGTATTCTATGTAACTGGTCATTTAAAAACATAATTAGACATTGTTTTTAACATCATTAAAATAAATTTTTTTAACAAACACATGGACGATATTAAAATTTTATATGAACTAGTTGGTATTAAATAAACAATTGCATATGATGACATAAATGAATCGATTATTATAATATAATATGAGCCTAAAATTTTATTGGAGAATTCATATCATGCACATAAGTGTTGTACCTATTTTTTGTTAAATATTTTTCTATCATTATGATACTTTTTTATTTACTTATTTTTTAAATTAACATTTGGATTATATTACATTTGAATATTGAAATACCAAACCTTAAAAGGTTTTAATCATGAACCTCTTTCATGTTATGTCATTACTTATTTTTTATGATGTCATTTTATTAGTTTTTTAGTTAATTTTTTTTATTTAAACATATCTAAATTTTTATATTAATTATACCATTATTATATCATTATGTCTTATGAATATATTCATAGAAAAAATATAAGAAAATAATTGATTCTAGATATAATTATTACATACTAATATGATCACCCCTGTGAGTACTGTATTTTTCTATTGAATATATATGAGATTTAAACATATCATATTTATTATTAAAAGACATAATCAAAGAGGAAACTAAAATTTTAAAAGGAAATTACTTTTGTTCTAAAGTATATAACTACCCTTTCATTCAGTGCACATATGGATATAGTTACATCACAGTCTACACCTCTATAGTCACAAGGGTGTTTTTATCCTATTATGCTTTCAACTTTTATGTCATACCCATACATGAGTGGTCCATGATACTATATTTTTTAACCTTATATTATGTAGGTTAGTCCTACTACCATCCCTCAACTTTAGTGTCCTTATATTTATTCATAGATATAGGGAACTGCTCGAACTACTCCTATTATGCCTCCATCATACATGTACCCACCTACCCACCTTTGGCATATATGGTCCACTATATAGTAGACTCCTCTATTTTAAATCCCTTATCACACTTCATAGGATATATTGTCATCAAACAATACTTTAGATACATGTTTAAAATCTAATTAAGTTAAATAATTTTCTTCAAAATATAGTTATTATGTATATTAAATGTTTGTTTGTTTTTTCTACATAAATATATTCTATTAATAGATGTAGTCATACTAAGATGAATGAGGTTTGAAATAGGCATATAAAAATAATTTATTGAATACAATTTCGATGTGTGTATTATTAAAAAAACATGGTAAATAACTATAAATTTTCATAGGAACCCTCTCAAAGTACAATAACATGATTTCTATTCATAAAATACCTTAGAGAAAAGTTGAACAATAGATAAAGGAAAAAACTTATTCTAAAATATGGGTAATATATTCTTTTTACATTAATTAATTTTTTTATAAATTATTATTAACATATTTTTTTAAATGTATAACAATTTAATACAAAGTTTTAATTGTATGTTTTAACAATTCTACTTTTAAGTTATGCAACTGAATTATACTTTATTTTTTTTTATAAAAGTTTAATATTTACTTCCTTTCTATATATATGAAATATTTATCATAAACATCATTATTATTACTAGTAAAATGTTTTCTTTTGTTTTCAAAACATTCCTTTAGCTTTCTTTATAAATTAGAAATATATGATTGATTTTTATTTCTTTTTATCAGAAAATTTTCTTCATACATTGATTTTAGTTTCACTTAAAAACAATGAAATTTTGTATAGATAAAATCTATAATATATTTTATATATTCATCAAAAAAATTCATGAGGGGAGTAATATTTAATTTAAATTTTATTTACATTTCAACCTTTTCTTTAAATTTGGAAACAAACTTCTTAAACTTTATATTCAAACAAGTTAGTAAATAATTTTAAAATATGTATTCTAATTTAAAGATTTGATTTTATTATTACAAATATTATTCAAGAATCATAAACCATTTAATATTTTCATTTATACAAGAATAAAATCCTTTCACTTTTTCATCTTTCTTATTTACAATAGTTTTGAGTTCACTCACTATTTAATTCAATTATCCATGTTCTTTATGATGGGTTTTATAGGGTTCAACTTATGATCTTGGAAGAATAATCAAACCTATATTTGTGTGTTCTATCCTAGATATAATCAACATGTACATGAAATATTAAGAACTTAAAATGTTTTACATGTATATCTAAATAAATTCCCTCCATAATTTACTTTTTGAATGATAATTCTTAATATATATCACCAAAAAAATAGAACAAAATCCTCATGACTCCAAGGGATTACACCAACCAATGAATGCATGATCATATCATGAGTATTATCAAACATTGAGAGGGGTTTTATGATCATATCTATATACATTTAATGATACTATAGAAAGTAATAGAGATTTAGAAATATTTTCATGAAACTAATGATCATTCACCACCCACAATGGGAGGGATCACATCTCTTTATATAGACAACCTCGATGATCTCTATTTAATTAATATTTTCATCCATATGCAACATATCGGGTGCATATGTTACAACCCGTTTAAGGAATCCATTCAACCCTTTCAATGGAAATGAAATCTATAATTAATCTATTCAAAATGGATTATTAATTGAAATAAATTGTGTGGAAAGGAGGTGGTAGATGTGTGCACTCATCCAGTGAGGTGGAAGACACATTCACTCAACCTGTATTATATTGGGTGTAGTGTATTATGTCATATATATCATATACATATTAATTTAGTACATAACCAAAAATATTCCACTTACATTAAAATTCATAATGACTTCATGAAAAACTCCATAAATCATTGTGAATCCATCCAAAACTCCTTTTGGAAATGGTTTCATTGAACTCTCTTCATTTTAGAATAAACACTTCATCTAAAACTTAATACATATCCAATTTCCTAAATGTGTGACCCTGTGGGCCAATAACATTGAAAATAAGTATAAAATTATTATTTTATATATATAACTAAAGAGTAGCCTCTATAAAAGTATTAGTGCTACATAAACTACTAAGGGGTCTCATGTGATCTTCATCAAACATAATCATATATCTATAAAAACATATCCCCAAAAATATGTATCATATACATAACATGTACGCCTATATAATCTTTTTTTCCTTTAAATTGAGTGAATACTACACATAGAACACATAAATCTATTATAGGTCATATCATATTTTCTTGATTCTCTAAAATAGGCTGGCCAAGTCGATGAATAAATCACATGTCATTCATATAATAGATGATTAAACCACATGTAATCCATATAATAATCTAATCACATCATATGTGACCTAAATAAGAATCTACATTCATTTATTTAGTATAATTCAATCAAGGGATTGATTTTTTTACTAGTCATACAAGTGGAAAAATCCCATCTTGGTTGTGCTCCAACCAATGAAATGATAATCAACTTACCCAACCACCCTTTATTAGCTAATTCTATTTTTAATTTTTTAATAAAGGTATAAAAGTATAAAGTTTCTCATTCTACCTATCTCGCCAACCTCAGGTAATAAGAATTGATAATAAGCATACACCCCTCGGTATATCAATAATTGTATAACATTCCATGGGATATACTTTAACAGCCAGTCCAAGTAGTAAGTATCCACCTATTACCTCATGAATATATTCTTTGTATCTCATATATAACCCTTTATAATGGGTAAAAGATTATATTAATGTTAATTTTAATATATCATCGCAACCCATACTACTTTGTGATGATCATCGGCTAACGACAATTCAAAGCTATAATTTGAGGGGATATTATCATTTGATTATTCATGTAAAATAAATTACAGCACACATGAATTAATGATAAATGGATATTTCCTTTATTTTTTAAAAACATTGATACATTGTATATCCATTGCATCAATATCCTAACTATTGAATACCCAGAGACTTAACACAAACCTCATATTTTTTTTGTTGCGATAATGGATCTAATATATTATCCTCTATAGCCACAAAATAGATCCTTATATCACCCCTATCAATGATATCTCTTATGAGATGGTATTTTTAAATGATGTGTTTGGTTCTTTGGTGAGATCATGGTTCCTTAACCTGATAAATAGCTCCATTGTTGTCATAATAGAGCTCAATTTCTCCTTGAATGCTAAGAACCACCACAATTGCTAAATAGATTTAGTAATTAATCAATGTATGTATCCTAATTAAGTCCAAGAAACCTATTAGTTATATCTCTATAGATTATCATACCATGAATTTAATCTTCTTCACCCATGTATTTTATTGAGAATCATTTACCAAGCCACATCTTCACAGAGTGAAGAGATGGGATATCATTTCAGATCAGGAGTATGTCATCTATATTAAATATCAAAAATAGTATTATTCAACCAATAATCCACTTATATACCCAATAATCATCTTTATTTTTAATTAAATCTCAATATTTTATTAGATCATCAAATCGTATGCTCCAACTTAGATAATATTTCTTCATTCCATAAATGGACTGTTGTAGCTTATATACCTTAGCAGCCTCATTTGGAACTTCAAAACCTTTAGTTTGTATCATATACACATCCTTGGATAAATTCCCATTAATTAGAGTGTTTTTTATATCCATTTTGAAAATATTATATTTATAATGAGTTGTTATTTCTAGAAAAAACAAATAAACTTTATCATCATGATAAGTGAAAAGGTTTCTTCATAGTCAATACCATGAATTTTATTACAACATTTCACTACCATGAATGCTTTATAGGTGAAAATCTACCACCCATGTCAGTTTTCTTTTAGAAATTCCACTTCCACTCTATGGGTATTATCCCTTTAGGTGCACCCACTAAGTTACAAACTTGATTAGGGTTCATGGATTCCATTTCAAATTCCACAGATTTTAACCAATTCTGATAATCAAAACTCTCAATGGCCTCCTGGTAGGTAGTAGTTTTATCTTCTATGAATATTACTTCATTATAATTTGGAACATTTTCTATTTTTTGGTCTTAAACTTCTCCAAGTTCAAATTTATTCTGACTGACTCCTTAACTTATATATTCCTTCTCAAGGAATACACTAGTTCCAGCCACAAACACTTTGTGTTCAGTAAAATTATAGAAATAATATCTCATAATTTCCTTAGGATAACAAAAAAATAATCATTTATAATATTTTTAGTAAATATTATAAAAATCACTACTACAAACACGGCCTTTATCAGCGCTAAAAATGGCCTTTATCAGCGCTAGAAAATCACTGATAAAGCCAGCGTAGATAAAGGGGGGGTCCCCTTTATCAGCGCTCCGAAAAGCGCTGATATAGGACCCCTTTATCAGCGCTAAAAAAACGCTGATAAAAGTACACCTTTATCAGCGCTTTTTTTAGCGCTGATAAAGGGGTCCTATATCACCACTTCCTTTATCAGCGCTTTCGTTTTAGCGCTGATAAAGGACCCTTTTATCAGCGCTTTTAAAAAAGCGCTGATAAAAGTTAAAAAAGTTAAAAAAAGTTAAAAAAGTTAAAAAAAGTTAAAAAAATTTAAAAAAAATTTAAAAAAATTTAAAAATACTGCCAATCGGGGGGGCTTTTATAGCGCTTGAACCCCCCCCCCCTTTACAGCGCTTTTTGGCCACTATACAACACCCCACGCACCCCCCTCCACCCTTTAACAGCGCTTCCTCCAATATTCCTCATGCGCGCGCACCTCTGCCTCCACCAGGATTTGAACTCGAGACCTCCCCTCTGCGCGCCTAAGCCCTTACCACTACTCTATTTTGATTTGCTTTCCAACTCATGATATCTCTATATATATATATATATATATATTTAGTTATATTTATTCGTATAGTAATATATATTTATATTAATATATATATATAGTTATATTATAATATATATGTATATAGTTATATTATAATATATATAGTAATATTAATATATATATATATAGTGGTATTAATATATATCTATATCTATATATATATATATATATATTTAGTTATATTTATTCGTATAGTAATATATATTTATATTAATATATATATATATATAGTTATATTAACATATATATAGTTATATTAACATATATATAGTTGTATTAACATATATATAGTTATATGAATATATATTTATATAGTTATATTAATATATATATAGTGATATTAATATATATATTTATGGTGATATTAATATATATATTTATAGTAATACTAATATATATATATGTAGTTATATTAATATATATATAGTTATTAGATTAATATATATATAGTTAGATTAATATATATATATAGTTAGATTAATATATATATATATAGTTAGATTAATATATAGGTATATAAATATTCATATATTGGTATTTTAAATAAAATGGATATTAGTTATTATTTAGATAAATCTAATATATTTTATATGTAAATATGTTTAATTATTTATTTAAAAAATTTAATTTTTAGGTGCGAATATATAAAAAATATGTACATATAGTTATATATTTGATTATAAATAGTAGTTCATTATAAAAAAGGATGAAATTTCAAAGACATAATATCAATATGAATGTAATACCTTGGAATAAATTCAGTCCCCGCCAAGAAAATCCAATAATACCCCCTTAAACGAGTTTGAAAATCCACAAAATGTTAAAAAATCTGGGTACCCTGACAAAAAACTCAGTTTTGGAGGTCTTCTGAGCCTCTTTTGGTCTCGAAACACGCTTTATTGGGGTCTCCCCAGGTCACAGCGACGTAGAGCTCATCGTAGGCTTCGATTTTATATGTGGTAGAGCTCAAACGGACACCCGGATCAAAAGTTATGGCCATTTGAAGTTTGAGTTGCGTTTTCAACATATTTTGGCTCTTTTTTTAATTTTTTTAATTTTTTTAGTCCTCAAATTGTTATTAAATGACTATTACTCCATAATTATTATCAAAATATTAATTAAAAATATTTTTTAAATTTTTTAAGAAGTCATTTTCACTAAATATCTTATATATTAAGTATAATAAGTGTAAATGTACATTTATACTTATCTAAAATATATTTAAAAATTATATATTATATTTATATAACAATATAACTATATTAATATATTAATATATTAATATATATTTTTTGAAGCTGACCCTTTATCAGCGCTAAAAAAACACTGATAAAGGCCTCCCTTTATCAGCGCTACTAAACAAGCACTGATAAAGGGGGGTCCCTTTATCAACCCTAAAAAAAGTACTGATAAAGGGGTTCCTTTATCAGTGCTTTTTTTAGCGCTGATAAAGGAACCCTTTATCAGCGCTTTTTCTTTAGCGCTGATAAAGGGGGGGCGCTGCGAAAAACTGTTTTTGTGGTAGTGAATCCATTCATCGCATGAATGCATAGTATCCACAAATCTTTATAAAATATATAACAGATCATTTCCTAGTCCATATCTGATATGGTTTCTTTATTGATGATTTCAATGGAACACAGTTTAGTAAAAATATAGAAGCTTCAAGAGAATAACCCCAGAATGAATTTAGAAGGCTACATTAACTCATAATTGATCGAAGCATATCTAAAAAGGTATAATACTTCCTCTTATACATGCTATTCTATTTTGGTGTACCAGGAGGCATGATTTGTGGAACAGTTTTACAATCACATAGATAATCAATGAATTTCTGGCTTAAGTATTCATTTCCCCAATATGATCAGAGAATCTTAATACTCTTTCCCTATTTATTTTGTACTTCATTCTAAAAAACTTTTAACTTTTCAAAAGTTTCATATTTTTGTTTCATTATAAACATATATCTATACTCGACCCACTAGGGATAACCTAGACTAGTATTAAGCCAAAAGTGACACCCCAATCCTACCTATAATAGGTTAGGGGATGAAGACTAGAACCAAGTAGTCATATTAGACATATGGGAGGCCTTATCCTAATGAACTTTTACACATGTACACCTCTAAGTAAATCACAACCATACAAGGAAAATAAATTGTACTAACCCAAGAGAAAACCATACATGTAATAACCTCTAAGGAAAAATAAGTTCATCAATAAATGCATATATAACAAATGGGAAAAATGCATGTCCAACATAAAATAAATGGATTCCCAACCTAGTGGTAGATTAGGAGGGATATTCCTTCTCAAAAACACTAAAACCAACCACCGTCTGTGATCATTGTTTCCCTATATTTCTAAGCTCCACTAATACTAGGCCCACTAGGGTCACCATCTAACTACCCATAATTTACATAAGACATGACATGTGCGGAAAAAGACCATGAAGAGGTGAGTATATTCATACCCAGTAAGATGAAAAAAAATCTATATAGGGAAGCAACATCATAAAATAGTCAACTCAACCCACAAGGAACGGAGGAGGAAAGAAACCCAACAACATATGTGATCATAGAAGAACCAGGACAATGGATAGAGAGAACTCTTGATCTTCATAGCCAGCTAAGGATGATGAATCTGTCTTCAATGCTAAGAGTCAGTGTTGTCCAAAATTTATTATCCCAACATAATCCTCACTAGATCAGTTGTTAGGGACCCACACCTCACTGATGGCACATCACGGCCAAGGGGGTGTTTTCCCCAGGAAGGTTCAGGCCCCACTCCTTGTTTATTCTTTATGATGAGGGGGTTCCACTCCATAGATAGAATACCCACACCACAGGTTGAGTATGGTTGTTTTCCAATCCTACATTTATAGAAAATAGGGGATCCATGCCCTGACCAATGTGTTTTATCAATGGGGTTTCCACTAAGGCCACTCTGAAGATCACACTTGAATCCCAATGTTAGTCAACCATTCTATAAGCATAAATCTAATCATTTCACCTTGGATCATATCTCTGATAAAAAATGCCACCATTGTGTCCTATGTAAAATTATACTCAGAATGGACTAATCACAGGTCTAAATATGAGTTCTAGGTCCAATATTGGTTTTTTCATTCTTCTCTACTTGGAGTGTGGAAGATCATATACACAGCATGTCCATTAAGGAACACTGCATGTGGGGCCACTTGAGATCCCATGTGTATAATCCTTGTACATGATTCATCTAGACAAGTAGAGTCACATGGCATGTGGGCCTACCATATAGTCATGTGATATTTAACTTGGCCTGAAACCCTAGTCGCAACATAAATCATACTACGTGACATGTGTTCCTCTGAAGCACACGACGTGTAGTTGGGTTTTTAAAAGATAGTGAATTATTCTCCCTAAAGAATTCCACCTCCACTAATTTTACCACCAATCTTACAAATATCCTCATCTATGATTTTGAAATTGAAAAAACCCCTATGGTCATCAATTTCTGACCTCTGGTGGCTGGAAATTGATATTCATGTTAGCCCACATGAAGCTCATCACATAATCCATTATCATATGAGGTTTTGACCCTTCATTTTCCATATTAAATATATAATTGTTCCTTTTCTTATCTACAAATAATAATCTCCTCCATCAATAACACAAAATATCTCAATTCCTGGGTTCTATCATGCTTCAAATTGGACCAGTAGTTGAATCATCAATCAACCACAGGCCAATAATGAACATTCCAAGAACAAGGGGAGAAAGGCACAATCAACAAGGTAAGTTCATAGATGGTCATTGTGAACCTATACATCAATCATAATCATATAAATTAATATAAAATCATAAAAATCCCTTTACAATGAATTAGATCTAGGTTCAAAGAAAATATTAAATTTACACGACTATGATTTAACAAGGTATGAGAAAAATTCCAGAGCAGATAAATAATCCATACTTGAAATATTATATAATGGGGAAATAATACACGAATAGAAAATCCCCAAATAATTGTCGGATTGGTCATTGATGAAGACTAGTTATGCATCAATGCCAATGACAAGTTCCATTGAATCCAATCATCGATCCACGATCCTTCTATATTCGATCATTAAAGATCCACTCAATGTTGGTTCTATAAATACCTAAGATTGACACCACAATCCCACATATAATAGGCTAAGGGCTAGTGACTAGAACCTAGTAGGCATATCACACATATGGGAATCCTAATCCTAATGAATCTATAGACACACACACCTTCAAGTACACCACAACAATAAAGGGTAAATAAATTGGACTAACCTGATAAGAAACAATGCATGTAATAACCTCTAAAAAAACAAGTTTAGATATAAATACATCAAAAAAGAAGTGTAAAAATACAAACACAACTAAAAATAAATGGAGTCTCAACCTAACAATAGATAAGGAGGGAGGATCCTGCTCATGAACAATAAAACTAACCATTGTCAGTGATCACCATCGCCCTGTACTAATAAGCCCCATGAATACCAGGCTCTCCAATGTCACCCTCTAATACCCTATTATCTATATAAGACACGACACATGTATGAAAATCCAATGAAAGTGTGATTATATACATACCTAGTAGGATGCCTCAAAAACCAAAGAGGTAAGCAACGTGATAAAATAGTCATCTCAACCCACAAGAAAAGGAGGTGGAAGAAACCCATCAAAAGATATTATCATGTAATAAATAGGTCAATAAATAAATATAACTATTGATCATTGTAAAAAACTAAGGATGAAGAGTTTTTCTATAAATCCAAGAGTCAATGTTTTCCAAATTATAATATCCTCACCTAATCCTCACTAGATCAGTTGTGGGGGACCCATGCCTTGCTAATAGCACATCACAACTAAGGAGGTGATGACCCCATGAGGTAGGAGGATCCATGACTCATGTATACTTTATGATGATGTGGTTACACTCTATAGATAGAATACCCATTCCCCAGGGTGATTATGTGGTGGGGTGTTGACAAACCTACCTATGTAGGAAATGGGTAACCCATACCATAACCTATGTGTGTTATTAGGGGGTTTCTAACCTCAAGGTCACTCCAAATATTACACTCAAATATCTACATCATCCAACCATACTGGAAGGTGAAATCTAATAATTCCACCTCACTTCGTACATATTATGATGAAACAAAGGATACATCACATCCTATGTGAAATTTTACTCAGAATGGAATACTCATAGGCCCAAATTTGAGTCTCGAAGAAGGAGATATGGGAGTTAGATCATTTGAAGAAAATTACACGATGTGACCCTTAGGGTATAAGAGATTTACTCCCATGTCTAGGTTTGTTCATTCTCTCCTACTCCACTCATCATGTATAATATCATATACATGATGTGTCCATTAGGGAACATGATGTGTGGTACCACTCGAGGTCCTAGGAATGTACTCTATGTACATAGTTTAGCTGGCGTAGTAGATTCACATGGTGTGTGGTCCCACCAAATGAACATTTAATATTTAACTAGGCATGAAACCCTATTTTCTAGAGAAAGTAGTTTGGTCCAACCACATGACTGTGTGATATTTGACTCAGCATGAAACCATAGCTTCCAAAGAAAGAGCAATACATAGAATTTTTTCTTCTAGAATACACAGCGTGTACTCAAGTTTTTCACAAACAATAAATTATTTTTCTAAAGCTTGTAACATCCATTAATTTCACTAAGAATATCATTGATAACCTCATTCATGCTTCTGAAATTAAATTAAACTCCTACATTCATCGATTTCCAACCCCCAGTGGCCAAAAATTGTGATTCTCATCAACCGATGTGAAACCCATCACATAATTAATTTTCATATGAGGGTTTGACTATTCAAATTTCATTTCAAATATATCATTATTCCTTATCATATCTATAAAAAACATATCCACAATCAATCGTACAAAACATCATGGGTCCAAGGTTTGATCACGCTTTGAACTGGACCGATAGTCAAATTGACAGTCTACCATAGGCCAATGATTAACAAGTAAAGAATGATGGGATAAAGGTAAAATCAAAAAGGTAAATTCATCAATGGTTTTTGTGAACTTGGAAATTGATCACAATCATGAAAAAATTATCAAATCACAGAAACTCTAGTGAATCATATTATATCCAGGTTCAAAGAAAATATTAAATTGATAGATCCATGATTTAATAAGGTAGAAGCATAATTACAAAGAAGATAAATAATACATCATATAAATATCATATAATGGGGAAATAATCCACAAATAATGATCATCTACCTCATCATTGTATCAATATTTAATGAAGAATGATTCTACATCGATATCAATTATGAGTTCTATTTAATGTGAACATTGATTCATGATTCTTTCACATTCATTCATAAAAGATACTCCCAATAGTGGATCTCTAAATATTTAAAAGTGTAACCTTAATATCTCCTCCAATATTCCATGGGTTGGTTAATAGTGCCAAGTAGGTGTGAAACACTAGACGCTACAAAAAGTGGACTACATGGTATGTGTTCTTCTAAAATACATGGTGTGTGGTCTTATTTTTCATACACAGTAAGGTATTCTTTCCAAATATTTCTACGTCTATAAATTTCACCACCAATATTACTGGTATCTTTATCCATGATTTCAAAATTGAAGGGGACTCTTTTTTTCATTAATTTATGACCTCTATTGGATGGAAATTGGGAATCCAATTGATCCACATAAAGCCTATCACATCATTCAATGTTGTATGAGGGTTTGAACGTTCATATTCCATCTAAAATATACCACTATTACTCATAGTCTCTATAAACCATCTTATCTTCCATAAATCACACAAAAAATTGTGGGTCCAGTGTTCAATCATGATTTAAACCAAAAAAATAGTCAAACCATCGGTCTACTATAGTCCAACGATGAATATGAAAAGAACTAGGGGAGAAAATAATAATCAACAAGGTAAATTCATTGATGTTCATTGCGAACTAGGACATTGATCATAATCACATAAACAAATATCAAATCAAAAAAACTCCAGAATATCGGATTAGATCCACGGTTAAATAAAATATTAAATTGAAAAATCCGTGATTTAACAAGATATAATTATAATTCCAATGTAGATAAATAATCCATGATTAAAATCTCATAAAACATGGAAATAATCCATAAATAAAAAATCCCTACCTCATAGTTGGATCAATCATTCATGAATAATGATTCGGTATCAATCTCGATGATGAGATCCATTGAATCTGGTCATTGATCCAACATCCTCCTATGAACGTTCATCAAAGATCCTCTGATGGATCTCTTAATCTCTAGAGTCATTAGGATAACCCTATAGAATTATCATAACATAGATTATAAATATTTTTTCTAATTATTCACCACCCTAATCTGATTTGAGAATCTTAATACTATTTCCCCATTGATTCTGTATTTCATTCTAAAACTCTTTGAACTTTTAAAAAGTTTCATACTTGTGTTTCATCAGAAACACATATCCATACCAACTAAATTCATCAGTAAATTTAACAAAGTGCCTAAAACCACAACTTACTAGAGTACTCATTGGTCTATATATATCACTATGTATGATATCTAATAGTCCACTATCTCTTTCTCCTTTTCTCCCAAAAGGTGTCAAACAATTCATAATATAATAGTTCCAATAATCTATCTTTATGGATTCTTTGGATGCATTTCTCATTTATATGTCTAATATGGTGATGAAAAAGGTATGTAGGATTATAATTAACCTTAAAATTCTTATTCTAAATGTTATAAATAGAATTATCCATATCTAGAATATATAAATCATTTACAATATTACCAATGCTATAAAACCTCTCATTAATATATATAGAATAACTCTTACTCTTGATTGTGAATAAAAATATTTTCTTATCCAAAAAAGATATAGAAATCAAATTTCTATTTATTATTAGAATATAAAAATATCTATTTGATTCTAGTATTAACCCACTTGATGAAACCAGATCATAAGTGTTGAACTCTAATTTAGAAACTCTTAATCCATTACTAACACGAAGATCCACTTCATCCTTCATCAATTGCCTCATATATTTGAGTATGTGTTTATCATCCCAAATGTGTGATGCACACTTGGAATCTAATACTGATGGGTTAGAGTTTTTTGAATTGTTCTCTATAACATTCACATTTAGATCCTCAGAATGTTTCTATTTGAGAACACTTCTCAACAATAAATACCAATCTATAACATTTTATAGTTCATACCTATATCCATTTAGGTATCCAATATCCATATTTCACTAATATATGATTCCACTTTAGTGTTTCTCTCACCACTTAGTTATTTAGGTAGGGAATCAATCCAATCACAATAATTGTGTCTCTTTGATAGTTGAGTGGAAAACACTCATGTGGATAATACTCAACTATATTTATTTGGTAACCTAAAACTAATAGGGTCTACCATCTAGTGTAACCCAAATAAAATTCCAAGAATAAGCTAACAAAGTACAATTAAGGGACACAAATTTAAAATAGCATCTCACTCGCCTGGTCTTTACTCTCAGATCTTAGTTCTGCCTCATCCAATCTAGGGTTTCCTCAATGTTGTTGATGGGTATTACACCCCTTCTTCTTTAGGTATCCTTTCCTCTTATTTTTCCCTTTATTATTGGATGCTCTGGTTCCTAGGGTTTCATCCCCCAGCATCATCTTTCTCATTCCTCTTAGGTTTTCATCCCCCTACTTAATTTCTTATTCCACAAGGTTTCATTACCAGTTCCCCTTCTCGGTTATGGATTCCTTTTGGGCTTCATCCCCTCTTCCCTTTACCCCTATATTCCTAACCATTATTTGAACTCATGTTCCATCACTCCTATATAGGTTGGATTTGGATTGATGGACACCCATAGGTTTTGGGTGTTTTGGTTTGGAATTTTTGGGGCTCCCCTTTAGGGTTTCATCCCTAGTCTCCTTTAGGGTTTATTCCCCAGTTTTCCTTCATTCTTGTTTCTTTTCATTTTCATCCTTGATTATTCTTTACTTTATTTCTAAATTTAGATGTATATTTTCTTCTACTCATCGGTCAGAGGTGCATCATTTGTTTCTATTTTTAGTGGTGGTCGTCGATGTTGTTTGACCATGGTGGCAGTTTTCTTGGGTGGTTTTCTAGTTTTTGTGGGGTTCTTGATATCCCGATACAAGTGATTTTCATTCCTTCATAGTTTTGGAGGGTTTTGTTGTACATTTTTTATTTGTCGGACTTCACCATCATTTTGTGTCTTGGTGATGATTATGAATGGCGCGTCAGGGTGATCTTCTCGAGGAATCACTTATCTGCTGTTATGATGACTGGTGTCTATAGGTGCTTGTGGTGGATGATGATGATATAGATGATAGTAATGAGTCACTTATGCTGAAAGCAATGGTGATGGTTTAAGAAGATGATGATGCTATGTTGATGTGGTGGTAATAATGGTATCGAGATGATTTTGTGGGTGATTAATGTTGGCAATAGCGATGATGCGGGTTTATCGGGTGGATCATGGTATGGGGTTTCACTTACCCATGGTAAGTATGAATTTTATTTTTAAAATGTTATCAATGATGGTTCTTCTAATCATGTTATGCTATGAATTATGGTTATTGAGGCTTGTTTTTTGAGGTTCCAACTAATCCATAAAGTGTTTTATCAAAATAAAAAAAATGGTTTGGATAGGGACACAAAAATTTGGAATGACCAACCCAATAAAATAATCTAGAGTTACTCATAACTTTCTTTCCTTACACAAGATAATCTAGAGGAACCCATCTTTGGAATGACCTGTCCAATTTAATGATCGAGTTCTTAACAAGTGATTCTTTGGAAGGAATCTCACACAAGTTATTTAAGGGGTTTTAAAGTCTAACCATTTTAATATACATAATATTCAAATTTATAACTATTTACATCAAATGAAATTTTTTTCTTCTCATACTTTATTCCCTTGTCTAGCCATGCTTCTAAAAATTTATTTTTGGAATCCCTATTCCATCCACCAAATTAATGTGTCCACACCACATTAATATGTAACCATTTACACAACCCAAAATTTGTGTTACTTTCCCGAATATAAAATCCAAACATATTCATACATATCTATATCCATCTTATATATAAGGTACATAAAATCTTCATGTAAAGGTTTAAAACTATATGAGATTAATAAAATCCACATGAGTATGACATGAGCCATAGATATTCAACCCCCATATTTCTAGAACAAGTTATAAGTCTCCATGATAGTGGGAATTCTGAACCAAATTCTCACTTCTTGGGGATACTTTAATCAAAATAGAATCCAATTTATAATAATTATAAAACAAAATATGCATAAACTATGCTCAACAAATAAACCCAATCTAATAACTTTAATTGAAAATTGAGTTCAAGGTAGATAAAAACTAAATTTTATAAAGTCTTACCTAGAATGAAATACATAGCTCTTTCTCCTAGAAAATATTTAACTAATAATAATAATAATTAATTTTTATGCCACTCGATATTACATTGAACCTCAATGTAATGTTGATTTTATGCCCCACACTACGCTTTCACACAATGTAGTGCCACAGTGGAGTACTTCCCCTGACATTATGTTGTCTCACAGAATAATGTTAGGTACCAACCTCACACTACATTGACACTCATCATAGTATCAAGTAGGTATCACACACTATGCTAACATTCATCATAGTGTCAAGTATCATGAATATGGTACTTTTTCCCATGGTCTGGCGGCTACAGTATCCCATAACATACATTGTGATCATCCTATACATTACATTAACTATTTAGTGAAATGTTAAATTTCACCACATGATAAATTATCTCATCGACATAATACAAGGAGACAACGCAAGGAAACAATCCCATATTTGTGTGTTTTATCCTCGATATAATCAACTTGTACATGAAACATAAAGAACATAAAATTTCATATCCTTATATTGTAGTAATCATTTACCTCTATCTTTTACTTATTAAATGAGAATGATTGATATCGGTCACTAATGTAGCATAACAAAATCCTCCTACCTTTGAGGGATTACACCTATCGTATAATCCACACTCATATCATAAGTATTCTCATACATAGATAGGGGTGTTAACTCCTTCACTATATGTGAATAATGATTCTATAGAAAGGAAGAGAGATTTAGAAAACTTCTTATGAAATTTATGATCATTGAACACCTGTAATAGGATGGATCACATCCCTTTATATAGTCAGCCTCGGCACTCTCTATTTAATGAAATGTGTTAGCTATATGTTGTGTATCGGGTGAATATGTTACTTCTAGTTTGATTAATCCATTAGACCCATTAAATGGACATGAAATCTATAATTATTCCATTTATGTATGCACTAAGCCTATGAGGTAGTAGATTAATTCGCTCAACCTACATTGTGTTGAATGCAACATATTTCATCATATGTATCATATACATTGAATATTCAGTTTCCATTTTTTTAAATAATCTCAACATCTAAAAGTTATTATAATATTATTATTATTTTTTCATTAATAGAAAATATTTATTTCATAAATTCATTTATCCAACTTACTTCATGCGGAAAATACAAATTCAATTTCATTAATTTATTCATTTATCCTACTTTCTTCATTAGGCATATAAAAATTCACTTTCATTCATTTCTTTTCAAGTTTCATTAATTCAAATATCAGATAATAATCTTTCAAAAGATAGTATTTCATATTTTCTCCTTTCATTTGAATTATAAATTCTTTTTTCCCTCTAGTATACTCGTAGTCTTTAATGAATGAATTTTCATCATCTTCATATAAAAATTCAGAATCATCTTCACATAAACAATATTCATCCAATTATATTTTTCTTCAATGGATTTCTTTTAAGAAATTCCATTTCTCTTATGGTTTTTATTGTTTTAATAATGGTATATTTTTTTAGTCAAAAATAATGTTTAAAGAAAAGGCAACACATTATTTCAATTCATATCTAGAAACCAATTATAAACATCAAGATGATTTATAAAAACTCACAATACATCACATATCACTGAATAAAAACATAACAATGATAAAAATTGAAGAATATAAAATAAAATAATCAAAAAAGGTCATAATTATCATTAAAGTAAACCTTATATAATATCGATTATTAAAAAAAATAAGATAATGTTTAATCAATCCAGATAATCCTCATTTAAGTTCTAATTGTAAATACTCAAAATGAATTATCAGCAACACACTGAAAAAATCTCAAAAATACCTTTAAGAATAAAAAAGAAAGTACTCCCAAAATCCTTTGGTAGTTTTATAGTATATTTAGATTAATTAGATGAATTTTTAATTAAATTTAAAATTACTAGTTATGATTGAGTATGTTTCTATGAAATTTGAAAAAAAATGGTTACTAATGTTGAATTAGTGATGTTTTATCCATTTTGACATGTTTTTATGCTTCATATGTTTTTTCATTCTTATAGGATTCACTAGAAATTAAAAAATAAAAATAAGATCACAAAAAAATATATTCATACTTTGGAGTTCACTTAAATGTCTGATCATAAGAATTATATCATTTGAATTTCAAAAATATAAACACTATGAGCGAACAGCCCAACCCTAGGAACAAACTACATTCCTATGTGGTGAAGAGCTGAAATTATGGTTCCAAACCTTCCCTTATATATGAGATATTTGAGAATATCATCTTTTTATCCCTAAAGTAACTTTTATCCATTGAGTGATGAACCTTCCACTTGGCATCGTCAGAACACATGAAAGAATTGTAATAGTTTATCTAAATTTTAATCTATTTATATTTCATGTTTGGTGATGAGAACTGTAGAACAGTTCATTTTGTTAAAGAAAATAATTCCATCAAGAAATTGTAAGTTTGGTAATGATTATTCAATCAACACTAAGAGTATTTTAACTCATGAATAATTGAATATTTTCATTAATAAATAAAAGAAAGAATTTGGATATGAGTCTAAAAAAATAAAAATAAGTATAATTAACAACATATCAAAGTTATATAAACTATATGTTCTTCAATTAATTCACATAATTCACCAACAGTTGATGTTTTTTTATTGATAATGACCATAATTTATAATGATGGTGATGGATATATGACTCTTGTTGACGATAGGGGTGATGAGGATAATAACAGTGAGGATGATGATAGAGAGGGTATTGGTGGTGAGGGTGTTGATGTTGGTGGTGACCATGTTGATTCTAGTGGAAATGTTGGTGTTGATGATGATTTAGTTGATGAGGGTAGAGGTTATACTAAGTACAAGTGATGGTATTGATATTATATATAAATGTGATGACATATTAGCTATTTTTTTTGTTTTTTAGTATATAAAATTGATTTTTGCATTCATGTTACTAATTTTGGTTCAAACAATTGGTCAATTTATAGGAAGTGTGGTATATAATGAACACATAGTGTTCATATACAACCATGGTTGTATATTATCTACAATAATGGGACAAATCGTGGCTATAGAGGCCTACAACCTTGGTCAAAACTATGATTGTATATAACTACAACCACAGTCAAAACTATGGTTGTATATAACTATAACCTTGGTAAAAACAGTGGTTGTGTACCAGATACAACCAGATCCTATAGGAATTTGGAAAAACCCCTACCCCAGTAGAGGTAGGGGCCACATTCATGAAACCCATGGCCATAACATATGACCATGGTTTTCAAGCTTACTACCATGGTTTTGGACCATGGGGGTAAGCTATTTCTCTAGTATTATTGTCGCCTTAATTGGTAAAATATGTGATTGACTGATACTTGTTTATTGGGGACACTATGTAGATTAAATATTACTATTATACTCTATAATTTAAGTTCATCTAGGAATGTGATGGTGTTATCCTGGAGTATAGTGTTGTTTAAGGTGGACAAGTTATATCGTATTTTAAAGTTGTATGGGGAGACATTGATGGTTTATGTTGTAGTTTAGTTTCGTCCAAGGAGGAAAATGAGTTATTTTAGAGTTTATTTTCATCAAGAAAAAAAGTATTACATTGAATTTGAATGCCATCAAGGAAGTAAAAGGGTTTATGTTGAATTTTAAAGCCATTAGGAAGGAAAAAGGTTTAAGCTAGAGTTTGTTGTCATCCCGGATAGTGAAGGGTTTACAATGAAGTTAAAATTCATCAAGGAAACTAAAAAAGTTTTATTATAGAGTTTAGTGTTGTCTTGGAAAGTAAAGAGTTAACACTAAGTCATAAAGTAATGTTAATGGTTTACATTGAAGTTAAAATCCATCCAAAAAGGTAAAAGAGTTGCACTAGAATTTAAAGCTATTTAGTAAGGTGAAAGGGTTATGATGGAGTTTAATGTTGTTTGGGAAGATGAAAGGGAGAACAAAATTTTAGTTCAATTAAAGAAATAAAAAGGGTTTTGTTGGGTTTTAGTGTTGTCCACGAAGATAAAGGGTTTATGTTAGGTGATTAAAAGGATGATAGAGGGTTACAATGATGTTGCAACTGAACTTCAAGGATCCTTCTTACATAATCTAAATAATGGAATCAAAACTTGTGTGGTTTGAGGGGGATTCATTCAGTTTAAATTTGTGTAGAAAATTCATGACACTCGTCCTTTATAAATGGGGATTTCATTTTTTAAGTAGTGCAATAAAGAAATAACATGTAGTTTAAAGTCATGTGATCAAGGTTAAATACTCATCCTAGACCCATATCATATGGTTTTATGATATATACTAAGGTTCACTTCATATATTTTAAGCTCATGCGGGGTAAATATGAGCGGGAAGGGTGCAAGTTATTATTAGGAGGTGATCTCTTCCTTGGAGTTATGACTTTTGAGCTTCCTCCATATGAAAATATAACCTTGACGTGCACAGATTACTATCATCTTAGTTTGGTACCCCCAACCTGAGAGTATAAACTGATTTTTTTGTGGGAATGCCCTCGCCTAGCCTTTGCGTTATTCCTTGTTTTTTTAATTGTTTTTTTATTCCATATAATTATTTTATTTCAATATATTTTTAATTATAATAACATATATATTTAATATGATATTTATATTATATATTTATTATACGATATTTCTTAATAATATAAATATACATAATATATATATATATTAAAATTATTATGTATATTGTAAATTTTGTTATAATAAAATTATATATTTTTTACTATATATTTATTTATCTTTAATTTTTTATATATATACATACATACCCTATAACACGATGAGATTTTGTGAATTATTTTTTTCAAATTAATTTAATCTTTTTGATATTTTTTTCATTTCACACAACACTGAATGTAGATTTTGTTATATGAAGGAACTAAGTGTGGCTTGCATTATATGCAATAGAAAGTCAATATTTCACTACACTCAACACTTAGATTAGTTTATGGTACACACAACACTATGTTTTTCTTTTATTAAACACAATATTGAGTCCCTTCAATAGCATGTGTTACATGTAAGGTTGGGTTTTACCAAACTATAATATACTATTAATATTATTATAAAAATGTTATTATAGCTACCACCAAGCTGTTGGAATGTAAATTATGAATAAGATTAACTAAATTTTTAAAATATGATTTACACATGTACATAAAGTGAATCATTCAGTTATAAATTAGTATAAGTGAATATAAGAACTATTTGAAAATAAAAAATTACTTTTCTAAGAAAACTATTTTTCTATGTACAAACATAATTTTATCTCAAGAAATTAAACAAACCAATTTTGATTAAGGTTTTAAATAAAATTTATATATTATATATTAAATAAATATTTTTGATAATAATCCAATATATTTTATAGGAATAATATAAGAATAAATCCAATTTTATGAATAAAAATATGAAGAACCCATTTTAAATATAAATTTTTAAACTTTTTGTAATTTTTATTTGAAAAAATAAAATTCATTTTTTGAAATATAATATTAAAATTTACATTGGGTTAATTTTTTGTATTTTTCTGAGAAGTTTCATTTTTTGATGAATACTGAAAAACATTGAATTTTAATTCAAAACTGCTATTTAGTCTAATTTATTTAAATAGTTAAATAATGTTTTTAATTTTTTTTAAGTATAATTAGATCAATTTTATATAATTTAAAACAATTTAAGTTATTGGAAACAATTTCACATTAAATTTATATATAAAAACTTAGCAAAATTTTGAACATTTTTACTTTAAAAACCTGCTTTGTCGTCCCATCTATGGGATTAAATTTAAATTAATTTTTTCCACTTATGTGATTATAATTTGTAAAAATGTATTCCATATTTAGAATAATAATAATTTATAATTTATAATAAGGTCAAATTATTTTTTGGACCAAAAATATTAGTGAAATTAATTAAAATTATTTACAGCGATTGAGGTAAAAACAAGATAACTTAATGGTTAAAATTTAATCTTAAGAGACCAAATGACCTGTACACATGTACAAAATCCATTTGATTGAAATATATAATACAATTACCCTATTTTACATAATTTTAACAATTATTGGATTCACGTGATGTAAGGCGGACCTCTCAATAGTGTTTACCTTTTTATATTTACAAGAATGTCACTCCTCCTCCTTTGTAAAAGGGCACTCACCCCATCACTTCCTTACACCTCTCAAGACACATTGTATCATCCAAAAACTACCCAAATAAGATCCCAAAATACTTCCTATCAACCTAGAATACTCACTTTGGGAATAAATCCAACCAAGGAATCCCTTTGGTGCAAACCAAAATTAGTTACTCAAAGAAAAGGTAACATCCTTCCATAAGCTCTTTTATTTTATTTTCATTATCCAACCCCTAAAATATTATTATTTCATGATTATATAATAAAATAATTATCATAAATATACTGATATTTTTTTCTAATTTTTCTAAATACACTTACACACACTTTCATCTAATAGGTAACAAACTCACTATTCTTATGTACGGCGAACTGTCTCCTCATGAAACGGTGTTGTTCATTTTTACTTTATCACCTCTCATGGTTGGGAATTATGATGGAAACTTTATTTTTATATTATATTTATTATATTTATTATTTATTTATTTATTCTTGAATTATTATATAACTCATACCTTTATGCTTCCATTTTTTATAAATACGATAACTTCATTTGTGGAAGTATGGACTACTGCCTCCTCAAAGCGATGTGATTCATTCACACTTTACATGGAATGTATTAAGGTTGTATTTAGTGAAAATATATGATATATATGACATAATAATTCTAATTTAATGATATTATATATATAAATATATATTTCATTTACTTTCCTTTCAATACGACAAGAAAACAAAAACAGTATTCATGCGTACGTACAGCCTACCGTCTCCATGAACAGTGTATTCCATTTCATATAAATATTCTTTATATATTATTATAAATATTTATATAATGAATATATATGATATATAAATAATTTTTTACATTCTATAAATAAGTAAACCATGATCTAAGTAAGGTTATCAAGAATAAAAAGTCAAAACATAAACGATAAACAAAGCAGTTATTTCCTGAAACGTTGCTTAAACATAGAACTATTAATAAATGGGTAATATAAAGTCATAATTGAATAATATATGGTATTATATATAGTAATATGGTTATTTTTTATATTTATAATAAACTTATATTTATTATACAATATTTTTTAATGTGTACAAAGAAATTCAAGACTTAAGGTAAGTGTTTTCTCATTTCACTTTTTATATTTGTGAGATACATGTCATGTTCACCACTCATTTATTTTGTGTGGTGTATATATTTCCCATGAATTTATTCTATGAAACTTATACTTAAATTTATTGTTATTTAAATATATATTTTATGATATCTATATCATGGTGTTTATGTTCAAAAGTTACCAAATCAGTAATGTAATTTTGTCTCAATTTTCTTTCTTTAAGACACGTGCCTTTTTAGGCACTTATATTCCTCTACTAGGTGTATATAATGACCTTTGACATTTTATATCATGACACTCCTTCTTTAATGATATTTTAATATTCATTTAATTTTATAATCTCATGTATAGTATAGTTCAAAGTTACCAAAGTGGTAATAGTTTATTTCTACAATATCATCATTTATCGGGATTATTTACGATTATGCTTTAATTGATGAAATATTATGATCCATCTCTCAAGAACACTCATGAAATTTATTATACTATAGTTATCCATGATATGTTATATATTAGTAACATTTTTTTACTCTTTGGTACTTAATATAATTAATAAAAAAAATATATAAAAATCTAACTTTATTTCTCCTTTCGGTCAGAAATCCATGTTCTTTAAAAACTGTGTTTTATAAAAATGTTTTCAAAAATGTTTTAATATTATACTATGATTTTTAAATGGAATTTTTACCCATATTTTACCTTTTTAAAAAATGGTTTTAAAATTAATATTTTTTTATTTTCAAATCAAGGTGCTTTTCAAAATTGTTAAGATGCAAAAGGAATGTTTGGCATGTGCAGACTTACCCATCGTCATGATTTTCATTTCCTTAAATATGTTTTTGTAAGTTTACAATTTTATATTTAAAGGAAAAAAATTTCCTAATATTCTTGAAATTTTTTTATTTTAAATTTTTTTTCAATGAAAATGGTTTTCAAAAAAAATTATGTTTAGAAAAGTATTTAAATGATTTTTCAAGGCTTCCTTTATAAGTTTTAAAAAGGTTGTTTTCAAAGAAAATGATTTCAAGGATTTCAAGTTTTCTTTATAATTTTTCAAAACCATTTTCTAGAAAAGGGTTTCCAAAATTATTCCAAGTCTTATTTTTAAGTTTTCAAATTATTTTCAAATAAAAAGGTTCTTAAAATGTGTTAAATTTTTAAAAAAAATAAAGAGGAAAAGATTTTTTCCTCAATAAATGTCTTAAATAAAATTTTAAAACCTTATTTATAAGAAAAGTATTTTTAAAATGGTTTTATGTAAAGGATTTTAAAATAAAGGATGTTTTTTTTAATAAATGTTCTATGTGATCTTTCAAAATCATTCTCCATCTAAGATAGCATCCATTGATATATTTTAATATTTATTGGGTAAAGGATCTAAGAATTTCATTACTATTATTTGTTGAATGGTTTGTGTTTTTATTGAATGATGTTTATGACATTCGTTTCTCTTCCATGGGTTATATGATTTTGGAACCCACTTATTTTCATAAGTTATGCTTAATTAAATGAATAGTAAACCTATCTATTTTCTATAAGATGTGATGTGATGAAATTTTTATAATTATCATTTCATTTCATGGTTTATGATATTATGTTTATGAAACCCATATCTTTTTATAGGTTATGATATGATTAAAGTTTTACTATCTTTTGAAACATGTATGTATGATTTTATTATGTGATGGGTGGGACCTATATTTCCATCCAAATAATTGGGTAAATATTTATATCACATAAGATAATGATGGGAAACAAGTTGATGTGATTGATCCAAAATGGGAAATAGTTGTGTCCTGATCCAAAATGGAAAAAAAAGTGTGTCCCAATACACTATGGGAAATAGGTGTGTCCTGATCCAAAAATGGTAAACAAGATTGACTTGATCTATAAGAACCCAGATCATCTTTTCAGTTATGTTTTTCTTTTCTGGTCGTTTTTGAGAAAAAGAGGTTTTTCTGGAAATTTCTTAAGTGCACGTCGTGTACTCGATTACCGCGGGTAGCCATGTGCTGACTGTGTAACGGCCGTACACATGGCCATGTATGGTGACCTGGAGACCGCCTAATGTGGGGGCCAATTAAGTCAAGTACACCTCGTTTACTTTCAAAGTACACACCGTGTACTTTCTTTTTTTTTATTAAACATGCTTGGGTTGCGTCTGATGGACAGAACCGTCTCTTTCTAGGTCTGGTTTGACCAAGAGAGACCGTACGGTCGCGGAACTTCTCTGAGCCCCTGACTAAGCATCCATTCTCCAAATCAAACTTCATCGGTTACGTTGGAATCGCATTGGTGATTTCTCTCTTCTTCTTTAAAACCTTCTTTTGATTCCTTATCTCTTGTGAGATATCGTGCATTTAACTTTTTAGATGTTTTTGTAGATCTATGATGTTCTAAGGTGATTCAAGGCCTGAGATTAAAGTATATTGATCTCTCAACACCGAGGTAGGTGGTTTGTGCCTTTTTGTAGATATTTTTTGAGTTTTATGTGCAAAAGTGCCCAATACCCATGAATGGGGTATTGCGTGTTTATGGTTTTAGCCCTATTGTTTGCATGATATTCCCTAGTTTTATTGGATAGAGGTTATTTTTTGATAATAGGGTTTAATTTTCCATGCTATGGAGTTTTTTCCCATGTTTTCTTGTGTTGACCATTTGGTCGAGTTTTCCTGTTAGGATGCTATTTTTTTCCCATGTCTAGTATTGTTAGGATGGAGTGATTGTTTATCTGACATGTTATTATATTGTAGACTGGTTATCCAAGTAGTTCTTGAGTTTTACTTTGGTCTCTTTGCATTGTTATGCTCGTTTGACTTACATAGGGTCGTGAGAACCCGGTGTAGTAGACCATAGGGAGAATGGACGTAAGGGATTCTACAGAGTGTCTGTAATTATTATCACACTATAAGACCATAGGGGGGATTGACATTGAGTGCGCCCTCAGAGTGTCTATAGTTACATTACAAGGCCATATAAGGAACTGACGTTGAGTGCTTCTTCAGAGTGCCTGTAGCTTACCGTTAAAAGACTATAGAGGGAATTGACGGTGAGTGCTTCCTCGTAGAGTCTTTGATCACATTTTACTTTAGGGAAAATTGAAGATGAGTGCTTCCTCAAATATTCTATTCTAAATCCTAACCAGAGGGGTGGGACTGTGTGTGCTTCCAATAGGGTTACTTGTGTTTACTATGTAGGACTAGAGGGGATAGGTTGTGAGTACTTCTTAGAGGGTTACCTATTTGTGATTATCTGCTTACTTAATATGTGGTATTTGAATGCTTTAAAAATGTAGGAATGTTTACTATTGAGTACTTCCTTTTTTACTGATTATTTTGTTTATTGCTCGACATATATATTCACTGACTATTAGGTACAGATCTCTTAGTGGTTGCCTACTGGGATTTAGTCTCACACCTTGTTTGGTCCACGCTTTTGGGCCCAAATAGATTATATTTTTGTAGGTATAGATAAGGGCAAGCTCCCTTCTACTATAGGTACTTGACTGCTTTGGAGCTGGAGATCATGGGGTTAAGCTTTGGCTTGTGATGTTGTGGAGTTGTTTACTGATTTTCTTGTACTTTGGTTTAGTATTGTATTTCAGCATTTTGACTTGTTTCGATGCTTTCATAGACATATGTATCATGCATAATTATATATGCGCTCCAGCTGTTTATTTCTTCAGTCTTCCACTGTTTCTTTTTGTATGGTAATATTACTGTTTCCACTATTTCTTTGTGTTTTACTTCCACTGTGTTACTCTGCCAATGAGGGCATAGTTTCCCCACTATTACACCCAAGGCCCTTGCTGCTAGTTGACAGCCTATCGTGTTTGGGGAAATGTGCTTGAGGCCATGTGACCAACCGGGTACGAAGTGTCTCTGGGTGGCTTCTAGATCCAGGACGTTACAAAGTGGTATCAAAGTAATTCTTTTCTTCTTGACTTACTATTTAGAGCCTATAGTCAGGGATAGGATGGAAATAGGTACTTGGTAATAAGTTGTGCCCAGGAAGCTAACCCATGTACAGGGAAAATCCAATTTACCTCGTTATTGTAATTTTCTAGTTTTTCAATTTTACGGTTGATTTTATTTCACTGTTGGGTGATTCACATGTTTTTTGTTGTTATAGTTGATATTTTTGATGTTCTATTTCAGTTACAACCCGATGAGATGAGGGTATTCCATCTCATGCATCATATAGATACTTTCTAGGAATTACATGTCATGCATTCTTATCATCCCATTTAGGGTGCATTAGCAATTTCATGTAGTTGTGATAGATGTTATGCTAGATATACATGTTGTTGTGATGGATGCCTTGATAAAATATCTGTTGTTTGATAGGGTATTGACTTGTTTATGGTTTTTTTTTTGAATAAACGTCAAACTTCGGTTCTTGAGGTGTTATGGGCCCTCATGGATTGGAATTTGGTGGATAATTGATCTATTATTCTTTTTTATGACATTTATAAGATTTCAAGATTTGATTTATGGGGATTATGGGCCCTCGTGGATCAGAATTTGGCACTTTAATGTTCATTTCAATGTTTTTCTGGGCTCCGGAGTAGTTTCTGAGCCTTACTGTCTGAAAAAACCCAGAATACACGGTGTGTAGTGATGAATACTCACCATGTGTTCTTCTGTTTGGGAAGAAACTATTTTTATTAAGTACACATTGTATAGTCTCTAACCATGTCGCTGGTTGTGTGGGCAGAGACACGAAGTTGGGAAAATCTTGGTGGGACACTCCGTGTACCATATGTACACGTCATGTGTTTAGATCCTATGACTGTCTGTGTGACTAACAACATGGGTGGATAAAAACTCAAGCATACATGTCGTTTGTAATGCCCTGGTTCTGGAAGCCACCTAGAGGTGCCCCGTACCCGGTTGGTCATAAGGCCTCAATCACATTTCCCCAAACGCCAGAGGCTGCTGACTAGCAGCGAGGGCCTTGGGTGTGATAGTGGGGCAACTATGCCCTGATTATCCACTAAATGAGGCTAATATTAATTGTTTATATATATAATATTCATGTGATTTATTATTAATAAACACCATTTTAGTGCATTTTACACTTTGAACATCATTTCACATTATGATCGCAATACCTTCTTAAATTGCACTATTATATGGTACATTTTTTAACATCATTTAAAGTACCCAATGATTCATATGATTTTAAGGAATATAATTATCCATTTTTCAATTTTATATTTTGGTAAATTCATATAAACTTCAATATGAACATGTTTCATTCAGGGATCAATGGATAATTCATAGAAGAAGATCGGGATATTTTGTGATGAAAGGAAACAATTCTGGAGAATTCAGATTGGAAATCATATCACTGATGAGACTATGGGTAGCACCATACAGGCCCAATGAATCCTAAATTTCTTAGGATTCTATAAGACATGTATAGGAACAAATCACGCTTCATGATCCAATTCTAATTCGGCCTCCATGGTGGTCATTTAAGCGGCCCAAGTTAGAGATAAAATTCTGGGCCAGATTCTACGGCCCAGAAAAACATCCCACTAATCTAATTATATCTCCTAATCTAAAAATCAAAATTGTCCAAAATTTTACAGGAGGTTAGGATACCTCCGGGGATCCATTTTCTTCTTCTATGGATCACTCTTATTCGGCCATATAGAAGGTATTTTAATCACTTATGTTCGGTGCATGCAAGCTGGATGTCTTTTCGGGTCAAGGGTGGAAAGTCTTCTTTCTACAAACTTTCCACCACCTATGGCCTACCACAATTAATTGAGAAGACTTGGACTATTTGAGGCTCGACCCAAGGCTCCCAAAATGCCTGTTTAAGGCAGTGGTGGTGAAGGAGTTTGTAATCTTTGAACTTTCTTTCATTGTAATGTTATGTTGCGGTTTTGTTGTCTCAAATTTGTCTTCCACATGTAAGTTGTTTTAATTCATCCTTGTTTCTTAATAAAAGTTCTTATTCTCTTATTATTCTGTTCTTCTCCTTATCACTTTGATACTATTGGTTCAAGGTGTGAACTTTTTCATACCAAACCTTGTGATATTATCACACAACGGTGGAGTGATTGTTATTGTGTTTTTTTTTACTTCTCCATTTCCTCCCTCATGAGTCTACTTCCCGCTTCCATTGAAACCATAGAATCAATGGAGGGCTAACCCACTTATGGGTTTATCCAAGGGAGTAGAAAGGGTCTGTATTGAATGTTATTTATCACCCCATTAATGTATAATCACTTCTTTAATTGATATTTTTATTTGATGATTTTTAAACTCCATCGTCCTTGTTGAATTTAAGGTCACACACTTCATTTGCTAATACGAACCTTTACCTTGAAGTGATCAAAACTTTGATCCTTCAAGTGTATATGTGATTAGTATTAAAGGGTGTAGGCATTAAACCAGTAAGTGATGATTTTGTTTTATCTCCTTAAATGAACCCATCTCAAATATAAGAAATTGAAATCATTGAAAAGGAAATACATCCAATCCACCCCGAGTGATAACCTAGGATCAACTCATTATTTTAAATTGAATTCACTTAAATCTATTAGTTATCCTTTAAACTCATATAAAATCAACCCAAGTTGGCCACTTCATAGCCAAAAATAGTCCATAGAATGTACGTGTCTATAGGTTTCTTCTTAGGTATCTAAGGATTCGACAACCCAAACTAGACTACAAGGACCTTCCTACCTTCTTCTTTTGGGTAAATTTGAGCGAGAATAAAATTTTGGCGCCATTTCCGGGGACCCAAGTAAGTCATCTAAACACCCATTCTATTCTCCCCCATTTCTTATTTTCTCATCCAAGTTCTCTTATCTTTTCCATTTCTCGTTTTTTTTTCTTTTAGCGCATGTCCGCCTACACCCGCGATCAATCAAACCGTATAGTTAGGGTGGATAGTCCTGGGGTTGGGGAGTCAAGTACACCAAGGTAACTCATTCCATTAGATCCTAATCTTCCTAATACTATAGAGTCCAAAATTGAGACCATTTCAATGGAAGGTCTTCAAAGAAACCAACTCATAAACCCGGGTAGAAACCAAAATGGAAACCCAAATGAGGCAGCCCCAAACTTGGGGAATGCAATTGATCAAACCATTAATGACTAACTCACACCTTCCTGGACCAATTACCCCTCATGCATTAGACACAATTCCCTAGGATATTCCAACTACATCTTTAAACCCCATGTCCTAAACCACCTTCCCACATTCCATGGAATGGAGTCCGAGATGCCCTACCTTCACATTAAGGAGTTCAATGACATTGTAGAAACCATGTGTCCCCCACATCAACTAGAATCATCTAAGATGAGGCTATTTCATTTTTATTTAAAGGATCGAGCTAAAAATTGGTTAAAAATTTTGAGACCATCATCCATAAAATCTTGGTACCAACTACAAAGATAATTCTACAAAAAATACTTTCCCCACCACAAAACAATTTCACTTAAAAAGAGTATCCAAAACTTTTTTGAAAAAGAGGGAGAGTCATTCTATGAAACATGGGAGAGGTTTAAAGACACTCTAAACATAGTTCCACACCATGGTTTTTATATTCCTGAACAAGTGATAATTTTCTATGAAGGGTTGGGTCCGGGGAACAAACAATTCATTGACATGATGTGTAATGGAACCTTTAAAAACAAAGCCCCAAATGATGCTTATGAGTATCTAGAAAGCCTTTCTGAACAAAAACAAACATTGGGAACTTCACCTTATTCTAAAAATCCACAAAGAACTACTGGAATTCATACACTTAGAGAAGAGGAAATCCTTAGGGCTAAACTTGCAGCACTCTCTAGGAAGGTTGAAGAGATAGACCTTAGGAAAGTCCATGAAATCCAAACCGTTGACCCTGTTTGCACAATTTGTGACCACCCAGGCTTCCGCTGGAAAGATAACCAACAACCTAGCCAACCACATGGACAAAATCCTTACCCCCATCAGAACTACCAATCCCATAACCAGTTTAAAACCCAACCTATCCAATACCAACAGCCACCGGTCCATTTTCAACAAACCATCCCACCTCCAAAATATCCCCCAGGGATAAACCAATCTTCTCAAGCACCAACCCAAACTGTTCCACAAATCCTACTAGAACAACTGTGCAAAAAATTGGAGAGGATGAACTCGGAAGTCTATTCCCTAAAACAAGAACGTCAAACCATCAAAAATAGAAAGGCACCCATGCCTACTCAGGCAGTGCCATCCTCAACTTCAAGGGGAGAGTCAAGTTGTGCTCAAACAACTCATGAATAAATAAAGGTTGTGACAATTTTAAGAAGTGGGAAATAAATTGAGAAACCTGAACAAATAATTTAGAACCCACCAGAAGATTAAAACTTGGATGAAAATTTAAATGAACCGCAAGATCAAACTGAGGAAACTGATAACAATGTGAAATAAACAACTCTTCAACAAACAACCCCACAACCTACACCATTTCCTCAACGCATGAGGGGGAAACCCAAGCCTGAACTGAGTGAAACATTGAGGGAAATCTTCTCACAAGTCAAGTTGAACATTCCCCTTCTCGATGTCATCCAAACCATACCTTCCTACTCAAATTACCTTAAGGACTTGTGCACTTTTAAAAGAAAATTTTCACATAAAAATCAAGTCCTTTTGGATGCTAATGTGAGTACCACCATTCAAGGGACCATTCCTCCTAAGTTGAAAGACCCAGGTTTCCCTTAAATTAATGTTGAACTAGGAGAAATCAAAGTTGTCAAGGCCTTGTGTGATCTAGGTGCTAGTGTCAATATCATCCCCTATGTCGTGTACTACCAGTTAGGCCTAGAAGAACTCCAACCCACATCTGTCACACTTCAACTTGCTGATTGTAGCATTAGGGTTCCAAAGGGTATTTTAAAGGATGTTCTGGTAAAGGTTGAAAACTTTATCTACCCTACTGACTTTATTGTCCTTGACAACCATCCAAACTTAGGAAATAAGGAAAAAACCCCAATCATCCTTGGTCGTCCTTTCCTTGAAATAATCAACTCTGTTATCTGAGTTCAAAATGGGAACATGACCATCACCTTTGGGAACATGAGTCTAGACTTGAACATCTATAATGCAAGCTCACAAATAGGGGATGACGAGGAAATTCATGAAGTAAACATGATAGGAAGAATTGATAATGAATCCATGGAACATCAAGGAATATTTGATGAATGTTTAAGTCAGGATGAGATTGATTTCCTTTGTTCATATAAAGGAAGTTTATCTCCTTAGCTTGAATCATTTTCAAATTTCTCTTATGATGAATTCTTAGGTCCAACAATCAGTGAAACCTTTCAAGAAACCACTTTCATGGAGACCACTCCAATTTCCTTCCCTAAATCTAATCAATCTAATCTATTAGCTGAAACTTATACATGTGGGGAATCAATCATATCTGAAACTCTAAAAAAAGAAATTGAACTTGATCAAATGTCCCAATGTTCTGTTGAAATTATGAACCAACCTGATCTTGAATTAAAGGAACTTCCCACTACACTCAAGTATGCTTTCCGAGGGTACAATCAAACACATCCTATTGTAATTTCTTCTTATCTTGAAGCCAATCATGAAAGGATGCTTTTAGATTTCCTTAGGAAGCATAAGAAAGTCATTGGTTGGACCCTTTCTGATATTATTGGGATTAGCCCACTTATCGGGACTCATAGGATTGTTCTGGAATCTGATTCAAAGCCATGTCGTCAACCTCAACGGTGACTCAGTCCTAATCTCATGATGTTAGTAAGGAAAGAACTTCTGAAATTGTTAAAAGCTGGTATCATCTATCCCATAGCTGAGAGTGAGTGGGTGAGCCCAATTCAAGTGGTTCCAAAAAAGGCTGGAATCACAGTGATAACCAATGAGGATGGAGAGATTATTTCAACAAGGGTGAGTAGTGGATGGAGGGTCTGCATTGACTATAGGAAGCTAAAATCATTCACCAAGAAGGACTGTTTCCCCTTACCATTCATTGACCAAGTCCTTGAGAGAGTGGCAGGTCATGCCTTATACTATTTCTTAGATGCGTACTCAGGGTATAATCAAATTGAGGTCTCCCTAGAGGATCAATGGAAGACTACATTCACATGTCCATTTGGAACCTTTGCCTTCAAATGCATGCCCTTTGGTTTATGCAATTCTCCTGGAACCTTCCAGCGGTGCATGATGGGAATCTTCTCAGACATGGTAGGGGATTTTCTAGAGGTCTTCATGGATGACTTCTCTGTGTTTGGGGATACATTTGAGTGATGTCTGCAGAATGTGGAGAGAGTCTTGTCAAGATGTGAAGAAAATAATTTGGTCCTAAACTGGGAAAAATTCCATTTCATGGTTAAAGAGGGACTAGTTCTAGGCCATCTGGTCTCAGGTAGGGGGATTTAAGTTGATAAAGCCAAGGTTAACATCATTCGTCACCTTCCATCACCCAAAACTGTCAAGGAAGTGAGGTCTTTCTTAGGACATGTTGGTTTCTATAGAAGATTCATAAAGTAATTTAGTTCAATCTCTCGTCCCCTTTGTGCTCTCCTAGTAAAGGATGCTCCATTTGTTTGGATAGAAAGATGTGAGGGTTCATTCTCAACCCTAAAATCCTCTCTCACCTCTCCTCCCATTATGAAATCTCTAAATTGGAACCTTTCTTTCGAACTAATTTGTGATGCCAGTGACTTTGCTGTAGGAGCTTTGTTAGGACAACATTGTGATAAAACTCCTTATGACATTTCTTATGCAAGAAAATCCTTAAATGATGCCCAAATCAACTACACCACCACTGAAAATGAGTTACTTTCTATTGTGTTTTCCTTAGAGAAGTTTAGGTCCTGCCTCTTAGGATCCCCCATCACTGTGTTCACTGACCATTCTACACTAAAATACCTCTTCCAAAAACAAGATTCTAAGGCTAGACTGATTAGGTGGGTCCTTCTCTTACAAGAATTTGACCTCACAATCAAGGATAAAAAGGGCGTTGAAAATGTTGTAGCTGATCACCTCTCTAGGATGGAATTCAAAGACAACTCAAATCACCTTTCTGTGTCTGATTCATTTCCTGATGAACACCTGTACTCTATGAGTGACTGCCCTTGGTATGCCAACATAGCCAATTTCTTAATTACAAGAGTCATTCCAAAATTCTTAGGGACTCAAGATCGAAGAAAATTCCTTTCTGATATTAGACACTATGTGTTTGATGATCTATACCTGTATAAGTTCTGCCCTGACCAAGTCATTAAGAAGTGTGTCCCAGAATCTGAACAAGATTCCATCATTAAATTCTGTCATAGTGAGGCATGTGGAGGTCACTTTTCCTCTAAGAAAACATATGATAAGATTCTTAAATGTGGTCTCTTCTGGACCACCCTCTCAAGGGACTCTTACACATTTTTTTCAAAGTTGTTCTAGGTGTCAACAAGTAGGGTCCATCACAAAAAGGAATCAAATTCCACTCACTCCCATCTTAGTGGTTGAAATATTTGAATGTTGGGGAATTGATTTCATGGGTCCCTTCCCAAACTCTAGGGGATACCTCTACATACTCTTAGTTGTTGATTATGTCTCAAAATGGTTTGAGGCCATTCCCACTAAGTCCAACGATTATCAAGTTGTGATTCGATTTCTAAAAGATAACATATTTTCTCGATTTGGAATTCATTGGGATATAATTAGTGATCGAGGAACTCATTTCTACAACCACCCATTCTCTTCACTCATTTCTTAGTATGGTATTTCTCATAAAGTTTCCACTGCATACCATCCTCAAACCAATGGTCAAGCTGAGTTAGCGAATAGGGAGATTAAGCAGATTCTTGAAAAAACTGACAACCCCTCTAGGAAAGATTGGTCTGAGAAACTCTTAGATGCTCTTTGGGCCTATCGAACCGCATATAAAATCATTTTAGGAATGTACCCATATAGGTTGTTTTATGTAAAATCATGCCATTTACCTGTTGAGATTGAGCATAAGGCCTTTTGGGCAATTAAGAAAATGGATTATGACCTCTCATTGGCCGGAACAAAAAGGAAATTAGATCTCAATGAACTGGAGGAACTAAGGATGGAGGCTTATGAAAATTCAAGGATCAATAAAGCTAGAGTTCAAAACTACCAATCTAGGAATATCAAGGTCAAACATTTTGAACCGGGAAAACTCGTGCTCTTGTATAGTTCAAAACTTCATTTACACCCGGGAAAGTTAAGGTCTAGATGGTCAGGACCTTTCATAGTGCATCATGTGTACCCCCATGGGGCAGTAGAGATTCAAGATCCCACAAGTGGTTACATTTTCAAGGTCAATGGTAAAAGGTTAAAACCATTCATTGAATCATTCAATAAACAGGAAATAGAGGTTGAGTTAACTGAGCTAACTTATGAACCAGGAAAAAATTGATAGATTTAGGGTCCATGTCAGGCTAACGACGTTAAACAAAGCGTTGCATGGGAGGCAACCCATGGTTTTCAAGTTTCCAATAATTTCGTTGTTTTAATCAACTTTATATTTTAAATAGGATTAATGAGACATTTTTATATTTAGAAATAAAAAAATAAACTGTTGACTTGTTCTTCTATAATGAGTATGGATGGGTAAGAAAGGGTAGCGCCATATTCATCTGTGTCACGTGGTGTGATCCTTGAGTAATACCTTACCCAGAAATTTAAAAAGAAGACAATGTATCATCGGTTTAATTTTCTTTATTTTTATGTGTTTGTAGGTTAAAAAATAAAAATAAAAAAATAAAAATATAATAATAATAAAAGTCCACATCGTAGGTCGTGGGGAAAACCCCGTCACAACCGGCGAAGCCGCGGGGATTCGAACCCGGGACTGAAGGGAGACAGGGGCGCGCACTTACCACTGACCTACGGCTTCTTGTGCTTCCTTATTCTATAATTTTTATATATATACTTATATTTTACTTCTTTTATTATATAAATATATATATATATATATATTGTTTTCTTTTTTGTTTTTTTTTGTTTTGTTTTTCCTTTTTCTACTAGGGAACTCTGGATATCAAAGGATTGAAAGGAAGCAGTAAGAATTTCAACTTCAATCATCAGGTGACTTCATTCCATGGTCCTCATTTTCAATTTCTTTTTTGAACATTAATTCCCTACCCCTACCCCCTTCTAAATTTTCTTTTATTTAAACACTGGGGATAGTGTTATTTTAATTTGGGGGGGAGATAAAATAAAAAATGATTTTGTGTCAAAAAAAATGAATGATTTGAAAAAAAAATGTAAATGGAAGGAAAAATTACATTAACTTTGAACATGGTAATACCCATTGCACACTTTGAAACTGAATATAAAATAATTTAGCATACCCTGATTCTGATTTTAATCCTTGGATAATTTCATGAGCATAGATTTTGAAAAGTGTGGTTGTCCAATGTGATATTTCATCGTTTATATTTTCATCCAAATAAAAAAAATCACAATGCACGTCATTTGGATAGTGGGGTATTATTTTAAGTTCATGGGGTCCCCTAAATAAATAGCATAGGTTTGGTGATCATTTTAGTTTAATATGATTATTCAAAAAAAATTAAAAAAAAAATGCGCGTAGAGCAATGAAGTGACCTAATGTGTGGCTTTCGGCACTTGGAGATCGTGACTCCATAGTTTTCTGGCCCAGAGTTAGTAATTTTATCTCTATTTTTGGTAATTTTAATTTGTTTTTGACTGAGTTAACTCGAGATGATGCCCGAGTATGTGGTCTTCACTTGGTGCCCTAAGGTCTTTGAGCCTGAGAGT
This sequence comes from Viscum album, assembly GCA_963277665.1. Lineage (NCBI taxonomy): Eukaryota > Viridiplantae > Streptophyta > Magnoliopsida > Santalales > Viscaceae > Viscum > Viscum album. The sequence goes on from OY728164.1 coordinate 212,092,105, forward strand.
CATCGGCAAATTCTCGCTACAGGGGTTGACTCTTTTGAGTGCAACTTCAATTACCATGGAAAAATTGCAAAAAAAACAAAAAAAAATAATACAATAAAAAAATTGAATACTCATCTTAATATTGAAATGTGATTCCACCTAGCGCTTCCGTAATTTCCCCCTTGAATAAAGATGAACCCCCATGTCTATTGTGATGCACAACACATCCTCATACTTAATTGATATTGGATGAAATATGGAAATGAATTTGAACAAAGGAATGGGCTTGGGATTGGGATATGCTTATGAAACTATCTTGTATTAAAATATTTTGATGGGTTTATGATTTTTTGGTATAAGGGTTTCTGTTGATCATTGTGTATTAAAATGTTTTTGGAAAAGGGAATTAGAATTTCATATTGTTGAGATATATTTTGCTCGGGACTAGCAAAACTCAAGTTGGGGGGTGTTATTAGCCACTAAATGAGGCAAATATTAATTTTTTATATATATAATATTCATGTGAATTATTATTCATAAACACCATTTTAGTGCATTTTACACTTTGAACATCATTTAAAGTACCCAATGATTAATCTGATTTTAAGGAATTTAATTATTCATTTTTCAATTTTATATTTTGGTAAATTTATATACACTTCAATATGAACATGTTTCATTCAGGGATAAATGGATAATTCATGGAAGAATATGGGGATATTTTGTGATGAAAGGAAACAATTCTGGAGAAGTCAGATTGGATACTAGCCCACTGATGAGACTGTGGGGCCCACAATACAGGCCCAATGAATCCTAAATTTCGTTGGATCCTATAAGACATGTATAGTAACAAATCACTCTTCAGGATACAACGCTAATTCGGCCTCCATGGTGGTCATTTAGGCGGCCCAAGTTAGAGATAAAATTTTGGGCTAGATTCTGCAGCCCAGAAAAACATCCCACTAATCTAATAATATCTCCTAATATAAAAATTCAAATGGGACAAAATTTTACAGGAAGTTAGGATACATCCGGGGTTAAATTTTCTTATTCTATATCCCACTCTGATTCGGCCATCTAGAAGGTATTTTAATCACGTCTGTTCGGTGCATGAAAGTTGGATGCCTTTTCGGGTCAAGGGTGGAAAGTCTTCTTTCCACAAACTTTCCACCACCTATGGCCTACCACAATTAATTGAGAAGACTTGGACTATTGGAGGCTCAAACCAAGGCTCCTAAAATGCCTATTTAAGGTAGTGTTGGTGAAGGAGTTTGTAATCTTTGTGCTTTCTTTCATTGTAATGTTATGTTGCGGTTTTGTTGTCTCAAATTTGTCTTCCACATGTAAGTTGTTTTAATTCATCATTGTTTCTTAATAAAAGTTATTATTATCTTATTATTATGTTATTCTCCTTATCAATTTGATACTTTTGGTTCGAGGTGTGAACTTTTTCATACCAAACCTTGTGATATTATCACACAACGGTGGAGTGATTGTTATTGTGTTTTTTTTTTACTTCTCCATTTCCTCCCTCATGAGTCTACTTCCCGCTTCCATTGAAACCATAGCATCAATGGAGGGCTAACCCACTTATGGGTTGATCCAAGGGAGTAGAAAGATTCTGTATTGGATGTTATTTATCACCCCATTAATGTATAATCACTTATTTAATTGAGATTTTTATTTGATGATTTTTAAACTCCATCATCCTTGTTGAATTTAAGGCCACACACTTCATGTGCTAATACGAACCTTTACCTTGAAGTGCCCAAAACTTTGATCCTTCAAGTGTATAGGTGATTAGTATTAAAGGGTGTAGGCATTAAACCAGTAAGTGATGATGTTTTTTTATCTCCTTAAATGAACCCATCTCAAATATAATAAATTGAAATCATTGAAAAGGAAATACATTCAATCCACCCCGAGCGATAACCTAGGATCAACTCATTCTTTTAAATTGAATTCACTTAAATCTATTAGTTATCCTTTAAACCCATATAAAATCAACCCAAGTTGGTCACTTCATAGCCAAAAATAGTCCATAGAATGTACGTGTCTATAGGTTTCTTCTTAGGTCTCTGAGGATTCGACAACCCAAACTAGACTACAAGGACCGTCCTACCTTCTTCTTTTGGGTAAATTTGAGAAAGAATCTTTCCCTCATTGGCAGAGTACACGGCGGAACTAAATAAACATGCAAGATCAGAAGCAGTATATAACCAACAATAATAAACAGTGGAATGACTAAATCAGCAAACAACTGGAGCTCATATGTATATATATGAAATGATACATGATACATATCTAAGAAAGAAGCCAAAAAAGTCACAATGCTGAAAAATACAATAGTACCAAAACAAGTACAAAAGAAATTAAACAGCTCCTCAGCATCGAAAACCAGAGCTTGGTCTCATTCTCTCCTGATCCAAAGCAATCAAGTACCAGAAGTCGAAGGGAGCTTTCCATTGTCTATACCTGCAACAAAATAGTTTGTTTGAGCCCAAAAACATGACCCAAATAGGGTGTGAGACTAAATCCCAGTAGGAAACCACCCAAATGTCTATGCCTAACAGTTAGTGAGTATATGGAAGGTAATAGTACAAAAAGCAGTAAACAGTAGCAGCAATAGCAGGCAGTAATCAGTAAGTAGTAAACAGGATGACATACAACAGTGATCAATCCACAGAACAACAAGTATCGGTGAAGAAACAGCTAACACAAATAGGAAACCCTCTAGGAAGTACTCATAGTCATCCCCTCTGGTCCTATCCAGGAAGTACCACAACCCTCTGGGCAATTCACTCAGCCTAACCCCTCTGGTTTAGTCATACGAAATTATAAGACTCTCTAGGGAAGCTCACTCGGTAAATTCCCCTTATAGTCTAGGGTAGTCAGGGGCTCTTTGAGGGAGATCACACATTCAAACCCTCTTGGCACCAAGGTCTAGAGAATCTCTGAGGATGTTCACTCAGTCAATCCTCCTATAGCCTCAGGTATACCACAGACTCTCTGAGGAAGCTCACTCGGTCTACCCTCCTTTAGTCTATAATAACTAAGACTCTCTAGGAAGCTCACTCGGTCTATCCCCCGTAGTCTATAATGTCTAATACTCTCTGAGGAAGCTCACTCGGTCTATCCCCGTATATTCTATAATATCTAAGACCCTCTGGGAAGCTCACTCAGTCAATCCATTATAGTCTATAGCACCGGGTTCTCACGGTCTCGTGCCAGTCAGTGCATATTAATGCTATAAATCCAGAGTACACCTATAGAGCTACTTGGCTAACCAAATTACACCTATAGATCTACTTGGCTAGACAGTCTATAGAGTAACAAGCATGTTAACAACATCATTCCATCCTACGATCACAAGGCATTGAAACAGGTACAATGTCCAAAGTCCAAAGAGACCCAATGGTTGCAACAAGATAAAAGCATGGTAAAAACATCCAAGAACGAAAATTATCCAGAAACATGATCAATTTACCTCTACACAAGCATGAAAGCAAGGCAGGAATAACCACAAGGGAAAAAAGGTAAACACGCAATACCCAGCCCACAGGTATTGGTGGAATTTGCACATAAAACTCAAAGACATCGAAAGGTAAGGCACAAACCACCTACCTTGATCCTAGTTGATCGATATACTTGAACCACGAGGATTGATTCTCCTTAGAATGGCATAGATCTATGAAAATGCACAAAACGTTCAACCCACAATAACTTAAGAAATATGAGTAATTGGAAATCAAGGCTCTAGTAGAAGGAAGAACTCACCACTTTGGTTCCAACGCAATCGACGGCGGTCGATTCGGAGAACGGATGAAGGATCGAGGGCTCGGAGAAGATCAGCGGTCGTACGGGTTGCTCTCGGTCGAAGGCACTAGAGAAGAAGACAGTTCTGTCGCTTAGGCATGACCCCGGTCTGTTTAATGAAAAAAAAGTACACAGCGTGTACTTCTTGAGTACACGGCGTGTACTCTACTTTTCTGTACTCCGCTTTAAGTGGCCTCCACTTCACCCTTATACACCGTGTGTGTGTCCCATACACGGTCAGCACACAGCCTGGCGCGGAAAGGGAGTACACAACGTGTACTCATAAAGTACACGGTGTGTACATCAAAAATTTACAGAAACTCCTCTTTTCTCAAAAACTCCATGAAAAAGATAGACATACCTAAAAACGAAGATCCGAGTTCTTACAAACTTCCCCCCTTAAAGAAATTTGTCCCTGAATTTTCCTAGAGAGGCGTAGAAGAAGAAACCCCGAATAGCTCCAGCCACTGCGATCGTACATCGGTCCCCCTCTCCCAAGTCTCGTCCTGCACTCACCCGTGCTGTCATAGAACCCATACTAGAGGAACAGACCGGCCACAAAAAACCTCCGTACTGTGATCGAAAATCCAGATGGGATGCTCCTCAAATGATGCATCTACTTCAAGCTCAACCTCCTCAGGTTGAAAGACATGAGACGGGTTCGAAAAGTAACATCGGAGCTGAGAAACGTGGAAGACGTCGTGCATATCCTGGTACCTCTGTGGTAACTACAACCGATAGGCAACCGGACCAACTCTCTCCAACACCTCAAATGGCCCGACGTACCACGGTGAAAGCTTACCATGTCTATTAATCCTCTTGTGTCCCAACCTCGGTGCGACATGCAGGAAAACCTGATCTCCGACCTCGAACTCCAGAGGTCGTCTCTGCTGATCAGCATAAGAATTCTGTCGAGACTGTGCTGTATCCATCCTCTTTCGAATCAACTCTATCTGCTCTAAGGTCTCCTGAAAAATATGAGGTCCCAGCAAAGCTGACTCTCCTACCTCCAGCCAGCATAAGGGTGATCGGCATGGCCTACCGTACAAAGCCTCTTAAGGCACCATCTGAATAGTCACCTAGAAACAGTTGTTATAGGCAAACTCCACCAGAGTAATATGCTTCTCCCAAGAACTGCCAAAGTCTAGAATGAAAGCTCGGAGCATATCCTCAATCACCTGGAACGTATGCTCGGACTGGCCATCAGTCTGGGGATGGTATGTTGTACTCAAAAGTACTTGTGTGCTCAAAGCCTTCTGAAGTCCCTACCAGAACTGAGAAGTAAAGTGTGCATCCCTGTCTGAAACAATGGAGTCTGGAACTCCATGTAGACGTACAATCTCTCAAATGTACAACCATCCTAGATCATCAACACTGAAGGTCTCCTTTATTGGTAAGAAGTGAAAAACATTTTTAAGCTTGTCGATGACAACCCAAACAGCATCACTCCCTCGAGGTGACCTCAGTAACCCGGTCATGAAGTCCATTGAGACATCATTCCACTTTCACTCGGGAATGGGTAACTGCTGTAAAAGCCTTGCTGGTTGCTGATGCTCTTCTTTCACTTGCTGGAAAGTAGAACATCTCATGAAAAAACTAGCAACATCTCTCTTCATTCTTGGCCACTAGCACAAGTGGTGTAGATCACGATACATCTTGGTGACGCCAGGATGAACTGCCCAAACTGAGGAATGAAAATCCTGTATCAACTCATCACGTATGTCTGTTGTCAACCATACGCATCCCTGGAAACGCAAGATATCATCCTCACCCACTATCCATCCAGGAAGAGGGTCCTCTCTAGACACACTCTCCCGCAGGACTAATCCTTCTGAGTATGATAGCTTCCTCATCCGTACCTGCTCAAGAATAGAAGAGGTAACAACTATAGAAGATAGGTAAGTCTGTTCCTATCTGTCGTGCACCTCCAGATGTATCTTAGAGAATAGAGAAATAAGTTTCCACTCACTTCTGGCCTCCTAAACTTCCTGAATCTGAGTTCTCCTGCTCAACGCATCTGCCACTGCGTTTCCCTTTCTTGACGTATAGGCGAGATCGAAGTCGAAAGACTAAAGATGATCGACCCACCTGCGCTGTCTCAGGTTCAGATCACACTGAGTGAAGATATACTTGATACTCTTTTGGTTGATGAAAACCACAAAGTGCTCTCCCAGAAGGTAGTTTATCCAATAGCGTAAGGCATGAACAAAAGCTACCAACTCCAGATTGTGCGTCGGGTAGTTCCTCTCATGTGACCTCAACTACTAAGACCCGTAAGCAACGACCCCATCTCCCTGCATAAGCACAGCTCCCAGACCGATACCTGAAGCATCACAGTAAATAGTATAGCCCTTGCCCAGCTCTAGCAAGATCAGTATCAATGCTGACGTCAACCTCCCCTTCAACTCTTGAAAGGCTAACTCACAAGAATATAACCATAAAAACTTCACCCCCTTCTTGGTCAAACCTGTCAGTAGTGCTTCTAGGCATGAAAAGTCCTGTATGAAATGCCTATAGTATCCATCCAGCCCTAGAAAACTCCACACCTCAAAGACATTATTCGGCTGCTCCCAGGAAAATACAGCTCTCACTTTCTCTGGGTCCACCAATACTCCTATCTCTGATATAATATGACCCATAATGTGAATCTAATCCATCAAAAAGTTGCATTTCGAGAGCTTAGCATATAACTGATGTTCTCTTAGTGTACTCATAATGATCTCAAGATATGTGGTGTGGTCGTGTCGAGTGTGAGAGTACACCAAGATGTCATCCACGAAAACCACCACAAAGGAATCTAAGTACGGATGGAACACTCAGTTCATCAGTGCCATAAAAACTGATGGCACATTCGTGAGACCTAACGGCATGACTGTATACTCGTATAGACCATACCTGCTCCTGAAGGCTGTAAGAGGTATATCTGATGGTCTAACGTCCAACTGATGATAACCGGACCTCAAATCGATTTTTGAGAACACCCGGGCTCCTCGAAGCTGATCAAAGAGGTCATCAATCCTCGGTAAGGGATATCGGTTCTTGACCGTCAACTGGTTTAGCTTCTGATAATCCACACAAATTCGAAGGGTGTTGTCTGCTTTCTTCGCAAACAGGACAGGAAAACCCCAAGGAGAAGTACTGGGTCAGATGAAACCCTTTGCCTGTAACTCCTCCAACTGCTTATTGAGCTCCTGCAACTCAGGTGTAGCCATCCTATAAGGAGGAATGGACACCGGTGCCACTCCTGGAACGAGCTCAATCGAGAAGTCTACCTCACGCTTGGGAGGCAAACCTGAAAATTCCTCTGGAAATACATCTTTGAAACGATCCACCACTGGAGTAAAGTCTAACTGTGAGGTCTCCTGGTCATCCAGATAAAGACTAGCATTGTAACTCCTCCTAGACCATGCTTCTCTAGTCCAGTTCTACCCGCCTGGATATCCCACTCGCCTCTATAAAGGAAATATCTTCCCTATGGTGATACTAAACTCACCCTACGGTGATAGCAATCGACGAATTCCTGGAAGGGAACAAACCAGTCCATCCCGAGAATGACGTCATAGCCCGTCATCTCTAGGATATAGAGGTCCCATAAGAAATGACACCCTGCAACCTCAAGAGGGCACTCTCTGCACTGATGTATACTAGATGTCCTCGTTCCCAATGATGTGTCAAGAGTCAAAAAGTTGGTAGATGAAAAGATATAGAGCCCAAGGCTCTCCACAACAGCAACAGAGATAAAACTATATAAAGCACCAATATCGAAAAGGGCTGAAGATAAAACTGAGGCTACTAAGATCGTACCTCGAACTGTAGAAGGGCTGGGATCCTGCTCCTAATAGGTTTGCTCCACGGTAAAGGTCTGGCCTGTACCGCAGCCCTACTCCCCTGGCTGACCATTCTGAGCTAACCCACTCTGCTGTCACTGGTAACCTGGTGACTGACCACTACGGCCGTGACCTCCACCTCGGCCTGAACGGCCGGAAGAACACCAGTTCCCAGACTGGTGAGAAACTGGTGAAGCATCTTCTGAACTCGTGGTCATAGAGGAACCCCTACCACCAGCTGAAGGTGAGAAGATCTGATAGAAGTGCTAAAGATGACCCATCTTTCCGCAAGATCAACACTCCATCGGGTCTCTCTGGCATTGAGGCCTAGTATGCCCACTCCTACCGCACTGGTAACATACAACCTGGCTGCCAGAAGATACATCCTGCCTGCCCTGATCTCCTCAAGAAGACTCTCTGTGGCGCTTCCTACTATCTGTAGGACGAACACCATCTCTGGATGTTGAACCGCCCTGGCTCACAGCTCCAAAACCCCTCAGGTTACGCTCAGTGATTATCACCTGGTTGACGATAGAGGATATTGAAGTCAACCTGAAGATATTCACCTGGGAACGTATCTCCTGCCTGAGACCATCCTCGAACTTCCTAGAAATGAACAACTCATCACACGCTAGGATCAGTGTGAAGCGCTACAGCTCGATAAAGTAGGACGAGTACTCCATAACAGAAATAGTACCTTGTTGCAAACTCATAAAATCTTAGGCTCAGTCGTCCCTCAAGTTCTCTGGGTAAAAGTAGTCATAGAAGTTGTGGCAAAACTCGTCCCAAGAAAAACTCTGCTGGTGCCCTAACTGTGAGATCACCTCCCACCACCTCTTGGTGGTGTCACGGAGCATATAAGTGGCCAGCTTTACCCTTTTCTCTGGGGGTATCTCTAGATGCTCAAATATTGTCAGTGTGGCCTTTAACCACGACTCTACAGCCTGGGGTCCTCCATCCCCTGATAAAGTAGGAGGATGCTGCTGTTAAAAGACCCGCATCAATTCATCCATCGATGGGGCAGGAGGCGGCACCCCCTGAAAAGTCTACATCATACTCAAGATTTCCTCCCTGAACTGCGTATCAGCGGCTGCGATGGGTATAACTGCTGGTGCCAAGTCTGGCACAGCAGGAGGATCTGCAGGAGGTCCCTGATCGGCCATATCCGGTGTCTGATCACCGTCTGGAAAGTGACGTACAATCAGAGGATTTCTCAGAGGCATAGCTTTGAAAAGATCAAAAGCACACCTCAGATCAGGATTATCAAATACTTAGAACACAAGAGTATAAAATGGGAATAGGAGAAGGAAACATTCGATTTTACAAAACACGACTACACGGCGTGTTCACTTAAACCGAAGACATGGGCGTGTACTCCTGCCACCTCTGGTCATGTAACACCCAACTACACGGTGTGTTGTCCCCACACACAGCGTGTACTTGAACTCTATTCCCCTGCCTGAGTCTCTTTACACGGATAACCCACATGATCCTCTTAACCCTAGACTACACGGCATGTTCACTAAGGACACGGCGTGCACTGGACAAGGTTTCAGCAACCCGTGTTGTTAGTTACACGGCCGGCTACACAGTTGAACCTTACACGGCGTGCTCCGAACAAACACAGCGTGTATAGGAGAAGATAACATTGACCCATGTTGTTTGTGACACGGTCGAGTACCTGGAACAAGACTACACGGCATGTTCTTTACCAACACGGTGTGTTCTACTTGATCTCCCATGGCCCGTGTTGTTAGTGAAACGGCCGAGTACATGGATCTATACTACACGGTGTGCACCTACCGTACACAGCATGTTCCTAAAGACATTTCCTCAACATCGTGTTCCTGCTCACACAATCAGTGACACGGTCCGAAACTACACGGCGTGTAGTCATAAATTACACGCCGTGTATTCTAGGTTTTTCCGGGCAGTAGCTCAGAAACTGCACCAAAGCCCAGAAACACAGAAAACAAGGCATGAAGGTGCCAAATTCTGATCTGTGAGGGCCCATACTCCCAACGAACCAGAGCTTGACATCCAAAACAATCATATATAAGAAGAAAAAGGTCAATGATTCACCAATTTCCCACTCAAGAGGGCCTATAACACCTCCAGAACCAAAATTTGGCGTTCATTTAAGCAAGGTACAATACAAACAGTCCTCTATCAAACAGCATAGATTCTATCAAAGCATCTATCATAACAGCATGCATAATATACACAAAGTCTATCACAACAACATGCAATCGCTAATTCATCCTAGATGGCATGGCAAGAATGCATGGAATGTGATTTCTAACAAGTGCCTATTTGATGCATGAGATGGAATATCCTCATCTCATTAGGTTGCGACAGAAATAGAACCATAATGGCAACAACAATAATAACACAAGTCATGTGAATCAATCTAGGTGAAATCATATCAACTGTAAAATCTCAAAACCAGAAAACTGCAATAAACAAGGTAGTATAGCTTTTCCCTGTACACGGGTTAGCTACTCCCGGGCACAGATTATTTACCAAGTACCGAATCTGTCATATCCCTGGCTAAAGGATCCAAATATTAAATCAAGAAAAAATAATCCCTCTGATACCACTTTGTAACGCCCCAGTTCCGGAAGCCACCCAGAGGCACCCCATACCCGGTTGGTCACATGGCCTCAAGCACATTTCCACAAACGCCAGAGGCTGCTGACTAGCAGTGAGGGCCTTGGGTGTGATAGTGGGGAAATTATGCCCTCATTGGAAGAGTACACAGTGGAAGTAAATAAACATGAAAGAGATGAAGCAGTATATAGCCAACAATAATAAACAGTGGAACGACTAAATCAGCAAACAACTGGAGCTCATATGTATATATATGAAATGATGCATGATACATATCTAGTAAAGCATCCAAACAAGTCACAATGTTGAAAAATATAATAGTACCAAAACAAGTACAAAATAAATTAAACAGCTCCTCAGCATCGCAAGCCAAATCTTGGTCTCGTGCTCTCCTGCTCCAAAGCAATCAAGTACCAGAAGTCGAAGGGAGCTTTACCTTGTCTATACCTGCAACAACATAGTCTGTTTGGGCCCAAAAACATGACCCAAACAGGGTGTGAGACTAAAACCCAGTAGGCAAACACCCAAAGATCTGTGCCTAACAGTCAGTCAGTATATGGAAGGTAATAGTACAAAAAGCAGTAAACAATAGCAGCAATAGCAGGCAGTAATCAGTAATCAGTAAACAGGATGATATACAACAGTTATCAATCAATAGAACAACAAGTAGTGGTGAAGCAACAACTAACACAAATAGGAAACCCTCTGGGAAGTACTCACAGCCATCCCCCCTGGTCCTATCCAAGAAGTACCACAACCCTCTGGGCAGTGCACTCAGCCTAACCCCTCTGGTTTTGTCATATGAAATTATAAGACTCTCTGGGGAAGCTCACTCGGTCAATTACCCTTATAGTCTAGGGTAGTCAGGGGCTCTCTGAGGGAGATCACGCGGTCTAACCCTTTTGGCCCCAAGGTCTAGAGACTCTCTGAGGAAGCTCACTCGGTCAATCCTCCTATAGCCTCAGGTATGCCACAGACTCTCTGAGGAAGCTCACTCGGTCAATTCCTCCCCTAGCCTGGGAAGGTTTTAAAGACATTCCATAAGATAAAGACTCTTTGAGGAAGCTCACTCGGTCTACCCTCCTGTAGTCTATAATAACTAAGACTCTCTTTGAAGATCACTCGGTCTATCCACTGTAATCTATAATGTCCAAGACTCTCTGAGGAAGCTCACTCAGTCTATCCCCGTATAGTCTATAATATCTAAGACTCTCTGGGATGCTCACTCAGTCTATCCCTTATAGTCTATAGCACCGGGTTCTCAAGGTCCCGTTCCAGTCAGTGCATATTAATGCTATAAATCCAGAGTACACCTATAGATCTACTTGGCTAACCAAAGTACACCTATAGAGCTAATTTTATAGACAGTCTACAGATCAACAAGAATGTTAACAACATCATTCCGTCCTACGATCACAAGGCATGGAAACAGGTACAACGGCCAAAGGCTAAAGAGATCCAAAGGTTTCAACAAGAGAAAAGCATGGGAAAAACATTCTAGCACGACAATTATCTACAAACATGATCAATTTACCTCTACACAAGCATTCAAGCAAGGTAGGAATAACCACAAGGGAAAAAAGGTAAACACGCAATACCTCGTCCACGGTAATTGGTGGAATTTTCACATAAAACTCAAAGACATCGAAAGGTAAGGTACAAACCACCTACCTCGATCCTAGTAGATCGATATACTTGAACCACGAGACTTGATTCTCCTCAGAATGGCGTAGATCTATGAAAACGCACAAAATTTTCAACCCACGATAACTTAAGAAAGAGGATTAATTGGAAATCAAGGCTCTAGGAGAAGGAAGAACTCACCGCTGCGATTCCAATGCAATCGACGGCGGTCGATTCGGTGAACGGACAAAGGCTCGGGGGCTCGGAGAAGATCTGCTGCCTTACGGGTTGCTCTCGGTCGAAGGCGCTAGAGAAGAAGATAGTTTTGTTGCTTAGGCGCGACCCCGACCCGTTTAATGAAAAAAAATAAAGTACACGGTGTGTACTTCTTGAGTACACGGAGTGTACTTCTTGAGTACACGGCGTGTACTCTACTTTTCTTTACTCTTCTTTAAGCGGCCTCCACTTCACCCCTATACATCGTGTGTGTGGCCCGGATATGGCCAGCACACGGCCTGGCGCGGTAAGGGAGTACACGGAGTGTACTCATAAAGTACACGGTGTGTACTTCAAAAATTTCCAGAAACTCCTATTTTCTCAAAAACTCCAGGAAAAAGAAAGACATACCTAAAAACGAAGATTCAGTTTCTTACACCGTGTCAGTCTTGAACACGCCGTGTAGTGTAATACTTGGAATCCAGCTGTATAACTAACAACAAAGGTCGGTGAAATCCTTTAGTACATTTCTTATCCATCTGGAACACACCGTGTAGTGTGAGCCGTGTAACCGGTTGTGTAGCTAACAACACGAGTTAGTGAAGTTCGTCTAGTACACGTCGTGTCTAGAACTAACACGTCGTGTAGTCTTGTGCTAGGAGAATCGTGTGGCCTAGCCATGTAGAAGAGCTCGGGTAGGGAAAGAGGATTCAAGTACATGTCGTGTATTAGGAAAATACACCGTGTGTATGGGGTGTTACACGACTTGGGTTGGCAGAATTACATGCCCATGGGAAGGCTTAAGGGAACATGTCGTGTATCCATGTTTTGAAGAAATTGAATTATTTCTTTCTCTTGTTCACTTCTTACTCTTCTATTTTTAATTCCTTGATAATCTTGATCTAAGGTGTGTGCTTGACCTTGTATATTCATGCCACCGAGACGTCCTCCAATTGTCTGCTAGTTACAGGGCAGTGATCAGACACTGGACATGGCTGATTGGGGACATCCAACAGATCCTCCAGTTGTTCCAGTCTTGGAACCAGCCGTCATTCCGGACACAGGTTCCAATGCATAGTTCTGATGGGGCTTTATGTGGTTCATGCAGACCTTCCAGGGAGTACCTCACCCTACCCTGTCTATAGCAGAGCTGACGTGAGTTTTCCAGCAGAATCATCCTTCCACTTTCTTGAGGTAAGGAGGACCGCAGGCTGCAGAGTCTTGGTTAGAATCCATGATGATGATCTTCGATCACCTGAAGATTCCTCCAGAGATGAGGGTCAATCTCGCTACCTATATGCTTCAGGATTCCTCCAAGAGATGGTGGGATGTGATCTCACAGGAGGGATGCCAATAGGATATATCCTGAGATGAGTTTCATCATACCTTCTATGATTACTTCTATTCAGAGACTTTGAGGGCCGATAAAGCCTGAGAGTTCATGAGTCTGGAATGGGGTACTATTTCTGTTATGGAGTACTCTTCTCACTTCACTGATCTGTAGCGCTTTACACCCTTTCTAGGGGGAGATGGGTTGTTCCTGGAAAGAAAGTTTGAGGATGGTCTTATAAAGGACATTCGGGATCAGGTGAACATATTTAGGTTGACTTTGATATCTTCTATAGTCAACTAGGTACTAATCACATAGTGTAATCCAAGGGATTATGGAGCTGTGATCCAGGGCGATTCAGCATCCAAAGTTAGTGCTCCATCAGTTTATAGCAGGAAGCGTCGCAAGGAGACTACACATGAATATCCGAGTAGGTGGGATGCACCTTCAGGTAGCCAAGTGGTATGATACCAATGTGGGAAGGTTGGGAATAAGAGACCAAATTACCCGAGAGACCCATTGGAGTGTCGATATTACGGCAAGATGGTTCATCTTCAGCACTTCTGTCAGTTCTTCTCACCAGCAGCTAGTGACAGGGGTTCTTCTATGACTTCTCTTTCAGGAGAAGCACCACCAGTTTCTCCTCAGTCTGGGAACTGGAGTTCTTCTGGTCATTCGGGCTGAGGTGGAGGTCGTGGTCGAGGTATCCAGTCACCAGGATTCCAGTGACAACAGGGTGGATCAGCTCAGGGTGGTCAGCCAGGTTCACAGGGCCACGATGCAAGTCAGACTTTTGCAGTGGAGTATGCCCAGCAGGAGAAGGATTTAGGACCCTCTACAGTTTGAGGTATGATCCTAGTTGCCTCAGTTTTATCTTCTTCTATTTTTGATAGAGGGGCTTCCCATAGATTTATATCTTTTTCTATTGCGGAGAGCCTTGGGCTCTGCATCTTTTCTTATGCTGATATCATGATGTTAGACACTCTGTTGGGGGCTAGAATGGTTGGTGTACATCAGTTCAAGAAGTTCCCTCTTTAGGTTGTTGGGTGTCACTTTTTTTGGGAACTTTATGTCCTAGATATGATAGTCTATGACGTCATTATCATAATGGATTGGTTAGTTCCCTTCCAGGCTGTTGTTGACTGTTATCATCGTAGGGTGAGTTTCACATCACTAGAGGGCATATTGTTTCTTCATAAGGGTGAATGGGATGTCCAGGTGAGCAGAGTGGGACCTGAGCATCATGGGTAGGGAAGAGTTATAGCCTATATTTCTAGTCTATATCTGGATGACCAAGGGACTTCACATATGGACTTTCCTCCAGTGATGGATCATTTCAGATATGTCTTTCCAGATAACTTTTCAGGTTTTCCTCCAGAGCGATAGGTAGACTTTTCTATTGATCTCATTCCAGGAGTGGCACCGGTGTCCATTCCTCCTTATAGGATGGATACACCAGAGTTAAAGGAACTCAAGAAATATTTAGAGGTGTTGCAAGCAAAGGGTTTCATCCAACCCAGTACTTATCTTTGGGGTTCACCTGTCCTGTTTGCAAAGAAGGCGGATGGTACCCTCAGACTTTGTGTGGATTATCATAAGTTGAACCAATTGACGGTCAAGAACCGATATCCCTTGCCGAGGATTAATGATATCTTTGATCATCTTCGAGGATCCTGGGTGTTCTTGAATATTGACTTGAGGTCTGGTTACCATCAGTTTCATGTTAGACCATCTAATATACCTCTTACAGCCTTTCGGGGCAGTTACGGTCTATACGAATATGTGGTTATACCATTTGGTCTCACGAACGTGCCTGCAGTTTTCATAGAACTAATGAACCGAGTGTTCAATCCATACTTGGATTCTTTCGTGGTGGTTTTTGTGGACGATATCTTGGTGTACTCTCACACTCAACACGACCATGTCACCCATCTTGAGATTGTTTTTATTAAACTGAGAGAGCATCAGTTATATTTTAAGCTCTCAAAATGCCACTTTTGGATAGACCAGATTCATTTCTTGGGTCATGTTATCTCAGAGGCAGGAGTATCGATAGACCCAGAGAAAGTGAGAGCAGTAGTTTTCTAGAAGCAGTCAAATAATGTCTTTGAGGTACGAAGTTTTCTAGGGCTAGATAGATACTACAAGAATTTCATACAGTACTTCTCACAATTATCAGTGCCACTGAAGGGCTTAACTAAGAAGGGTGTGAAGTACTTGTGGCCAGATTCTTGTGATTCATCCTTTTAGAAGCTGAAAGGGTGGTTGAATTCAGCACCGATACTAGTTTTTTCAGAACGAGGAAAGAGTTATACTATGTATTGTGATGCTTCAGGTATCAGGCTGGGAGCAGTACTTATGTAGGGAGAAGGAGTCATTGTGTACGGGTCTCGGAATTTGAGGCCATATGAGAGAAATTACCCGACGCACGATCTTGAGTTGGCAGCAGTTTTTCATGCCTTACGTTTTTGGAGAAATTATCTTCTAGGAGAGGGTTTTTTGGTTTTCACCGACCACAAAAGTATCGAGTATATCTTCACTCAGCGTGACTTGAATTTGAGACAGCGAAGGTGGGTGGAATACCTTCAAACTTTTGACTTTGAGCTTGCCTACATGCCTGGGAAAGGCAACACTGTGGCTAATGCGCTGAGCAAGAGGACTCAGATACAGGCAGTTTAGGAGGCCAGTAGTGAGTATCAGCTTATGGTTCTATTCTCTGAGATGCATTTGGAGGTGCACAACAGATAGGGGCATATATTTCTTTCTTCTGTAGCTATTACCTCTACTCTTCTTGACTGAGTGCAAATGAGACAGTTATCAAATTCTGAAGGCCTGGTCCTACGGGAGAGAATGTCAGGAGGGGACCCTATTCCTAGATACACTATAGGCGAGGATGAGATCTTGAATTTCTAGGGGAATGTATGGGTGTCATTAGACATACTTGAGGAGCTGATGCGGGACTTTCATTCCTTGGTTTGGGTAGTTCATCCTGGTGTCACCAAGATGTATCATGATCTACACTGTCAGTATTGGTGGCCAAGTATGAAGAGAGATGTTTATGGTTTTGTCATGAGGTTTTCCACCTGTTAGCAGGTAAAGGCAGAACATCAGTGACCAGTAGGGCTTTTGCAGTAGTTACCCATTCCCGAGTGGAAGTGGAATGATTTAGCGATGGATTTTGTGATAGGTTTACTGAGGTTGCCTCGAGGAAATGATGTTGTTTGGGTTTTCATTGATAGACTCACGAAGGTTTCTCACTTATTTCTGATCAAGGAGACTTTTAGTGTTGATGAGTTGGGACAGTTGTACATCTGCGAGATAGTACGTCTGCATGGGGTTCCACATTCCATTGTTTCAGACAGGGATGCACATTTTACTTCTTGGGTCTGGAAGAGACTTCAGAAATATTTGGGTACACAGGTACTTCTGAGTACAAATTACCATCCCCAGACAGATGGTCAGTCCGAGCGTACGATTCAGGTGCTTAAGGACATGCTTCGAGCATGCATCCTGTATTTTTGAAGTTCTTGGGATAAGCACATACCTCTTGTGGAGTTTTCCTACAATAGTAGTTTTCAAGCAACTATTTAGATGGAACCTTATGAGGCTTTGTACGGTTGGTCATGACGATCACCCTTATGTTGGCTGAAGATATGAGAGACAGCTATGCTAGGACCTCATCTTGTCCAGGAGACCACATAGCAGATAGAGTTGATTAAAAAGAGGGTGGCTATTGCACAGTCTCGACGGAAGTCTTATGTTGATCAGCAGAGATGACCTCTGGAGTTCGAGGTCGGGGTTCAGGTTTTCCTACATGTCACACCGAGGTTGGGGCATAATAGTATTAGGAGATAGGGTAAGCTTTCGCTGAGGTACGTCGGGCCATTTGAGGTTTTGGAGAGAGTTGGACCGGTTGTCTATCGGCTTCAGTTACCTCAGAGGTATTGGGCTATGCACGACATATTTCATGTTTCTCATCTTCAACGTTACTTCTCAGACTCATCTCATGTTCTTCAACCTAAAGAGGTTGAGTTGGAGGTGGATGCCTCGTTTGAGGAGCATTCTATCTGGATTGTTGATCTCAGTACAAAGGTTCTCCATGGATGGTATGTTCCTCTGGTACAAGTGTTATGGCAGCACGGGCGAGTACATGATGATACCTGGGAGAGGGAGGTCGATGTACGATCACAGTGGTCATATCTTTTCGAGGATTCTTCTTCTACGCCACCTTGCTAGGGAAATTTGGGGAAGAATTTCTTTAAGGGGGGAATTTTTTAAGAACATGGATCTTATTTTCAGGTATGTTTTTATTTTCTGGTCATTTTTGAGAAAAAGAGGTTTTTCTAGAAATTTATTAAGTACACATCATGTACTTTATGAGTACATGTTGTGTACTCAGTTACCATGGGTAGCCATGTGTTGGCAATGTAACTTCCATACACACGGCCGTGTATGGTGACCTAGAGACTGCCTAATACGGGGGCCAGTTAAGGAAAGTACATGTTGTGTACTTTCAAAGTACATGTCGTGTACTTTCTTTTTTTTTCATTAAACATACTAGGGTCACATCTAACGGACAGAACCATCTCCTTCTAGGTTTGGTTCAACCAAGAGAGATTGTATGGCCGCAGAACTTCTCTGATCCCCCGACCGAGCATCCATTCTCTGAATTGAACTCTATCAGTTGTGTTGGAATCGCATCAGTGATTTCTCTCTTCTTCTTGATCACCTTATTCTAATTCCTTCTCTCTCATGAGATATCGTGGGTTGAAAGTTTTAGATTTTTTTGTAGATCTATGACGTTTTAAGGTGATTCAAGGCCTGATACTCAAGTATATTGATCTCCCGATGCCGGGGTGGGTGGTTTGCGTCTTTCCATAGATAGTTTTTGAGTTTTATGTGCAAAAGTTCCCAATACCCATGAACGGGGTATTGTGTGTTTATGGTTTTAACTATATGGTTTTCCTGTTATGTCCTATTTTGACTGAATAGAGGTTATTTTTTGAGAATAGGGTTTACTTTTCCATGCTATGGAGGTTTTTCCCATGTTTTCTTGTTTTGACAATTTGGCCTAATTTTCCTGTTAGGCTGCTGTTTGTTTCCCATGTATAGTATTCTTAGGATGGAGTAATTGTTTATCTGACATACTATTATGTTGTAGACTGGTTAGACAAGTAGTTCTTGAGGTTTACTTTAGATGCTTTGCATTGATATGCTCGTTTGACTTACACAGGGTCGTGAGAACCTGGTGTATTAGACCATAGAGAGAATGGATGTAAGGGTTTCTCCAGAGTGTCTGTAATTTTTATCACGCTGCAATACCATAGGGGTATTGATGTTGAGTGCTCCCTCAGAGTGTCTATAGTTACGTTACGAGGCCACGTAAGGAATTGGCCTTGAGTGCTTCCTCAGAGTGCCTGTAGGTTACCGTTAAAAGACTAAAGGGGGAATTGATGGTGAGAGATTTCTCAGAGATTCTTTGATCACACATGACTATAGGGGGAATTGATGATGAGTTCTTCATCAGAGAGTCTATTCTAAAGCTAAACTAGAGGGTTGAGACTGTGTGTGCTTCCTAGAGGGTTTCTTGTGTTTTCTAGGTAGAACCAGAGGGGATAGGTTGTGAGTAATTCCCAGAGGGTTACCTATTTGTGATTATCTGCTTACTTTATATGTGGTATTTGAATACTTTGAAACTATAGTAATGTTTACTATTGAGTACTTCCTTGTTTACTGCTTCTTTTTTTTATTGTCTTCCGTATATATTCACTGACTATTAGGAACAGATATCTTGGTGGTTTCCTACTAGGATTTAGTCTCACACCCTATTTGGGACATGATTTTATGCCCAAATAGATTATATTAGTGTAGGTATAGATAAGGGCAAGATCCCTTCTACTAGAGGTACTTGAATGATTTGGAGATTGAGAGCATGAGACCAAGCTTTGGCTTGCGATGCTGTGGAGTTGTTTACTATTTTTCTTTTACTTTGGTTTACTACTATATTTCATTATTGTGACTTATTTGGATGCTTTTCTGGACATATATATCATGCATCATTATATATGTGCTCCAGCTATTTATTTCTTCATTCTTCCACTGTTTCTTTTTGTATGGTAATATTACTACTTCTGCTATTTCTTTTTGTTTTACTTCTGTAGTGGTACTTGGCCAATGAGGGCATAGTTTCCCCACTATCCACCTAAGGCCCTCGATACTAGTCGGAATCCTCTGGCGTTTGGGTAAATGTGCTTGAGTCCATGTGACCAATCGGGTATGGGGCATCTCTAGGCGGCTTCTGGAACTGGGACGTTACATGATCCAAAAATGGGAAACAAGTGTGTCATGATCCACTATATTGATGGTTTTGGTAATTAACCATGACACATGATATGGTTTTCTATATTTATAATGATTCCACACTTATATGACATGAGCTTATGGTTCATGATTGATTTATGATGATTAATTACCCTTATGATTCATGTCTTATGAACTGCCGATATTTATGCAATGACTATTGATTATGATCTTTGATATATAGGTTTTATTCTTATAATGTTAATATCATGTTCTTGTACCCTTATTCTCATTTTATTTTTATATATCTCCCTTTTTTACCCTTACTGCTCATCTATGATCACCCTTTTCTTATTTTTCCTTTCCCTATGTTATAAA
This sequence comes from Viscum album, assembly GCA_963277665.1. Taxonomy (NCBI): domain Eukaryota; kingdom Viridiplantae; phylum Streptophyta; class Magnoliopsida; order Santalales; family Viscaceae; genus Viscum; species Viscum album. Next base: position 212,112,184 of record OY728164.1, read on the forward strand.
GAAGGTTTTTAAGTAAGAGTACTGAAGGGGAAGATCTTTAAGGGATATGTTGAAGATATTTCACCAAGTTATAATATTTTTTTCCAATATTCCAAATACACTAAATTATTACAGTCCTTGGGCATTTATTTTTTTAATATGATGAATATTCACCTAAAATGATGTAATATTCCTATATGTTAAGTATGGGTCGCTATAGTTGGTATCTAAGGAAAGGTTTAGTAAACCAATGGAAACTAGGATGAGAAAACTTTAGTGAGATCCCTAGGGATATTTCTAAGGATATATATAGGGATGTCTCTAACGATATGTCTAAGAATGAGTTAAAGTATAAGAAAATATCTTGGAATTTTGGTAAATGATAGAGTGAGTGGTTTTCTAACAATGCATCCCTTTTTAGACACTACAAGTGTATGTAGCTTTGTAATAGATGTACATAGGGGTAACAACCCAAAAAACACCATATTGATCTATAATCGATTGGGAGCTAGTGTATGAAAATGGGTCTTGCTTCACACCTAGTATGTCACTCCCAAGGGATATGGTTTGGGAACTCACAAACTCTTTATGAACCATCATTAATGATATAGATAAATAATTACTTTGAATAGTCTAGGATAAACCTATAGTTTCAAAGATTAAAAATTAGGTGTCATGATTTAGATATCATATAAGTGATTTTTCATAATTATGTGGTTTTACTCTATGATAAGTGTTTCTCATGCTATGATTTATGGTTTTATTAAATGGTTATAACCCAAAGGAACTATGTTAATGAGTAATAAAATAGACAATACAATGATGTTCCTCCATAGAAACTGAATGCTATGTATGAATGAGTGAAAAACCTCATTGTTATAACCACACGGCCTTATCAATCCATGAATCATGTTGAGTTTCCAAATGAGTAAATGAGAAAACAATGTTTTCTTGAATCCTTCTTAAAGAAACATCCACCTTATTTTAGTGGAATGATCAATACCTTAGTTGCTGAGAAATGGATCTATACCATTAAAATATATTTTTCATTCTCCATTATTCATAACATGAAAAAGTTATGTTGGGAACTTACCACTTGGAAGGTGATGTGAATCAGTGGTGAACTCTATCAAGAATATGAGGTAATAGGATAAAATTGTTTCACTAGATTGGGAAGAGGTAAGTAACTTATTTTTCAGTAAGTAAATTCCTCGTATTCTTATTACAAAAAGGGATATTTAAGTTTCCCATCAATCTCACGATTATAATAAGATAAAAAGGATAGAATTCAAAGGAAATTATAAAAACTATAGAGAGAATAATATTAAGTTTACTTTATGATCAAAGTGTTTAAGGGAGAATGGATGAAATTATCTTAGGGTAACTATTAAATGTTTTAAGTGTGGAAAGAAATTTCATCGAGTGGTAGAATTCTGAGGTGATGAGAATAAAGATAAAGATCCAAATAATTCACCTCTCACACTTCAGTGTTTCAATTGCATGGAGTTTTTCTATTATGCTAAAAAGTGCCCCAATCCAAGGACTAATGTGGATGATAATATACAACAACCTTTGAGGAAAAAGGACCAAGGTAAATCTTATAAAATCACAATGGATGAAGAGGATCATGATAATTAGGGAACACTTATACTCCCCTCCTTAGTTGGAAATTTCAGGTTTGATTTTGTATGATTAATCCCTATTAAAATCTTATTGTTTATACTTTAGTGAAGTTTCATGTGATTATCTCCCTCTACATGGATTTTGGAATAATAAAATTACATTTGATATTCTATCAGTATAAGGATGGACCCAAGTTTCTAATAAAAAAAATTCGGTATAAGATAAGAGCTTATTTAATGAGTAAAGGGTGAATTTTATTTTGTAAGGGTTACAAGGTTAACCATTTATGGAATGGTTTAAGTTAAAATTTTAGTAAGGAATTAGATATTAAAGTATTATCTCTCTATATGAGGATTTATGCATATTTGATAACTTGTTTTAACCTTTTTTTAGATAAAGACAGATGGAATGACCTGTCATTCTATTTATGGATCTCATGGTTTGCTAACGCTTTAGGAATGAATAATTCACCTTTATTTAGAATAAGATATGAAGTGTAAATTGATCAAGTCACAAAAAAGCGTGAGATTGTTATGAAATAAAGTAATTATATCTTCTTATGAAAATTATTTAACTTTAGGAAAAGTTTCTTGAAATAAAATATTGTCCTATTATCATAATTTTTTATGATATCAATAACTTCTTTTACACTTCTTCAGTTTATGGTTTTGTGATTTTTAATATTCTATGGATCACCCACTTTCTTGTGATCAGTGATCTTTATCAATCTCTATTATTATTTAAAATTTTCTTCCACGTTCATGTTTTCACTTCCCATCTATTTCTCCTATGTGGAAACCTAGTTATGTGTTACTTTAGGAAACCATTATGTTTCCAATAATACTTTTTTAAAGGAATTTTTAGCATTCATTTTTACTATGTGTGTTTCTATGAATGTAACTTTCAAGTATTAAACCTTTTATAACCTAGATGAATTTTGAGGGAGAAATTCATTTTAAGGGGGTAGAATGTAATAACCCAAGATTTTGAAAATTATTTTTTTCAAATTAATTTAATATTTTTAATATTTTTTTCATTTCACACAAAACTAAATATATATTTTTTTATATGAAATCACTATGTGTGTCATGTGTTATATGCAACACTAAGTCAATCTTATGCTACATGAAACACTTATATTAGCTTGTGGTACATCATCATCATCAAATTATATATTTATTCAAAGGAGAGAATACAGTACACAAGCAAGAGAATAAATCACCACCGGGCTTGGTGGGGTCTAAAATAATGGAGACCAAGGGAGTCCCTACGAATTAAATTCACACCCTAAGGATTCAAGGAGGTGGCATTGGGGAGGCAGGTGACATCGGAACCAGGAGCAGCTAGGGAAGTAAGAAAATCCGTCGCTTTATTCCCCTCTCTCTAGGTGTGAGTAAGATTAATGTTGTTACTCAGTATCTATTTACATCTCCTAATTTTATATGTGACCGACCATGGGATAGAACCTCTACCCAGCAGGGAGTCATGGATGGTCCTCGAGTCCATTTCCACTTGGGATATTTCTATATTTTTCTGGATACACAGATTAAGGCCCATGAGAATTTCCTTGGTCTCCGCCTCAAGAGCATTTCCATTACCAAAATTATCTGTGAAGGAAAGGAGCACACTCCCGCCTGAGTTACAAACCAATCATCCACCTTTCATGATACCTAAGATACAAGATCCATCTGTATTAAGCTTCAAACCGTCTGCTGGAGGACTCCACCTTATCCACTACCCCTGCGTTCTGTTTGAGATAGAAGGATCCAGATCGGGGCACTCCTGTAGTATGCGCAGTGAGGGGGCATCCCACCAGTTATTAAGTAGGGTTAACATTTCACTAAGAAGTCATTTGGCTCTCACAATGATGGATCTCCCTGTTGAAATTATCCCCTCAAATATCGCCTTGTTGTAGGCCTTCCAGAGACACCAACATCCAGCACTAAGGACTACGGACCACGCCATCCTCTCCGGACCTTTCTCCGGTGTTCCTTGAAACCACATATCGAATAAAGAATCCCTACATAGATCATTAGAGGATACCTCTATAAAGACTCCAAAGCACTGCCACATGGACTGAGCCCATTCCCCTTCAAAGAAAATATGGTTTAAACTCTCCTCACTATGTTTGGATTATATTACACACAATACCAAGTCTCTTTGATAGCTTGCATTAGACGCGAGGCTGAGTTTTACCAAACTACAATATACTATTAATATTATTATAAAAAATTTATTATAGATACCACCTAGCCATTGGAATGGAAGTTATGAATAATATTAACTAAATTGTGAAAATGTGATTTATGCATGTATATAAAGTGAATCATTTGGTTATAAATTATTATAATTGAATGTAATAACTATTTGAAAATAAAGAAATTACCTTTCTAATAAAACTATTTTTCTATATAAAAAAAAATTATCTTAAGAAATTAAACAAACCACTTTTAATTAAGTTTTTCAATAAAATTTATAAATTATATATTCAATCAATATTTTTGATACTCATCTAATAGATTTTATAGGTATAAGATAAGAATAAATACAATTTTAAGAATAAAAAGATGTATTTTTCTAAAATATAATTTTATCACATTTTAATAGAGAATCTATTTTAAATATAAATATTGACACTTTTATAATTTTTATTTGACAGAATAACCTTCATTTTTTGAAGTGTAATATCAAAATTTACTTTGGGTGTTTTTTGGTATTTTTTTTGAGAAGTTTCATTTTTTGATGAATAGAAAAACACTGAATGAAAATTAAATTTTAATTCAAAATAAATTTTGAGAGAAAATTGGGAAACAAAGAAAGTCTAGTGCCAAGTATAAGTCTGCATAGAAAGAAAATACATAATCATTGAAAACAAAGCTAAGATGATTAGAATCATGTACCCGATATAGTCCCCATTGAAGTGCTTTAACCTTCATAATCAGGACACCCTCAATTAAGACTTCAAAATGACTGAATATATTTTCACAAATCTGGATTTACTCCTTCACTTTTATCTTCCTTTTATTTAATCCCCTTTCCAAAATCAAGACTTATTGAAAACACTGAATTTTAATTCAAAACTACCTTTTCATATAATTTGTTTATATAGTTAAATAATGTTTTTAATTAGTTTTTAAGTATAATTAGATCAATTTTATATCATTTAAACCAATTTAGTACTTTGGAAACAATTTCACATTAAATTTAGATATAAAAACTTTTCAAACTTTTGAACATTTTTACTTTAAAAACCTTCTTTGTCATCCCATCTGTGGGATTAACTTTAAATTAATTTCTACCACTTATATGATTAGAATTTGGAAAAATGTATTTTATATTTGGAATCATAGTTATTTATAATTTTTATAAGTTCAACTTATTTTTTGTACTAAAAATATTAGTGAAAGTAATTAAAAATAATTACAGCAATTAAGGTAAAAACAAGATTAGATAATGGTTAAAGCTAAATCTTGAGAAGCTAAATGAGCTATACATATGTCCAAAATCCATTACCTGTATATATTTAGACCAATTCCCCTATTTTATCAAATTTTAACAATTATTTGAGTCACATTATGTAAGATAAACCTCTCAATAGGGTTTACCTTTTTATATTTGCAAGAATGTTACTCCTCCTCCTCTATAAAAGGGCACTTTCCCCCTCACTTTCTTACACCACTCAAGACACTTTGGATCATCCAAAAACTACCAAAATAAGATCCCAAAATCCCTCATATCAAATTTTTATCCTCACTTTGGTAATAAATATAACCAATTAATCCATTTGGTACAAACCAAAAGGAGTTACTCAAAGAAGAGGTAACATCCTTCCACATGATCTTTTGTTTTATTTTCATTATCCACCCCCTAAAATATTATTATTATATTCTTATATAAAAAAATAATTATTCTAAATATACTGATATTTTTTTTATTCTAAGGTTTTTACCTACACTTACACGCACTCCCATCTAATGGGTAATGAACTTACCATTCTTGTGTACGGAAAACTACCACCTCACGAAATGATGTTGCTCATTTTTTTCCTTTAAAACCTCTCATGTTTGGGAATTATGATGTAAACTATGTTTTTATATTATATATATGATATTTATGATGTATTTATTTCTTGTTGAATTATTATATAACACATTCCTTCATGCTTCCATTTTGTGTAAATATGATTGCTTCGTTTGTGGAAGTGTGGACTACCACCTTCTCAAAGCGGTGTGATTCGTTCACACTTTACATGAAATATATTAAGGATGAGTTTAGTGAAATTATATGATAAATATAGAATAATTATTATACTATAATGATATTATATATATATATTCATATATTTCATTTATTTTCCTTTCAATATGACAAGAAAACAGAAACAGCGTGCATGCGTACTTACGGCCTACCATCTCCATGAACAGTGTATTCCATTTCATATATCTATATTTTATAGATTATTATAAATATTTACATACTAAATATATATGATATATAAATCATGTTTTAAATTATGGAAATAAGTATATCATGATCAAATTAAGAGGATCAATAATAGCAAGTCAAAACACGTATGATAAACAAAGCAGTTATTACCAGAAACGTTGCTTTAACATGGAACTCTTAATAAATAGGTAATATAAATTCATAAGTGAATCATATATGGTGTGATATATAGTAATATATTTATATGGTATATATATAATAAACTTATATTTATTATACAGGATTCTTGAATGTGTACGAAGAAATACAAGACATAAGATAAGGGTTTTCTAATCTCACTTTTTATATTCGTGAGATACATGCCATGTTCAGCACTCGTTTCTTTTGTGTACTATATATACTTACCATGAATGTATTATATAATAATTATAATTAAATTTATGGGTATTTAATATCCATTTTATGATCTCTTTTTCATGGGGTTTATGTTCAAAAGTTACTGAATCTGTAAAGTAATTTTGTCTGAATTTTCCTTCATTGAGACACATGCCATGTTATGCACCTATATTCCTCTATATGGTGTATATAATTCCATTTTATATTGTATATCATGAATATATTTATTTAATGATATTTTAATCTTATTTTAATTTTATTATCTCATGTATATTATGGGTCAATGTTACCAAAGTGGTAATAGTTTATTGCTACAATCTCATCATTTGTCAGGTTTGTTTATGATTATGCTTCCATTGATGAAATATTATGATCCATCTCTCAAGAACACTAATTTATTTTCTTATCCTCTATTTATACATGATATATCCATGTATTAGTTCCATTTTTTCCACTATTTTTTACTTAAGATAATTAATAAAATGTTTTTATGAAAATCAAACTTTATTTCTCCTTTCGGTCGTAAATATGTGTTCTTTCAAAACTGTGTTTTCTAAAAATGTTTTCAAAAATGTTTTACTAGTATCCTATTATGTTTAAATAAAATTTTTACCCATGTTTTACCTTTTAAAAAAATGTTTTTAAAAGTAACATCCTTTTCATTTTCTGATCAATTCACTTTTCTAAAAATTTTAAGATGAAAAAGGAATGTTTGGCATGTCCAGACTTACCCACCATCATGACTGTCATTTCCTTAAAGATTACTTTGTAAGTTTACATGTTTAATTTTAAATAAAAAAATCCATAATATCCTATAAATTTTTTTATTTTAAATTGGTTTCAAGAAAATGGTTTTTAAAAATGTTTTATGTTTAGAAAAGTTTTTTAAATGATTTTTCAAGGCTTCCTTTATAAGTGTTCAAAAGGTTGTTTTCAAAGAAAAGTATTTCAAGGATTTCAAGTTTTCTTTATAACTTATCAAAACCATTTTCATGAAAATAGTTTCTAAAATGATTCTAAGCCTTATTTTTAAGTTTTTAAATTATTTTCAAAGAAAAAGGTTTTCAAAATTCATTATGTTTTAAAAAGAGTTTTTCAAAGTGAAAAAGATACTTTCCTCAAGAAATGTTTTAAATGAAATTGTAAATATTTATTTATAATAAAATTATTTTTGAAATTGTTTTATGTAATGGATTTTCAAATAAATATTGTTTTCCTTAATAAATGTTCCATGTGATCTTTCAAGATCCTTCTCTATCTAAGATGGAATCCTTTGATATAGTTTAATATTTATTTGGGACATGATCCAAGAATAATATTACTATTATTTCTTGAATGGTTTATTTATTTATGTAATGATGTTTACGACACCTTTTTCTCTTCCACGGGTTATATCCATTTTGAACCCACTTCTTTTCATGGGTTATGATTTAATGAAATGATTAGGAAACATGTCTATTTTCCATAGGTTTTGATGTGATTAAATATTTATGATACTCATTTCATTTCATGGGTCATCATATGATGTTTATAAAACCCATCAATTTTTGTGGGTCATGATATTATGAAAGTTTTATTATCTTGTGTCACATGTTTGTATGATTTTATTATATGATAGGTGGGAACTATATCTCCCTCCAATGAATTGGGTAAAGATTTATATCTCATTAGATAATGATGAGAAACAAGTTGATGATCTTGATTCAAAATGGGAAATAGGTGTGTCCTGGTCCAAAATGGGAAACAGGTGTGTCCTGATCCAAAATAGGAAATAGGTGTGTCCTAATCCACTATGGGAAATAGGTGTGTCCTGATCCACTATGGGAAATTGGTATGTCCTGATCCAAAAATTGGAAACATGTGTAACCTGATCTACTATGTTGATGGTCTTGGTAGTTAACCTTGACACATGAAATGATTTGCTATGGTTATAATGATTCCACAATTATATTACATGATCTTATGGTTCATAATTGATTTATGATGATTAATCACCCTTATGATTTGTATATTATGAACTGCCAATATTTATTCCATAACTCTTGATTATGATATTTGATGTGAAATTTATGGTCTTATATTGTTAAGATCATGTTTTCATACCCTTATGATCATGTTATTCTTATATATCTCCCTTTTTTACCCTTACTAGGTATCTGAGCTACCCATTTCTTATAAACCTTTATCCATGTTATAAATAAAGGTTTTAAGTAGGAGTACTAAAGAGGAAGATATTTAAGGGAGATGTTGAAGATATTTCACCAAATTAGAAGATTATGTTTCCATGTTTCTAAAGACACTAAATTATTATGATCCTCAGGTATTTATTTTTGTAATATGCCGAATATTTACCTAAAATGATGTAATATCCATGTATGTTAAGCTTGGGTAGCTATAGTTTTTGTGAAATGAAATTTTTATCCAACCTTTAGAAACAAGGATGAGAAAACTTTAGTGATATCCCTATGGATATTTCTAAGGGTATGTCTAGGGATGTATCTAAGGATATGTCTAATAATGATTTAAAGTATAGGAAAATGTCCTATAATTTTGGTAAAGGATAGGGTGAGTGGTTTCCTAAAAATACATATCTTTCTAGATACTACAAGTGGATGTGGATCTGGAATAGATGCACATAGGGGTAACAACCCCGAAAACACCATATTGAGATAGTCTTGATCAGGAACTAGTGCACAAAAATGGTTCTAATTTCACACCTAGTTTGAAAATCTTGGGGGATATGCTTTGGGAACTCACAAACTTTTTATAAACCATCATGAAGGATATAGATAAATAATGACTTTGAATGATCTAGGATAAACCTATGGTTTCAAATATTAAAAATTAGGTGTCATGATTTAGATATGCTATAAGTGATTTTTCATGATTATTTTGTTTTAATATATGATAAGTTTCACTCATTCTATGATTTCTAGTTTTATTAAATGGTTAAAACCCAAATGAACTGTGTTAATGAGGAATATAATGGACAATATAATGATGTTCCTATAGAGAAACTAAATGTTATGGATGAATGAGTAAAAAACCCATTGTTACAACTGTAAATCCTTATCAATCCATGAATCTTTCTTAGTTTCCAAATTACTAAATGATGGAATAGTGTTTTCTTAAATCCTTCTTAAGGGAATGTCCACCTTCTTTTAGTGGAATGATCGATCCTCTAGTTTCTAAGAAATGGATCTATATCATTGAAAAGATATTTTTTATTCTCCATTGTTCATGATGTAAAAAATTTATGTTGGGAACTTACTGCTTAGATGGTAAAGTGAATCAGTTGTGGAACTCTATCAAGAATATGAGGAAAGAGGATAAAATTTTCTCCCTAGATTGGGAAGAGTTCAAGAACTTATTTTTCAATAAGTACCTTCCTTTTATTATTCTTACAAAAAGGGAGATTGAATTTTCTCATCAATCTCATGGTTATGATAAGATAAGAATTATAAAATTCAAAGGAAAGTCTAAAAACTATTGATAGAAGAAGCTTATATTTAATTTATGCTCAAAGTTTGGAAGGGGACATGGAGGAAATTATCTTAGGGGAACTATTAAATGTTTTAAGTGTGGAAATAAATTTCATCAAGTGTCAAAATGATGAGGGGGTGGGAATAAAGATGGAGATCCAAATAATTCACCTCCTACACTTCATTATTTAAATTTCATGGAGTTTTTTCATTATTCTAACATGTTTACCAATCCAAGGACTAATGTATATTATAATCCACAACAAGCTTTTAGGATAAAGGATAAAGAGAAATCTTATAAAATCACAACGGATGAAGTAGATAATGATAATTAGGGTAAAATTATCCTCCCCACCTTAGTTGGGAATTTCATGTTTGATTTTGTATGATTAAGCCCTATGAAAATATTATTGTTCAAACTTTAGTGAAGTTTCGTGTGATTATCTCCCTCTACATATATTTTGAAATAATAAAATCACATTTGATATTCTATCGGTACAAATATGGACCCAAGTTTCCAATGAAAATATTTTGGTATAAGATAATATTTTATTTATGTAATAAAGGGTGAATTATATTTTCTAAGGATTACAAGGTTAACCATTTATGGAATGGTTTGAGTTAAACTTCAAGTAAGGAATTAGATATTAAAGTATTATCTCACCATATGAGGATTTATACATATTGGATAACTTGTTCTAAAATTTTTTCTTATCAAGATATATGGAATGAATTATCAATCTATTTAGGGATATCATGATCTGTTAATGCTTCAGGAATGAAAAATTCACCTTTATTTATTAGAATAATAGATGAAGTGGAAATTGACCAAGTCACAATAAATGGTGAGATTGTGATAAAATCAAGTAAGTATATCTTCTCATTAAAATTCTTTAACTTTAGGAAAAGGGACTTGAAATAAAAAAAATCTTATTATCATCATTTTTTATGATATCAATGACTTATTTCATGCTTCTTCAGTTTATGGTTTTGTGATTGTTAACTTTATCTAGATCACCCACTTTCTTGTGATCAGTGATATTTATCAATCTCTATGTTTGTTTACTCTTTTCTTCTATGTCCATGTTTTCACTTCCTACTTATATTCTTCTATGTGGAAACCTAGTTACCTGTTACTTTGGGTAACCATTATGTTTCCAACAATCCTTTTTTAAAGGAAGTTTTAGTATTCATTTTTACAATCTGGGTTTCTATTAATGGAATTTTCAAATATTAAACCTTTGATAACCTAGATGAATTTTTAGGGAAAATTTCATTTTAATGGGGTTAAAATATAACACCCTAATATTTTGTGAATTATTATTTTCAAATTAATTTAATCTTTTTTATATTTTTTTCATTTCACACAACACTGAATATAGATTTTGTTATATGAAATCACTAAGTGTGGCTTGTGTTATACGCAACACCAAGTCAAGCTTGCGCTACACGCAACACTTGGATTAGCTTACGGTACATGCAACACTATGTTTGTCTTGTATCATACACAATATTGATTCCATTTGATAGATACAAGTCTGAGTATTATCAAACTACAATATGTTATTAATATTATTATAAAAATATTATTATAGCTACCAACTAGATGTTGTAATGGAAGTTATGAATAAGATTAAATAAATTGTGAAAATATTATTTACACATGTATATAAAGTGGATAATTTGGTTATAAATTAGTATAAGTGAATGTAAGAACTATTTGAAAATAAAGAAATTACTTTTCTAAAAAAACTATTTTTCTATGTACAAACACAATTTTATCTCAAGAAATTAAACCAACCACTTTTGATTAATGTTTTCAATAAAATTTATAAATTATATATTTAATCAATATTTTTTATACTCATACAATAGATTTTATAGGTATAAGATAAGAATAAATCTAATTTTAGGAATAAAAGATGTATTTTTCTAAAAGGTAATTTTACCGCCTTTTAATAGCGAACTCATTTTAAATCTAAATTTTAACACTTTTATAATTTTTATTTGAAAAAACAACCTTAATTTTTTTAATTATAATATCAAAATTTATCTTGGGTGAATTTTTGGTATTTTTCTGAAAAGTTTATTTTTTGATGAATGGTGAAAAACACTGGATTTTAATTCAAAATTGTCTTTTTGTCTAATTTATTTATATATTTAAATAATGTTTTTAATTAGTTTTAAAGTATAATTAGATCAATTTTATATTTTTTAAACCAATTTAGGTAATTGGAAACAATTTCACATTAAATTTAGATATAAAAACATATCAAACTTTTGAACATTTTTACTTTAAACACATGCTTTGTCGTCCTATATGTGGGATTAAATTTAAATTAATTTATGACACTTATATGATTATAATTTGAAAATTTTTATTTTATATTTGGAATCAAAATAATTTATAATTTCTGATAAGGTCAAATTAATTTTTGGACCAAAAAGATTAGTGAAAGTAATTAAAATTAATTACAGTGATTAAGGTAAAAATAAGATAACTTAATGGTTAAACTTTAATCTTGAGAGACCAAATGACCTAGAAACATTTCCCAAATCCATTGGATATACATATTTCGACCAAGTCCCCTCTTGGATTAAATTTTAACAATTATTGGAGGCACATGATGTAAGGGAGACCTCTCAATAGTGTTCACCTTTTTATATTTATAAGAATGTCACTCCTCCTCTATAAAAGGGCACTCTCCCCCTCCCCCAATCTCCCGACCTGGGTGACACACATTGGTGCCCTGATTCAATCAGTCACATGACCTCAAGCATGCCTCCCCATATTCTAGAGGCTACTAACTAGCAGCGAGGGTCTGATAAGTCGATCATGGGAAGATTATACCCTATTTTATCAAAGTAAACACCAACGGAAATAATAAACAATAGCATAATCATATATAACCATAAATAAAACCAATATCTCAATATAATAAAAATATGAAATACAATATCCAACTAAAGTAGAAAACATTCCATGCTAGCGTATGTGTCAAGTGTCTAAAATGAAAACTTAAAATAAAGACATCTACGACTCCCAAGTGGGTCCCAAACCACATTTGGTTACCTTATCCAAGCTTCATCCCCACATCAGTCATCTAACATAGGGTCTTTTACCTTAACATGTCCTCTAATAATAAAGTCTATTCAGGTACCGATCAGGCATCCCAAGTATGGTGTGAGTATAACTTAGTAGGCAACCACCAATAGTGTCTAAAAAAATCCATTCAATAACAAGTGTATAAAGTTTTATAAAGAAATAATTATAATTCATAAGTAAAAAATTATCACATTATCAATTAATATTTATTAAACTACATAAAACACTGGGTTCCTGAGGACACCCATTCCTCAATACCTACTTTCGCGTGCACCAGGTCTAAACCATATAACATATTCAATTCATATTTCATTATTACAACCACTTAAAATCATATTCCAATGCTAATGTTTTGGGTGTAGAACGTCATGTTTATTCCCCCATTTATCAATCCTTCATATATATCATGGGTGTAGAACTTCATTTCTAGCACCCTAATTCTCAATCAGGCACATACATCATGGGAATAGAACGTCATGTATAGCACCCCAATTCTCAATCATGTGCATATATCATTGGTATAGATCATCATGTATAACACCCCACTTATCAACCAATCAAATATATATATTATTGGAATATATCATCATGTCTAGAACCCCATTTAACAACTATGCATATATATATATATATATATATATATATATATATCATTGGCATAAATCATCATGTCTAGCACCCCACTTATCAACCATGCAGATATAACATAACATATCACAATATCACAAAAATCATGATTAATCAACATTAATCATCTTTTCACAATCAACCATTACTTAATTCTACAATTGATTAATTACAACTATATACTTTAAATAATTTAACAATTTATTAATCACAATTATCTCCTTAAAATAATTAATTAATTAATTAATTATATTTAACCCATTAATTAATTCTCCAGTTAATTGATCACATATTTTCCATTAACTAATTAAACAATTAATTAACCACATAAATTCCATTAATTAATCATTTCACATCACAAAAAATAATAATTAATTCACAATTAATTATTGTCAAATTCACAATTTAACATTTTTATGATTAACTCAACAATAAATTATCCTTAATCTCACAATTCAATACTCCAATAATTAATACATCAATTAATTATCCCAATTTCACAATTCAATGATTTGATAATTAATTTATCGATTAATTATCTTACCTCCACAATTTCCATTATTCAATTAAATCCCAAATTCCCCAATTAATTAATTTACCACATTAACTAACTCAATTTAGGAATTCTAATCACTAAAAAAACTCTATAAATTCTACAATTTCATATATGAAATCAAAATAACGACTATGGTATTTAATTATTAGACCAACTATCTCAATTTTTTGATGAACATTATCCCAACAGAAATACACAAAATTGAGAAACACAATGACGTAGATTTAGATCCATATCTCAAAAGCCTAAACCATGATTAAAAAAATCAATAACTATTTAATATAGATCTAGATCCTAAAGCCTATATCTATATTCACTAAATCTAGATCTAGATCCATAAAAACTGAAGATTAGTTCCCATTAAAAGAATAAGAGAAGGATGGAGGATGAACGAGAAAGCAACGGGATTGAATCAACTTACCAGGAGAGAAGATGATCTTTGATCCAAGCTTTGAATCATGAAGAACGGAAGTCATATGGCCTTGGAATTCATTTTAAGCACTCCAAAATCATGAAAGACCTCCTATGGTCAAATGGGGGTCAAAATTGGTTAATTTTAAGGGTTTAGAGAATTTTAAAATAATTTTTTGAGAGATTTTAATTCCCATGAATGGTTTCCTATACATGGGCGCATGGTTTTTCCTAACTTTGTACCAACCATGAACAACCCTTTTTCCTTCAATATTTCTCAAAATTCACCTAAAAACACATCAAGTTATTACATGGAAAAAAAGTACTCAAATAAGGAAAAAATATTACCTAAAAATAAGCTTGTTTCGTCTCTAGAGAAGGTCGGAATCTTACAATCTCTCCGCCTTATAACATCTCGTCCTCAGGCTGCACTCCCAAGCATCTCTAAGATTCTGTATCAAAAAGATCATGCCACTAAGCCCTCATATCTTCTTCCCTTTACCAATTTTTCTCCCACACACTCCCATATTTCTATAATATATAAACTATCAGCACAGTCTTTCCCCGCAACACTTTCTCACTGTGATCCAACACACGTATCGGATGATCCTAAAAGGACGCATCTAACTCAATATTAACATCATCCACATCGATCACATGATAACATTTGGGGTGACACCATCGTAGTTGTGATACATGGAAAACATCATGTATAGCATTTTATTTCTATAGAAGATCCAATCGCTACGTCATCGAATCGATTCTCTCCACAACCTCAAACGGTTCAATAAATCTGGGCACCAACTTTCCCTATCTATGTATCCTATGGTAACCCAACCTAGGAGACACTTGAAGGAATACATGATCACCCTATATAAACTCTAGGGGTCCTCTCCATCTATCATCTTATTAATTTTACCTACTCTGATCAATAGCCATATGTTTCTAAATCAGTTATACCTGCTCTGATGTCTCCTCCACAAAACTTGGTCCCAATAACTCCGACTCACCTACCTCTATCCGGCTTAGTAATGATCTTCATTACCTACCATAAAGATCCTCATATGGTTCCATATTTATCATTTCTTGATAATTGTTGTTATAGAAAAACTCTACTAAAGCCAAGTGTTTCTCCCAAGACCCACCAAAGTAAAGAACACATACTCGCAACATATCCTCAAGAACCTATATGTTACGCTCTGACTTCCCATCTATCTGTGGGTGGAAAGGTGTACTTGACAATAACTATGTGTCAAGTGGATTTTGTAAGACCTTCCAAAAATGGGAAGTGAATTATGATTCGTGATCTAAAACTATAGTCCACGACACCCTGTGCAGACGGACTATCTCCCATACATATAGTTCTCCCAACTGCTCCATTGAGAAGGTTTCCCATATATATAAAAAATGAGCTTCTTTCATCAGTTTGTACACAAAAACCCAGATATAATCATTCTTTCTAATCATCTTTGGAAGACCCACCAAAAAATCCATTATCACATCATCCCACTTCCACTCTTGAATGGGAAACAATTTTAGTAAACCTCAAGGTCATTGATGATTTTTTTTCACCTGCTGAAAAGTGTATCATCGTGTCACAAACCCTATTATATCCTTTTTCGTGCCCAGACACCAAAATTTTCATCGTAAGTCACTTTACATTTTGGTCACACCTTGATGTACCTCCCACTTCAACGCATGAAATTCTCGCATCATCTCCTCCCACATGCTCATAGATACAACAAACTAATTCCTGACATAAATTATTTGATCCACATATATGCTCCAACCTTTAGGTTTCTCCCCACCTTTAAGGATTTCCCTTAAGGTCAAGCATTCTGGATCCTCATACTGCATATCTCTAATCTGGATCAAAAGTGTAGAATCCAGTGAAACTGATACTAGATTCATCTGCTCCTGACTCTCTTGAACCACCACATGCATCACTGCCAACAAAGTCATCATCTTCCACTCAGCACTATACTCTTGAACCACCTATTATTGAGTCTTCCTGATCAAAGCGTTAGCCACACTATTTCCTTTCCCAAGCATATATTTTAGATCAAAATCAAATGACCTCATATACTAAACCCATATCCATTTTCAGAGATTCAAATCTCACTACGAGAAGATATACCTTAATCTTTTGTAAATGATAAACACCTTAAAATTATTTCCCATCAGATAATGTCTCCAACACTTCAAATCATAAACCACTAATTTCAGCTCAAGGTCATGTGTATGATAGTTCTGTTCATGTGGCCTCAGCTGCTGAGACCCATACACTATGACTCGATCTCCCTGTATCAACACTACTCCAAGTCCGAACCCAAAAGCATCACAATACACCATATACTCCTCACCTGGCTTGGTTTGGATTATAATTGGTGCTGAAGTCAAATGCTTCGTCAACTCTTAGAAGGACTTCTCACAAGCTTTAGACCAATAGAAATTTATCCCCCTTCTGGTCAATTCCAAAAGTGGAGCTGCCAAATGGGAAAAGTCCTGGATGAATCTATGATAATATCCAGCTAACCCCGGAAGGCTACGGATATCATATACATTCTTGGGATACTCCCAAGATACCACTACTTGAACCTTGTCTAGGTCTGCTGATACACCTTCCTCTGAGATGATGTGTCCTAAGAAGTGTACTTGATCAATACAAACTTGTCACTTAGATAGCTTGGTGTATAGCTGATGCTCTCTTAGTGTACTCAGAATAATGTTAAGATGTTGGTCATGATCTTCATGAGTCTTGGAGTACACTAAGATTTCATCAATGAATACTACAACAAACTAATATAGGTACAGATGGAAGATTCAGTTCATTAAGGCCATAAACAATGTTGATGTATTCATCAACCCAAACGGCATTATGACGAACTCATATAGGCCATACCTACTTCTAAAAGAAGTTCTCAGTATATCATAAGTCCTAAATCTCAGCTGATGATACCCCAATCAAAATTTGATTTTTGAGAAAACATAAGCTCCTCTCAACTAGTCAAAAATATCTTCGATACGTGGAAGAGGATATTGGTTCTTTACAGTCATCTTGTTCAACTTCCAGTAATTAGAACACAAGTGCAAACACCCATCATCCTTCTTTGTAAATAACATAGGTGATCCCCAAGGAGATGTACTCAGACAGATAAACCCTTTATTATCTAACTACTCCAGCTGAATTTTTAGCTCTTGAAGCTCTATCAGTTCCATTCTATATGGTGGAATAGATACTAGATCATCTGCCAGCATGAGCTCAATAGTGAATTCCACATCTCTCTCAGGTGGAATCCCTAATAAGTCTTCAAGAAAAACATTCTAAAACTGTTACACCTCTCGTAGAAAGATATCATGTTTTACTCCTCCATCATCCACCAATAAACTAGCAACCTAAGATGTGATATCTCCCAATTACTGAGTAATTTTCAATACTTGTCCTGTCTGGATTCCCATTCTCTACAGTGAATATTATTATCACCCTTAGGAGATGTAAACATCACCCTCCTACGTTAACAATCTATGTGGGCTCAGTATGTGACTAGCATGTCCATACCCATAATTAGGTCGAAGCCTAACATATCAAGGATATAGACATCCCACAGAAAATGGTACTCCCTGACTTAAAGAGAACATACCATGCACATACAAATGTCTCTAGACCTTACTACCAATGGCATACCTATAATCATTACCCCACTCACAAACTCCACCACCATGCTCAAACCATTAACAAGTTTTGTAGATATGAAGGAATGAGAGGCACCAGTATCAAATAAGGCACTAGCTAATGTAAAAACTACAAGAATAGTACCTCTCACTATCAATGGTTCGACCTTGCTATCCACAAGTATAGGTTTCACCGCATGCAACTGTCTTACCCCTCTCCCCTGTGATGTCGTCTGACTCCTCTGAGTTACATCACTCTGCTGATATGGGAACTCTTAAAAAGAATAACCACATCCTCTGCCTCTACTTGTTATAATAGTGGGTGCCCTGGGCCCAACAATACAGTACTTTTTATTACCATATCATGTGTATAGTTAGATATACATGATGATAACTTTCCATTTTAGTGTAGATATTTTTTCATCCACTATTTAATGGTAATGTCCATAGATTAATTATCATATCAAAAGGTTATAAAAGATCCCAAGATATAATGAGAACCTCGAGATACTATGAAATTAATCTTAAACAAAGGTTATATGGTCTAGATACATCTTAATGACTGGACACGGTAGATGTTTGACTATTAGGTGTCAGAGGCTCATAAGCATTGAGACTTCTTCTCATGAAGATCACACTTGGTGATCTCTAGTAGTGAGATCATGGGGAAAGACCCACCAATAGGAACACCACATGTTTTGGGTGTCATTGTTTGTTCCTATATATGAACATGTGTATTGGTCTCCTGACTTGAGATCATTACCGATGTGTGTCATTTGATTATGTACTTTGATGTAAGGAAAAAATCATGGTAATGAAATCATAGTGAGGTAGCTTGTGTTGGGTGAATCATTGGTGGTATGGCATTGGTTGAATGATCAAGAAAGAATTTTCCACTTCCAAATTAAGGAAGTTATATATATCAGGTCGGATTGATCAGTATGGTGCTACCTTTATAAGTTTTTGGACAAAGCAGTTGAAAGGTAAATCCATCCGGATAGATCAATCAATAATAAAGCAAGTAAAGGGAAATGACACAAGTATGCATCCTGCTTTAAGATATATCTAAATACAAAGAGATTATATTACACGGTATGTGTTTGTAGTTTGGTTGTCATTGCTATGACAATCATTATCTCTTTAGAGGCCTTGATGGGTTGCTAGACCCTACTCTTGGTCTGTGAATACTATTCACTACTATCGAGATAAGGGCCTAGAGGGTCACACACAATAGTGTATTCAAGAATCTTCCATATTCAGTTGAATAGGTATATTGGACATGGTGGTCCCCACTATAGGTTCCAAGTGTTTTCCAAGGTATCGATCACCAAAGGAATAAATAAATTCATTATTATTCAAGTTATGAATAATTGGAAATAATAAATAATATTGACATAGTTTAGTTCATCATATTTATTTATTTAGTGGACATTAAATAAATGGGGATCGGGGAACCCAACCGGGTTTTTTATACATCCACTATATATATGTGAGGAGAGAGGCTCAAGCTCTATACTATTCATGGCATGAAATCTATAGCCGCTCACTCCTCTCCCACTCACTAGAGAGAGAGACTCTCGATCAAGGTGTTCATATCATGATCTCCTTTAGGCATCGAAGGCATATCGATGTGGTGATTGGGGCGTCAAATCCGTCGTCGAATCTCTACGCTAGCACCTGGAATTCAATGTACGATGCTCTAGTGATTTTTGGAAGCACATGTGGAAGATCTAGAGGGATCCTGCTATGGATCCTTCAAGAAACAATCACCAACGATGAGTTGTAGTCAACCGTGCATTCAAATCTGAAAAGGTATGTTTTTTTAGTGTACGTTTATATGCTCATTTAATTTATGTGTGATCCTTAGACTATGTCGGGGCTCAAATCATCAGCGACGACAAGTTCCTTTATCCCAATGATGAAAATTTTTAAAATATCCAACCCACCGGCTTCCGCTGCGTGCCCTGGTACCTTCGATTGGTATTAGTACGATCGCATAAATTTTCTAAGCCTGGAAAAATTAATTTTCATTAAGATTACCTAGAGGGTTTAATTTCGGTCCCATCAGTTCTGATCGCGATACGATTTGAGGTCGAATGACCAAGTTATGGTCATTCGAAGAAAATTTTATGGATGGTTTAAAATTTGTTCACAGGTATTAATTTTGAATAATTTTTTCCGAATATGTTCTTCCACTGGATTTATGAATTTTTTATAATAATAAAAATTATTATTATCATTTTATTATATTTTTATATAATAATTGTAATTATAATTATTATAATTATTATTAATTATCACGATAATAATAACTATTATTAATTATCATGATAATTATTATTATTAATTAAAATTATAACGCATAAACTTTGGAAAAGAACAAAAAAAAGACCATGTGGAAAAAATAGAGGGGTCGGTGGATTCCTATTCAAAAAAAATGAAAAAATGAAAAGGATGTGGGAATGGGGCCCCTCCTGGGATTTTTTTTTTTACGTTTTTAAAAAAAAAATTCAGAAAACGCTTAGGGAAAAAATATTTTGAAAAATGCACCTCAAAGGCGGCATCCCGGATGCCGCCTTTGTATTTCGGGGGCAAGGCGGCATCCGCGATGCCGCCTTTCTCTTAAAAAAATCTTTTTTTTGAAATTTTTTATTTTTATTTTTTTTGTTTTGTTTATATATATATATATATATATATATATAAACAAAACAAAAAATTTCAGCAGAATTTCTCTGTTATTAAAGATCCAGTGCTACAGCCATTACACCAATCTGGATTCTGACAAAAGCTCTCACCCAGACCTCCCTTTTATAAGAGAGCTTACCCTGGAAATCATTCTGCATTTCCGATGTGGGATTCTGGTTCTCCATTTCCTGCATAGAACATTCTGCATTTCTGATGTGGGATTCTATTTCAAGTACGTGACTTTGAAAGACTATAAAATATAAACTATAAGTCCAATATAAATTAAACTTAAAACATGGATTAAACATATAAAAAATAGTTTAAAACAAAAGAAAATCATAAAAAATGATGATAAAAAATAATTTATAAGCTTTCAAAACCACTTACTTGAAACTTAAGAAGTTTCAAGTACGTGGTTTTGAAAGCTTATAAAAAATAAATTATAAGACCAATATAAATGAAACTTAATACATGAATTAAACATAAAACACATATTTGAAAATAAAAAGAATTTCGTAAAAAATATTGATGAAATATAATTTATAAGCTTTCAAAACGACCAACATGAAACTTAAAAATGTTTCAAGCACGTGACTTTGAAAGCCTATAAAATATAAACTATAAGACCGATATAAATGAAACATAAAACACGGATTAAACATATAACAAATAGTTGAAAATAAAAAGAATTTCGTAAAAAATGTTCATGAAAAATAATTTATAAGCTTTCAAAACCACCTACTTGAAACTTAAAATGATTAAAGTATGCGGTTTTGAAATATGTGTTTTATGTTTAATTCATGTATATAATAGTTAATTAGTAAATTAGTAATATAATTATGAATTATATTTATCCATTATAATTAATAATTAGTAATTATTCAAAATTATTATATAATAATTAATTAGTTAATTGGTTATATAATTTTTAATTATATAATAGTTAATTAGTTAATTAGTAATATAATTATAAATTAAAATTATTCATTATAATTATTAATTATAATTAATAATTATAATTACTAATTATAATTATTCATTATAATTACGAATTATAATTATTCATTTTAATTATGAATTATAATTATTAATTATTAATAATTAAATATTAATTTGTTAATTAATAATATAATTATTAATTATAAAACTATTAATTGTATAATAATTAGTTAGTTAGTTAGTAATTATTAATTATAATTATTCATTAGTAATTATTAAAAATTATTATATAATAAATAAGTAGTTAATTAGTAATATAATTATTCATTATAACTATTAATTATTATTTATTATTTATTATTTATTATTTATATAATACTTAATTAGTAATATAATGATTAATTATATAATTATTAACTATATAATAAATAATTATTTAATTAGTAATATCATTATTAATTATATAATAATTAATTAGTTAATTATAAATATGATAATTAATTATAATAAGTAATTATAATTATTAATTAGTAATTAGTAATTATTAATTATTAATTAGTAATATAAATATTAATTATAAATATTAATTATAAATATTAATTATAAATATTACTTATTAATTATTAATTATTACTTATTAATTATTACTTATACAGTAATTATTTAGTTAATTATTAATATAACTATTAATTATATAATAATTAAATAGTTAATTAGTAATATAATTATTAATTATATAATAGTTAATTAGTTAATTAGTAATATTATTATTAAATATAATTATTATAATTTTTAATTAGTAATTATTAATAATTAAATATGTCATAATTAATTAGTTAATTAGTAATATTATCATTAATTATATAATAATTAATTAGTAATATAATTATTACATATATAATAAATATTTAGTTAATTAGAAATATAATTAATAATTATAACTAATTAATTAGTAATTATTAATTATTAATTATTAATTAGTTAATTAGTAATATAAATATTTATTATAATTATTCATTATAATTAGTAATTAGTAATTAATAATTATTAATAAGTAATTAGTAATTATTAATTAGTTAATTAGTAATATAAATATTAATTATAACTATTCATTAAATTATTAATTATTAATTATTACTCATTAATTATTACTTATATAATAATTAATTAGTTAATTATTAATATAACTATTAATTATATAATAATTAATTAGTTAATTAGTAATATAATTATAATCTTTCAAAGTCACATACTTGAAACATTTTTAAGTTTCAAGTAGGCGATTTTGAAAGCTTATAAATTATTTTTCATTGACATTTTTTTGGAAATTGCTTTTGTTTTCAACTATTTCTTATATGTTTAATCAATGTTTAACGTTTCATTTATATTGGTCTTCTATTTTATGTTTTATGGTCTTTCCAATTCACACACTTGAAAAATTTTAAGTTTCAAGTAGGCAGTTTTGAAAGCTTATAAATTACTTTTCATCAACATTTTTTTGGAAATTTCTTTTGTTTTAAACTATTTATTATATGTTTAATCAATGTTTAAAGTTTCAATTATATTCGTTTTATAGTTTATATTTTACAGTCTTTCAAATTCACGTACTTGAAACATTTTTAAGTTTCAAGTAGGCGGTTTTGAAAGGTTATAGATTATTTTTCATTAACATTTTTGAGTAAATTCTTTTTGTTTTCAACTATTTATTATATGTTTAATCAATGTTTAAAATTTCATTTATATTGGCCTTATAGTTTATATTTTATTGTACTTTAAAGTCACGTACTTGAAACAGAATCTCACATTGGAAATGCAGAATGTACTGCGCAGGAAAGGTAGAACCTGAATCCCACATTGAAAATGCAGAATGATTTTCAGGGCAAGACCTCTTATAAAAGGGAGGTCTGGGTAAGAGTTTCTGTCAGAATCCAGACTGCTGTAATGGTTGTAGTGCTAGATTTTTAATAGCAGAGAAATTCTGCTGAAATTTTTTGTTTTGTTTCTATATATATATAAACAGAACAAAACAAAAAATAAAAATAAAAAATTTCAAAAAAAAATTAGGAGAAAGGCGGCATCGCGGATACCGCCTTGCCCCCGAAATGCAAAGTCGGCGTTTTCTGGAAGAAAAAAAATTTTAAAAACGTAAAAAAAAAACCCCTCCTGTCAACACGTATCTCTGCACGCCAGTCGCCTCCCCTCATCTGGTGCATGCGGTGCCCCCTCTCCCTGGTCGATTGCCTCTCTGCTTGTTAGCGGCCATCCCTCCACCACCCTGTTCAATCTCCACCCAACTCCTTCTCACCAGACCAAGGCGTGCCAGCCAAATCCAGCCTCCCTCCTCCACAAGCATCCGTCTCCAGCAAGCCATCCTCCAACCAGAACTCGACCTCCTTCAAAACTCCTGACTCCCGGCTCCCCGTCCTGCAGGCCACCCGCCAGATCTAGCGCCTCCCGGCAGTTCCCCTCCGGCGAAGCCGAGCAGCCAAGTCAGCTCCTACACAAGCCATGCCCCTAGGCAAATGCCACTCAGTGCCGCCTTATGCCGCCTGTAGAAACTCGTCGTACATAGCCCTGTGTCGATGGTCAGACCTCCCTCTTCTACGGTGTCTCCTCCCACCGAATCAAACCATAAGCCATCCAAATGAGGTGCTACCTCCCTCATCAGCCTAAATTTGAGGCCAGACCCCTTTCAGACCACCACCACATGTCTCCTCCACTGTGAGGCAGCTAGATCTAGCCACACCTTGCTCTCCCGCCCACCGGCACACCTCGGCCCACTCCCACAACCCATATATAGGTGGTTTCCCAAACGATCACAGCTATCAACTTCGATTCTCTCTCCTTTGAGCAGAGAAAGTGGTCAAACCTGCCAGTGGGGTGTCGTTTCCTCCACATCTGGTGTCCGTGTGGTTGTTCCTCCCTTCAATGCAGCCAGATCCCTGTTACTGCAGCCTACAGAGCCGTCATACCTTGTGAGGTACCCTCTAACGGGTAATTTCGGACCCGAATTGCCTCAAAACGGGTTGGGGAAGGTCTTCCCAACCAGGTACGAGTCTGGGCCGACTTGCCCGACCCAGAACATCCTTTCATGGCCTGAAACGATTTTTCACGAGTTCGGTGCGACCTGCATTGGGCCTTCGTGGTGTTTTGGGGCCCGGGTTATTCAAAGTTAATATATTTAATTAATTTAATTTTAAAATTAAATTAAATTAATTAAAATATTTATTTTAAATTATAATAATAAATTATTATACCCGAAAATAAAATTTAATTTAATTTATGGTATTAAAATTAAATTAATTAGCAAACCAAAGAATAATTAAATTGTTTGAATTAAATTAATTCATTTAATTTAATTAAATATCCATCATACTTAAATTAATTAAATTTAATTTTTATCGCACTTAATTTACCCGTGACCGGTCTTGAGCATTATCCGACCAATGTATGTTTGCATTTATTTTAATTAATTATTTTAATTGTGCGTCATGTTTGTAATTAATTAAATGGTGGTTTGCGTATCGTCTTTATATTTGGTTAAAATGTATAAGGACCTACGTGTCTAATTCACCTGATGTACATTTACATCCCTAGTTCCTCTCACCTGCGTGTGAGTATCTTTGTACCTTGGATGAAGATGGTGCATGGCATGGACCCCGCCAAGATGTGGCAGTGTGCATTGACAAAGATGATGTAAGATGCACACAACGCCAAGTCAAGGTGTTACTCCAGACATACAGAGTGGGGGAGAGCTACATCAAGAGTGAAACTACATCAACAGATATACAGAATGGGGGAGAGCTACATCAAGAGTCAAACTACGACTCAGGTATGATTCCCCTGTATCGTTTTAGATACTCAAGACCAGTCGGGTAGTTCATTACCTTTATGCATTTATTTACTATTTTATGTGTTTTTTATAACAATGATAAAATACATACAATAATAAATAATAAAATGAATAATGAAGCGATTTATGTTTTTCTATTGATGTTCAATTGTGAGCGCGACAACATAGATGAACAAGATTAATATAAATGGATTACATTCATCGAGAGAAAAACATAAACCCCTTCAAATAAATATTAAGTCATTACCACCTTTCATCATTCAAATTTGAAAAAAAAAATAGGTATTTGGGGTTCTCTTCATGCCAAAATTGTGGGTGTCTCTTACTACCAGGGCATTCTTATGAGAGTGATGTGTTGACTTAACTAAAGTTGCAGCAAAGAAGTAACCAAAGCTATCTTGTTGTAATTTTATAGGTAAGTGTTGAGAAAATCAAATTTATGATTTTAGAATATAAGACTTCACACAACAAATTAAGGAACAGTGAGTTAATGTGTTTGGCCATCCAAATGCCTACCTTGAACCCTTTGAGTAGTGGTGTAGCCAAAGCTTGTAAACTATGAGGGGTGGTTCAGTGATCCTTTCCACTAGAATACTACAGCAACAAATTATTTCGATTATAGTATAGAGGGTTCCTATAATTCAATAAAATAGTGGGGGACATTTAATGATTTAATTAATAAATCAATAATGTCTAAATAGGTAATCAAGATAAAAGTACTTATCTTATAGAATTTAATTTTTTGTAGAAAATGGCAAGTAATACCACAAGAAATGCTGCGATAATAATTGGAAAAATTCAATGTCCTAACCAGCATGGATTTCCAAGTGTAGTGCATGTACTTGCTCACAAAACTATGGTATAGGAAATTCAATGTGTTGGTATCCCTACCTGTTACACCACCTTAGGAATAATGGGTGTAAGATTTCTTATAGGAGACTCATGTACAGAGCATATGATGGTTATTTCATTATTCTATTATCAACATCTAATGTTAGTTGTGGTCAATACATTAGTCCATGGATAATATAACATGTAGTCTCATCTCTGAGTTGATTAAGAGGAGAAAGTGAAGTAAGATGTTAATGGATGATATTACACTAGCTTTGTGTAAATTTAAAGATGGATCACAATCTTTCAAGGCATCCCATTCTTACACCCAATTACTCCAATTTCATTTTAGGTTACAAAACAAACAGGATGGAGTAAACACTTCATTACCTATTTAGGTAAGGTTTTCCAAGTAAATAAGAATATAAAATATAGATTATTCTTTAATTCTTATGGTGAACATTTTGAAAGGCAATGTGAAAAGGCCAATGGAAAGTGAAATTATAAAGACACGTTCACAATGTATTTTAATGATAAGGTTGGTTATTTAACAGGAGGTTATTTTCATCACATAACTTTAAATAAATTTATGGAAGTTTTAAAATTCCATGAACTGGATAGAACAAGCAAGTACCTGATTCTTCTTCAGTGTATATTCGTCAATATAAAATTAATGTTTCTAAAATTATTCTTGGGTATTAAATACAATATGAATTTTACATATGTTTATTGAAATACAATATCCATGTAAGTAATATAAACATTATAATAAGTAAGGTATCTTCTCCAAGTGGCTAACAAAGGTTAATTCCTATGTCAGTGGTGAAAATTACATGACTTCTTATTTTTAAGTTAATGATTCCTGTAAAACTATTATTGAGTATAACCAAACATTTATCTTACATTTCATTTGGATACAAAGAGACATTATTCGAGGTTCTAGAATAAATGTTGTTTGTGGTGTCTCATACTCAACAAATAGTTCAGTGATACGTGAATCATAAGCAATGATTGATGAATATAATGTAAGGCTTATTTACCCAATTATGAAAAACTAATTATTTTTCAAGAAAAACTAAAAGTATACTTCAAGGATATACTTGGTTTAGTATTTATGCTCGGTACAGCTAAACACCTTTGGTATTATAAATATATTTAGTTTGGACAAAGAAACCTTTAAAAATAAAGATATGCCACAAATATTTCCTAATCAGTTTAGCTAGTGAGCGTGAACTATTTCAAGGGTAAGCTTTAAGTTATTTAAATAATGATAAAGTGAAGTATGCATGGTTATAAGATATGAGTTTCTTCAGATTGGTATGTCGATGAATATCTTAACCAAGCATTCATCGATCATGATAATGTAACGTGGAGCAATTCTTAAATGCACATTACCTTATTTACATCACAACACTGATTCTAATAAGGAGGATTGATAATAAGTCTTACATGTCAACATTGATCAATATAATGTAGTGTGGATCAATTCCTAAATGCACATTACCTTATTTACAACATGACATTGATGCTAATAAGTAGGATCAATGATAAGTTTTACACATTAACATTAATCAACATAATATAGCATGGAGGAATTCATAAACACACATTACCTTATTTATATCACAACATTGATGCTAATAAAGAGGATCGATAATAAGTCTTACATGTTATCATTGATCAACAAAATGCAGCGTGGAGAAATTCCTAAACACGCATTTTATACGTCAAAGTTAGGATGTAAATAGTATCCATGTTACAACCTCCAATAACTTCCATCATATTTCAAGACGTGGTTTGAAAATAACAGTGAAATACCATAACTAATATGCCAAATAAAAATGAGAAATTTATATCATACAAGTCATAGTATGATGGAAATCCATTATATCATAGGACATGTGTTTAGATGTAACAAGTTTATTAGGATATAAACAAAATTGCATCAAGATAAACACATAGTGTATCTCAAGTAATAATCATAAAAGTTTCTTAGGATATTAAATAAATCCATAAAATAGAAAAGTGGTAGTCAAGTGATAGAATACATTTCTATAAATGGTTACACATCTCTATTATAGATAGTGGGATCAAGGTTGACTTGAGTTTAGTCAATGCTAAAGATGCAAAAATAGTTGTCATAGGAACTAGTTTCAAAAGTGCATGTGGAACAGAAGTGTTCCAGAGACACATATTGCGTATGAAGGAAAAAACCATGGTGATGGTTTTGAATTCACCATGGTTAGTGATAAATTATTCTTTGCGAATAATATTTCCTACAAGTAAGCATTATATTTCAATTAACTAAGATTGAAAAAATCAATTAAAATTCAATAATGGATTCCATGTATTAAATTTCAAAGGGGCTTATTATTATGAATATTGTGGTGGGTATTCAAGTGATGTGATAAATGGGTGGTACAAGCGAAGTACCAATAAGGCTCGATTGGTTATACCAAGTTGGTATACCTAAATCCATTATAATTTTACTTGTCCTTGATAAATTCTAAGATAATTTTATTGGTCATTGGATGTAAAGTCCAATTTTCATGGAAGGTGTCTATACGACTCAACCAGAAAGGGATGGTGACATCATATGATTCCAATAAGGGTTGCAAGTTACTGAAATCCAGTTTGAGATTAAAGTAAGCAATAAGATATTAGAACATTCATTTGGAATGAATATTTTCCATGTGTCGACCAGAGTTTAGTGGGAGCGATATAGTTTTCTAATAGAAATATGTTTGGAAACATATGGAAAACAGGTATTGGTCTTACAGTTAGTTGATATCAGGATGATAGTAATTCTACAATGATTGAATTAAAGTAGCAACCTAAGTTCTGAGGAACAATATCAATTGAATGAGATCTAACAGTTTCTTGGACCTAGTCAATCATACATATATTGACATTGTATTGAAGAATACAAGTCGGAACAATTGAAGAGAATAATTTTTTCCAATGTCACATGGCATAAATCTATCCAAGAAGACATGCAAATGCATAGAAGGAGATTAAGTGGTAAGTTAATTTCCATGCGCTTTAGCGATGGATCAATCATGTATGTCATGATATGTACAAGAAATGATATTTCCAATATATTATTTATGGTAAACAAATATCAGTTATTTCTAGGAGGACTACAAGTAAAGCAGTCAGAACTATCTAATTGTACTTGGGCAAGTACAAATGATATATACCTGGTAAGTGGAGAGGAAAGGATACTAGTTATTGTGGGACACAATCTAATATTCCTTAGATCAGTTTGATCTAGTATCATAGTTAGGCTAAGATGTTGAGCAAGAAAAGATCATATAAGCCAGTGGTTTCCATACCTATAGATACCAAGTACATTGTAGATTATGAGGCAGTTAAGAAGTAGTTAAATGCAATGATTTGTTTGAGTTCTTGGAATCTCACATACCAAGTAAATTTTTATCATCATGACAATTCTTTACTAGAACTAGCCAAAATGTCAAGTTTAGATAGTGGAAAAAAATATAACTCAGGGATACCATATCTTGAGAAGTTTTACTCTAGGAGGTGAGGTCACATATAGCAGAATAACCATGCATTGGAAACCTGGCAGATCCAACAACTAAATTCGTTACTCAGTATAAAAATGATCTTTATCATGTGAGTAGCTAACAAGTATGGTTAACAAGTTTGATCTAGTGAAAGTGGGAATTTTGTAGTAATGGGTGCCCTAGACCCAATTAGGTAGTACTTTTGATTACCATATCATGTGTATAGTTAGATATACATGATGATAACTTACCATTTTAGTGTAGATATTTTTGCATCCACAATTTAATGGTAATTTCCATAGATTAATTGTCATATCAAAATGTTATAGAAGATATAAGGCTATAATGAGAACCTCTAGATACTATGAAATTAATCTTAAATAAAGGTCTTATGGTCTAGATACATATTACTGACTGGACACAGTAGATGTTTGACTATCAGGTGTTGGGGATCATAATAATTGAGACTTCTTCTCGTGAAGTTCGTACTTGGTGATCTCTAGTAGTGAGATCATGAGGATAGACCTGCCAATAAGAACGCCACATGTTTTGGGTATCATTGGTTGTTCCTAACTACAGACATGTGTATTGGTTTCCTGACTTGAGATCATTTTCAGTGTGTGTCATTTAATTGTGTACTTTGATGTAAGGAAAAACCATGATAATAAAATCATGGTGAGATAGCTTATGTTGGATGTGTCATTGGTGGTATGGCGTTGGTTTAATGATCAAGAAATGATTTGTTGCTTCCAAGTTAAGGAAGTTATATATCTCAGGCCTGGTTGATTAGGATGGTGCTACCTTCATAAGTCTTTGGTCAAAGAAATCAAAAGGTAAATCCATCCGGATATATCAATGAATAATAAATCAGGTAAAGGGTGATGACACAAGTATGCCTCATGCTTTATGAGATATCTAAAGACAAAGAGATTATATTACACAGTATGTGTTTGTAGGTTGGTTGTCATTACTATGACAATCATTATCACTTTGGGGGCATTGATGGGTTGCTAGACCCCGCTCTTAGTCTATAAATATTATTCACTGCTATCGAGATAAGGGCCTAGAGGGTTACATACAATAGAATATTCAAGAATCTACTCTATTCAGTTGAATAGGTATATTGGACATGGTGGGACCCACCATGAGGTCTGAGTGTTGTCCAAGGTATTGATCACCAAAGGAATAAATAAATTCATTATTATTTAAGTTATGAATAATTGGATTAAATTTATTTAAAGTATTTAAAAGTTAATTAAATACAAGAAAATATTAATTGAAGGAATATTATTTTAAATATTCCAGGTTCGTTTAATATTAAGAGGGAATGGCGAGTTAAGTTAAATGGATCGGGTTTATCATGTAATATATTTTATATATATTACAGGTATATGATAAAATAATAAATAATATTGATGCAATTTATTTCATCATATTTATTTATTTAGTGGATGTTAAATAAACGGGGGTTGAGGAACCCAACCAGGTTTTTTATACATCCACTATATATATGAGGAGAGAGGCTCAAGATTTTTACTATTCATGGAAAGAAATATGGATCCTCTCTATCCTCTCCCACTTTCTAGAGATGGAGACTCTTGATTTAGGTGCTCAGATCATGATCTTCCTAAGGCATCAAAGGCATATCGATTCGGTGATCTTCGGGGCATCGAAGTCATTGTCGTATCGCCACACTAGCACCTATAATTTGATGTACGATGCTCTAGTAGTTTTTTGAAGCATGTGTGGACGATCTAGAGGGATCCTACTATGGATCCTTCAAGAAACAATCGTCGATGATGAGTTACATTCGACCACGCATTCAAATCTAAAAAAGATATGTTTTTGATTTATGTTTATGTGGTCATTTAATTTATGCATGATCCTTATAATGTACCAGGGATCAGATCATCAACGATGATAAGTTCCGTCATCCCGATGATGATAATTTTTTAAAATAATCATCCCATCGGCTTCCGTTGCATTCCCCAGTACCTTCACTACTAACTCATCCATTAGAACTCTAACTTCTAGAATAATATGGTACAAAATATCCCATTCCCACACCCTGGTTTTTTTATCTCCTCCATCTCTAACCATCTATCTCAGGTTCCTACAGAACCTCTAAAGATGTCCCATATTTCTGCAAGCTCGACACTCTACTGGTGGTCATGGATAATGTTTACAAAAGTTTCCCAACTTACCACACTGGTGGAAAAGCACTTTGGTAAGATCCTGAGTGAGTGATCCTACTGAGTGCCCACTTTTCCTCCCACTACTCTAGTTAAAGTTCTCATAATGATGATTTCTACTCTTGAAAGACATACCTCCATATCATCCAGAAGAAACCACTTTTCCACCACTAGAATCCTCCTTCAGGTTCCCCTTCGAGATGAGAGTCTGATTCACCACTTCTAAGAACTTCTTCAGCCTAAATATATTCACTTGGGACTCAATTTCACACTTAATTTCATCCTAAAATCATTTTGATGAAGTATCCTCATCTTCCGCCAATGCTGGAGAAAGGCACTGAAAATCTGTAAAGCATCCAGCGTAGTCCATCACAGACATGTTCCCCTAATTCAACCTCATGAACTCGAATTTTCTCTCCTACCTTAGTATATTTGGGAAGAAGTTCTATGAGAACTTCTCCGAGAAGTCCTTCCATAACATACCATCAGCCTATCCAGTCTGTGCATGAATGTCCCACCATCGCTTTGTTGATCCCCATAGCATATAAGCATAAAACTTTTCCCTCTTCTCAGCAGGCGTCTCCAAATGGTCAAGTATCATCTCAATTTACTCGACCCAAAACTCAGCTACCTCTAGTCCACCCTCACCATTAAAATTTGGAGGGTGCTTCAATTGAAATTCCCTCGTCATATCATACATACTCTTTACAACCCACCCTAGGTATCTTTCCATAAATTGCATGAAGCGAGCAAAGTTCTCTCAAAACTGCTCCCCAGATTCCTCACACTAGTGTAGAAAATGTTATTTATGTCAGTTATTTTTCATTTTTTACGTCGGTTTTTAGCTGACGTTAATACGGACGACATTATAAATAACATTTTTTGCGTTGGTTATTTAAAAACTGATGTAAAAAACATAACATCGCGGTGTTTATCACGTCGGTTAATTAATAACCGACGTGAAAAAACCGGGGGGGGTTATAACGTCGGTTATTATATAACTGCCGTGATAAACCCGGGGGGGTTTATCACGTCGGTTATATAATAACCGATGTTATAAACACGTGCGGGGGACTTTATCACGTCAGTTATTAAATAACCGACGTGATAAATCCCTGGGAGATGGTTTATAACGTCGGTTATATAATAACTGACGTGCTAAACCAGTCCGGAGGGTTTATCACGTCGATTATTTAATAACCGATGTGATAAACCATTTCCCAGGTCTTTTATCACGTCGGTTATTAAATAACCAACGTGATAAACCATGCCACAGGTGTTTATCACATCGGTTATTAAAAAACCCAACGTGATAAACCCTTCCTGATTTCTTTAACACATCGGTTATTTTATAACCGACATGGAAGACAAATTTTTTTTTAAAAATCGAATGCAGTCCTCTGTTCTCCCCAGAATCAACCAGAAACCAAATCAAGAATTCGTACCACAAAAACAGAAGGAGATCAAAACAAGAACTAAATAAAATTTAAGCATTTACATTGATAACATATAAAACTTACCCCACTTGACAGCCCCCACCCTCATGTATACCCCCTGGACAGCCCTCCCCCACCCCATTGGAGCCCCCACCACACCCCTGGACTGCCCCCCGACCCCCTAGACAGCCCCAAACACCCCTCGACAACCCCCCACCCTCCTGAACAGCACCCCCTCACCCCCTCACCCCACTTGACAGCCCCCACCCCATTGGAGCCCCCACCACACCCCCAGACTGCCCCCCGACCCCCTGGACAGCCCCAAACACCCCTCGACAACCCCCCCCCCACCCTCCTGAACAGCACCCCCTCACCCCACTTGACAGCCCCCACCCCATTGGATCCCCCACCACACCCTCGGACTGCCCCCCCCCCCCCCGACCCCCTGGACAGTCCCAAACACCCCTCGAAACCCCCCCCCCCCCACCCTCCTGAACAGCACCCCCTCACCCCCTCAACCCACTTGACAGCCCCCACCCAATTGGAGCCCCCACCACACCCCTGGACTACCCCCCGACCCCCTGGACAGTCCAAACACCCCTCGACAACCCCCCCCCCCCCCACCCTCCTGAACAGCACCCCCTCACCCCACTTGAAAGCCCCCACCCCATTGGAGCCCCCACTACACCCCCAGACTGCCCCCCGACCCCATGGACAGCCCCAAACACCCCTCGATAACCCCCCCACCCTCCTGAACAGCACCCCCTCACCCCCACTTGACAGCCCCCACCACACCCCTGGACTGCCCCCGACCCCCTGGATAGCTCCAAACACCCCGGGATAACCCCCTACCCTCATGTATACCCCCCCCCCACACACACCCTGGATAGCCCTCCCCCACCCCATTGGAGCCCCCACCACACCCCTGGACTTCCCCCTGACCCCCTGGATAGCCCCAAACACCTCCGGACAACCCCCCACCCCCCCCCCCCCCACCCTCATGTATACCCCCCCACCCCCTGGACATCCCTCCCACACCCCTGGACAGCCCTCCCACCCCCTGGACTGCCTCCCACCCCACTGGACAGCCCTCCCAGACCCCTGGACACCCCCTAACCCCACTGAACACCCCCACACATCCTTGGAACCCCTCCCCCCCAGACCAGAATCCATACCAGAAAAACCATCATAAGTAGACCAAAACAAGAAGTATAGCAAAATTAAACATTCACATATATAACATTCAAAACTTACACTGTCAACTTCAAAAAAAAACTAAATCCAACCTAAGGGACTACCAAATACACAATTACAACGACAATATTCAAAATTACATTTTACATTACAAACAACTAAAATTCAATCAAACCTGTAAAATAATTTGACCACTCCACTTGTAAGTGTTTGATGTCTTCAGCAGTATAGGGTTGAGGGTCATCAAAATGCTACAAATGAAAAGGATATTAGTTAACATGTATAATGAATAAATCAAATTGAAATATTATGGAAAAGTTTAAGAGGAAATCTTACCAGGTCAAAATTCACAACTATCCCAGTTGTTATTATTTTATACATAAATCTTAACATATAATATCCGCATTCGATGAAGCCTTATTGTTCATGACAATTCTGTTTGAATGAGTGTAAATTAAATATATTATTTTTATGTAATAAATCAAAAAGTATAAATTATAAATGGATATTTACCTTCGTATTTACATATTTTATCTTTGCACTCCTTTTCTTTACGTTTTTTTGAAAGTAGGCCCATGCCCTGTTAGAAAATAATACGAATGGGGTAAATTTAAAATTCATTATAATATATAAAACTATTGAGAAATTGAAACTTACTTTTCCAATATATTCTTAAAACTTTCCCGCACATCATCATGGATAGAGCATATCCAATAAAGTGCTTTCTCCCTTGGGAAAAAACCCCTAACATCCAATGATCACTGATAAAAGGAAATTTAACGTTAGTGGTTTTTTATGTTAAAAGATAATTAACTCTTTGAGAGAGATGTGTTTCATACCTCTCACAAAAAGGCATCATCCAACATTGTGTGACTATATTCTTTTCAAGTATTTCAGCAATATAAAGCATTCTTTGTTCCTCATCCAATGCACATGCTTCAGGGGAAATCAATTGTGGGTCCATGAATCCATATACATCTGTCAGCTCATTGCTCTCACAAATTTTATAAAGATACCTAATAAAAAATAGACATAAGTAAACATTTTTAATAAATATAACGCAGGGAGGTGTTAAGACTTACATGGAAAAAATTTGCACCACGTTGATGCCCAACTTATCTCCAGTAACAAGCTCCATGATATCAGTTTTCATAATCCCCACACTTATTTCACGTCCACAAACATGAGCTTCCATTGGAAACTCATAATGACCCGCCAAAAAATTTGAATATCTTGACAATCTGTCAAGACTACTAGAATATGTATCTGATGTCATAACCATTTGTCTTTGTTGTCATGTATACAGTATTTCTTTACCTTTGAAATATTCCTGTAAAAATAAATTGAAAAATATATTAGTTTTCAAATGATAAAACAACTTTAATAAAAAAAAAGATATAACATTCATACCTCTATGGTAATGATTCGAAGAAGTCTGGATGGCCAAATTAAAAAATGGTTGATACTATGTCCAAATTTCGCCACCTCATCTGTAGGTAATGATACCTGAGATGATCTATCTATAATATCCTGTACAGTGACCCTCTGATTCTCTACCTCTAATTGTTGATGATGAATTGTATCTCCTATAAAATATACCAACCCATATGCTACTATATGATGTTGATGATCATCAACGTACAACTCGCAATAAGTATGAAGATACGGCGGAGGAGTAGGATAAAAAATGGGGTCTGCAGGCTGAGGTGGGGGAGTGGGAGCTACTGGCGGGGGTGGAGGATAAATAATGGGGTCTGCAGGGGGAGGTGGAGGAGTGGGAGCTGCAGTCTGAAATTGTCTTTGCATGTCTGCAAATATAGCCTGCACCGACACTCTAATCTTGTCCTATCGTCGCATTAATATTATTGAACTTCAGCCTCCAAGTATTCTATTTTTTTTATAAACCCCCCTCAACGTTAGAAGTTAAAGAATGTGACAACACTTTTCTTACCGATACACCTATCGGATATCCTCTTACATGACCAGGATGTTTGGGCTTTCCCAATGCTACAGATAAAATATCTTCCCTCCCAGTAGCTGTAAATGTCCCCTGTGAACTCTTCTCCTCAAGAGAGTCCTATATTAATTAATTGAACATTTCTGTAATGATTGAAATTATATGAAGAAAATAGTTAACTTAAATAAATAAAATAGATATCTTACAATCCTCTCAGCTACGATCCTCGATTCTTCTGAAAGATATTGCCCTTTTTTTCCCTTCCGAGCTCTCTTCCATTTTTCATGTCTAAATGGAGGGGATGGAGGGGCCACCTCTCCAGAGCTTGAAGACTCAGCTCTTAGTTGTTGAAATTTTTTCGCCATTATTTGTTCTTCGAAAAATGCATACCCTCCCCGAGATAAACTATGAGGGTATACATTTTTAGATTGGATCTCCTGATGAGATTTCCTTGTTTTCTATAAATTAATAATAAGAAATCATTAACAAAACATTAATAAGATCATTTATATAAGAAAGCTTATAAAAGTTTACATTGCCCTTACCAAAAATGACTCATTTCTTCTACTTTCAAAAAACTGTCTCCATGTGTCTTCATCTATAAAATGATATATACGACATGGATTGTCATGACTCCTATGACCATAAATGAAATCAGATGAGAGGGTTGATTTGAAATCCCTCCATCTCCTGGCAGCCAACGATAAGCATTTCTTCCTGAATCCTCTAGTATCAGGAATATCAAATGTCATATGATAAAGAAGAGGTTAAACATATTATATATACTAGAAACATTTAAAGAATAGTCAAACAATAGCAAAAGATCTTACCAAAATCGTCTCCCACAACTGAGAGATTATCGCTTTATCCACACTTCTCCAGTCATTATACAGAATGCTTACTTTTCTCTTAGCCTGAGTTGCTACAAAACTCTTAAAATCTTTTTCATTTGGACCTCTAGGAATATCATCATCATCAAACTCAACGAATATCCTCTGATCCTGCGTACGGGAAAGTGATAATTTTGGTAAACGTTTGTACCCACGTTTACCAACCTTTGAACTCTTTGTCGTAATAGGTACATGTGAATGTTCCTCCCCAGAGGTATGACCAATATGCTCATCTCCAGAATCATGTGGTTGATCAACTGAATGATCTTTCATTATCCTTCAAATCAAAAAAACAAACGTTAGTTCACAAATATAAAAATTCAAATATTTTAATACTACTGTAATCAGAAAATAGAAAAGTGTACTAAGTTACATAATAGTAAACATTGGTAATATGGTAAGCATGTTAAACAATGGTAAAGATGGTCAAGATGGTCAAGATGGTAAACATGGTAAACATGGTAAACCTGGTAAACATGGTAAATTAATTGTCACTGAACAAAAATAATAGATATATAATTCATGTAATGGTAAACATGATAAAGTAAACTAAACAAACTTAAAACAAACAAAAACTTATACTTATTTTATTTTAAAACATGTTTTAATAAATAAAAAACTTAAAATATCTAACATTTATGAAAAAAATAAATGTAAACAAGAAATAAACATATGTTACCTGTAATTTTAGGAATGTACAAATGGATTGTTTTCCCAAATTCCTTCGTCGTGGTCGTTCCTTATGGCACAAACCATGTCTTCAACATGCTCATCATTATGTTCTGTTAATCTTTCCATGGAAGTAGGGATCTCACATAAATCAGCATCTTCATCAAGTTCATCCTCACCAACATATTGTTTTTTCCCTTGTAAAACAACAGCCCACTGCATATCTGATTGATCTACTACATAGAAAATTTGTTTTGCATGTGTTGCCATTATAAAAGAATCAGTTGTGTCTTCCAATCTATTCAGATTAACAAGTGTCATTCCAAATTCATCATGTCTGACACTGTTGTTACCGATAAACCATTTACAGTTAAAAATAGAAACTTTAATTTTAAAGTAATCAACCTCCCATATGTCTTCAATCACTCCATAATATGCACTTGATACAGAAATTGGGTTTTTTTCCTTAGCACTCAAAAAATGCATTGCTTCTACAAACACCAATACACCGCTATTTTGAACTGCACTTCTGTTGTCTTGAGCTTTTGAATGAAATGTATAGCCATTAATGTCATAACCGGACCATGTTATCACATTTAAACATGGACCACCCACTATCCATTTCAATGTCTCTGATACATCTGATTTACCAAGCAAAGTCTTTTTAATCCATGACAAAAAAGTTTTGTTGTTCTCATTCAAAATCCACATTTCTTTCTTCTTTGGATGACATTGTTTTAACTCATTAATATGCAATGTGATATACGGTTGAGCATCAGCTATGTTATTCAAGATGTATGATTCTAACTTCTTCATCTGTTCAGTTGATAATGATTTGACTTTCAAGCCACAAATCCCCTTTCCCTCATTATTAACTCGTTCATGGCGAGATGGAGGAAAACTTATGTGTTTCGCCACAGCCAAGTAGCTCGTACAAAACTCTGCTACCTCCTCAGAAATATACTTTTCAATAATGGAGGCTTTAGGTCGATATGGATTTTTAACATACCCTTTTAATATTTTCATATACCTTTCAAAAGGATACATCCAACAAAGATATACAGATCCACAAAGATTTATTTCTTGAACCAGATGAATCATTAAATGCACCATTATATCAAAAAAAGTTGGAGGAAAATACATTTCTAATTGACAAAGTATAAAAATTGCATCCTTTTCCAAAATGTTCAAAGCATTCACATCAATCGCCTTGTTACAAATTGAATTGAAAAAATAACACAACTTCATTATAGTCTTTCTAACACGAATGGGAAATATTCCACGCAATGCAACTGGTAGAATTTGTTGCATCATGATGTGACAATCATGTGATTTCATACCTATCAACTTCAAGTCCTTTAATGAGAAAAAAAAATTAACCTTGAGGCACTTTGATA
The DNA here is from genome assembly GCA_963277665.1 of Viscum album. Lineage (NCBI taxonomy): Eukaryota > Viridiplantae > Streptophyta > Magnoliopsida > Santalales > Viscaceae > Viscum > Viscum album. The sequence continues at coordinate 212,152,052 of OY728164.1, forward strand.
TCATGAAGACACTGACAAAAGATAATTTTCTCCCTCTTCGATAATGTATGACAAGCCGGGGGAAGAAATGTTCGTCTTCCTTTAGGAGTGGGAGCTAACTCCAAACGTATTCCCATTGATAGTAAGTCTAATCTTGAATTCAACTCATCTTTTGTCTTTCATTTAATATCTAACAATGTTCCAATCAAACAATCACAGATATTCTTCTCCACATACTTGACATCAATATTATGTTTAACTTCATGATACCTCCAATATGGTAGCTCAAAAAATATTGACATTTTCTTCCAAATATATCTATCATTACTAGATTTATGTGTCTTTCCCAATGTCACATCAAGGTTTTTCATCCTCTAAAAATACAGATCAGGGGATAAAGGTTTTAGAGTAGTATCAAATTCTTGTGAGCCATTGAATTCCTTTTTTAGTCATCTATAAGGGTGATCCATAGGCAAAAACTTTTGATGACCCATGTACACTATTTTCCTCCCATGATGCAATTGACAATATGACGTCTGTTGTTCGCAAATTGGACATGCTTTATGCCCTTTAACATTGTATCCAGACAAATTTCCATATGCTGGGAAGTCATTTATAGTGAACAGAAGCACTGCATGCAGTTGAAAATATTCCATTTTATAAGAATCATACACCCTAATACCATCATCCCATAACATTTTCAAATCATCAATCAACGGTGACAAGTAAACATCAATATCATTGTCGGGTTGCTTTGGACCAGAGATCATTATACTCAACATGACATATTTGCGCTTCATACAAACTTCAGGAGAGAGGTTGTAAATTACTAATAAAACAGTCCATGAACTATGTGTGCTACTGAGGGTTCGGTATGAATTCATTCCATCTGTGCACAACCCTAGTCTGAGATTTCTAATTTCATTTCCAAATGTAGAATACTGCGCATCAATTTTCTTCCATTGTGGACAATCAGCTGGATGACGTATTTTTCCATCACATACCTGCTCATCAGCATGCCATCTTAACCTTTTTGCATCATGTGAATTAGCAAATAAACGTTTGAAACGATGAATTATAGGAAGATACCAAAATACCTTTGAAATGAGCTTTGTAATCTCTACATTAGCCTGTGATTTTTCTTTCACCTTATACCGTGATGTCCCGCATTTAGGACACTCTGACAGAAATTCATATTCCTTCCTATATATAATGCAGTCATTCGGACAGGCATGTATTTTCTTGTATCCCAATCTCATCGGGCATAATATTTTCTTGGCCTTGTAATGTGAATCTGGAATATCGTTATCTTTTGGAAGAATGTATTTCATCAATTGTAGCAGCTCTGTAAAACTTCTGTCACTCCATCCATGTTTCGCCTTCAGGTTAATCAATCTTAACACCGCCGACAAAACCGTAAAATCTATACAACCAGGATATAATAGTTTTTCAGCATCACCATATAGACGTGCAACTGTCGGTTCTATCTCAATTTGTTCTGCTACAATATCGCGAATCATTTCTTCAACTCCATCGGAGTTACCATCTTACGAATCATCATCATCAGTGACATTCTTTCCAGTTTCTCCATGCCAAATCCAAGGGCTATAACTCGGATTAAAACCATGACAAATCAGATGATCTTTTATCTCTCTAGTTTTCAACTTCTTCATATTCAAACATTTCAGGCATGGACAGAAAAAAATGTCACTACTTGGAACATTTCGTTTAGAAAATTCCAAAAAGGCATCAATACCTTCCTCATATTCATTACTCATTCGATGTGTTGTAATCCAACTTCGACTCATTATTACCTATAACAAATATCAAATATATATATATTTTTAAGATAAAAAAAATATATGTTTATATGAAAAAAATCATAATTTGAATGTAAAACAATTTTGAAATATAAAACAAATCTATGCATATTTAAAAAAAATATGCTTGAATATTATTTTTAAAACAAAATATAGTTAGATATAACAGTTTTAAATTCCATTGAATCAAAGAAAACCATGACGTCTACAGTGGTTGATAGAAAATTGGAGAAAATGGAGTAAACCTGAGAATCAAATCATATTTAAAATAAAAATTCAGATGGAGAAAATCACAATGTAAAGTCAATCATCACGGCACAATCATCATGTCATAATCTCAGAAACCACGATGCAGTAGTCAATCCCCCTGGACATCCCCCAACCCTCTGGACAGCCCCCCCCCCCTCGGACAACCCCCAAAACCCTCTAGACAGGCCCCCACCCTCGTGGATAGCCACCCACACCCCCTACCCCATTGGACACCCCCCCCCCGGACACCCCCCAACCCTCTGGACAGCCCCCCCCCACCCCCTGGACAGCACCCCCCCACCCCTCTAGACAGCACCCCCCACCCCTCCTGGACACCACCCCCACCCCCTACCCCCTTAGACACCCCCCTGGACACCCCACAACCCTCTGGATAGCCCCCCACCCCCCGGACAACCCCCAAAACCTTCTGGACAGGCCCCCACCCCCTTGGACAGCCCCCCCCCCCCCCCCACACCCAGCCACCCCCTTGGACACCCCCCAACCCTCTAGACAACCCCCCACCCCCCGGACAACCCCCAAAACCCTCTGGACAGGCCCCCACCCCCTTGGACAACCCCCCACACCCACCCACCCCCTTGGACACCCCCCCTAGACACCCCCCAACCCTCTGGACAGCCCCCCCCCCCATCCCCTGTACAGCCCCCACCCCGCTAGACAGCACCCCCCACCCCTCCTGGACACCACCCCCACCCCCTACCCCCATGGACACCCCGCTGGACACCCCCCAACCCTTTGGACAGCCCCCCCACCCCCTGGACAGCACCCCACCCCTCCGGACAGCACCCCCCACCCCTCCTAGACACCACCCCCCACCCCCTACCCCCCCTGGACAGCCCCCCACCCCTCTAGACAGCACCCCCCACCCCTCCTGGACACCACCCCCACCCCTACCCCCTTGGACACCCCATTGGACACCCCCCAACCCTTTGGACAGCCCCCCACCCCCTAGACAACATCCTACCCCTCCGGACAGCACCCCCCACCCCTCCTAGACACCACCCCCCACCCCCGACCCCCTTGGACACCCCCCTGGACACCCCCCAACCCTCTGGATAGCCCCCACCCCCCGTACAACCCCCAAAACCCTCTGGACAGGCCTCCACCCCCTTGTATAGCCCCCCACACCCACCCACCCCCTTGGACACCCCCAACCCTCTCGACAGCCCCCCACCCCCCCGGACAACCCCCCAAACAATGGTATACATATAAAAACTAGGCATGGTGAACAACTAAAAACACATGCATTTAATATATACTTCAGCATGAAATAGATGGAATTAAATATTATTAAATATGGCTACTTAAATGATCGTATGATAATTAAAAATAACCATTGATATTCAACTATAGTCAAATGATCACAAGTTTTCTCGATAACTAATATCATAATGAGGTAATGGATAATTCTAGAAATCTTAAACATATTGTCAAGGCCTTGGCCAAGGCCTCACAAAATACTAGGGTAAGCCCTCAGCAGAACCCATTTTTATTTGGAATCATGAGACATGGCGATGCATCGAAGGGCCATAGAGGTCAACAGCCATTACATTATATGTCTAATAGATTCTCATATAAAAGAGGATAAACATAAGCAACAACAACACATGAAATATCATTTCCGAATTCATACATTTAATCAATAACCATTCTATGCAGTAATATAGGTGAATGAGATCATTAGTTGTCAATGACAACAAAAATTACCATCAATGTCGGGCATTCGCGAAAGAAAAACAAACTAAATAGAAGTAGTTGAGGCTTACGTGAATATTGCGAGTCGATCCAATAGATCTGGGGATGATAAATAAGATGATCATGGAAAAAAGTGGTAAGAGGGTTCGAAATCGAAGAATCTTACCTAGTTTAAACAAAAAAATCACAAAACATAAATATAGACTATCCGGGAAAAAAACGAACGAAATAAAGTCGTGGAAGGCTTACTTGAGTGTTGCGAGTTGAGATGATAGATCCGAGGAGAGTACTGATGATAAACGATGAAGGAAAAACGAGTTTAACGCAGCGAGATCGACGATCCGATTAGGGTTTACCGCACGAGAGAGACGAGCCGTCGGATTGTCGATCGAAAAATCGTAAATGACAATCCACGGGGCTTGTTAATTTTTTAAATGTTTTATAACGTTGGTTATTTAATAACCGACGTTATAAACTGTTTTTTTACAATTATAACGTCGGTTATTATAATAACCGACGTTATAAATGTATCAGATACGGATTTTTTTACGTCGTTTATTTTATAACCGACATAAAAAAATCCGCATGTTGGTTTTTTACGTCGGTTATAGAATTACCGACGTAAAAAATACATCAGAAATCACAGTTTTTTATGTCGGTTATTTTATAACCGACGTAAAAACTTATGCGGGTTGTTTTGTTACGTCGGTTATTAAATAACCGACGTCAAAAAGGCCTCAAAAGCCGCTTTTTTTACGTCGGTCATAAAATAACCGACGTAAAAAAATCGTAGATATCTCGTTTTTTACGTCAGTTATCAAATAACCGACGTAAAAAACACGGCGCTTGGGTTTTTTACGTCGGTTAATTTATAACCGACGTAAAAAATGAACACGCGCGATTTGTAACACCGGTTATTAAAATAACCGACGTTAAAAATTTACTCACCGCATTTTTTACGTCGGTTATAAAATAACTGACATAAAAAACCACATTTCACAGATTATCACGTCGGTTATATATAACCGACGTAAAAAATGGTGACGTAAATAACGTTTTCTGCACTAGTGTCACCCGACATTATCGATGCCTCAAGTTCCAATACTCATAAACCATATTCATCCATCTCCACTTATCATTCTCTCAACATGCATCGTCATGGAGGCATACCTCTATAATGAAAAACATGCACCTTAGGACAAGGATTCATAACATTAACACACTTACATTAGAGGAAAATCACAATAGGTCGCAACAAGTCTTTTCCCCAAACCTCTCTATGCAATCAAAACCGAGATGCTAACACTACCTTTAACCATCCTACATCTTGGTCTTGGTTATCAAAGGGAATTCACATTTTCATATTTAATCCTCTCATTTAGACACCCAATTATTCTAATCTTGTATCATTTTAAAATTCTCAATTTCATATTTGGCACCATTCTCAATTCAATTTCATAATCAAGGAAAAACAGTCTAAGTGCAACAACTTACCCATAACTCATTTTCTCGTGTGTTCCTGAAATGATGCACGTCACCAAATAATCCCAAGTTCCTAGAATGATTCATGCAGACTCAACTCTCATTCCATTCCGATCCATGAGTCAATTCTCAAAAATATCAACAACAATTATCACATCACACAACAAGTGTGTCACATGACCCCCATATGCCAAAGGTTGTTGACTTGTAGTGAGGGTATGATAAGTCGATCATGGGGAGACTATACCCTCTTTTATCAGAGTAAACACCAACAGAAATAATAAGCAATAACAGAAGCATATATAACCATGAACAAAACCAATATCTCAATATAATCAAAATAGGAAATACAATATCCAACTAAAGAAAAAAAACATGTCATGCTAAAGTATGTGTCAAGTGTCTAAAATGTAAACTAAAAATAAAGTCATTGATGACTCCTAATCGGGTCCCAAACCACGTTTGGTTCTCTCATCCAAGCTTCATCCCCACACCATCCATCTAGCACGGGGCCTTTTCCCTTAACCTATCCTATAACAATAAAGTTTATTCAGGTACCGATCAAGCAGCCCAAGTAGGGTGTAAGTGAAACTCAGTAGGTCACCACCAATGGTGTCTAAAAAAATCCAGTCAATAGAATGTGTATGTAGTTGTATAAAGAAATAATTAAAATGCATAAGTAAATTATTATCACATTATCAATTAATCTTTATTAAACTGCATAAACTACCGGGTTCCCAAGGATACTCGTTCCTCAATACCTGCTTCGGTCCGTGTTGGTTCTGAACCGTATAACATATTCAATTCATATTTCATTATTACGGCCACTTAGAATCATATTCCAATGCTAAAATTTTTGGGTGTAGAACGTCATGTCTAGTCCCCCGTTTATCAATCCTGTATATATATCATGGGCATAGAACGTCATGGTTAGAACCCCAATTCTCAATCATGCATATACTTTATGGGCATAGAACATCATGTCTAGCACCCCAATTCTCAATCATGTGGATATATCATTGGTGTAGATCATCGTGTCTAACACCCCACTTATCAACTATGCAAATATATTTGTCATTGGCATAGATCATCATGTCTAGCACCCCATTTAACAATTATGCATATATATATATCATTGGCATAGATCATCATGTCTAGCACCTCACTCATCAACCATGCATATATAATATAACATATCAAAATATCACATCAATCATGATTAATAAACATTAATCATCTTGTCACAATCAACCATTAATTAATTCTATAATTAATTAATCATAATTATATCCTTTAATTAATTCAACAATTAATTAATCACAACTATCTCCTTTAATTAATTAAACAATTAATTAATTAGATTTAACCCCTTAATTAATTCTCCAATTAACTAATCACATATTTTCCATTAAATAATTCAGTAATTAATTAACCATAAGTCCATTAATTAATCATTTCACATCTCAAAAACCAATAATTAATTAACAATTAATTGTTTTCAAATTCACAATTTAACATTCTGATAATTAACTCAACAATTAATTATCCTTAATCTCACAATTCAATACTCCGATAATTAATCTATCAATTAATTATCGCAATTTCACAATTCAATGCTTTGATAATTAATTCATCTATTAATTATCTTACCTCCACAATTTCCATTATTCAATCAAATCCTCAATTCCCCAATTAATTAATTTACCACATTAACTAATTCAATTTAGGAATTCCAATCACTAAATGAACTCTAGAAATTCTATAATTGCATATAAGAAATCAAAATCACGACTATGGGATTTTATTATTGACCACCTACCTTGATTCATTGACGAACGTTTTCCCAGTGGAAATCCCCAAAATTGAACAGCACAACGACGTAGATTTAGATCTCTATCTCAAACCCCTCTGTCAAGATTAACAAAATCAAGATCTATTTAGTCTAGATCTAGATTCACAATCCTAGATCTAGATTTACCAAATCTAGATCTAGATCTAGCAAAATTGAAGATTTCTTCCCATCAAAAGAATGAGAGAAGGATGGTGGATGAAGAGGAAAGCAACGAGATTGAATCTACTTACCGGGAGAGGAGACAATCTTCAATTTGGGCATCAAATCGTGAAGAACGGAGTTCGAATGGACTTGGAATTTGTCTATAGAGATCCAAAATCATGAAAGACCTCCTAGGGTCAAATGGAGGTCAAAATGGGTGAGTTCTAGGGGTTCAGGGAATTTTAAAGTAAATTTTTTGGAGACTATAATTCCCATGCACAGTTTCCTACACAAGAGTGTACGGTTTGTCTTAACCGTGCGCCAACCGTTGGCCTATTATTTTTGGGGTACATGGTTTCCCTTTTTAGGGTGCATCGTTTGAAAAACCATGTGTGAGTCGTGCGATTCCCAATGTCCAGGGTTGCATGGTTTTCTGGGCAGAGGTGCACGGTTTGCTCTATACACAACCCTTTTTCCTTCACTTTTTCTCAAAATTCACCCAAGCACACCCCAAGTTATTACCCAAACAAAAAGTATTCAAATAAGGACAAAATAGTACCTAAAAACAAGTCTGACTCATCTCTAGAAAAGGTTGGGTTCAAACACTCCCACTTCCTTACACCTCTCAAGCCATTTTGGTTCATCCAACCCACGCCCAAATAAGCTATCAGCATCCCTCCTCTCAACCTAGAAGCCTAATTTTGGGCAGAAATTCAACCAAGAAATCCCTTTGGTGCAAACCAAAAGGAGTTACTCAAAGAATAGGTAACATCCTTCCACAAGCTCTTATTTTATTTTCATTCTCCACCCCCTCAACACTTCTTATTTCATGCTTATATAATAACCTCAGTATCCTCAATATACTGAGATATTGTTATTCTAAGGGTTTGACCTACACTTGCACATACTTTCATCTAATGGGTAATGAACTTACCGTTCTTGTGTGTGGCGAACTACCGCCTCATGAAATGATGTTGTTCATTTTTCCTAAGTGTGGACTACCGCATTCTCAAAGTGATGTGATTCGTTCACACTTTACATGGAATGTATTAAATATGGTTTTAGTGAACTTATATGATATATATGAAATAATAATTCTACTGGAATGATATTATATATATATACATATATGTCATTTACTTTCCTTTCAATAGAACAAGAAAATGGAAACGACGTTCATGTGTACTTACGGCCTACCATCACCATGAATTGTGTATTCCATTTCATATATCTATCTTTTATAGATTATTATAAATATTTATATACTAAATATATATGATATATAAATCATGTTTTACATTCTACTACACTTGCACATACTTTCATCTAATGGGTAATGAACTTATCGTTCTTGTGTGTGGCGAACTACCGCCTCATGAAATGATGTTGTTCATTTTTCCTAAGTGTGGACTACCGCATTCTCAAAGCGATGTGATTCGTTCACACTTTACATGGAATGTATTAAATATGGTTTTAGTGAACTTATATGATATATATGAAATAATAATTCTACTGGAATGATATTATATATATATATATATACATATATGTCATTTACTTTCCTTTCAATAGAACAAGAAAATGGAAACGACGTTCATGTGTACTTACGGCCTACCATCACCATGAATTGTGTATTCCATTTCATATATCTGTCTTTTATAGATTATTATAAATATTTATATACTAAATATATATGATATATAAATCATGTTTTACATTCTAGAAATAAGTAAATCATGATCTAAGTAAGAGGATCAAGGATGAAAAGTATATGATATATAAATCATGTTTTACATTCTGGAAATAAGTAAATCATGATCTAAGTAAGAGGGTCAAGAATGAAAAGTCAAAACACGTACGATAAACAAAGCGAAAGTCACAAGTGAATCATATATGGTATGATATATAGAAATATGGTTCTTTGGTAGATCTATAATAAACTTATATTTATTATATAAGATGTTTGAACATGTAAAAAGAAATTTTGTCTTAATTTGCCTTCTTTGAAACACATGTCATGTTATGCACCTATATTCTTCTACAAGGTGTATATATTACCCTTTGACATGTTATATCATGAGTCTCCTCCTTTCATGATATTTTAAGATTCATGTAATGTAATTCTCTCATGTAGAGTATGGGTCAAAGTTACTAAAGTGGTAATAGTTTATTGCTACAATCTCATTATTCATCGGGTTTGTTTACGATTATGCTTTCATTCATGAAATCTTATGATCCATCTCTCAAGAACACTCATGACTTTTCTTCTCCTCTGGTTATCTATGATATCTTCATTTATTAGTAACAACTTTTTAAGATGCAAAAGGAATGTTCGGTATGTACAGACTTACCCACTATCATGACCATCATTTCCTTAAAGCTTCCCTTTTCAAGTCTGCCTTCTTTTTAAGTTTTCAAAGTATTTTCAAAGAAAAAGGTTTTCAAAATGCTTTAAGTTTTAAAATCATTTTTCAAAGTAGAAAAGATATTTTTCAAAGCGGAAACTCGTTTTATTTGGGACATGATCCAAGAATATCATTCATATTCTTTCTTGAATGGTTTATGTTTTTATGGAATGATATTTACGACACTTATTTCTCTTCTATGGGTTATATGCTTTTGGAATTCGCTTCTTTTCACGAGTTATGATTTAATAAAATGATCAGGAAACCTGTTTATTTTCCATAGGTTGTGATGTGATGAAATTTTTATGATACCCACTTCATTTCATGGGTTATCATATGATGTTTATGAAACTCATCTCTTTTTATGGGTCATGATATGATGCAAGTTTTATTATCTTGTGGCACGTGTATGTATGGTTTTATTATGTGACAGGTGGGACCTATATCTCCTTCCAATGAATTGGGTAAAGATTTATATCTCATGAGATAATGATGAGAAACAAGTCGACGGGCTTGATCCAAAATGGGAAACAAGTGTGTCCTGATCCAAAATGGGAAACAGGTGTGTCTTGATCCACTGTGGGAAATAGGTGTGACCTGATCCAAAAAGGGGAAATAGGTGTGTCATGATCCGCTGTGTTGATGGTCTTGATAGTTAACCTTGATACATGAAATGGTTTTCTATAGTTATAACGATGCCACACTTATATGGCATGAGCTTATTATGGTTCATGATTGAATTATAATGATTAATCACCCTTATGATTCATGTCTTATGAACTGTCAATTTTTATGCTATGACTCTTGATTATGATCTTTGATATGCAGGGTATGGTCTTCTAATGTTAAGATCATGTTCTCAGACCCTTATGCTCATGTTATGCTTACATATCTGCCTTGTTTACCCTTACTAATTATCTGAGCTCACCCCTTTCTTATATTTTTCCCCAAATTATGAAGAATTGTTTTAAGTATGAGTACTAAAGGGGGTGATCTTTAAGGGAGATGTAGATACTAAACTATTACGGTTCTCAGGCATGTATTTTTGTAATGTGTTGATCTAAAATGGTGTAATATCCATGTATGTTAAGTATGGGTTGCTATATACCCTACACCAACATATAAAACTACATCAAAAATTTATATTGGAAATTTGGAATGAAAATTGACACTAACAGAAATGTCATCTTATAAATTTTCATTAAAATTTTGCATTTCAAATTTACATAGGAAATTTATACTCAAGATTTTTAGTCCATACATTTATTGAAAATTTTCAGTGCAAACATACAACATATAAAATCACTGTAAATTTGATTGCCAGTGAAAATTTACAGGGAATTTGCAGTGCAGATTTACCTGGGGAATTTGAATGCAAATTTTTATGGGAAATTTGTAATTGAAATTTTCATATAAAATTATAATACAAATATGTTAATACATAGTAAAAATGAAAATCTGCATTATTTTCCCTAAAAACTTTTTTAAAATTTTCACTTGAAATTTTTGTTGCAAACTTCCTCCGAAAACTCACAGTGAAAATTTAAAGCTATTAATGGAATCAGGCATATTTTCAACATCGTCCAAGATGTCAGAGTAGTTGCGCAGCTCGGAACGGGGTCTACTACCTATATTATACCGACACGACACCAATATAGACTAATAGGGATAAGGAACAGGGTGTGGAAATGGTTGTCGATCAATTTCATACTATTCAATAGTATGTGGTGGAAAACCAACCCCAAACTGTACTGGCATCATTGAACCGCATATAGCTCTCCCATCCACCTATGAACCACCACTACGACCATCTCCATTCCAACGAACCATCGATTCTATTATTTCAACCCCATCCAAGAATGATGATGTTCCACTTGCACGCACACCACTCACCTGGTCGCCCTTCAGCCTGTTAGGGTATCACTCTCCCTTAAAGAAATTTAATTGAGTCAGAGACCCCTTAGAGGGGGAGAGTTTTGTTGTGTCCAATCATCCTCTATTCAACTCTCAATACTCTTCTAATAGTGTTGACTTTCACTTCTAGTTTGAATAGCATAAAGTGTCAACTAGGCGTTCCACTGTGTATATCCCTCTAACCTTGTTGTAGTAGGATAACCAGTCCACTCTCTAACCCTCATCTAATACTGTCGTTGTCCCTCTAACCCTTCAACTTTACCGCTACTTATATTATACGGAGTCTTTCTATCCCGCTAGCAAGGAAGCTCACTGAGCCCCCACCGAACATCCATCTGTTCCATCACCACCCAGGAATTGATGGATGATGGCAAGGGGTGACTGTTGTTCTTCCAGTGCGATCATTGGTGTTTGACCTACGTGAGAGGTTCTGAACGCATCGATCATACACCCTCAAAGAAGGCATTCCACCCCCACCTCATGGCAGAGGTCCTGTAGAGATGAAACACAACTCCATTTCGACAGCAGGGGTTCCAATGCCAAACACACTATTGTCGAACCTCACTATTAGAGCAGAGTACTGACCTAAGCACACCATCCCCGAACAAATAGGAATGCAGTTCTGAGACTATTAGAGTAGAGTACTACTTCTCTGATCTTGCTTTTTTCACTCTCTTGACTCGTACCAGAGTGGGACCTCAGGGATAATTCATGTATCCAGGTACTCTTATATATAGTCTATAGGCACCATTATAGGTAAAGAACCACCTATAACTGATATTCTTCTTGCTTTCTCTCTTCCACCGACCATCAACATCTCTATGACAATAAAAGGTATTGTGCCCTCTATTACGATGAAAATAAAGATACCTTTTTGAACTCAACCACAACTCAGTTTTGAGTTCCAATTAAATTATAAGTGAGATTATATCAATACACAAATAAATAAGATTTGTGTGCTAAGATAAGACCTTGGCACACGTGTCTTTAAAATTATTCAAACTTTTTCTTAGGATTCACATTAATGCGTTGATCGCACTTCGTGTCCACAATTATACGAAGCTTCTTGAAACCCCAAACTTTCGGAAAGACAAGACTTTCAACCGACCCCTGAGCGGCCAGCTAAGCTCCCCGCCATGACTCCGCTACGAAGTTGGGATCTCCTCAAGGTAACCAATTCTCATTAAAACCAATCACAAACTGAAATTTCTTAAGGATGCCCCGTCCTGGTTCAGATCTGAACCTTGGAACACCGGACGACCCAACAACCCTACCGCGCACCGCCTGCCTCTTGAGGTAGCTTATCAGCATCAGAACAGAAAACTGATTGATCTGGGCTTTGATTTCTACTGAATCGATCATAGCAGCTTCCTGTTAACAAGTGATGAACTCTCTGGATTTTGGCCCCTTGGAAAAGAATCTGAGCAGCTCTCGGTTCAGGGAGCTGGAGGCTCAGATGGGAGCCACGGGGAGGGGTTGGATACTGTGACTCGAGTCAAGAAACTGAAGTCATGGTGAATGCTTGTGGGCATCAAAGATGGCAGTTTTTTTCTGGTCAGGTTCCAGTGCATGGACAAGCAAGGCAATATGGGTGCAGTACCGATCCTGTTCACCCCCGATGGAGCATCGCTGTGTGCCAAACCTCATGCCATGTCCAACCATGATACAATTGTTCTTTCAAAAGTGAAACAATCATTGCTTTTAACCATAAATGCAGATTGTTGTTATACCATTTTACAGAAAGACTTCATCGTCACCCAGAGCAATTCAACAAAGATCAGTATCGATCGCTGTAAGGAGTGCCATACACAACAAGGTAGGGTACGATCCTTGCAACCGTGTCGATTGGTATAGCAAAGTTAACTCCAGAGGACACCCCCGATCCTACATTACATCAATGTTTGGTATGTGAATTTTAATAACTTTGCAGTATAATTTCTAAGTCTGCAATCACTTTACATGTTTAGTCTATGCAATGTAAGATTGCACTGCAAAACATGGAAACAAATTTGCACCTTTGCGGGTGAAACTGGCTGTGTTAACTCCAATAACATGACCATTTGAATCAATCAGTGGGCCACCGGAGTTCCCTGAATACAAAAACAAGAACAAAATCGTATACATCAAAAGCCTAAAGACATTATAGCACCTACCAAATAGGAACTACCGGCATTAATGGCAGCATCGGTTTGTATGGCTCCTCGGATGGCAATTCCATTGGGGGACGGTATTTCCCTGCCCAGTCCACTAACAACCTGCACTGCACAAATCACTCATTAAACAATAACTAGGACTTTGGCTTTTTAAGGTTGTGTTTGACAATACATAAATTTCTAAAGAAAATCATTAAAATAAATGACAAAAAATAAATGACAAAAAATAAACACTTTAGTGCTTCCCTGTTAAGAATGAGTCAATGTGCCAACCCATAACATCAAATGTGTTCAGGAAGGTACAAAATTTACGGACAAAAATGTAGAAGCATAGTTGGCAACTGAACTGATGCAAATTTCAGTCATGTTTAGATTTCTTTCAAGGACTAGAGTCCGTTTGTTTCAAATGAATCAGAATTTATTTTGTTTTCAAGTTATCATTAAAAAAATAATTTTTTTTACATTCAATCATAGAATCAATGTTTAAAAAGTAATAATCCGCTTACCTATGGTTTTTTAAAGCCAAAATGCACTTTTTGTGTGCTTATGATTTTTTCAAAACGTAGAATCCAAAAGAAAATCAGTTTTCAGTTTTTTTTAAAGCTGTTCTAATTAACATTTTTAAAACTGACTTTATGGTTAAAAGTAAAAGGTGATTTATTTGTGATGAAATGTTCAAGAGGGAAGACATAAAAGAGTACCCCAGTTGTTAAAGTGTTTTCAAAGCCATAAGGATTTCCAATGGCAAAGCAGCTCTGACCAACACGTATATCATGAGAGGTACCAACAATGACTGGCTTCAATTCATACCCTTCAATGTCAACCTACGCAAAGTATAAGGTTAAACTTGCAAGGCTAATTATCCATAATTTGACAAAAGGTTCACCAAATCATAGTATGATTATGATAAACACTACCATGACGATTGAAGCACTGCTATTGTGACATTTAATCTCATTCATGGAGATTTCAAGCAATGAAAACAATTGCACATTAATGAAAGACATGAAGGACATATAATTGAGAGCAAGGGGGAAATAGCCTAAAGATAAATTTGCGTATTAAGCTGTTTTTTTAACTTTTCCATTGACAATTCATATGAATCAGTTGCAGGTCTTTCCAAAAAAGTCATTCCTTCATCATCCATGGTAACCCAAGACATCCCAGCCCATGAATGCATGCCAATTTAATACTGTAGCATTTGTGGTCTCGAAATCACTTTTATGAAAATGTCAGCGAGTTGGTCCGCAGTCCGAGCGTGCCTGAATGTGATCTTTTTCACGAACGAAATGTCAATCCACTTCTATGTGCTTTGTTCACTAGTGAAAAACTGGATTGGTGGTAATTTTGACAGCAGTCTGGTTATCACACCAGATATGCATCGGCTTGTTGATTTTGACAGCAGTCTGGTTATCACACCAGATATGCATCGGCTTGTTGATTGGATAGCCAATCTCTTGGAGAAGCTGTTGAGCCCATAAAATCTCTGCAGTTGCGTGAATCATTGCTCTGTATTCAGATTCTATACTTGATCTAGATATAATTGTCTGCTTCTTGCTATGTCAGAAAATAAGATTACCAATAATGAAAACATGAAATCCTGAGGTAGATCATCTAGATGGAAAACATCCTGCATAGTCAACATTACAAAATGCTTTGATGTTTGCAAGCCCATGATCGAAGTAAAGTAAGCCTAAACCAAGTTCTTTTTTCAAATAATGAATGATACAAACAAATGTTTCCCAATGAAGCCAGGTCTATGACTCCATGAATTGGTTTCTCATAGTCCAGACAATGTCAGGTCGGGTCATTGTCAAATAATTGAGCTTACCTACAAACCGTCGGTACCTGTCAAGGGGTGAGAATGTTTCACTGTCAACATGAAGAAACTTCTCCCCTGGTTCACCAATGTGTCAACAAAGTCGGCACAAGTCATCTCTGTCACTTGAATTAGTATATCCAGAACATATTTCCTTTGAGAGAGATGTATACCTTTAACACAACGAGATACCTCAATACCTAAAAAATATCACAGGGGCCCAAATCCTTTGATAAAAGTGCAGATGATTTAACGATTTAAGCTTACTTATCCAGATAAAGACCTCGCTCCAAGCATCCACCAGGCCTGCAATTTGAATTAGTAGCTAATCTAACAAGAATTACAATAAGAGGAAGGAGTAGCAAGAGAGGAATGAAGGAAAGGAAGAAGAAACTCGAGAGTCCCACCCGGATGCTCTCACCAAATCCTACAGCCGAACATGTAGGTTCCGGACGCAGCGGAAGCGCGGAAAGGGCGGTGCCCAGATTTGTTTTTTGTCATAATCAATAATCAATCTGAGATCTATGTGACGATGAACGTCGTGACCCACATAATTGAATCAAAGAAATAGACAAAGGATAATAACGCCGGAACCAAGAGAGAGGAGATCAACACATATTGTTTATAATTAATTTAATTAGATAAAAAATTATCTCTAAGGAATTCTTTCTTCGTTGATGAATCCGGCGACAGATCTGTGGTGCACCGTTATTGCGTTGTAGAAACCAAGTGTAGATTTCCTCTAGTGCTGATCAAACATACAAGAATAATTATTAAACCACGTGCAAAAATAATATTTATTCAACTTGTTAAATAATAAATAATAATATATTATTTAACTGAGATTCTGGATACACTTAGTGTGTGACCCTTTAGGCCCCTTTCTCAGTAGCGTTAGTCGAAACAGCCTAAAGTCCAAAACTAGCGTCTAACAACATGTCAAAGCACCCATAGAGAAAGAAGTTAATGCCGCAACGATATGTCACCTCATACGGACATTTACCGTGTAATATAATCTTTTTATCACAATATCTCTAATCGAACAGGTTGCATGCCAGTGTCATCAACCTATGCACTCGATATCTCTTTCTTTGACTTTTCAGAAATAGAACTTGTCTATAGAACACCATGGTCATGAATTTATTTAGGCCATATCATTTCCATCAAAGAGTCTAAGATATTAACTTCTGTTAATGAACATAAGGGGTAAATCTTTTCTCGCATTATTCATTAATGCAATATTACTCGTGACACACTCAACGTATCCTACCTCACCGCAAACACCTGTCGTCACGGTTTTCGTCAATACATCAAAGTACGCAACTCATAATATTCATTAATAATAATCTTAAAATCTAAGAACCAATACACACGTCCGCAGACAGGAACAACCAATGACACAAAAATGTGGATTTCCTATTCACAGGTCTCATTCTCATAATATCCTACTGGATATTGCAAAGGGTGTACACCATGAGAAGGTGCCTCAAAGTCCAATGAGTCTCCACCCCTAAGAGCCTGTATCATTTGTGTCCCTCAAATGGTATCATTCGGCTATAAAACATTTATTTAAAAATAGTGTCGTAGCACTTTCGGGTTCTCATCATAGCGGGGAACTGCTATGACCTTTTAGTGCAACAGCTACTCTTAGTACATTATCACATACTATGTCACGCAGAAGAACAGTCATGATGTGATAAGTAGTTTATTAATATTCAAAACAATGAATAAATGTTTATCATAAAGTATATAGAAGTAGATTCTGAGGTACCAACTCCAACAGACTATCACTTGCACTAGAGTCAACTGCAAACAACATTCGGTCCACTAGCTCTCACATGATACTCATGTTTCTGCTAAGACGGGCCTTTAGTCAAGGGGTCCGCCACGTTCTCTTTCGTGGGAACTCTGCTCACTGCAACTTCACCACTTTGATAAAAATCTCTCAAGTGATAATTCCATTAATAACGATCAATCTGAGATCCGTCACGATAATAAAACGCCGGATCTTCGGAATAGAACGAAGAACGAAAAAAAGTGAGTCTCGAAACCATAGATAGGATCATCATATGTTGGTTATAATTAATTTAATTAAAAGACGAGAATTACCTTGATGGAATTCTCTCTCCGTTGATGTTTCCGGTCACGATCCGATGTGATCCATCGTTGCGTCGTAGAAGCCAAGTGTAGGCTTCTTTTAGCGGTGATTCACACATGCTCCACATATCTCTGGACGTCACTGAAGAGATCTCTGGGTGCTAGCACGGAAGAGCCTTCACTTGCGATGTCTGCCTTCAATCGCTTTGAGTCGCTTCCAAAGCGCTCTCCTTGATCCGGTGGAGGATGATCTCTCTCGTAGCTTGATAGCGTTCTTGAAAGAAAAGAATTCTCTCTTGGCTTAAGAACTTTCTCTAGATTCGTTGTGCACAACCCCAAAAAATGGTTAGGCTAATGAGAATTATATAATTGAGATTTTAGTTACTTAGAATAATAAAATAAATTAATTACCCGAAAGCATTTATTCACTTTATTTAATTCTTAGTAAGACCTCAATTCTAATAATAACAGTTGACTATTACTATTACTTGACATGCGCCAAGCGAATTACACCTAATATTATTTAATTAAATAAATAATATTATTTCTCAAAAATCCCTAGAAAAATTACACGGTGTGTATATTAATATACACGGCGTGTACTTTTGTTTTCCCGTTTTATTTATTTCCTCCACCACATTTATTAAACCTTGAATAATGGTTATTTATTTTTCAAATAAATATCACTGCATTACTTGCTAATAAATATATTATTTCGCCCACAATATATTTTCTCGAATAATTAGTGTTGAAATAAATGTGATCAGACATCTTTGAATAATTATTAAACCACAATCGGAAATAATCTTTATTCAACTTATTAAATTAATATTTAACTGAAATACTTGGACACACTTAGTGTGTGACCCTCTAGCCTTTTTCTCATTAGCATTAGGCGGAGCCTGCCTAAAGTCCAAAGTTAGCGTCTAGCAACACGCCAAGGCACCCATAGAGAAAGAAGTTAACGCTGCAATGACGTGTCACCTCCTACGAACGCTTACCGTGTAATGTAATCCCTTTGTCTCGATATCTCGAATCAAGCGGGTTGCATGCTAGTGTCATCAACCCATGTGCTCTATTAATTTTTCTTTGACTTTCCGGAATTGAACTCCCTCATTCCTTACTATGGCCATGAATTTATTTAGGCTATATTAATTTCATCAAAGGACCTGAGATATCTACTTCCGTTATGGAACAGAAGGGACAAATCATTTCTTGCATTATCTATTAATGCAGTATTACTCATTACGTACCCAACATATCCTACCTCGCTGCGAACAGTGTGTCGTCACAGTTTTCGTCAATACATTTAAGTGCGCGAGTTGTAATACCCATTAATAATAATCTTAAAGTCTAAGGATCAATACACACGTTCGCAGATAGGAACATCCAATAATACTATGAAATGTGGATTTCTTGCTGGCGGGTCTCGTTCTCATAATATCCTCCTAGATATTATCAAGGGCACACACCATGAGAAGATGCCTCAAAGTTTTATGAATCCTCGCCCCTAATGGCCTGTATTATTTGTGTCCCTCAAATAACATCATCCGGTCATAGAACATATACATTCAAGAACAGTGTTATGGCACTCCCGGGTTCTCATCATAGCAGGGATCCGCTATGACCCTTTAATGCAACAGTTATCCTTAAGACATTATCACACGCATTGTCACGCAAAAGAACAATCAAAATGTGACAAGGTATTTATTAATGAATAAAGTACAAAATAGTTGGTTCTAGGCCACCAACTCCAACAGACTCCCACTTAGACTAGAGTCAACCGCTAACAACCTTTAACCCACTAACTCTCACATGATATTCATGCTTCTGCTGAGATATACTTTTAGTCATGGGGTCCGCCACATTCTCTTCCGTGGATACTCTGTTCACTGCAACTTCACCCCTTTGATAGAAATCCCTCAAGAGGTGATACTTTCGGAGAATGTGCTTTGTCCGTTGATGTGACCTTGGTTCTTTTGCAAGAGACACCGCTGCAGTATTATCACAATACAATGTGATAGGATCTTTACTACTAGGCACCACATCAAGCTCCTGGATAAAGTTCTGAATCTAAACGGCTTCCTTGGCTGCATCAGAAGCCGCTATATATTCAGACTCCGTTGTAGAATCGGCGACAACTAGCTGCTTTGAACTCTTTCAGCTCAGCTCCTCAGAAAACATATCATGATTGTGACTTCAGATCGTTCTGATCTGTCTGAAAACCCGCATCAGCATACCCTCTAATGACAAGCTCCTCGTCTCCTCCATACACCAGGAACATATCTTTAGTTCTTCTCAGATACTTAAGGATAGTCTCAACAGCAGTCCAATGTTCTCCTAGATCTGCTTGATATCTGCCTACCATGCTCAGTGCATAGACAACATCAAGCCCGGTACATAACATGGCATACTTGATGGATCCTATAGCCGAAGCATATAAGATCTTACTCATCCTATATTTCTCCTATTGTGTCCGAGGACACATTCTCTTAGAAAGATGTAGGTCATGTGACATTGGAACCAATCTCCTCTTGGATTGTTCCATACTAAATCTCTTTTGTATCTGGTCAATGTATGTACCCTGACTTAGTCCAAGCAACCTCTTGGATCTATCACGAATGATCTTGATCCCTATAATGTAGGTTGTTTCACCTAAGTCCTTCATGGAGAAACACTTGTTCAATCAGTCCTTAACTGACTGTAAGACTGGTACATCGTTTCCAATAAGTAATTGTCGTCAATATATACTACTAGGATAACAACCGCATTCCCAATAAACCGTTTATAAACACATGGCTCACATTCGTTCTTAATAAAACCAAATTCCTTTATGGCTTCATCAAATCGAATGTTCCATGACCTGGATGCTTGCTTTAATCCATAAATGGATTTCTGCAACTTGCAAACCCGTTTGGCATCACCTGGTGTCACAAACCCTTCTGATTGTGTCATATAGACATCTTCCTGAAGGTTCCCGTTAAAGAATGTTGTTTTGACATTCATCTGTCAAATCTCATAGTCAAGGTAAGCTGCTATGACAAATATGATTCTTATGGATTTAAACATGGCAATAGGCGAGAAGGTTTCATCATAGTCAATTCTTTGACGTTGTCTGAATCCTTTAGCCACTAGCCTTGCTTCATAGGTGCTAACTTGACCTTTCATGTCCAACTTTCTCTTGAATACCCATTTGCATCCAACAGGCTTTACATCAATTGGCTCATCGACCAGAACTCAGACTTGGTTCTGATACATGGAATTCATCTCAGAATTCTCTAGCCATCTTGCAGCTTCTAAGCTTTTTACTGCTTCATTGTAGGAGAGAGGTTCATCATTGTCCAATAATAATGATTCACCATCCTCAGTGACTAGGAAACCAAATCTCTCTGGTTCCCTTACCTCTCTTGAGCTCCTACGCAATACTCGTGTTTCTGGAACCTCTTCCACGAGGTCCTGTGAAACTTGTTCTTGTACCAACTCCTGTGTATCTTGAGCATCAATTTCGTCAAAATCAATCTTGCTCCCACTATCCTTTTTGAGGATGTGCTCCCTCTCAAGAAAGACGGCTTGTCTGGCGACAGTCATTTTCTTGTCTGAAAGGTTATATAGGTAATATCTTTTCGTTTCCTTGGGATATCCTATAAAGATACACCTCGTGCCCCGGGGTACTAGTTTCTTGGCTGAGAAGGCCTTAACGCCTCGCATCCCCATACATGTGTGTGCGACAAAATGGGTTTCTTTCCATTCCATAACTCAGAGGGAATTCCATTTGCCGCCTTAATTGGTACTCGGTTTAATGTGTATATTGCAGTTTGTAATGCATATCCCCAAAAGGATAATGGAAGATTTGCATGACTCATCATCGACCTCACCATGTCCAACAAGGTGCGGTTCCTCTTTTCACTAACATCATTCCACTGTGATGTTTAAGGAGTGAGCTGAGATAGAATCTCAGACTCCCGTAAAAGATCGATGAACTCTTGGTTCAGATATTCTCCATCTCGATCCGATCAAAGTTTCTTTATCTTCTTACCAAGCTAATTCTCTAATTTCATTCTTGAATTCCTTAAATTTTTCTAAAGACTCTGACTTATACCTCATTAAGTATACATAGACATATCTATTCAAATCATCAGTAAAAGTAATGAAGTAAGAATATTCACCTCTAACTTCTACTGAAAATGGTCCACACACATTTGTGTGCACTAATCCTAGAAGCTCTGTGGCCCTTTCACCCTGTCCACCGAAAGGCGGCTTGGTCATTTTACCTTTTGAACAAGCATGACATCTATCAAGTGGTTTTAGCTCAGTAGAGTCTAAATAACCATCTTGGCAGAGCTTTGTCAAGCGCTTCTCGTTTACATGACCGGGACGGTGATGCCACAACTGGGTGATGTATGAGTCATGTGAGTTTGTTTCGTTATCGATTGCCAACACTTGGTTTTCGTAATTTAATACATACAAACCGTTATTTAAATGCGTCATACCATAACATACGTTGTTCTTATAAAAGAAACAACTCTTATTTCCAAACTTGAAAATAAATTCATCCATATCCAAACATGATAAAGAAATTATATTCTTGGTAACACTAGGCACATAATAACAGTTATGTAAAACCAAAAACATCCAAGTTGGCAATGAGAGATGGTAATCGCTAATGGCCAATGCAGCCAGCCTCGTGCCATTGGCAGCTCGAAAATCCACCTCTCCTCAGTTAATTTTTCTAAATCTACTTGGTTCTTGCATTTGAATATAGATGTGACTTTCACAAGTTGTGTCTACTACCCAATGTGTAGAAATGGAAAGATTACACTTGATAACGAATGCACCTTTAGCATCCCCACGCTTCTGGGTGCAGTTCCTCTTTCAGTGACTTGACTTGCCACATGCAAAACATACCGCCTCTCATTCCTTGTCCTGCCTCTGGATCTTCCCCTTCTTGGAGGGACGGTGCTCAGGGGCTTCAGATCGTTTATAAGTCTTTGGCCCTTTTGTCTTGTCCTTCCTTTTCTTATTCACAATAAGGACTGCGGGTTTGTCACACCCCATGTCCTTATCTACCTGGCGAATTAAGGTCAGAAGTTCAGATAGACTCTTCTCATTGTTGCTCATGTTGTAGTTGACAATAAAGCTAGAGAAGGTATTGGGCAGTAATGATAAGATGAGATATGTACGCAACTCATCCAGAAACTTAATCCTTAAGATGTCCAGGCGTTCAATGTAGCCATAAAGCTTGACTACATGAGGCCCAGCTGACGCAGACTCTCCAAGCTTAATTGTAAACAAAGTGTTGGAGATCTCATATCTCTCCTGTCTCGCCTTCTCTTGATAGAGATCCTTAAGGTGAGACATCATGTTATACGCGTCCATGTTTTCATGTTGCTTCAAAAGTCCATTAAACATGGCCGATAGCATGAAACATTGGACATCTGTGGCACCATCCATATGTTTCATATAGAGAGATAGTTCCTCATTACTGGCCTCTTTTCCAGGCGCAATTGGAATAGGCTCATCCAGCACGTACAATTTCCTCTCGTGGCGAAGGATGACGCGTAAACGCCTCTGTCATTCCTGGAAATTGGTGCCGGTGAGAAGGTTTTCTTTCTCGAGTATGGTTCGCAATGATATGTTTGAAGTCATTTTTCTTGTCGTTTCTACAAATTAAGATGAGCAAAGGTTTGATACTTTATCATGATAAAACTGAGACAAATAAATAATTTAATACTTATTAGTCTCTCACTAATTTATCGAAATCCAATAGCCCTTACCATTGACTTCGGAATATTCTGTTGCCTGAATATTCTAGTGGCAAGGATCCATATTGCCCTTCGCATTACCCCAACTAGGGTTGGTCAAACAACTTGAAGGGTTTTAGGTAGGCGTTCCAAATGCCAACTGCATTAACTCGCAGCTCCTTAATCCACTGAGTGGACTCCCCAATCCTGAAATCCTTTTATTTTGGATTTCCTCAACCTTTGCCTCTTGATCACACCAAGTCTTGGTGTGGCAGTCAACCCTTGATGTAAACAAGTCAAGTCAACCGAAAACCTTGAATTAGAATTCCTCGATAATTGAAAGCACCCCAACTAGGGTTGGTCAAACACTTTGAACTATGGTTCAATTCTAACCAAGATTATGAAAGGCTATACCGACTTAATATTTTCTTTGAGGGATTTTATCCTTATACGTAAATTGTCATTTTATTATCTTTGATTACATGCTTGTTAATATTAAGTGGGATATACTTAAGTGATTAACCATGTCTAAGATAATATTTACACATAAGTCAGTCTTATTTTAGTTTCATCTTGCATGTTTGTTTAATTCATTAATTGTGTGATCGTGACAACACACCCACAATAAATAAACCATGCAACTAACAGAAGTAAAATAAATGATATGATCATGAGCTTGTTCTATTGGTTAGTTTATCTAGCAGTTGATAAACTAACCCAAGACCTAGGGGAGAAACATCTTGAACCTTTTGAGTTTGTGTTTACAGCTTTCCACAAGTCCACCTTTGTATCTCCTTGGATTGGTTTCATCTTGGCTCCTAACTTGAGTCGCTTCCACTAGCTTGGAAGTTCTATCCATTACATATGTGTTTATCTCACTCGCGGGTGAGGGGTAAAACGAGGTTTTACATAAAAGAAACATTGGGCACGCAGGCCCTATATGTTAATGAGGAGAAGGCTCGCAGACCAACAAATTTAATTTAAATAAATAAATTAAAAGAAACCATTCACATATAAAGGTCTTGGTCTAGCTCATGATCATCCATACATGCAACAATATTTACGCATAAATAAAACTAGCATTCAATTCTTTAATCGTTTTTGTTTAAGATAAATCACGCTCGAATCAATTAATTATCTTTAATTAATCAATCATTTTATCTTAAACCCTTTTTCTGAATTTCCTTGAGATTCTCATCCATCGTAATTTTAAAAAAATAAATTCATTTAAAATTATCTTTGTACGTAACTTGTACCTTGGAGGCAACCCGGTGAATTCTCGTTCATAACTACCCAATGAGTAGAAATGAACATTACACAGATGTTAAATTAAACACTTATATCTAAAACACCTATCACATGTTGTGTCTCAGCTTAATGCCCGCACTATGGTACACGTCTCAAAGGTTTGTATAATATAATAATAAATTTTAATAAATCTGCATAATTTGGATGAGTGCACGGCGTGTAGTTCCGACTACACGGTGTGTACTTTTGTTCACCGTCCATCCGAAGTACACGACCCGGGACATGGCTTGTAGATGTATTTCGGAAATCTTCGGAGTACATGGCGTGTTCAGTGGGACACACGCCGTGTAGTATCCGCGTTACGCGGTTTCCAGTCGGGCAAGCCGTGTACGGGGTACACGATCCAACCCTAACCCGAAGGGACTACACGTCGTGTTCAGTGGGCCACACGATGTGTAATCTGAAAACCGTGTGCTACCTGTTCCTAGTCAACACACGGAGTCTTAAAGACTTAGATAGAATCCAATGACACGACCTGGTTTGGTGGACCGTCCCGGTGCATGGAACTTATACTACACGGCATGTACTGTCGAATACACACCGTGTATTCTGGTGTTGTACGGCCAGGAAGCTTTGGCACCTCCGGATGAGATCCTCTGTTTTAATTTAATCAAAATTAAAAGAAAAAATCATTTTTGTAAGGTGAACGAGAAACGAAAGAGGAATAGATCTCAAGATTCCGATTTATAGAACGATTAACATGAATTGAAACAACTAAATTATTAAATGTGTAAATCACCAACAAAAAACTAAATAATTATAAGCAACGATATGACCTCTTTGATACAACTTGTAGGTTCCGAGCGCAACGGAAGCGCAATGGTGGGTGTACCCAACTTTAATTTTTCCGTTAATAACGATCAATTTGAGATCTGTCACGATAATAAAACGTCGAATCTTCGAAATAGAACGAAGAACGAAAGAAAGGGAGTCCCGAAACCATAGATAGGATCATCATATGTTGGTTATAATTAATTTAATTAAAAGACGAGAATTACCTTGATGGAATTCTCTCTCCGTTGATGTTTCCGGTCACGATCCGATGTGATCCGTCGTTGCGTCGTAGAAGCCAAGTGTAGGCTTCCTCTAGCGGTGATCCACACGTGCTCCACGTATCTCTGGACGTAGCCGAAGAGATCTCCGGGTGCTAGCACGGAAGAGTCTTCGCTTGCGATGTCCGCCTTCAATCACCTTGAGAGTCGCTTCCAAAGCGCTCTCCTTGATCCGGTGGAGGATGATCTCTCTCGTAACTTGATAGCGTTCTTGAAAGAAAAGAATTCTCTCTTGGCTTAAAAACTTTCTCTAGATTCGTTGTGCACAACCCCAAAAAATGGCTAGGCTAATGAGAATTATATAATTGAGATTTTAGTTACTTAGAATAATAAAATAAATTAATTACCCAAAAACATTTATTCACTTTATTTAATTCTTAGTAAGACCTTATTTCTAATAATAACAGTTGACTATTACTATTACTTGACATGCGCTCAGCGAATTACACCTAATATTATTTAATTAAATAAATAATATTATTTCTCAAAAATCCCTAGAAAAATTACACGGTGTGTATATTAATATACACGGTGTGTACCTTTGTTTTTCCATTTTATTTATTTCTTCCACCACATTTATTAGACCTTGAATAATGGTTATTTATTTCTCAAATAAATATCACTGCATTCGCTAATAAATATATTATTTCACCCACAATATATTTTCTCGAATAATTAGTGTTGAAATAAATGTGATCAGACATTTTTGAATAATTATTAAACCACAATTGGAAATAATCTTTATTCAACTTGTTAAATTAATATTTAACTGAAATACTTGGACACACTTAGTGTGTGACCCTCTAGCCTTTTTCTCAGTGGCATTAGGCGGAACCTGCCTAAAGTCCAAAGTTAGCGTCTAGCAATACGCCAAGGCACCCATAGAGAAAGAAGTTAACGCCGCAATGACGTGTCACCTCCTACGATCACTTACCGTGTAATGTAATCTCTTTGTCTCGATATCTCGAATCAAGCGGGTTGCATGCTAGTGCCATCAACTCATGTGCTCTATTATTCTTTCTTTGACTTTCCGAAATTGAACTCGCTCATTCCTTATTATGGCCATGAATTTATTTAGGCTATATTAATTCCATCAAAGGACCTGAGATATCTACTTCCGTTATGGAACAGAAGGGACAAATCATTTCTTGCATTATCTATTATGCAGTATTACTCATGACGCACCCAACATATCCTACCTCGCTGCGAACAGTGTGTCGTCACAGTTTTCGTCAATACATCTAAGTGCGCGAGTTGTAATACCCATTAATAATAATCTTAAAGTCTAAGGATCAATACACGCGTCCGCAGATAGGAACATCCAATAACAATATGAAATGTGGATTTCTTGCCGGCGGGTCTCGTTCTCATAATATCCTCCTAGATATTATCAAGGGCACACACCATGAGAAGATGTCTCAAAGTTTTATGAATCCTCGCCCCTAATGGCCTATATTATTTGTGTCCCTCAAATAACATCATCCAATCATAGAACATATATATTCAAGAACAGTGTTATGGCGCTCCTGGGTTCTCATCATAGCAAGGATCCGCTATGACCCTTTAATGCAACAGTTATCCTTAGGACATTATCACATGCATTGCCACGCAAAAGAACAATCAAGATGTGATAAGGTATTTATTAATGAATAAAGTACAAAGTAGTTGATTCTAGGCCACCAACTCCAACATCCGCCATGTTCTCTTTCGTGGGAACTCTGCTCACTGCAACTTCACCCCTTTGATAAAAATCCCTCAAGAGGTGGTACTTTCGGAATATATGCTTTGTCTGTTGGTGTGACCTTGGCTCTTTTGCAAGAGTCATCGCTGCAGTATTATCACAATACAATGTGATGAGATCTTTACTGCTAGGTACCACATCAAGCTCCTGGAAGAAGTTTTGAATCCAAACGGCTTCTTTAGCTGCATCAGAAGTCGCTATATACTCGGACTCCGCTGTAGAATCAGCTACAACCGGCTGTTTTAAACTCTTCCAGTTCACAACTCCTCCGTTGAGACAGTAAACATATCCTGATTGTGACTTCAGGTCATTCTAATATGTCTAAAAACTAGCATCAGTATAACTCCTGATGGTCAGCTTCTCGTCTCCTCCATACACCAGAAACATGTTCTTAGTTCTTCTCAAATACTTAAGAATAGCCTTAACAACAGTTCAATGTTGTTCTCCTGAATCTGCTTGATATTTGTCTACCATGCTCAGTGCATAGGCAACATCAATTCTAGTACATAACATGACATACATGATTGATCATATCACTGAAACGTATGGGATTTTACTCATTTTTTCTTTCTCTTGTTGTGTCTGAGGACACATTTTCTTGGAAAGATGCAAGCCATGTGACGCTGGAACTAATCTCATCTTGGATTATTCCATACTAAATCTTTTAGTATCTGGTCAATATATGTACTTTGACTTGGTCCAAACAACTTCTTGGATCTATCACGAATGATCATGATCCATAGAATGTAGGTTGTTTCACCTAAGTCTTTCATGGAGAAACACTTATCCAACCAGTCCTTAACAGACTGTAAGACCGGTATGTCGTTTCCAATAAGTAATATGTCATCAACATATACTACTAGGATAACTACCGCATTCTCATTAAACCATTTGTAAACACATGACTCACATTAGTTCTTAATGAAACCAAATTATTTTGTGCAATCATCAAATCGAATGTTCTATGACCTAGATGTTTGCTTCAATCCATAAATAGATCTCTGCAACTTGCAAATCATTTTGGCATCACCTGGAGTCACAAGCCCTTCTGACTGTGTGATATAAACATCTTCTTGAAGGTTCCCGTTAAGGGATGCAGTTTTGACATCCACCTGTCAAATCTCATAGTCATGCTAAGCTGCTATAGCAAGTATGATTCTAATAGATTTAAACATGGAAACTAGCGAAAAAGTTTCATCATAGTCAATTCTTTGACATTGTTTAAACCCTTTAGCCACTAGACTTGCTTTATAGGTACTTTACCTTCTATATCCAGTTTCTTTTTTAATATTCATTTGCATCCAACAGGCTTTACATCAATTGGTGCATCGACCAAAACCCAAACTTGGTTCTGATACATGGAATCCATCTCAGAATTCATACTTCTAGCCATCTTGCACCTTCTGAGCTCTCTAGTGCCTCCTTGTAAGAGAGAGAGGTTCATCATTGACAACTAACAATGAGTCACCATCCTCGGTGACCAAAAAATCATCTCTCTAGTTCTCTAACCTCTCTTACACTCCTACGCAGTATTTGTATTTTAGGAATTACTTCTTCCACGAGGACCTGTGAAATATGTTCATGTACCAACTCCTGTGTATCTTGAGCATCAACTTCGTCGAAGTCAATTTTGCTCCCACTATCCTTTTTGAGGATGTGTTCCCTCTCAGGAAAGACGATTTGTCTGACAACAGTCACTTTCTTGTATGAGGGGTTGTATAAGTAGTATCCCTTTGTTTCCTTGGGATACCCTATAAGGATACACATCGTGCTAGTTTGTTGCCTGAGAAGGTCTTAACAAACGCCTCGCAACCCCATACACGTGTATGCGATAAAATGGGTTTCTTTCCACTTCATAGCTCGAAGGGAATTTCATTTGCTGCTTTAGTTGGTACTCGGTTTAATGTGTATACCGCAGTTTGTAATACATATCCCCAAAAGGATAACGAAAGATCTACATGACTCATCATCGACCTTACTATGTCAAACAAGGTTCGGTTCCTCCTTTCACTAACACCATTCCACTAAGGTGTGTAAGGTGGAGTGAGTTGAGATAGAATCTCAAACTCCCGTAGAAAGTTGATGAACTCTTGGTTAAGATATTCATCACATCGATCCTATTGAAGCTTTTTTATCTTCACACCCAGTTGATTCTCTACTTCATTCTTGAATTCCTTGAATTTCTCAAAGCACTTGGACTTATAGCTCATCAAATAAATATAGTCATATCTACTCAAGTTATCAATAAAAGTTATAAAGTAAGAATATCTGTCACTAGCTTCTACTAGAAATGGTCATTTTCCCTTGTAA
This sequence comes from Viscum album, assembly GCA_963277665.1. Lineage (NCBI taxonomy): Eukaryota > Viridiplantae > Streptophyta > Magnoliopsida > Santalales > Viscaceae > Viscum > Viscum album. The sequence continues at coordinate 212,181,828 of OY728164.1, forward strand.
ACAAACATGACATGTATCAAGTGGTTTTAGCTCAGAAGAGTCTAAATAACCATCATGACAGAACTTTGTCAAACGCTTCTCGTTTACATGACAATGATGGTGATGTCATAACTGGGTGTTATATGAGTCGTGTGAATATGATTCGTTATCGATTGAACACTTGGTTTTCATAATTTAATACATAAAGACCGTTATTTAAATGTGTCGTACTATAACATATGTTGTCCTTATAAAAGAAACAACTTTTATTTCCAAATTTGAAAATAAACTCATCTTTATCTAGGCATTATACAAAAATTATGTTCTTAGTAACTGTAGGTACATTATAACGATCTCTTAAAACCAAAATCATTCTCGTTGGCAATGAAAGGTGGTAGTCACCAATGGCAAGGGCAGCCAACCTCGCTCCATTGGCAGCTCTCAGATCCACCTCTCTGAAAAAATTTCGAAATCTACTTGGTTCCTACATTTGGATATAGATGTGAGCACCACAAGTTGTATCTAATACCCAATGTGTAGAAATGGAAAGATTGCACTCGATAACGAACGCACCTTCCCCTTGCCTCTGGGTGCAGTACCTCTTCCAGTGGCTTGACTTGCCACATGCAAAACATAATGCCTCATTTTCCTTGCCCTGCCTCTGGATCTTCTTCTTCTTGGTATGACGGTGCTCGGGAGCTTTAGACTGTTTATAGATCTTGGGCCCTTTTGCCTTTTTCTTCCTTTTCTTATTCACCATAAGGACTGCGGGTTTGTCATGCCCCATGTCCTTATCCACTTAGCAAATTAAAGTAAGAAGTTCCGGAAAACTCTTCTCATTATTGCTCATATTGTAATTAACAATAAAGTTTGAGAAGGTCTTGGGCAGTGATGAAAGTATGAGATATGTATGCAACTCATCTGAGAATTTAATCCCTAAGATGTTCAGGCGTTCAATGTAGCCGATAAGCTTGACTACATGAGGTCCAGCTGGCACAGACTCTTCAAGTTTAGTTGTGAACAAAGCATTGAAGATCTCATATGATATATACCCAAACCCCAACATTGAATACTCTAAAAGTGGGGCGTACAACTTGAGAAGTGAGTTGATGGGCCCCAACAATGAAGACTATAAGTGGGGCGTACAACCTAGAAAAGGCTAAACAGTTGGGAGTGGTTGGTTGGACAGCTGGGAGGGGTTTGTTAGGAGCCTCACACGGGGCATTAAGTGGGGGAGAGTGTGGCTATTAATATGCTTGGGATCTAGGTGGAATATTCCAGAGAGGGGGGCCCACAGTTGTTTGGGAGGATGTTGTAAGGAGGGGCTGGAGAGACTACGGAGGAAAATTCAGTTTGTGAAGTGCGTCCATTGGGCTTGGGTGGGAGGATCCTTTGATCCCTCGAGTCTCTCTCTCTCTCTCTCTCTCTAGTTCATCTTCTTCCTAGCATTTGTATTTCTGTTTACGTTTTCTGCAAATACAAAGGTTGTCCGCCTTTGAAACTGTTGGATTTTAGGCTTTATCAATTGGTCTGATCTGCCGGATATTCCCTCACAAGGAAGAAGAGCAGAACTAGATGGCTACAATGATGACCCTAAGACAGGCAACAAAAGCCATTGCTGTTATGTAAAAAATGAGAGAGGGAGGAAAAGAAAAGTGCACTGTGTATAATGAAGCAGCAGCAGAATTACAATAGCAGGAAGACAGCAGAAAAAACAGCAATGGAGGGTGGGGAAGAGAGAAAGAGAGAGATGTAGGAGAACCCGTGGAAGACCACTCCTCCGAGCCCACCCCTGGCTGGACGTCCCAACGCACCGGGCCTCACACATCAGCCAACTGTGCTGATTTCCCAGAAAAATGAGTTCCCCCATCCCAGCCCCCTGCTGCCTATTTTTATACCCCACCAGCTCAAAGCTACAGCTGGCACTTCATTACAAAAATACAGTATTGCCCCTAACCAACTAACAAACTCTAACAAACTAACAAACAAGCCAATAACAAACTCCACCTGGACAGCCCCCTTATTCCTAACAATAACAAACTCTTAACACCTGGACAACCCTTTATTCCTAACAATTGCGCACGACCAACAGTGGTGGGAACAGGAGCTGCAAGAACAAGCGAAGTTCCATGCAATGTTCTGGGCATTCATAGAAGGCGCACGATCGAGAGGGGACGATGTCTGGGAGGTGCGAGAGCAGCAGGCGACCTGGAAGACGAATACAATTGGCACTGCAGCGTCTACACATGCGCCAATTATGTCTACTGGAGGTATGGAACTACCTGCGTTTGATGGAAACAATCCACAGGGTTGGATCATGCGTATAGAACTACACTTCCAAATCCAGGGGATTTCGAAAGTATACAAAGTTTCATATGTTTAGGTATGTATGGAAGGCGTTGCCAAACACTGGTTCAATATCATGCAGGAATTCCATACGACTTTATCTTGGTCGGTATTCAAGGAGGAACTCATGGACCGATTTGGTGAATCGGCGGAACAGACTCCATATGTGGAGATGACAGATATAGAAACAAAACACTAGGAGACGATGCTAAGAAGGCACCCGGGCGGCCTGTGAATTGGGCGTCGAGCGTGTTTAGTGTGGATGTGCTTGTGGAGACAGATATTACCGTCAATGAGCACAACAGGCAATTTTCTGGACTTAAAGCAGGGGAGCTGAAACAGTTGACGGTGATAGCAGCGCACCACTCACACCAGCTTCTTCCCGTGCATATGGCGCCAGCTGAAGACGAAGATGTTTGTTGGAAGAACAAACTGAAACGAGTGGAATGCGAGTGGCCAAATTCAGATCAAAAACTCAACTTCCGCGAGGTGAAGACGCAGAGGGATGGTGACAAAAACAAACCGACAAAGCACAACAAGACCAGGCAGAATTTTGGGAAAATCTCATACCACCAGCACGTCACTTCAAGGGAATGTAGCACGAGGAGGTTCAACTTTCTGAGCAGACCATGCTGCTCGAGACGCGATCCACATCAGGCGCGCCAAATTAAAAGAAGGGTCTTAAGCACCGAGCATGCACCATTGATTTATACATGCAACTTCAACCACCTATTGTAGACCAACAATATGTCTGGGAATTTCATCTGCCACACCGGTGGCCACCTGACCCGGGCATAACAAAAACAGTGTAGCCTTTTGAAAGGAAAGGGACGTCGATTAAAGATTTTGGTGGAATCCCGATTGAAGAATTCTGGATGGGCAGTTTAGCTTTCAACGCACGTGTTACTTGGGAAAGAGAATTCAAGGCTGCCCCTCTCCATTTGACTTTCCTCAGTCTTGAGGACAAGACTGAATTTCAAGGTGGGGAGAGTGATAGATACCCCGACCCCAACATTGAATACTCTAAAAGTGGAGCATATAGCTTGGGAAGTGAGTTGATGCCCCCCCCCCCTCTCTCTCTCTCTCTCTCTCTCGCTCTCTCTGTTCATCTTCTTCCTTGCATATTACTGTTTACGTTTTCTGCAAATACAAAGAAGGTTGTCCGCCTTTGAAACTGTTGGATTTAAGGCTTTATCAATTGGTCCGATCAGTCGGATATTCCCTCACGTAGAAGAAGAGCAGAACCAGATGGCTACAATAATGACCCTAAGACAGGCAACAAAAGCCTTTTCGCACGACCAGCAGTGGTGGGAATAGGAGCCGCAAGAACAAGCGAAGTTCCGTGCAATGTTCCCAGCATTCATAGAAGGCGCACAATCGAGAGGGGACGACGTCTGGGAGGTGCGGGAACAACAGGAGACCTGGAAGACGAATATGGTTGGCACTGCAACGTCTACACATGCGCCAATTATGTCTGCTGGAGGTATGGAACTACCTGCGTTTGATGGAAACAATCCACAGGGCCGGATCATGAGTATAGAACTACACCTCCAAATCCAGGGGATTCCGAAAGTATACAAGGTTTCCTATGTTCACGTATGCATGGAAGGGGCCGCGAAACACTGGTTCAATATCATGCAAGAATTCCATACGACTTTATCTTGGTCGGTATTTAAGGAGGAACTCATGGACCGATTTGGTGAATCGGCGGAACAGACTCCATATGTGGAGATGACAGAAATAAAAACAAAACACCAGGAGGCATCTACAACATCAATACTGAATAAGGGGTCGATGCGCGTTTGGTTGAAGAGGATGCTAAGAAGGCGCCCGGGCGGACTGTGAATTGGGCGTCGAGCGTGTTTAGTCTGGATGTGCTTGTGGCGACGGATATTACCGTCAATGAGCACAACAAGCAATTTTCTGGACTTGAAGCAGGAGAGCCGAAACAGTTGACGATGATAGCAGCGCACCACTCACACCAGCTTCTTCCCATGCATAGGGCGCCAGTTGAAGATGAAAATGTTTGTTGGAAGAACAAACTGAAACGAGTGGGATGCGAGTGGCCTGATTCAGATCAGAAAATCAACTTCCGTGAGGTGAAGACGCAGAGGGATGGTGACAAAAACAAACCAACAAAGCACAACAAGACCAGGCAGAATTTTGGGAAAACTCCTACCACCAGCACGTCACTTCACGGGAATGCAGCACGAGGAGGTTCAACTTTCTGAGCAGACCACGTTGGTTGAGACGCAATCCACATCAGGCACGCCAAATTAAAAGCAAGGGTCTTAAGCACCGAGCATGCACCACTGATTTATACATGCAACTTCAACCACTTATTGTAGACCGACAATATGTCTGTGAATTCCATCTTCCACACTGGTGGCCACCTGACCCGAGCATAACAAAAGCAATGCAGCCTTTTGAAAGGAAAGGAACGTCGATTAAAGATTTTAGTGGAATCCCGATTGAAGAATTCTGGATGGGCAGTTTAGCTTTCAATGCACGTGTTACTTAGGAAAGAGAATTCAAGGTTGCCCCTCTCCATTGGACTTTCCTCAGTCTTGAGGACAATACTGAATTTCAAGGTGGGGAGAGTGATAGATACCCCGACCCCAACATTGAATACTCTAAAAGTGGGGCGTACAGCTTGAGAAGTGAGTTGATGGGCCCCAGCATAGAAGATTATAACTGGGGCGTACAACCTAGAAAAGGTTGGACAGTTGGGAGTGGTTGGCTGGACAGCTGGGAGGGGTTTGTTAGGAGCCTAACCCGGGGCATTAAGTAGGGGAGAATGTGGCTATTAATATGTTTGGGATCTAGGTGGAATATTCCAGAGAGGGGGGGGGGCACAGTTGTTTGGGAGGATGTTGTAAGGAGGAGCTGGAGAGAGTAAGGATGAAAATTCAGTTTGTGAAGTGCAGCCATTGGGCTTGGGTGGGAGGATCCTTTGATCCCTCGAGTCTCTCTCTCTCTCTCTCTCTCTCTAGTTCATCTTCTTCCTAGCATCTGTATCTCTATTTATGTTTTCTGCAAATACAAAGAAGGTTGTCCGCCTTTGAAACTGTTGGATTTTAGGCTTTATCATCATACCCCTCTTGTCTCGACTTCTCTTAATAGAGATCCTAAAAGTGAGACATCATGCTATAAGCATCCAGATCCTCATGTTGCTGTAAAATCTCATTGGACGTGGATGATAGCATGAAGCATTGAACATTTGTAGCATCATTCAGATGGATTAGGCTACACCAATCGAACAATATGTCCAAACCATATTAATATGCAACTCTTTACAGAACTCACAGTTTGTGTTGCTCGCCCAAAAATAGATGTCAAACATATTTACACATATTCAAATGCATCTCATGCATAAGGTATATGAACTCTTCATGTAAAGATTTAAAATTATATGATGCTTGGATGATGTCGAGAAAACTTGAGCTGAAGGAATTATTGAAGTATTGTTGGTGACTATATTACTCAAACTAATATTTGCCAAAGGTAATCTAAGGGTGCTTAGCAAAAAATTGGCGAGGTCTCTAAGCCAGTGTTACGGAATCGTCGGGAGTCACAACGACAGAAATGAGAAAAACGAAAGAAAGAAACAAGAACACAGCGATTTACGTGGTTCAGGAATAATCCCTACGTCCACAACAGAGGCAGAATTTCACTATTCGGGAGAACAAAATTACAGAGGATTTTTTCAGTAGTAACCCTAGCCCGAAAATGGGCTATAAAACATGGAGAAGATGATCATTGTTCATAAAGTAAGTCCGCGTCGCTACAGTGAACGGCGACCAACTTTGTCAAAAGCGCTACAGTGGCTGCCGGCTGAAAGTCAAAAGTGCTACAGTCCAGTTGACCCCGAAGTCCGCACTGCTACAGTGTTTGTCGGTGTCGGTCGGTCAACTCCGCTACAGTGGTCAGAGATGCTACAGTACCGAAAAATTAGGTCGGGGGCCTTCGGCCCCCGGAGCAGGGGCACGTTGCCCCCTGCAACCCCCAATGAACTCACCGCGGAGTTCGACCCGCGACAGTTGCTGGCCACAAGCATTCGGCCCAACCGGATCGGGCTACACCAATCCAACAATCTCCCACTTGGAGTCTGATCCGCTGCACTGCTATGCTTCGATGCAACTGATGAAGAAAACTTACTTAATCTGAGTTCTTTCTCTTCTTCACTCACCAGTGGTGTGCTTCCCATTCACAGATTCATGAAATACAAATTGTTTTCCTCTTGTGCTCCCATCAGGTCCTCCATCATTCTGCCTCTCATCCTCCGTTCATCAGTGGAGACCAACAGAGGCACAACAGTGCCTCAACTTCTGTATCACCATAGGCTTTGTCAACATGTCTGTCGGATTGTTGGTTCCACAGATCTTTTGCAAAGTCAGCAACCCATCCTGTATCAAACCTCTGATGAAATGGCACTTCAACTGAATGTGCTTCGTACGAGCATGAAACATTGGGTTCTTTGCAAGATGTATAGCACTCTGACTGTCACAGTGCAATACATTCTCCTCTCGCTTTCTTCCCAATTCATCCAAGAAGTTCTTCAGCCAAACCATCTTTTTCCCAGCTTTTGTTACAGCAATGTATTATGCCTCTGTGGTGGATAAAGCCACCACATTCTGCAATTGTGATATCCAACTTACCGCAGTTCCTCCAAAGGTAAAAACATAACCTGTGGTACTCCTCCTGCTATCGACATCGCCTCCAAGGTCAGCATCCACATACCCCTGCAATGAATTTCTTTTCCCAAAGCACAGAGATACCTCCTTGCTGCCCTTCAAATACCTCAGTATCCACTTCACAGCTTCCCAATGTTGTTTTCCAGGGTTAGCCATATACCTGCTCACAACTCCCACTGCATTAACGATGTCAGGTCGAGTACAGACCATGGCATACATCAGACTTCCAACAGCTGATGCGTATGGAACTCTTGTCATGTACTCAACCTCTTTTGCCGTCTTCGATGATTGCTCCTTTGATAGTTTGAAATGGCTCGCCAATGGAATAGAGACTGCCTTTGCTTCCATCATACTGAATCTTCTCAAGACCTTCTCAATGTAATCAGTTTGTGACAACATTAATGTTCCAGCTGTGCGGTCTCTCTTGATCTTCATCCCCAGAATCTTGCCAGCTTCTCCAAGATCTTTCATTTCAAACTCCTCAGCCAACTGTCCTTTCAGCTCATTAATCCTCTGCATACATGATCCTGCAATAAGCATGTCACCCACATACAGAAGCAATATAATGTATTCATCACCAAAGGACTTGATGTAGCAACACTGATCCATGCCACATCGTTTATATTCATTTTTAGACATAAATGAATCAAACTTCTTGTTCCACTGCCTCGGTGCCTGCTTCAGTCCATATAAGCTCTTCTAGAGTTTGCACACCAGGTCTTCCTTTCTAGACTCTACATATCCCTCTGGCTACTGCATGTAGATATCTTCCTCCAAATCTCCATGAAGGAAAGCAGTCTTGACATCAAGCTGCTCAAGGTGCAAATCCTCTGACGCCACAATGCTGAGAACCACCCGGATGGTGGTAAGCTTCACTACTGGTGAGAATATTTTCGTGAAATTCACTCCCTCCTTCTGTTAGAAGCCTTTCACCACAAGTCTTGCCTTGAACCTCCTCTTGTCATCATGTTCTTCCTTCACCCGGTAGACTCACTTGTTCTACAATGCTTTCTTTCCTGCTGGCAGGGATGTCAACTCACAAGTGTTGTTGTCATGCAATGAGGAAATCTCCTCCTTCATTGTCAGCTCCCACTTGCCTGACTCCTTCAGCTGCATTGCCTCTTCAAAGCATTCTGGTTCTCCACCGTCAGTCAATAATAGATAATGCAAGGATGGTGAATACCACGTTCTGATCTCTCATGCTCAGACACACCTTCAAGCTCCACTTGCTCTTTGCACTCTGATTCAATGTTCTCATTTTCATCTTCAGCTACGTGACGACCTTTGTACATGACACCTTTATTGAATACCACGTTCTGGCTCCTGATGACCATCTTCTTGTGATCATCCCAAAAGCGGTAACCAAACTCATCAGCACCATAGCCAATAAAGAAACATGGCTTGGACTTAGCATCAAGCTTGTCCCTTGAGTTAGCATCAATGTGTAAATAAGCCAAACTGCCAAAGACTCTTAAATGTGAGAGTTTTGTCTCCTTACCAGACCAGAGCTCCTCGGGTGGACGTTCTCCCATTGGCACAGATGGACTCCTATTGATCAGATACACTGCCATGTTCACTATATCAGCCCAGAAGGTTTTGGGCAACCCTGAGTGTAACCTCATACTTCTGGCACGTTCATTCAACGTCTTATTCATCCTCTCTGCCACGCCATTCTGTTGTGGTGTTCCTGGGATAGTCTTCTCCCACCGAATTCCATTATCAGAACAGAATTCTATGAATTCTTGACTACCATACTCTCCACCGTTGTCAGACCTCAAGCATTTCAGCTTAGCTCCTGACTCATTCTCCACCATGACCTTCCACTTCTGAAAAATTTTAAACACATCAGATTTACTTTTCAGAAAGTAAACTCATACCTTCTTTGTTGAGTCATCGATGAATGTCACATAGTATTGTGACCCTCCAAGGGAAGTACCGGTGCAGGTCCCCAAACATCCGTGTGCACCAGGTCCAGCTTCCCAGTCTTTGGTGTTCTGCCTCCTTTTGCAAAAGACACCTTCTTCTGCTTTCCAAAGATACAATCTTCACATAGGCCAACTTCCACTGACTTCAGCTCCGGTAGCAACCTTTTTGTTGTCAGCACCTTCATCCCCTTTTCACTCATGTGGCTTATCCTGTTATGCCACAGTTTTGAATCTCCTACAGCTTTGAGTGATGCAGCCATGTCTATGCAAGTTTCTGTCATGTTGTATAAGGTATCATTTTTTGCTCCCCGAGCTATGACCATAGCTCCTCGGGTGATCTTCCATGCACCACCATTGAATGTGGTATTCAACCCTGCATCATCAAGTTGTCCAACAGAAATAAGGTTTCTTCTCAAGCCAGGGATATACCTCATGTTTTTCAGAACCAGCAGACTCCCACTGTTGGTCTTGATCCGTGCATCTCCTTTCCCCACAATCTGCAAGGGCTCATCATCAGCAAGATGTACCTTGCCGAAATTTCCAGAAACGTAATTTTCTAGAAATCCCTTCTCCGATGTAGAATGGAAAGACGCCCCAGAGTCTAAAATCCAAGACTTCATTGAGCTGTCCACGCTCAACAGCAGCACGTCATCAGTTCCTTCAGCTGCCGTGTTTACTCCACTGATTTCAGGTCCCTTCCGGTTATCTCTGCACTCCTTCTTGACATGTCCTATCTTACCGCATGCCAGCAGGTAGGACCAGGCCCCTTTGTCTCGCCTCTGCTCTTTGCTCTTGAGTTCGATCGTCCTCTGCGATTGTCCCGCTGTGGGTATCTTCCTCTTCCTTCAACGTTCAAAGCAGAACCAGAGAATCTGCCTGATTCTCTTCTTCGAACATCCTCACTAAGGATTAGATCTCGTATATCTTTCAGAGTCATCTTCGTATTCCCCGAAGTGCTGCTCACAGCTATTACAGTTGCTTTCCAACTCTTTGGTAACGAAGATAGTAAAACCAGCGCACATACCTCATCACCAAGATCAATGTCCACCGATGACAACTGACTTATGATGGTATTGAATTCGTTGATATGATCTGCAACAGTTCTCCCTTCAAGCATTTTCAGGTTGAACAATCGTCGTATCAAATGCACCTTGTTTCCCGTAGAAGGCTTCCCGTACATGTTTGCGAGGGCTTTCATCAGGTCCACCGTCATCTTCACCTCTCTGATGTTGAACGCCACGTTTTTGGCCAACGTCAGGCGCACAACACCCAAAACTTGTCGATCCAGTAGCTCCCACTCCGACTTCTCCATGTTCGTTGGCTTCACACCCAGAAGTGGCAAGTGCATCTTTTTCTGATAAAGATGATCCTCGATCTCCATCCTCCAGAAACTGAAATCAGTTCCATCGAAGCGATCGATCTTCACTTTGCCTTCATCCAGAGCCATCGTTGGAGAATTCCGAACTCACCCTTTGATACTAGTTGTTACGAAATCGTCAGGAGTCACAACGACAGAAACGAGAAAAACGAAAGAAGGAAAGAAACAAGAACACAGCGATTTACGTGGTTCGGGAATAATCCCTACGTCCACGGGAGAGGCAGGATTTCACTATTCGGGAGCACAAAATTACAGAGGATTTTTTCAGTAGTAACCCTAGCCCTATAAAACATGAAGACGATCATTGTTCGTAAAGTAAGTCCGCGTCGCTACAGTGAACGGCGACCAACTTTGTCAAAAGCGCTACAGTGGCTGCCGGCTGGAAGTCAAAAGTGCTATAGTCCAGTTGACCCCGAAGTCCGCACTGCTACAGTGTCTGTCGGTGTCGGTCGGTCAGCTCCGCTACAGTGGTCAGAGATGCTACAGTGCCGAAAAATTGGGCCGGGGACCTTTGGCCCCCAGACCCCCGAAGCAGGGGCACGTTGCCCCCTGCAACCCCCAATGAACTCACCGCGGAGCTCAACCCGTGACAGTTGCGGGCCACAAAGCATTCGGCCCAACCAAATCGGGCTACACCAATCCAACAGCCAGCACCTCACCCAAGCAAACCGGATTCGTGCCATAAACAGTGCGGTCAAACATGAATTTACAGATATGATCTCTGTAGATTTTCAAGAGAATTTCAAAGAGGTTATTTGATAGGGATCCAAGAGAGAGAATTTCTATTTCATAGCAGAGGAAAAACAAGGATTACACTTACAACGCTAGACTGTTCGAGACAAAAGAGAGGAGAATTTCTTGGGAGCCGCGCATCCAAAGGCCACTCGCACGCAGGCCAGACTAACAGAAATACGACGCTCCTCCCTTCCGACCAAGACTTCCCATTAATACCCCTAACTAACTCACTAAAACAGGAAATTACAATTATACCCCTTTACTAGTCCTATTCCTCCTTTGATAAGTATGTAATATCGGAGGCCTCTTATCATTTCCACCCCCAAAATTTTCCACCTTGTCCTCAAGGTGGAAATTAGGAAACTGAGATTCAATCTGCTCTGCCTCCTCCCAAGTTGCCTCTTCCTTGGAATGTTCGTGCCATTGAATCAAACACATAGGTTTCCGCCCTTGCATCCTTTCAGCAAGAACAGCAACAGGATACTCTCGTTCAGCCAAAAATTCTTTGGGCAACTCCCCTTCAGTACTCTGCTGTCCAGTCACAGTTTTCAACTGAGAAACATGAAAAACTTGATGCACCTTGCTGTTAAGTGGTAGTTTCAGCCTATATGCCACAGGCCCAAAACACTTTTCAATAACAAAAGGCCCATAATACTGTTCTGCCAACTTAGGATTAGTCTTGGACACCACTCCAGGTCTATTTGGTCGTAATTTGACCCATACTAAGTCCCCGACTTTGTAATTCACCTTCCTGCGATGTAGATTTGCAAATCTGGTCATAATTTGCTGTGCTTTGTGTAAATTTACTCGCAACTGCTTTAATGTCTCATCCTGATCAATTAGGACTGCTACAATAGCTTCTACAGCTGCTTCCCCTTTCACATAACGTAGATTATTTGGTGGTGTCCTTCCATATATCACTTCAAAACGCGTTCTTCCTATAGAAGTGTGATATGCTGTATTGTAATGAAATTCTGCCCACGGTAGCCAGAATGCCCACTGCTTTGGATGATCTGACGAAAGGCACCGAAGATAAGCTTCTAAACATCGATTCACCACCTCAGTTTGTCCGTCACTTTGAGGGTGATAAGATGAGCTAATCTTAAGAACGGTTCCTTGCAACTAAAATAATTCTTGCCAAAAATGACTCGTGAAAAGCGGATCCCGATCACTCACTATAGCTGATGGAATTCCATGCAAACGGACATCTTCTTTCACAAATACCTCTACTATTGTCTTAGCTGTAGGGATGCTTTAGTAGAATAAAATGAGCATACTTACTAAGTCTGTCAACCACCACTAAAACTACTTCATAACTTTGGGATTTGGGCAATCTGGAAACAAAATCCATTGAAACTTCTTCCCAAACCTGTTTTGGTAGAGGCAATGGTTGGATTGATCCAGCAGGGTTCATAGCTTCATATTTATGTCGTTGAGAAGCCTCACAAATCCGAACGTATTGTCTAACATCTCTTGTCATTTCAGACCAAAATATTCCATTATGAAGTCGTTTGTAAGTTTTCAGGTATCCAAAATGTCCACCTTCAGCTGAAGAGTGATAATGTTTCAGCAGTTTAGGTTATCATAGCAGAATTTCTGGATAAAACTACTCGATTCCTGAAATACAGCATATTTCCTCGCAGAATGTATCCAGTTCGAACTGACTTTCCACTTTTAATTGCTTTAATAATTTCTTGCAACTGTTCATCCTGATGAACCTCTTTCAGCACACTTTGGAAATCTATCCAAACAGGTTAACTGCCATCTGTGAAAAAACTGCCTCCTCACATACCCTGGACAGTGCATCGGCTGCGTTATTTTGCTTTCCAGGTTTATATCGAACTTCGAAGTCATAACCCAAAAATTTAGCATACCAACACTGCTGATTCATAGAGATTACCCGCTGACTTAAAAGATTTTTAAGGCTATGATGATCAGTGTAAACCACAAATCGGTGCCCCAACAAATATTGTTTCCAGTACTGAACAGATAGCACCAATGCCATTAACTCCTTTTCATATACTGATTTTGATAGACTCGAGTCAGTCAAAGCTTTACTAAAATAGGCTATAGGTGCCCTTCTTGCATCAAAACTGCTCCTACTCCTTTACCCGAAGCATCATTTTCCACTACAAATTCCTTTGTAAAATCCGGCATTCTCAAAAGCGGAGCAGCTGTCATACATTGTTTTAGCTTTTCAAATGCCTCAGTAGACTCCGTAGTCCAAAAGAATCCTTCCTTCTTAGTCAATTAAGTTAAGGGCCGAGCTATCTTCCCATAATCTTTAATAAATTTTTTGTAATACCCGGTCAAACCTAGGAATCCCTGGATTTCCCTGACGTTTTTAGGCTGCTGGCAATTTCTAACAGCTTCTATTTTCTTGGGGTCCATTGAGACTCCTTTATCTGAAATAATATGCCCAAGATACTCCACAGACTTCCTTCCAAAAGAACATTTCTTTTGGTTGGCAAACAGAGCATTCTCTTTCATAGTTCGTAATACCAATCCCAAGGCTTCCAAATGCCTCTCCCAGCTGCCGCTGAAAACCAGTATATCATCGAAAAATACCAAGACAACCTTTCGTAATAATTTTCAAAATACTGAATTCATAGTTGCCTAAAAGGTTGCGGGTGCATTCATAAGTCCACTGGCATTACGAGATATTCGTAATGCCCTTCATGAGTTTTAAAAGTTGTTTTCTCAGCATCTTCCTCTTTCATTCGCACTTGATGCCCGATTTCAAGTCTATTTTTGTAAAGCATGCAGCCCTGAACAACTCATCCATCAGTTCTTCAATAATTGGAATAGGGAATCGTTCAGGAATTGTTTTCAAATTCAGTGCTCGGTAGTCTACACACATTCTCCATCCTCCCATCATTTTTTAACCAATATAATGGGGCTCGAATATGGACTAGTACTAGCTCGGATAAACCCATGTTCCAGAAGTTCTTGGACTTGCCTCTCTATTTCATTCTTCAGAAAATGAGAATGCTTATAAGGGCTCTGCTCCACATTTTAACCTTATCGAATGGTCTGTTTCCCTTTTCGGTGGCAAAGCTATAGGAGTCGCGAATACCGACTCAAACTGAAGCAGAATTTTTTGCAATTATTCTGTTTGCAAGGCATTCAACTCTATTCTGCTTCCTTCCACATCCTCATCTGCAGTCCATTGCAAGTCATCAACCCTGATTCTTCTGTACTTCAAATATTCTTGTAGAGCTCCTGGTGAATTCTGCTTATTACATATTCCTTGCAACGTCACTGCCCTCCCTTGCCATGAAAAACTCATTGTCATTTGCTTCCAATGTGAAGTTATATACCCAAGAGTCTCAAGCCAGGATATTCCAAGCACCAAATCAGGTCCGTAGTGTCAAAAAGATAAGCATCCACTACAAACTCCACATTTCCTAAACACACCTTAAGAGTTCTGCACATTCCATGATACATTACTCGATGTACATCCCCCAATCGAATACTAAAAGGTTTGGTTTCTTCTACCAGGGTAATTAGTTGTTTCGACAAATGCTTGGAAAGGAAGTTGTGACTTCCTCCACTGTAGTACCATGCATTACCATCTCCCACTGCTCATCAGTTGGTTCAAGAATCTCCCTTTCATTCCTTTCTGCCGGACCAGTTTCCTTCACTTCATCATAAGGTTCCACAAATTCCCATACCATGAGCTTGTAACCTTTTTCCGTACACTTATGTCCGGGCTGAAAACATTGGCCGCAGGTAAAACACAATCTCTTGGCCCTCCTTTCCTCATACTCTTCTCTTGATAAATTTTCAACTCCTCTCCACCGCGTCATAACTTCTCCTGGTCTATCTTTTTCTCTTCCAGAAGTTGCAGGAACAATTTTTACAGTGCTGTTAGTACTCCCTTGCCGTCCCAAAACTCCAGCCGTTATTCCTTTTCCTCAAATTTCAATGGGTTTGATAATTCCCTTAACAATTAATTCCCGCTCTACTCGTCTTGTAAGTGTAAGCAATCGGATTTTTGTTTTTGGTTCATGTGTTAGGACTGTACTTCCAATTTCTAATCGCAATCCGCTAATAAACAAGCTAACATACCATTTTTCCGTTAAATCCGGTATGCGTAGCACCACACGTTCGAACTCATTGATGTAGTCGTCTACCAATCCTGTTTGCTGCAAGCCTTTCAAATAAATCAGCGGATCCTCCTCAGGAGCACTGCCATATCTTCCAAGGAGTTCTTCTTTAAATTGTGTCCACGTCAATTCTTTTTTCAGTCTTCAAAGAAATTATCCAGTACTGTGCGAGTCCATCCATGCACAATTGTGCCAAAGGCACCTTCATTTCCTCTCGTACTCCATAAATTGAGAAGTACATTTTTGCTCTCACTATCCACGATACCGGATCCTCTCTAGTAAAAACCAGCATCTCTACAGGTTTGGTAGACTCTCGATGCATCTCTATGTCTGGAAACGGTTTCTTCCTTCCATACTCAGTCTCAGGCAAAACACGACACTGTTCTTCCATTATAGCGTCTGTTCTAACAGTGCTTCATCCATCTGCAACAACACTCTTCCCTTTGTCCTCTGTCCGCCGAGACTGCTCCTCAATAATCGGTACTATTCTAGACAGAGAAGTAGTCAGCTCGCGGACCTGGACTTCTAACCTTTGAAGCGAGCTCTCATATAGCGTCTGTCCTGCTTCTTGTCGTGGCATTCCAGCTTACAGCTCAGACATCGCCGACTCTACTCCAGCAACCCTAGTTTCCATTCACGTGGACATGAGACAGCTAGTTCGTCTCTCTTACTCTAATTCCCTTCCCGTCCGATCAACAAATCCGTGCTCCTCTCTCAATGAAAGCACCAATTTGATAGGGATCCGAGAGAGAAAGAGAGAATTTCTATTTCATAGCAGAGGAAAAACAAGGATTACACTTACAGCGCTAGACTGTTCGAGACAGAAGAGAGGAGAATTTCCTGGGAGCCGCGCATCCACAGGCCACTAGCACGCAGGTGAGACTCTAACAGAAATACGACGCCCCTCCCTTCTTACCGAGACTTCCCTTAAATACCCCTAACTAACTCACTAAAATAGGAAATTACAATTATACCCCTTTACTAGTCATATTCCTCCTTTGATAAGTACGTAATATCGGAGGCCTCCTATCAATATAACACAGGACTTCGGGCGCACACAAAGGAGATATTTAGAGAGATAGAGCTTGATTCTTGATGATATTTGCCTATAAATAGAGAGCACCAATTTAAGTGGGGGAGAAGGATCGGAACTTGGACTTAAAGAGGTGTTACAGAACCTGTCGCTTTGGCCAGGAGATGTTGTTTTTCTTGCTGTAGGGATTTTCTTTTATTCACCTTTCTACAACAAGACATAACCCTCCATGTCAATGGAAAGTCCGACTCAAAGTCCCTCTATCTAGGGATACTTTACTTTTAATTACAAACCAAAGTCAAGGTAAATGAAAACTAAATCTTATGTAATCGTACATAGCATGTAATACAAGGTTTGACAATTTTTAAGCAGATTAATAATTTAAAGTAAAGCATACACTTATGCACAATATAAACAATTTATATTCATGAATAATAAAGGGAATAACTTTTAAATAAATGAACAATTCAAGTATTTAAACATGAGATAAACTTTTATGAATAATTCATAAATAAAAATCTATTAATAAACATTTTATCATTTTAGCTATTCATTATGGACATTTCATAATCTTGAATATAAACACTTTAATTCATTTCATAACATCCTTCGTATTATTCATTATATGGCATATTACTTTAAATATATGATATTTTATGAATTATAAACATTTCATAATACAATTTTTATTATGTAAACATTTTATATAATCTAAATATCATATACTTAACATTATTTAAACCTTAATCATATCAATCATCCAAACCTTTTTGATGTTGTCAAAATAATATCCTAAATAAGGCCATTTAATTTGAAAAATTCAAATTAAATATTATGAACAATTCATAGTCTTTAAATATAAACTTTTTATATTTTGAGCTTATTTTTATTTTTATTTTTTGTAATTTATAAAAACTATAAATTACCTCGTATGATTACTAAATAAACATGCTATTTCTAATAAAGAAGGCATGTCATATAATTTGACAAAATGCATGTATAATATTAACATTTCATATTAAGGGATATAACATTTATTAATAAATAAACTCTTTCTAATTAATTAATTTATAAACGCTTTATAGACTAAAAAAATATTCCCAAAATTCATATTTAAAAACAATTTATAAATAATAATATTTCATTCATAATCGAATTAAAGAAAAATAAATTTTTCATCTTCAATCATATTTCACAATTCAGGCATGTCGTAGATTACAATTCGCGCATGTTGTAGATTACAATTCATAATCGTATTCAACAATCCAGGGGAATCGTAAGCGGCTATTGATAAACCAGCATCGCATGTTATAAGTCGTATTTTACAAATGATAGCCCAGTTGATCTCTACAATATCGCATGTCATATTTTAAAATATACATAGATATCATATTTGTGATACGATACTCTGTTCTATGAAACACGGCGCTGCAATCGTAAATTATGATATCTTGATATCGTATGATACACTTGTACAAATCTATGGATTTGCACTGAATCGCTGCTTCTGATATCCCAATATTATAAGCCGCGATTCTAACTACCATAACATAACAAAAAATTGTATTTTACGATTGGGTTACGATATGTAATATGACAGCAATGATCTTTATTTCTTACATGATTTCATAAGTCTAAACTCATTGTGTGCTCTAATACCACTATTGAGATTCCTAGAGTTCTATTAGCACTTGTTAGAGGCAGTCAAAACTATTAAGAATCTCAAACCAAGATCTCCACACAAGAATAAGTGAAATCATGAGAAACCGGAAATGAGGAAATGCAGTACCCATGCACCTTACACCGAAGACACCACTACATCTGTAGAATCCCGTGTTTTTTAACCGGACTAAAATGCGAAAGTTTTTGAACTTTTTCGTTTACTAAACCGGTCATTTTTAGAACCGAGCTTAGAAACTTAATTCCGAGAGTTGGATCATTCTTAAGTGTTTTTGAACTTGGGTGAAGGCCCGAGAAGTCTCCCGAGTGGCTCGAGAAGTTTCGGAAGTGTCTGACCCAAAAAACTTCAAGTTTTAAAAGACAGCAGAGGGCGCACGGTTTGCGCAGTCTGCCAAACCGTGCGGCCCACTGCAGGTAACCGTGCGGCCATGTTTAAAAAGAGGCAGTGGCTTTGCGCATAGGCTGCGCAAGGTTTCCTAAACCGTGCGCCTAGCCCGTGCGGGGTGTGTCTTGGAGGCAGTAGGCACCGCACGGTTTGGCAAACCGTGCGGGTTAAATCGTGTGCGATACCCTATTTTAGAATTTTAATTAAATTAAATTAAAATAAAAAGAAATTGAAACCCAAACTAACTCTCCATCACCCCTCTCATTTCGACGCACCAGCCCGTAGGGCTCTCCCCCTTCATCGCTCGCACGAGCCCCCTCCTTCGGCCTCCTCTCGGATCGACTTTAATCCGCCGTTTCTTCTGATTTTTTCTCCGATTCCCCAGGGTAAGGTTCTCTCTCCCTCTCTTCCCTTTTCCCAGCTTCGAATCGGCCTAACCGTCGCCCCATGGGGTTCGTCCGAACCCTACCGTTTTAGGGTTAATCTTGATTTCAGTTTTCCCTTGTACTAGGGTCAAGCGAAAGGTCTCTTGGGACCCTAGGGTTCGTGTTTTAGCAACCACCGCCAAAGGCGAGGCGGTTCGGGTGGTTTTGGTCCGCCGGCTTTTCTTCGGGTGCGTTGAGGTTCGCCATGTGGTTTCATCTCGTTTTGGTTTATCACCGCCAACCGAGTGAGTTTTCATGCCTTCGAAAGGCTCGCAGGCATATAAGGAGGTATGTATATTGTTGGACCCCATTTAAGTTTAAATGGGTATTTCTGAGTCCCACATCGGACTTACCCTCCTTGTAATTAGATTTACTCATCTATAAAAAAATATCCCCACCTCACATTGAGGGAAGGGGAATTCACCATCTACATGGTATCAGAGGGATCTTAATCCCGACCCTCCCTCCCAACGGATTCCCGGTTCTGTCTGGCCCCGCCTCTCTTCCCCCCCTCTGGCCTTGCCCTTCCCGGCGGCCACCTCTCCTGCACGACGTCCCTCCCGGCGGCCCTCCCTCCAGGCGCGGCTCCCCCTCCCGGCGGCCCTCCCTCCAGGCGCGGCTCCCCCTCCCGGCGACCCTCCCTCCAGGCGCGGCTCCCCTTCCCGGCGGCCCTCTCGCCCAGCCGCTCCTCTCCCGGCGGCCCTCTCGCCCAGCGGCTCCCCTCCCGGCGCCCTCCCCCAACGGCGTTCTCCCGGCCCCCGCTCCCGGCACGGCTCCCGGCCTCGGCTTCCAGCGCCCTCCCACGGCGCGCCCTCGCCCAGCGCCGCCCTCCTCCCAGCGGCGCCCTCAACCGGCGCCTGCACCCTAGCCCGAGCGGCACCCGCGCCCCAGCGGCGCCCTTGCCCCAGCAGCGCCCTCGCCCAGCGCCCGCGCCCTAGCCCCAGCGGCGCCCTCGCCCAGTGCCAGCCCCTCGCCCCGGCGTTTCCTCCTGAGCGCGACCCCCCGTCGCAGCTCCCTCCGGCGATATCTCCAGGCCGCCTCCCTTCCAACGTGCGGCTCCCGGCAACCAGATCCAGCGCCCGCCCTCCATAGACGCTTCCTCAGTTCTGCCGTCCCTGATCACCGCCTCCTCCCGGTTTGTCGATGACCGGCTGGACGCCACAAATTTCTCCGTCTGGCGAAAGACGGTCTTGATGTCCCTACGCGGCATGGGACTTCATTCTCATCTTGAGAATCCCCCACCCGCCATCACTGACCCCAAATTCGACTCTTGGCAACTGGCAGACATCAAAATTTTCGCATTACTGGTCAACTCCATGGACCGATCGGTGAAAGATGTCACCCGGACTGCCAACACTGTCAAAGAGCTATGGGATTCCTTGATTATCATGTACTCCGAGACCAATAACTTGGCTCAGGTCTCCGACGTTCTACAACGTCTATCCCACATCCGACAGCAGGATCGGACCTTTCCAAACTATTTCATGGAAAAGAAGGGTCTCCGGGACGAACTGCAAGAACTTTGGCATGTTCCTCAGAATCCGGCAGAAGCACAGACTCAACGGGACAAGCTCTGCCTTTTCAATCTCCTGAATGGCCTCGCCCCGGACTACGTCACGACGGCCACTGAGATGCTAGCCAGCCGTTCTACGCTGGATATCCCGCAGGTCTATCATCGCCTGCAGAAGGCTCATCGGGCCCTTGCACCACCCGTCCCCATCCCTGACCACACTGCTCTCTTGGGACGTGGCGGTGGCCGCCCTACCGGCCCTCGTGGACGCGGCCGTGGAGACAGCCAACCTCGCCCCCTCTGCCAGCACTGTGGCCTTCATGGTCGTCCCGCTTCGCACCCCCGACAGGGCCAGACTGCGATCCGCGATGCATCATCACCTGCTGGTGCTCTTCCACCGTCTTTGGATCTCTCCCTGGCTGAGATCCAGCTGATTCACGATCATCGGACCACCTCCATGTCGGGCTCTTCATCAGCACCTCTTGCCCATTCCGGTGGTCCCACTGCTTTTGTCAGTCATCGTTCCCCTGCATGGATGCTTGACTCAGGTGCGTCCGACCACCTCACTGGGGATGCAGGTATACTTTCCAACTACCGTCCCTATACTGGATCCTCAGCCATCACAGTTGCTGATGGGTCCACTCTCCCCATAGCCGGCTTTGGTACATGTTCCCTCACCTCCTCCCTTCACCTATCATCGGTGGCTCATGTACCCCGCAGTCCATTTAACCTGCTTTCCATCAGCAAGCTGACCAAGGATCTCAATTGTAATGCTATCTTTACCACGTCTTCTGTTTTATTTCAGGAGCGGACGACGAACCAGGAACTTGGTAGAGGCCAGCTTCGGGATGGGGTGTACATGTTCGATAGCCCGACTTCCATCGTCTGCACGTCTGTCCCGGCTCGTGCCGTCGACCTCCATTCTCGGTTGGGTCACCCCTCCACCTCCGCTCTTCATCAGCTCTATCCCGATATTAGTCCCCGTTTATCTTTTCCTTGGGAGTCATGTCGTTTTGCGAAACACCATCGCACATCATATTTTTCTCGAGTTGACACGCGGGCCGCCAAACCCTTTGATATGGTTCATTCCGATGTATGGGGTCCCTGTGCCACCTCGAGTCAATCTGGGTATAAATATTACATTTCTTTCATTGATGATTATTCCCGTATGACATGGCTTTACCTTCTTCGAGATCGGACAGAGGTTCTCCCCACCTTTCAGACCTTTTACCATGAGATCCAGACACAGTTTTCTATCCCTGTGAAATGTCTCCGATCTGACAATGGACGGGAATACTTATCCACTTACTTTCAGCAGTTTCTGCGGGCCCACGGCATCATCCATCAGACCTCCTGTCCTGATACCTCTCAGCAAAATGGGGTGGCCGAGCGGAAACACTGGCATATTCTGGAAACCGCTTGTGTCCTCCTCTTCCACCGCCAGGTACCTCTTCTCTTCTGGGGGGATGACATCCTCACTGCTACTTACCTTCTCAATCGTCTTCCCTCCTCCATCCTTCAGGGGGAGACTCCTTTTCATACCCTGTTCCCCTCTATTCCTCCTCACTCCCTTCCACTCCGCGTCTTCAGATATCTCTGCTATGTCCGGGACACTCGCCCCAATCTCTCTAAACTTTCTCCCAAATCCCTTCGATGTATTTTTCTTGGATATTCCCGCACTCAGCGCGAGTACCGATGCTTCTCTCCAGACCTACGCCGGTATATCACCTCTGCCGACGTATCGTTTGTCGAGAGCTCTCCTTTCACTCCACCCTCTCCTCATCCAGACACTACCATCGATGACTGTCTTCCACTCATGATTCACCCGCCTCTGGTGTCTACTCCTACCGGTCATCTCTTTGGACAGACCTACTCTCGTCGTCCATCCGCTGTACCCCCCATCCAGGCCGAGGACAACATTGTTCCCGCTTCGTCCGATGCTCCTATCACAGCTCCTGAGGACTTGCCGATTGCGCTCCGGAAAGGTACTCGCTCGTGTCAGACTACTCCTCTCTTTGTATCTTCATACAGGGGACTGTCAACTCTGGAGACCGTGTCGATTCCTCGAACAGTGGGTGAAGCCAAATCTCACCCCGGGTGGCTAGCAGCAATGCGGGATGAATTGCAAGCTCTGGAGGACAACCATGTTGGATTGGTGTTGCCCGATCCGGTTGGGCCGAATGCTTGTGGCCCGCAACTGTCGCGGAGCTGACCGACCGACACCGACAGGCACTGTAGCAATGCTGACACTGTAGCAATGCTGACCACTGTAGCGGAGCTGACCGACCGACACCGACAGGCACTGTAGCGCTTCTGACTTCCAGCCGGCAGACACTGTAGCACTTTTGACAAAGTGAGCCGCCGATCACTGTTGCAACGCGGACTACTTTTCGGAATAGTGGACTATCTTCTTCATATGTAGCCCATTTTCGGGCTAGGGTTTTTATTGAAAATCCTCTGTAATTTGTTGCTCCCAATTAGTGAAATTCTGCCTCTCCCGTGGACGTAGGGATTATTCCCGAACCACGTAAATCGTTGTGTCTTTTGCTTTCTTTCTTTCGTTTTTTCCTCGTTTCTGTCGTTGTGTCTCACGACGATTCCGCAACAAACCATACATGGGATCTTGTTCCACTCCCGGCAGGCAAACAGGCGGTCGGCTGTAAATGGATTTATACGATTCGTCTCAATCCCGATGGCTCTCTTTGCCGCCTCAAAGCCCGGCTTGTGGCAAAGGGATTTGCTCAAACATATGACATCGACTACTTTGAGACCTTCTCTCCAGTCGCAAAGATTGCCTCTGTTCGCCTATTCATATCTCTGGCTGCTCATCATCACTGGCCGCTTCATCAACTGGATGTCAAGAATACTTTTCTCCATGGCTTTCTTGACGAAGAAGTCTACCTGCAGCAGCCCCCTGGCTTTTCTGCCTCTGGTGTCGACTCTCATGTTTGTCGTCTTCGTCGATCCCTCTACGGCCTCAAGTAGTCTCCTCGAGCATGGTTTGGCCGCTTCAGCACTGTCGTCACGGCCTTTGGCCTCTCTCGCAGTATGAAAGATCACACAGTCTTCTTCCGTACGACGACGCACGGTTGTATCTTGTTTGTGGTATATGTTGATGATATCATCATCACAGGGAGCGACTCCAGAGGCATCGTCAGCCTCAAGGCGCATCTTCACCAGCACTTTCACACCAAAGATCTTGGTCCCCTCACCTACTTCCTTGGCATCGAGGTCTCCCGGACTGCGGACACTATCTCTCTCTGTCAGTGCAAGTATGCTCTTGATATCTTGCAGGATGCCGGGTTGAGCACAGCCACTGCAGTGGACACTCCACCTGAGCCTGGGGAACGCTCTCTTCATACCGACTCGGAACCATTTCCTCATCCCGAGAGCTATTGACGTCTGGTAGGTAAACTTAACTACCTCACCATGACGCGCCCCGACATTGTCTGCGTCGTTGGCAAAGTCAGCCAGTTCATGGAGCATCCAACCAGATCTCAGTGGGATGCTGTCCTCCGCATTGCCAAATACATCAAGAAAAACCCTGCACGTGGCCTTCAGTACTCACATCATGCTCACATGGATGTTGAGGCCTTCTGTGATGCGGACTATGCAGGTTGCCTCGCTACCTGCAAGTCTACTTCGGGATTCGCCGTGTTCTGCACCGGTAATCTCATCTCTTGGCACAGCAAGAAGCAGACTGTCGTCTCCAGATCGAGTGCCGAGGCCGAGTAACGAGTCATGGCCACAGTCACTACTGAGATCCTCTGGTTTCGTCATCTCCTCCATGAGCTCGGTTTCCCAGCACAGACTCCTGCTCATATCTGGTGTGACAATCAGGCAGCCACGAAGATTGTCTCGAATCCCGTCTTCCATGAACGGACGAAGCGTATCGAGGTGGACTGTCACTTTCTCCGCCACCATCTGGAGCAGAACCATATCAGTTTTGGTCATATCCCGACGGCAGATCAGCTTGCCGATCTCTTCACCAAAGACCTCCCAGGAGCTCGCCTTGAGTCTCTCACTACCAGGCTGGGTATTCACAGCCTCCCTGGCCCAGCTTGAGGGGGAGTATGAGATGGTCTTTGTGTCTTGTCATCTTTTTCTTTGTGGGACTCTATCCAATCTGGGCATGTCCAGCTTGAGGGGGAGTGTTGGACCCCATTTAAGTTTAAATGGGTATTTCTGAGTTCCACATCGGACTTACCCTCCTTGTAATTAGATTTACTCATCTATAAAAGAATATCCCCACCTCACATTGAGGGAAGGGGAATTCACCATCTACATATATATATAAATGTATAGGTGTATATCCTCTATGTGCGTATTCCCTCATGGCGCAGGGAATACGGGTAATAGGTTAAGGGTATACACAAATATATATAGTTGTATATGTACGCAAGTGGTTTGTCTACTTGAGTTAGAAAGCTACAAGAGCCGATGTGGACGGCTTGGTTCCACCCTGAGGTAGGGTCCCTTTCTAAGTCCTCTAATTCTATAAATGCATTAATTAATTACTTACTGCACTTTAATTAGAATTTAAATTCATGCAGTGAAGTATCTATATTGAATGCTCTTAAATGCGGTTTAGCATGTTTCGTATTTACTCCTCGAATTGGTTCTGCTCTGTTTTGATGCAACCAAGCTGTATCGATCAATCTTCGATATAAGGTACGTTTTATAGTCGTTCCTTTGGGGATCATCTTCTCCTGTTTCTCCCTTCCATTTTATAGCATGTAATCTCCATGCTTCTAATGGTTTTTTTTTCTTGGGGTTTGATTGGTGTTGTCGTACCGTGGCATCATCGGGTGGATGCAGTTGTCACGAGAGAAGGATCGTGACCCGTTGTGTGGATAAAGAACGTGAGGACTGTTTGAAGTAGGGGATTCGTTGCTTCTCTTTTCTTTTACGTGCAACTGTATTGTTAGCATGTTTAATCCCACTGGATGACAATGGAATTGACATAATAAATATTTTAACCGAATAAATAAATTGATATCGATCGTATGTTATTGCCTCCTGTTTTGCTAGATAGTGTGATATCTATGCTTGCTTTGCTTTGATGTTCGTTCTTGATGGAAATCGGTAAAGAACGTAAATTGGGATTAATTGATAATTGTTTGGCTAAAAGATAAAGAGGCGTGTAAACGAATCTGGTTCTTGTTGTAATTTGATGTTAATCAAATTGGCACAGTAAGCATATTTAATTATTTGTGATAGCTTACTGATTAGGTTTCCCGAATTTGGAACCTACGAATAATAAATCTGTTAATTCAAGATGGATTAAGGATCTGATTGTTTGATAATTCCTTAAAAGATTCTGAGTTACCCTCTTGATGGTTAAAGGGGTCAATAGCCCAATTGATGTGATGTTTGTTTTTCATGCTGCTTGTGTTGTGACGTGATCCTGGATGGGTGTTGTGATATGTGGGGGCATGGAGGTCTTTTGGTTGTGGCAGCAGATAACGCCTAGAGTGGCGAGATGCATCGGTTTATGCATGTGGGTGTCGGGGAGGACACAAGGGATGATGGAATGGGATGATGGAATGGGATGGATGTGATTGTTGGATGCTTGTTGTTTCTTATTTGCTGTTTATCTGCTTTACTTTTCCCCACTGCTCAAGGCAGCTGGTCTTGCTTACCCTTCTTCTGAAAGAGGCGAAGACGCGCGGGGTATGGCACGTGCTTTCCGTGTTTAGCTTCTCAAGGGGGATGGGCCTATGCTCTTGCTATAGGCGGCAAAGACTCGACGGGTAGTACATCTACTCACCGTGTTGAGCCCCTTGTGTTTAGTAGCTCAGAATGTTTTTCTAGAATGTCTGGGAATGTGGGAAAGTAATTTCGTAATGAATATTTGAATAAATGGTGTTAACCCATGGGGATGGAGTTGCTGGAACTTAATGATGAGGTTGAAATTTTGAAGTCAGTGGATTTTGGGTGTGATGCTAATGAAGTTTAATGTGGAATTGTTCATGGTTAATTAATGTTAATGAATTAATTAACGTAAAGTGGAACTGGAACTGATAAAAAGGGAATTAAATAATCTAATAAAGTTCTTTAAATGGTTGTGTGCTTATAGGATACCTAGTCTTAGAAGTAGCAGCCCGGAGTGTGAGAGACGTTAGCTGCAGTTGTGTCTAAGACTAGGTCATGCCCATAGTGTGGTTGTGAGATATAGTATATTCTGTACTTTTTGTGTTTCTATACGCTACTCCACCCTGTCAGTAAGGGCAACTGACACCCCAGAGATTCTGAGCCCTAAGGGGGTGTTTTCCCCAACATTCCGATGGGAGGGTGAATGGCTGACTACCCCATTTGGCCTCGCTCTCTTCTCTTGGTAGATACTTGTGCTGGTAGGCACAGCGGTTAGTTTTCCCCATATATGTGTGTAGAGGGCTATAATGGCTTGTGGTTATTCACACACATATATTCTGAATATAGTATCCTATGGACTACTATAGGTGTAACGTGTATAGGTTGTGATGGCTTGAGGATCCTTACTCAGTGTGTGGGTTGTAATGGCTTGAGGTATAATACCCGACGTATGATACACGTTATGCGAGCTGTGGTGGCTCCCGGAACCTACCTGGTTACTTTTGGTTGTGAGGATAGTGTGGTGTTTCGCCTAGGTGTCTGCGGGCAAGCCTTTTTAGAGAGAGATGCTCAGGACGTGCGACGTTGGGGCAAAGCGGCAAACCAGTGGGGAAGTAGTAGTGGGGTACCCTTGATATTCTTTATTATATGTTATATTCTTGTATGCGTTACTTGGTGAGAGTAGCCATGGTGAGGTTGGGAACTTAGTGTAGGTGATGAGTTAGTTTCACTTGTTGTTCACTGTGCTTTAGCATGCTTCCTTTACTTTTGCACGAGACGCTTCGGGGAGGATCCTACGGAGTATACTGTTATACTCACCCTATGTATATATAAACTGTTTTTCAGGTCACTTGGAGCAGGTTGGAGATCAAGCTGGTTACTACTAGCTTGGGGTTGCAGGAGCTGTTCGAGCTTGTGGTTGCTGCTGTTTTTACTTTCTTTTGGTTACTTGCAGTTTTTCCCTTCTTTTGGGTACTTGCAGTTTTTCCCTTCCAGTTGTAGCACTTTTGCATGACATTTCATATATGCACTTGGGTTTCTTTTATATTCCTGTTATGAGTTGGAGTTGATTGGTGTTTATCTTATCTCTCTCTTCCGCATGTGTTCTCTTAGAGGGTAATGTCTCCCATTTGTGTGTTTACTATACCCTCGGTGCTAGTCGTCAACCCGGGGCCTACTGGAGGCGGGACTCGGGGGTCATTGTCTCCCTTCTCACATTGTTGGCCCAGGAGGGGTACACTTTGTGGGGAGGGGGTCGTGATAGAGTGGTATCAAAAGGTCTGGTTGAGGGATAGGATGGAGTTTGGAGTTAGGCACAGGTGAGGTTGCATGGGTTGGTAGGGCAACGGTGTCATTCATGTTTAGCAAGTGAGGTAAACACTGGAGACCGGCTGAGACATAGGCGTTTAGGGCCCCTATGATCTGATGTACGGACCTTTAAGTTTACAATGGCTACTAAACAAGGTGATACTGGTTGCAGGGTAGAGACCTAGGAAAGGATCATACATCATTCTTCTTTGTGGGGTAGAACTTGGGATAGGTTAACCTAAAATGAATAAAAGAAAACAATTAATTAATTAATCTTGAGACTTCCGTATTCCAGGTTTAGGAGCTCTAACGGTTTGTTATTTTATAGGTATGGCTCCAGGTCGACGTCCTCGTCAGGTTTGCGCAGAAAATGTCCAGCAGACTATTCCAGCAGATCGTCGAAGGGTAGAGGTTGACGACGACGACACTTGGAGGAAGACACTCTGAGAGTTTCAGCGCCAAAGTCTGCAGAAGTACGAGGGCTCCGTTTCAGATGCAGTCACAGAAGACTGGTTAGAGGAGGTCGAGATCGGCTTCAGTTCGATTCGTGCTTGGAAGGAGCACTGGGTGTCCTTGGTTGTGACGATGCTACGTGGAGCAGCGAGGCAGTGGTGGTTCTTGTTCCTCGGGGATCGTGAGGAGTCAGCGATCTCATGGGAGGAGTTCCGAGACAGGTTTAGAGTTGAGTTTCATTCATCGACTGCGAAGGCGTCCAGTCGCCAGGAGCTTCTTACCCTTCGACAGGGGAGCTCCAGTGTTCGATAGTAATGCGAAACGGGGAGGCCGGGGCGGGGCGGGCCAAGCCCGCACAGATTTAAGCCCGCGCGGGTTTGTCCGCAAAAGCCCGCATATAATGCGAACAAAAAATTTCAAGCCCGCCCCGCCCCGCATAAACCCGCGGGTTGCCCGCGGGCTTACCCACCTTTACAAAAAAAAATACTATTTATAATCATTTAAATATTGTATTTTTTATCATTCTTAAAGGTATTTGTGGGGAGAAGTGTGAATTAACAATAACTAGAGTTTTAAAGAATGTGATGGAACATTTTTTTGTAGGTTAATGGTGGCATGCGGTAATGCCGATGTGGTGGCGAACTGTTGCGATAGAAAGTTAGTGAGTGATCGGTGATGGACAATGAATGGTAATGTTGGTTGTGTGGTGATGTAAACAACTAAACCTGTGAATGAATGAAGTCTCTCCAGGTAACGATCAGATTCAGAGGAAGCTATTAGTGTTTTCACAAGGTTCTATCCAATTCTCTTAATAACAAAATTAAATTAAATAAAAACAAAATTAAATCAACCTAAAAAATATTATGATTCTAATAACTCTTATAGAATTGAAACCATGCGCAGAGGCGATGAGTTCCATTTTTCGAGAGATGGGTTGACACACCATGTGAATATGGTTAATAATTACTATATAAATAATATAATATCATATTAAAACAATAAATATATGCCTATTTAAAATTCACATGTGAATAAATGGTGAATTGATATGATCATTACGGTGAGAAATCATATGTCACCGTTTAACCATTATTTTTTTATTAAAAAAACTAAAATGTTAAAGAAACATATATTGTAAAAATAATATATATTTTTTAAAATCAGGCCCGCGGGCAAGCCCGCACCCGCGCGGGCTCAACCCGCATTAGCCCGCACCCGCGCGGGCTCAACCCGCATTGGCACGCACTCTAAACGGTCAAAATTTTTAGACCCGCCCCGCCCCACATCCGCCCCATACCCGCAAAGCCCGCGGGCTGCAAGCCCGCTTTGCATCGCTAGTATTCGAGAGTTTGGAATCCGTTTCAGGAACCTTTTACGATATACTTCGGACCTGTTACCAGATGAGGAGGCCAGGGCGAGGCATTTTGAGGAGTCTTTGCGTCCAGAGATCCAGCGCCAGGTCACCCCATTTATGCTGAAGACATATCATGAGGTACTAGCGAGGACAAAGGTTATCGAGAGGACTTTAGCCCGGACCGGATCATCACGAGAGGGGAATCGGCATGATTCCTCACGAAGCAGAGCTGTGGTCCGGGGTTCCCGGTTTTCAGGGCAGAAGAGTTTTCGTCCAGCCGGGGGTAGGTCTCAGCCCTTCACATCTCGATTCTCCAGAGGCAGCAACTCTCAGGCCTATGCCAAGGGATCAGGTGCTTGTTTTTCTTGTGGTGGTCGTGGCCATCAGCAGCGGGAGTGCCCGACCTTTCAGAGCGGTCATCATACACCAGGCGCTACGCTCCAGGTTCCTCCATTGAGGCAGTTCCAGCCGAGGCAGCAACAGCCAGTTGCACCAGCTTTAGATCAGCAGAGGGTAGATGGGGCAGGCAGAGGACAACCCCATGACGCTCCCCGTCCTTAGAGAACAGAGCGCGGTCGTGGTGGTGGTCGTCATCAGGGTCAGAGAGGCCGTGGAAGAGGTCGTGGTCAGCTTCATGCTCTAGCGTTGCCAGCTCCAGGCAAGCCAGACGTCGTTCGAGGTACCTTTTGCTTGTTTTCTACCTTGGTGTATGCCTTGTTTGATTCAGGAGCGACACACTCCTTCATATCACCTACCCCTGTCCATGCTTTGAGACTTGAGGTAGAGAGGTTTTCAGTCCCCTTGGCGTTGACTACGCCAGTTGGAGGTCGAGCTGACTTGTTTGAAGTATGTAGAGACTGTGAGCTAGTGTTGGGGCAACACCGCTCTTGGGGAGATTTCCTATGTTTACGAATACAGCCATATAATGTCATCCTCGGCATGGATTGGTTGTATTCGGTGCAGGCTATCATGGATTGCTTCAGGAAGAAGGTCATCTTCATTGGTGCGGATGGAGAGCAAGTGGTGTTTGTTGGTGAATGAGATCCTCAGATGGGTCACAGGCGCGTTCCATCATTATCATCCATGATGGCTGAGATGATGCTGAGTTCTTTAGAGGTTCAGCAGTTGGCGTTTCCTAGGGTCGTAGAGGTTGTAGCATTACCCCCTCGACGAGAGATCGAGTTTGGGATCGAGCTACAGCCAGGAGCGTCTCCTATCTCTATGTCTCCATATAGGATGGCCCCTTTTGAGTTACGAGAGTTACGTATCAGCTTGATGGTCTGTTACAGTGCGGGTTTGTTCGACCAAATGTGTCACCGTGGGGTGCACCCATTTTGTTCGTGAAGAAGGCTAAAGGTAGTTTGCGGTTGTGTGTCGATTATCGTCGCTTGAACAAAGTGACAATAAAGAATCGCTATCCTCTTCCACGGATTGATGATTTATTCGATCAACTGAAAGGTGCAAGTTGGTTCTCAAAGATCGACTTGCGGTCAGGATATCATCAGATGCGTGTAAAGGATGAGGATATCCCGAAGACTGCTTTCCGTTGTCGTTATGGGCATTATGAGTTTGTTGTAATGTCGTTCGGCGTGACGAATGCTCCAGCTGTGTTCATGGGATTAATGAATGTTGTGTTCCGTGAATTCCTGGACAAGTTCGTGGTGGTTTTCATCGACGACATCCATGTGTACTCCACATCTGAAGAGGAGCATGCAGAGCATCTACGAGCCGTTTTGGGAGTTCTTCGCCAACATCAGTTGTTTGGGAAGTTGTCGAAGTGTGAGTTTTGGGCTCGAGAAGTCCGTTTCTTGGGGCATGTTGTGTCCCAACAGGGAGTTGTTGTGGATCCATCGAAGATAGAAGCAGTTGTGTCTTGGGCAGCCCCCAAGACAGTTTCAGAGGTGCGAAGTTTCCTTGGTCTCGCAGGCTACTCCAGGAGGGTTATAGCCAATTTCTCACGAGTTGCGACTCCTCTGACAGCTTTGACCAGGAACCATATGGCATTCATATGGACTGATCAGTGTCAGGCAGCTTTCGAGCATCTAAAGGAGAAGTTAGTAAGTGCTCCAGTCCTTTGTCTTCCAGCCGAGGGAGTTCAATTTAATGTTTTCTGCGATGTTTCACATCTGGGGTTAGGCTGTGTTCTCATGCAGTAGAGGTCAATTGTTTCTTATGGGTCTCGGCAGTTACGTCCCCATGAACGCAACTATACCACCCATGATCTTGAGTTGGCAGTCGTCGTGTTTGCTCTGAAGTTGTGGAGACATTACCTCATTGGTGAGCGCTTTGTGGTTTTCACCGATCATAAGAGTTTGAGGTATGTTTTCTCCCAGCGTGACTTGAACTTACGACAGCGTCGGTGGATGGAGTTCTTGCAGGAATACGACTTTGAAATATCGTATACACCTGAAAAGGGGAATGTTGTAGCTGATGCGCTGAGTCGAAAGTCACGTAGTGATACTGTGCGTGAATCTGGTGATTCCTGCAGAGTAATGGAAGAACTGTCAGCATTACATCTTGATATGGGAGAAGTTGGGGGTAGAGGCTGTCTTTTTCAGATGACGGTACAGTCATCCCTGATGCAGAAGGTGGAAGATTTTCAGTTGGGAGGTCTTGAGGTGGAGGTCTAGAGAGACTGAGTTGTTTGTGGCAAGGCCCCTGATGGTTGGTCGGAGGATGAACAACACCGAGTGTTGTATCATGGAAGGCTTTTTGTTCCCTTGACGATGCGCGAGACGGTTCTCAGAGAGTTCCACAGTTCGCCTTTAGCAGTACATCCTGGTGTGACAAAGATGTACCGATCCTTGAGGAGTCAGTTTTGGTGGCCTGGGCTGAAGTGTGCAGTTGCAGAGTTTGTGTCTCGATGTTTAGTTTGCCAGAAGGTGAAGGCCGAACACCGTGTTCCTGGTGGTCTTCTCTAGCCATTAGAGATTCCTCAGTAGAAGTGGGAGGACATCTCAATGGACTTTGTTACTGGTTTACCTCGAGCTCCGGGAGGACATGATGCTATTTGGGTGGTAGTGGATCGTTTAACAAAATTGGCCCACTTCATAGCAATCAAGGAGTCAAGCTCAGTGGAAGTTTTGTCGAGGCAGTATCTAGAGGAGGTCGTGAGACTTCATGGAGTCCCTAGGACGATCATTTCTGATCGAGATCCTCGTTTTACCTCCAAGGTGTGGAGAGGTCTCCAACATGCTTTCGGTTCTCAACTATGCCCTAGCACTGCTTTTCATCCTCAAACGGATGGTCAGACAGAGCGAACCATCCAGACTCTTGAAGACATGTTACGCTCTTGTGTTCTTGATTTTGGAGGTTCATGGATGAGGCACTTACCCTTGGTGGAGTTCGCTTACAATAATAGTTTTCACTCCACCATCGGTATGGCGCCTTTTGAAGCCTTGTATGGTCGGTCTTGCCGTTCTCCGTTGTGCTGGACTGGGGTCGGAGAGTCAGCAATTCTCGGACCGGAACTAGTGCAGAATACAACAGAGATGGTTCAGGTGATTCGTGAGAGGATGAAGACAGCGCAAGATCGACAGAAATCATATGTTGATCAAAGGAGCAGACCCTTGGAGTTTAATGTTGGGAATCATGTGTTTCTGAAGGTGACTCCCCGTCGTGGGCAGCGAAGGTTTGGTCGTGGAAATAAGCTTTCTCCACGGTTTGTTGGGCCTTTCGAGGTGTTAGCTCGTGTTGGAGCTGTGGCGTATCGAGTAGCACTTCCCCCACAGATGAGTCGGATACATGATGTTTTCCACATATCACAGCTCCGTCGTTATCTTCATGATGACTCTCACATCATCGACTGGGGAGAGATCGATTTTGATGATGATGCAACCTTTGCGGAACGACCTGTGGAGATCCAAGACCGCAAGGAGAAAGTGTTGCGTGGACGTTCTATTCCCTTAGTTCATGTCTTGTGGCGACACGGTGGCATGGAGGAGAGTACCTGGGAACGTGAGTCACAGATGCGTGTCCAGTACCCAGAGTTGTTTTAGGTTGTTGTGCTGAGTTTTCTTTGATCCGTTCTTTTATGTACCTTTGATGTGATGTTATGCTTAAATTGTTTGGATATGGAATGTTTGTTCCCTTGCTCCCGGATGTCGTGGTTTTGTTTCAGCTTTCGAACAACTCAGGGTGGTTTTCCCCTGAGAGGTATCTTACGGGGTGGTTGTTCGGACCCCTCTTTTCTTTTGGTGGGTATTGAATTCTCGAGGACGAGAATGTTTTGAGAGGTATCTGATGTAATGGCCCGAACCTCTCTGGTCCATTACTTTGTGAAAATGTGGTGTTGGAGGTGTTCCGGGAGGTCAAGGTGACTTATCCCCAACACTTTGTCAAACTTCCAATTCTGTGAACAGTGTTCCCAGTTTTATGAACTGTTCTATCGATAGGTGTACAGTAACGGTAGGTGTACAGTGTTTCACAGATCGGTTTCACAGATCGATAGGTGTACAGTAACTGTAGGTGAACAGTGTTTCCAGCTTCCTACAGTTTTGCCCCTTTTGACGCTTCCTTTGACGTAAAATACATTTAAAGCCTTATTTTAAGGACTCTTAAGGCCGATTCAAAGGCCATAAATCCCATATTAATTATTCCTATGGCTCGGGATGTTTTTACTTGGTCAAAACGCGTGGGTTAATGCGATCCGCTTTTAATGGGGAATTAAGCGTATCTTAAACCGCCGCCCCATTAAATCTTCAAAAGAGACGAGATATCTTCCTCCCTTGTTCTTCCTCTTTGTTCTTGGCTATGAGACGCTAAAACCTTTCAATCCTTCCCGTAGGAGTTGCACTATCAAAATTTACTCCTCGGATTGGTTCTGCTCTGTTTTGATGCAACCAAGCTGTATCGATCAATCGTCATAGTGTTCTATAGGCAAGTTCTATTTCCATAAAGTCAAAAAAAGAGATATCGAGCGCATAGGTTGATGGCACCGGCATGCAACCTGCTCGATTAGAGATATTGTAATAAAGGGATTACATTACACGGTAAGCGTCCGTATGAGGTGACATGTCGTTGCGGCATTAATTTCTTTCTCTATGGTGTCTTGGCGTGTTGTTAGACGCTAACCTTGGACTTTAGGCTGGTTCGCCTAATGCCACTGAGAAAGAGGCCTATACGGTCACACACTAAGTGTATCCAGAATCTCAGTTAAATAATATATATTATTTATTATTTAACAGGTTGAATAAATATTATTCTCGTACGTGGTTTAATAATTATTCATGTATGCCCGATCGCATGTATTCCGTCACTAGTTATTCGAGAGAATATATTGCAAGCATAATATTTAATAAATATTTATTTGCTATTTAGTGAATATAATTATTTATTTATTGGCGAATAATACAGTGATATTTATTTAATAAATAAATAGACATTATTCAAGGCCTGATGTATATTGTGGAGGAATGGCGGACCGAGTTTAATGGTCCGGTAAGAAATAATAAATATTGAATATTATTTAATTAAATAGTATTTGATTATGATTCGCAAGTTAAGAGCATGTCGAGAAATAATAATATTACTATTATTATTTGACATGGAGTTTTGATGGGATTAAATAAATAATAAAATCACTTGTGCAAATTATTTTATTTTAACCCTAGCAATATAAATATCCAATTATATTATTTTCTCATAAGCCAATTCAGTTGTGCACAACAGATTGGGAGAAAACCTCTCAAGCCTAGAGAGCTCTATTCTCCAAGAACGCTCTCAAGAACGGAGACCAATCCTCCTCCACTGGATCAAGGAAAACGCTTTAGAAGCTATTCTCGAGACGATCAAAGCGGACGACGCAAGCGCAAGGATCTTTCGTGCTAACACCCGGAGACTCGTTTGGCGACGTCTGGAGATTCTTGGAACATGTGTGGATCACCACTAGAGAAAATCTACACTTGGTTTCTACAACGCAACGACAGTGCACAGCAGATCTATCACCGGACACATCAACAAAGAAAGAATTCCTTAGAGGTAATTCTTTATTTAATTAAATTAAATATAAATAATATGTGTCGATCTCCTCTCTCTTAGTTCTGGTGTGATTACCAATGTCTGATCTCGTTGATCCATTCCGTATATCGCGGCGTTTACCGTCGTAGATCTCGGATTGGTCATCAATCATAGCAAAAAGCAAAGATGGGCACCGCCCCTTCCGCGCTTCCGCTGCGTCCGGAACCTAAAGAAACAATTCATTCATGATGGCTTGGAAGGTGGGTGGAGCGTTGGTGAGGCCAAAAGGCATAACCAATAATTCATAATGCTCGTTGTGAGTTCGGAAAGCGGTTTTGTCCACATCCTCTGTTCGCATCTGGATTTGGTGGTGACCGGATTGAAGATCAAGCTTCGAGAAGTGGCGCCATGAAGCTCATCCAATAATCTGTCCACCACCGGAATAGGGGATTTATCCGGAACATTCACTTTGTTGAGAGCTCGATAGTCGACAAACAAACGCCGAGAATTGTTTTTTTTTTTACTAATAACACCAGGCTGGAATAGGCGCTCGTGCTTGGCCGGATAGTGCCTGCTTGCAGCATCTCATGAACCTGTTTCTCAATTTCGGTTTTCTGCAGCTGTGGGTGCCGATAAGGCCGTACTGACACAGGTCCTTGGCCGAGAAGTAGGGTGACCAGATGATCAACTGGGCATTGTGGAGGGAGGCCCTGGGGGTGTTGAAAACTAACTGGAGGGCCGCCAAAAGTTGCTGGAGGTCTCGGATTTGGGCTGAGGATTGAGAGGGGTCTAGCTGATCTGGTGGGATGGTTTGGCCAGGGCTGGTTGAAGCTTGCAAGGAAGAGATGGCCTGATATATGTGGCTGGCGCCCCGAAGGATATGAGATGTGTTCCCAGTTGTAAACTTCACTGTCAAGGCTTTCCAATTAATGTGAACCACACCCTACGCAACCACGCAATGTCCAAAATCAAGTCCAACTCACCGATATCCAAGATTTGAGCATTAAGGATGCAAGAGTAGGTACCCATAGTTAGCTGGAAAAGTTGGCAGCAGCCCTGAGATCACAAACGATGACCATCGCCGAGCTTGACACAATGTTTGTGGGTGTCGATGACCAAAAACCCAAGTAGAGTAGTGAGTTTGGGAGAGATAAAATTGTGTGTTGCACCGCTATCCACAAGTAGGGCTGTAAACGAGCTCGAGTAGAGTAGTGAGTTTGGGAGAGATAAAATTGTGTGTTGCACCGCTATCCACAAGTAGGGCTGTAAACGAGCTCGAGTACTCACGAGCTACTCAGGCTCGGCTCGACAGATACTCAAACTCGACTCGGTTTTTTTCGAGTCGAGCTCGAGCTCGAGCTACTCAAGTACTAAATCGAGTCAAGTTCGAGTATTATAATAACACAATCGAGTAGCTCATGAGCCTAATCGAGCATCTAATTTTTTAATATATTATTTTTATTCAATATATATGTATTTAATTTCGAGCTCAAGCTTTCGATATCGAGTAAAAATTTGAGTTTGAACTCGAATTAGAGCTATATTTTGTAACTAAAATTCTGAAAAATTATCATAATCGAACCGAGTCGAGCCTAATCGAGTGCTCAATCGAGCCCGAGTTGAGCTCGAGCTCGAGCCAGAAAATAAATACTTGGTCAAGCAACAAGTTGAGCTCAAGCACCGAGTTCAAGTACCGAGCTTGAGCACTGAGTTCAAGTACCGAGCTCGAGCTCAAGTACTGAGATACTCGGCTCGGCTCGACTCGATTACACCTCTATCCACAAGTACTAAGATGGGGATGTCACCGATCAGGCCGCAGACTTTCATGGTTGTTAGAGTGTGTTGGTCGGAGTTGATACTCAAGAGGGGGGTGAATTGAGTTCCAATTAAAATTTCTGTTAAGAATATTTCAAATAAAATCCCCCAATTTAAAAACAAGTTAGACTATAGTGAATTTGTAACTCTGTAAGGGTTCAATTAGATTCTCAAAAGATTGATTAGGTCTCAGTTAATTTAATCAGAAGATCAAATTAGTTTTTGAAACTAACCTACTGATTTACAGTAGTTACAAACACTTGCTAGAATAACTATCAAAGTAACTTTAAAACAATTTTATATTTCAAAGTAATTAGCAGCGGAATATTCAGTAAGCTAAAATCAAAATAAGTAAGCACAGCAGTTTTAAAACAAGAGGTTCAGTCTCAAGCCGAGACTTAGTCCTCTCAAAACAATTTATATAAATATTGATCCACACCCTGGATCGGGATAAACAACAGTGCAAAGACTGTCCAGGTACTAAGACCTCTACCACAGTTATACGTGGGAAAACAAAACAACAGCACACTGGCTGTCCAGGCCTTACTTGACCTCTACCACTATCCACAGTGAGATACAAGAGAGATATAGAAGGTTTGTGTGAGGATTTAGAAATCCTTCAGTTTAGCACAGGAGACAGTGTGTGTATAAAATATACAGAGTATGCACACTGCTCAAAATGTAAATAGAAGAATCACTAAGAGAGTAGATATGAGTTTTAGAATGCTCTTAGTGATGTGAAGTGCAGCTCTGGACTCCTTTGATTGATCAAGAATGGTTCTGAGTCCTTCTCTGGTTTTTGTCTGGAAAAACAGAGGGTCGTTTTCTTCAAGTTCAGTTTGATCAGCTTGAGAGCTCGTTGTAGTTCTTCACTTCTTAACTAAGGTGCAGTTTGTGTTCTCTTCTAGAATGAATGGCTTCGTGTATGTCCAGTGTTCTTCCAGTATGGATGTGGCCTTTCTTTTCTGTATGTATGCACCACTTTTCAGCACTCTTCAGCCCTTATTTCGCACTACTTTTGCACGACTATTCACCCACGCTTTGCCCGACTTTTGTCCTTCCTTCTATAGCTTTCAGCTCCGGTAATGGGAATGATTACCTGGTACGAGGTACGGTTCCCTGACATGCCAACAACTATCATTAAATAACATTAATTGCATTAAAATCATCAAATATGACCGTTGTTAAATAAACAAATAGAAATATAGTTTAGGGAAACAGTGACTGGTTTTCCATCGGTAGCTCCTTATAACAGTGAGCTTGTATCGGTGGCTCCTCTGTATCGGTAGCTGTCTCTCCTTGTAACGGTAGCTCCTTGTATCAGTCAGTGGCTCATTGTATCAGTGAACTTCTATCGGTAGACTTGACTTGCGGTGAGCTTCTTTATATCGGTGAACTTCATGGCGGTAGGCTTGCTTATACCGGTAGACTTTTGTATCGGTAGCTCTGGTGTAACGGTAGCTGTGTCTATTTGTATCGGTAGCTTGTATCGGTAGACTTTTGTATCGGTAGCTCGTATCGGTAGACTTTTGTAAGTATTGGTAACAATACTTATCGGTAGGCTTTGTATCGGTAGCTTGTGCATACCGGTAGCTCGTTTGTACCAGTAGCGGTAGCTCCGTTCCGTACCAGTGATTAAGTGTACTATCGGTAGCTCTGCTTCTATCGGTAGCTCTGCTTCTATCTCAGTGACTGTCAATTCAGTCTATCGGTAACCTTTGTCTATCGGTAGACTAAGTACCAGTAGGTCTCTGTTTGTCTGTATCGGTAGCTATGTGCATACCAGTGGACTTAACACTTACAACTTATCTGTTCTATGCAAAACACATCCAGATTGAGTTAGAGTTAATTCAAAGTATGGACAAACATAGATAAACATGGATTAACATATTCTGATGATTATTTTGATATGTATCATATATATATATAGGATTATAAGCACATATTGAGATTATCAAAACATATTAAAGCATGATTGGGATTATCAAAACAGGTGAGGTCAACAATCTCCCCCTTTTTGATAATCACAACTCACTGTATTATAATCCAAAATAATCAGTAAGGTATCAGTATAAAATACAATGGATCTTAGTTCTCAGTGTGAGTGATGACATTATCAAATGTGAGATTTTAAAAGTATCAGAGGATATGGTATCTATATGCAATTGAATCAAAGAAAACAATACACTATAAAACAAATGTACCAGATGGAAAATATAAAACAAAAGTATTATACTCATAAAATCTAATGAAATTTCATATTAGTTTTCCCTGTTCACCCTTAGATATTATTTCTCCCCAGATATGTGTCCCTTAGATATTATTTCTCCCCCTTTGTGATTAGCAAAAAGTGGGACAAAAATGAAAGACAGGAAAAGAGAAGGAACAAGGTGGAAAAGGGAATAAGATCAGTTGTATTTCATGGTGCAAAAAGATACAAAGAAGTACAAAAAGGAAACAAAAATAAGGCAAGTGATTCCTATCAAATGTTTTAGCCACTAGTCAATCCACCTCCTGAATGTCCTCAGGGGATTTTCCTTTGGGATCCGAGGTAGACTCAGGCTGTGTGGATGCAGGTGGAGGCTTAGGAACACCAGAAATGATCAGAGGAGGCTGAGCCACTGAAACTGTGCCTGGTCTGTACTGTGTAGCTCTCTGAGTGATCATAAGAGTAAGGCTCCGGATTGCTTAGACTGGTGTCATCTGAGCAGGAGAGGTAGTAGAGGCAGATGCAGGTAAAGCTGGAGGTACAATCACTGGTCGAGCATCAACATGCAAGAAGGGCAATAGAAGATTTCTGAAGTCCATTATAATTCCTCCTCTTTCCATAGCAGAAATGAAATCATCCTTGTTCTCCATGAATTTGTCTAGTGCAGGGGTCAACTCTCTGAGCTTGCTGACTTGTTCTCTGAAGGCTTGATTGACAGGAGGGAGCTTCATGTTCTCTAACATAAGCTTGAAATGGTTGTTGAGTTGATGCTTGATGTAGACCCTTTGGAAATAGTAATCTACCTTGTCTTTTACTTCTTTCTGAGAGGCAGAAGCTTCTCTCATATAATCTTGGACAATCTTCATTATATCTCTAGTGGTAGACACCACTTGGGTCATGGAAGATGAGTCCACAGAGCTACTGGTTGAAGCTGAACCAAGCTCCTCCTTCATCAAAGCTCTAATCTGATCCAATTCTATTGAAGGTCTCGAAGCAAGAGAACCAATAGAAAAAGCCACAGTTTCCTTGAAACTCTTAGTTAGCCCATTAATAAGATTTTTTACTGCAGAATCTTGGGTGCTAACATGCTTTGTTATGGAATGCTTAAACTCCTTAAAAACTGAGACCATTTGGCTAACTACACTCTTCACATAAGCCAAATCTTTGTCTGCTTGAGATTTAGAACTCATATAGGATTCCAGAGAAACAACTGATTTATTTAGAACTTCAACATCCTCTGCCAAGTTAGAAACTTGATTCTGGCAAGCTGTGATTTCATCTACTATCTCTGCCACAAAGGTTGACACATTACAACCAAGAGAGAGTTCAAAAGACTTTTCCAAATTGCTCATCTCTTCAACAAATCGATTCTTTAACTCGGCAACAGAAGCACTCAAAAACTCTTTCATCTCAGCCTTCAAAGATTCTAAGTCATCCCTGGTGACTATATTAGCAGGCACAACAACAGGTGCTCTTTCAGACACAATACTGGCCAGTGAGTCATTCATAACCGATTGAATGGATGACACTAAGGATGCTTCCATTTTTCTTATCTCTTCCATAAAAGATGTCTTAAGATCAGAATTCAATTGATCCAGATCGTGTATTCTAACCACATCTTCAGGTAATATCTCAGACTGAATATCATAATTGACTTTTGGTCTTCGAAGGGATGTCTCATTATCTGAATCGGGGTAATCTAATCCACAAACCACAAAACCTGGGTTTTCTGCCCAGTCTTCAATATCATTGGCCACTGAAACACTGCCAAACCTGGTTGGATGCTCCCCCTCAATTGGTGCATTCTCCTATCTCTATTTCTCCAACAACAGGAGGCTCCTCAGGGACAGGAGCAGGTCTATCAACTTCATCACAAACAGCCTCTAAAAGCACAACAGAACTTCCAATCAGAGGACTCAAACTTAAGGTGGCAGAAGCAAATGCTTCAGTTTCAGATTCTCTTTCTTGTTCCTCATTCACTGGGGCAGCCTCTTCCTGATCTGATCTCTGCTGAACTTCCTTTTCTTGTGACACAATTTCAGGAGTTGGGCTAGGAGGCAAGTCTGGATCTCCTCCATCTGCTGCAGAGGAATTCTCCTCTTCTGATTCATCACTATATTGTGGCTCCTCCTCATCAGGTCCTAGACCTGGATCCCTCACATCCTTAGGCCTAGAAGGATGATCCACAGGATTAAACTTATCATATAACTTTTTATCATCAGTAACCCACTCTCTTTTCCATGGATTCCAATTAATCTTCATGTACTTACGTATTGTGCTTGTGATACAGAAGTTGTTCTTTACCACAACTGTCTCATCCTAAGACTCAGCTACTCCCTTTACTTTAATCATAACCGAAATCAACTTAGCAAAGAATAAGGCATTGGTTTTTGACTTTGGCCTGGTCATATCCTCAATCTGAACCATTAACAGCCTGCACAAATTTATCTTAACACCATGTCTCAACAGATGCATCAAGTAAATATCCTGGTATTTAAGATTTGCAAAATCCCCTCTCCTTGGAATTAAAACATGCTGAATGAATTTAAACAGCAGCCGGTTCTCTCCATTCATTTCTGCACCCACTACTTTTCTAGGAGTGTCATCTCCTGTTAGCTCCTCCAAAGCAGTTTCATACTTAAAGATATTACTGGTAAGAGGTACTAATTTCGAGAAATATCCAAAAATACCTTCGTGTGGAACCTTCAGGCATTCAGCCCACTCGACAGAAGAAAAAGTTATCTCCTTTCCATTTACAGCAGATACCATCCTATTCTCGACTTCTGATTTCTCAAATCGAACATACTCATAGAAATCTTTTACCAGCTTCGGATAGTAGGGGCCATTGTTGTTCGAAAAGCATTCTATCTATTTCTGATCTTCCAAAACTTCCAAAACTAACGAATCACTGGACATTAGCCATTCTGCGCACAGCTCCCTTTCAACCACTATCACCCTTTCAACAAGATGCGGATTTGCGGGTTTCTTTACTTCACTTCCACTGCTAGACTCGCCTTTGAGTCTCTTAGCACTCGGTTCATCTTCCTTTCCATTGATTGAAGGTCTCTTTACTCTTGCCATTGAATCGCGAGGCTTAGGGTTCTAAGGTTTGAGAGAGGTTTGAAGGTAAGAGGCTCGAGGTGGATCGAGAGAGGTTAAGACTTGTGTTTTATCATTTAGAAATCGTAAAATAAATAAATAAAACATAATAAGTATAAAACGATACAAATTCTGGCGGCTAAAGGCAGAAGTTTAAAACAACGCATACTAACGGTAGGGTATACCGGTGAGAATTCCTAACGGTGAGGTTTATCTATCAGTGAGGTCCACTAATGGTGAGGTCCATACCGGTGAGGTATAACAGTGAGGTCTATACCGGTGAGGTGTAACAGTGAGGTTTCATACCGGTGGGGTATAACAGTGAGGTTTCATACCGGTGGGGTATAACAGTGAGATTTCATACCAGTGAGGTATAACAGTGAGGTTTCTAACTAACAGAGTTTATCATTCATAATTCATGTCTAATGTAACTTAGCCTATCCGAACTTAAAGGTTTAGTGAAAATATCAGCTAATTGATGTTCAGTACCAATAAATTCAAGAGTAATATCACCTTTTTGGTAATGATCTCTTAAAAAGTGGTGTCTTACATCAATGTGTTTGGTTCTAGAGTGAGACACAGGATTCTTAGAGATGTTAATTGCACTCGTGTTATCACAATTAATAGATACATGTCTAAAGTCATATCCATAGTCCAAAAGAGTGTGTTTCATCCACAGAATTTGTGCACAGCAACTACCAGCAGCTATATACTCTGCTTCAGCAGTAGACAAAGCAACAGAATTCTGTTTCTTACTACACCAAGATACTAAGGACTTTCCCAATAAATGACATGTTCCAGATGTGCTTTTTCTATCTAACTTGCAACCAGCAAAGTCAGCATCCGAATAACTTATTAAATCAAAAGATTGTCCTTTTGGATAAAACAAACCTAAATTTGCAGTATGTTTAAGATATTTGAAAATTCTTTTGACAGCAAGTAAATGAGATTCTTTAGGATTGGCTTGAAATCTTGCACACATACATACACTAAACATGATATCTGGTCGACTAGCAGTAAGGTACAGTAGGCTTCCAATCATACATTTGTAATTGGTTTGATCAACTGGTTTCCCAGATTCATCAATGTCCAACTTACCGGTAGTACTGATAGAGA
Source organism: Viscum album (assembly GCA_963277665.1). Classification (NCBI taxonomy): domain Eukaryota; kingdom Viridiplantae; phylum Streptophyta; class Magnoliopsida; order Santalales; family Viscaceae; genus Viscum; species Viscum album. Next base: position 212,225,432 of record OY728164.1, read on the forward strand.
CCTGGCCCCAACATTGAATACTCTAAAATGGGCCCCAGCATTGAAGACTAAGTGGGGCGTACAGCCTAGAAAAGGCTGGACAGCTGGGAGTGGTTGGTCGGACAGCTGGGAGGGGTTTGTTAGGAGCCTCACGTGGGGCATTAAATGGGGGAGAGTGGCTATTAATATGCTTGGGATCTAGGGAGAATATTCCAAGGGGGGCCACAGTTGTTTGGGAGGTTGTTATAAGGAGCTGGAGAAAGTAATGGAAGGGGAGGAAATTTTGTTTGTGAAGTGGGGCCTTTGGGCTTGGGCGGGAGGATCCTTTGATCCCTCGAGTCTCTCTCTCTCTCTTTTTAGTTCATCTTCTTCCTACCATCTGTAATTCTGTTTACGTTTTCCTGCAAATACAAAGAATGTTGTCCGCTTTTGAATCTGTTGGACTTTGGGCTTTATCAATTGGTCCGACCTGCCGACCTCCATCCATGGAGACATGCCAGCAATCCCGACTGGATCTCGTCGAACAGCGCCTCAATACTGTTACGGAGCAATTATCTTCCCTCTCTGCATCTGTCACCAATTTATCCCTGGGCCAGGCCAAATGCCACTCTTACCTTGCGAGTATCCTGCGTCGCCTCGAAACGCATCCCGCTGCATCTAGCGCGTCGTCCAAGCAGCTGCGCAGTGTGGGGGACCCGCAGGAAGCGATCGATCTCACTGGAGTGGTGCGAGAATTGGTTCCGCCCAACGAAGTCGATCTGCCAAAGTTTCACGGTACTGATCCTTGGGGATGGCTTCTGCAAGTTGAACTGCACTTTCAGATTCAGAAAATTACTGAAGATTCAAAGGTCTCTTCCGTTCAGGTGTGTATGGTGGGAACTGTTGAATACTGGTTTCGCATTGTGTTGGAAGTCTATCCAGATCTAGCTTGGCCAGTGTTCAAAGAGAAATTCATAGAGCGTTTCAGCGAGCAACTACCAATTTTTGATGGTACTGATCCTCAGACTTGGCTAGCTCATGCTGAGATGTATTTCCGGATTTACCCAACCACCGAGGCATCGAAACTATCATTGGCTCAGATTAGTATGGATGGTGTGGCTGTTCACTGGTTTGCCATCTTGGTTGTAGTGTACTCGAACCTCTCATGACAGGTGTTTCAAGACGAACTCCTGCAGCGCTTCGGTGTGCTAGATAATCACAATCAGTGTGAGGAGTTGGTCGTTCTTCATCCGCGAGAAGTCATCCAAGAGTATATTGACCCATCCGAGCGCCTAGAGAATCAGATTTCATGTCATCCTGATCTACTGAAAGCTGCTTCTCCGACATTAATCACCACAGTCCTTCCAAAGATTACAAGCTTTCTACTTCGACAACCCCCTCCAACTCTTCCTGATGATGGAGTGACAAGGGGCATTGGCTTGGGCAGCCAAACTGGCCAGAGTGCGACTGATGATTCAACAACTCTTGCTGGGATTCATCCAGGTCACCAGGGTGCTGCGGTGCCTAAGAACACGAGAACTGCTGGTACAAACTGGGCTGATTTCCCTACTCTCACTACTGTTAGTTGGAGGCCTGGAAGTTCTCTTCAAAACTAACATCGACTGCGTTTTTTTAAAGAGCCAACAGATATTGATTACCTTCCAAGCTGTTGTAGCAAGGCACTGCAAACTACTTGTAAATATATGTTTGCGCTTTTGATAAGCAGGGTGGGAGAACGATTTAAGTGGGATTGCGGTTTTCCGTATGGCAGCTTAGTTGAAGGGGATGATGGAAATTATGTGGTGTTCTGGGGTCTCAAACCCGAAAGACTTAAAATTCAGGTGTTAAACAATACCGTTGGGTTACGACAATTTTCTTCTTAGACAGATGGAAGGAATGTGCCTCCAGGGATCCTGGTTTCCATCCTCATGGCCTCCATTTCTACATCAACCAAGAGATGTCAACAGCTTAATACGACATCCACACACTCAACTGTTCCTATGGATCAAATAAATTTTGTTGATGAACACTCATTAATGACAACACCCATGGTGAATCAGATTGGTTTGTTAGGTTTTCCTAGTAACGGATGGCTTGGTGATGGTGATTTTGTGCAAGATTACTGGCACATGTTTGACATACCTAATGAGGAACCACTACAGGATCTAGTTGTCTTTGCTCGGTTCAGGGGCAATGTTGACGAGCAGTTGTTTAGCCGTCGAATTAAGTTCTCCTTGGGCACTCAAAATGGGGAAATTCCAGCCATGTTTAGGAACTGTCCTTCAACGGGCATGAGCGAAGGAAAGTTTTTGTGGAAGAAGCAGAAATTTTTCCAGGTGTTCTAGGTGTCCCATCTGCCACACTGGCCACCTGACCTGGGCATAACAAAAGCAGCGCAGCCTTTTGAAAGGAAAGGGACGTCAATTAAAGATTTTGGTGGCATTCAGATTGCAGAATTCTTGATGGGCAGTCTAGCTTTGGACGCACGAGTTGCTTGGGCAAGAGAATTCAAGGCTGCCCCTCTCCATTTCATTTTCCTCAGTCTTGAGGACAAGACTGAATTTCAAGGTGGGGAAAGTGATAGAGACCTGCCCCCAACATTGAATACTCTAAAATGGGCCCCAGCATTGAAGACTAAATGGGGCGTACAGCCTGGAAAAGGCTGGACAGCTGGGAGTGGTTGGCTGGACAGCTGGGAGGGGTTTGTTAGGAGCCTCATGTGGGGCATTAAGTGGGGGAGAGTGGCTATTAATATGCTTGGGATCTAGGGAGAATATTCCAAGGAGGCCCACAGTTGTTTGGGAGGTTGTTATAAGGAGCTGGAGGAAGTAATGGAAGGGGAGGAAATTCTGTTTGTAAAGTGGGGCCTTTGGGCTTGGGCGGGAGGATCCTTTGATCCCTCGAGTCTCTCTCTCTCTCTCTCTCTTTTTAGTTCATCTTCTTCCTACCATCTGTAATTTTGTTTACGTTTTCCTGCAAATACAAAGAATGTTGTCCGCTTTTGAATCTGTTGGACTTTGGGTTTTATCAAGTACTCATGAGTGTATCACTTTCCTTAATACTATCTAAACCAAAACGTTTTAAAAGATCCTTGTATATTTACTTTGATTTAAAATAATACCATTTTCATTCTGAAAAACTTGAAATCCAAGAAAATATTTGAGTTCTCCCATTAAACTCATTTCAAATTCATTTTGCATACTCTTTGAAAAATCAATACACAAAGCATTTTTAAAAGATCCAAAAATAATATCATCAACATAGATTTTTACTATCAAAACATCTTTAGAAATTCTTTTAATAAAAAGAGTTGGATCAGCAATCCCTTTAGTAAAACCTTTTGAAATAAGAAAATTACTAAGTCTATCATACCAAGCTTTTGGAGCTTGTTTCAAACCATATAAAGCTTTAGATAGCTTGAAAACTCGATTTGGAAAATGAGGATTAGTAAATCCAGGTGGTTGTTCAACAAAAACATCTTCAATTATAAAACCATTTAGAAAAGCACTTTTAACATCCATTTGATATAACTTGAAATTCAGATGAGCAGCATAGACAAGTAGAATCCTAATAGCTTCTAATCTAGCTATAGGGGCAAAAGTTTCCTCATAGTCTATTCCTTCCTCTTGACTATACCCTTGTGCAACTAACCTAGCTTTGTTTCTAACTATATTTCCAGACTCATCAACTTTGTTTCTAAAAACCCATTTAGTGCCTATGGTCAAAGTGTTCTTAGGTCTGTCAACTAATTCTCAGACTTTGTTTCTTTCAAATTGATTTAATTCTTCTTGCATAGCCATTACCCAAAATTCATCATTGATTGCATCATTGATATTTTTAGGTTCTAGCTGTGAAAGAAAGGCTTGATGTTCAACCTGGTTTCTTAGAGAAGCTCTAGTCTATGTCCCTCTATCAAGATTACCAACAACAGCATCTAAAGGATGATTCTTTAGAATCCTAGTTGATTTAGTAAAAGTGGGACTAGAAATTTCAGGCTCTTCTCTATGTTCGGGTTCTACAGAAGCAGATTCTGGAATATGTCCAGAACCGGTTGTATTTACAACAGGTTCATTGATTTTATCATTAAGGTCCAGAACAGACAGATCTTCTTCAAGATTTTCAAGAGAAGACTTAGGTTTATGTGGATCAGTTTCATCAAACTTGATATGAACAGATTCTTCCACACATTTGGTTTTTTTATTAAAAACTCACATTTGGTTTTTTTATTAAAGACTCTAAGGCTTTGCTATTTAAAGAATAACCAAGAAAAATTCCTTCATCACTTTTGGATGCAAACTTGTCAAGATTATCCTTTGTATTGAAAATAAAGACTTTGCAACCAAAAACTCTGAAGTAATTAACCTTAGGTTTCCTATTGTTCCACAACTCATAAGAGGTCTTCTTGAGAACGGGTCTAATCAAGACTCTATTGATAATATAACAAGTTGTATTTACAGCTTCAGCCCAAAAATAAATAGGCAATTCATATTCATTAAGCATAGTTCTTGCAATTTCTTGAAGGGTTCTGTTTCTTCTTTCTACTACACCATTCTGCTGAGGTGTTCTAGGGGCAGAAAAGTTGTGACTATAGCCATTGTGTGAGCAGTAAGATTCAAACTCATGATTTTCAAACTCACGACCATGATCACTTCTCAGGGTCTTAATCTTAAGTCCACTAAGGTTTTCCACAGACTTGGAATATTTAATAAAGAAAGAACAAACTTCACTTTTGTGAGCTAAGAAGTATACCCAAGTATATCTAGAATATTCATCTACTAAGACATAGACATAGTGCTTCCCATTTAAACTAGAAACTCTAGAAGGTCCAAACAAATCCATGTGAACCAACTCGAGAGGTTGAGAAGTTGAAACTTCTTTCTTTGATTTAAAAGAAACTTTATGTTGCTTTCCCTTTTGACAAGGATTACAAACTTTATCAGCTGGGAATTCAAGTTTAGGTAGGTCTCTAACGAAGTTCTTCTTAGACAATTTTCTAAATGAATGAATGTTGCAATGTCCTAATCTTCTGTGTCATAGCCAAGACTCTTTATGAAAAGCATTTAAACAAGTAACATTTTGTTCAGCTAAAGAATTCAAATCAACTGCATAAACATTTTCATTTCTTAAAGCAGAAAATACTAAAATATTTTTAGAATTAAAAACATTACAAGAATCATTTTCAAATTTCACATTGAAACCATCATCACACAACTGAGAAATACTTAACAGGTTATATTTAAGTCCATCAACAAATAAAACTTTGGAAATTAAAACTGAATTAGTGTTACCAATCGGGCCTAGGCCGATGATTTTTCCTTTTGAATTATCACCAAATGTGACATGGCCTCCATCAACTTTGATTAAACTCTTGAAGCGTGAGTAATCTCCAGTCATATGTCTTGAACATCCACTGTCCAAGTACCATACCTTCTTGTGGGAACTTTTCGAGCAAGTTTCCTACAAAACATATTTAAATAGAAAATGATTTTGGTACCCAGATTTTCTTGGGTCCAGATAGGTTAGCAATCAAAGCTTTAGGTACCCAGATTTGTCTTATGGGTCTCAAATAATTTACAGAATCAATGGATTTTGAAAGATAAACTTTATTTGATTATGTGTTTCCCGAATTAGAACTAGCAGCATTCTGTCCAGACTTAATTGAGCATTCTTTTTCTTCTCTGTATCAAGTGCAGATTTAACAGAGTTGGTCAAAGCATGTTGTTTCTTTAAAGCTTTATACTTGTCCTTCAATTCATTACAGGTCTCTTCTAGCATATTACAGTATTCAAATAACTCTTCACTAGACATATTTTCAGATTCAGAATCAGAATCAACTCCAGAGTAATATGAATTTAAAGCAGGAGTATCCAGTGTTACCTCAGATGTGTTTGTCATAAAACACATGTTGGTTTTTCGAGATTTTTCATCCTGAGTAAAATCACAATCACTTGAACTGTCTTCTGAAGCACTCCAAGTTGCTTTCATAGCCTTCTTGTACTTATTGTCCTTGTAGTCATGTTTCTTTTTGAACTTTAATTTTGGACAGTCTGTTTTCACATGTCCTTTCCTTTTGCATTCATAGCAGACAATGTCATCACTTTTATCAGGCTTTTTCCAATCCTTCTTCCAATGACCTTTGTTGTCATACTTACCTTTATAATTTGATTTTCTGAAGAATTTCTTCTTCCTGTAGAACTTCTTGAATCTCCTGGCTATCTGAGCCATCACAGCATCACTGTCAGAATCTGAACTTTCACTTGTTGAGCTTTCAGTAGGTATGTGAACTTTCTCCTTATCCTTGCTCTTCAAGGCAGTAGATTTAAATGCTACTGACTTCTTCCTTGGTTCATCATTTTTTCCTTGTTTACTTTTCTTCCTCATACATCATAAGCTTACCAATTAATTTCTTAACGGGCAAAGTACCAATATCACATGATTCTCTAATGGAGACAAATGTGCCTCTCCATTTGTCTGGCAGACATCTTAGTATTCTCATGATCTGCTCCTTTGCAGGAACAGCTTTTCCAAGTGAGCTCATAGTGTTGACAATCTCATTGAACCTGAGATACATATCAGAAATAGGTTCATCAGACTTCATTTTAAAATTATCATACTTAATAGTATAGGTGTTTAGTCTCATTTCTTTAACATTGGTTGTTCCTTCATGGGAAATAGCCAAAGTGTCCCAGATTTCATAAGCAGTTTTGCAAGCAGATATTCTATTAAATTCCTCATCACCCAAAGCACAGTATAAAGCATTCATTGCTTTACAATTATTATTGTAAGCAGTCTTAGTAGGTTCATCCCAAGTAGTTCTTTCAGTTTCTGGAATTTTATATTGAGTCTCTATAGCAGTCCAGATATCAAATCTCATACTTTCTAAATGAATTTTCATTTTAAGTTTCCACTGGGCATAATTTGTACCATTAAAGAAGGGTGGCCTGTTGGTAGCAGCACCTTCAAGTCTATTATCCATAATTAGATTTTAACAAATATATTTAAAGAGATAAAATTTAAAACTAAAAGAAATTTAAGATCTTCAAGATACAACTAAAATCACTGTTGAAAAACAGAGTGTTTGGAAATCCTTTAATAATAAACAAACCTCTGATATCAAAATAAGCACAGCAGTTTTAAAACAAGAGGTTCAGTCTCAAGCCGAGACTTAGTCCTCTCAAAACAATTTATATAAATATTGATCCACACCCTGAATCGGGGTAAACAACAGTGCAAAGACTGTCCAGGTACTAAGACCTCTACCACAGTTACACGTGGGAAAACAAAACAACAGCACACTGGCTGTCCAGGTCTTACTTGAAGACACTATCCACAGTGGGATACAAGAGAGATATAGAAGGTTTGTGTGAGGATTTAGAAATCATCCAGTTTAGCACAGGAGACAGTGTGTGTATAAAATATACAGAGTATGCACACTGCTCAAAATGTAAATAGAAGAATCACTAAGAGAGTAGATATGAGTTTTAGAATGCTCTTAGTGATGTGAAGTGCGGCTCTGGACTCCTTTGATTGATCAAGAATGGTTCTAAGTCCTTCTCTGGTTTTTGTCTGGAAAAACAGAGGGTCGTTTTCTTCAAGTTCAGTTTGATCAGTTTGAGAGCTCGTTGTAGTTCTTCACTTCTTAACTAAGGTGCAGCTTGTGTTCTCTTCTAGAATGAATGGCTTCGTGTATGTCCAGTGTTCTTCGAGTATGGATGTAGCCTTTCTTTTCTGTATGTATGCACCACTTTTCAGCACTCTTCAGCCCTTATTTCACACTACTTTTGCACGACTATTCACTCACGCTTTGCCCGGCTTTTGTCCTTTTATAGCTTTCAGCTCCGGTAATGGGAATGATTACCTTTTCATAGGTACGAGGTACGATTCCCTGACATGCCAACAACTATCATTAAATAACATTAATTGCATTAAAATCATTAAATATGATCGTTGTTAAATAAACAAATAGAAATATAGTTTAGGGAAACAGTGACTGGTTTTCCATCGGTAGCTCCTTATAACAGTGAGCTTGTATCGGTGGCTCCTCTGTATCGGTAGCTGTCTCTCCTTGTAACGGTAGCTCCTTGTATCAGTCAGTGGCTCATTGTATCAGTGAACTTCTATCGGTAGACTTGACTTGTGGTGAGCTTCTTTATATCGGTGAACTTCATGGCGGTAGGCTTGCTTATACCGGTAGACTTTTGTATCGGTAGCTCTGGTGTAACGGTAGCTGTGTCTGTTTGTATCGGTAGCTTGTATCGGTAGACTTTTGTATCGGTAGCTCGTATCGGTAGACTTTTGTAAGTATTGGTAACAATACTTATCGGTAGGCTTTGTATCGGTAGCTTGTGCATACCGGTAGCTCGTTTGTACCAGTAGCGGTAGCTCCGTTCCGTACTAGTGATTAAGTGTACTATAGGTAGCTCGTTTGTACCAATAGCGGTAGCTCCGTTCCGTACCAGTGACTATCTATTCAGTCTATCGGTAACCTTTGTCTATCGGTAGACTAAGTACCAGTAGGTCTCTGTTTGTCTGTATCAGTAGCTATGTGCATACCAGTGGACTTAACACTTACAACTTATCTATTCTATGCAAAACACATCCAGATTGAGTTGGAGTTAATTCAAAGTATGGACAAACATAGATAAACATAGATTAACATATTCTGATGATTATTTTGATATGTATTATATATATATATAGGATTATAAGCACATATCGAGATTATCAAAACATATTAAAGCATGATTGGGATTATCAAAATAGGTGAGGTCAACAGAGTGGTTTGGCCATGCATGTGGAAAAAGTGAGAGCCATGGTTTTCCAGGACGTGACTCCACTGGATCGCCGATGTCGTTGTCCTCGACTGCCGGCAGCAGTGGTTCAAGGCTGTCTTGTGGGGCTTCATCTTCAGTTAATAGGAGCACCCATATTTTTGCATCTAGACATTTGTGTAGGGGAGTGTATGGTTGTAGGGGTGTCCAGACCCGACCCGACCCGACGGGTTCGACCCGACCCGACCGGGTGGGGTCGGGTTACAAAAAAATAACCCCGAGTCGGGTTCACATCGGGTCAATTTCTCATGGGTTGGGCCGGGTCTCGGGTTGGGGTCATTTAGACCCAACCCGACCCGTGACCCGATCTGCCCAGCCAAAAAAAAAAATTCTCCAGCATTTTGTCTCGGTCGCGGCTCGCCCCCCCCCGACATTTCTTCTCCTCTCCCCCGCGCTCTCGCCCTCCTCCTCTCCCCCCGAAGAAACCCTACCCCATACCCCCCTTCTTCCTCTTCCCTCACGATCGACGACGACGACAGTCCTCCCTCCCTCCCTCACACGAGTCGTGCTCTCGCCTCGCCTCAGCCAGCCAGCCTGCTCCTCTCTCTCCCGCCAGCCGACCCCGACCTTCCCTCGCGGCGAAGAAAGAAACCCTGCTCTCCCTTCCTTCTCTCGTGAGTTGCGGTCGGACGAAACCCTACCCTCCCTCTCCTCCTTCCTCCTCCTTCCCGGAGGTTCCCCAACCCTTGGCTTGCGATGCGGCGCCTCCTCCTCCTAACTGTCTAACAGTTAGCAATTTTTTTTTACTCTAACCCCTTATTAGTGGTAGCGCTTTGAATTTAATTTGGTTGTTGATTTTTTAGTATTAAATACTCCATTAGCCATTCAAAATCGGGGTGTTCTTGTTCCCCTCCCACTGAAATCTCTGGTGTATTAAAATGCATTTATTGTTAGTCCAGTAAGTGCTAACTTTGATGTGTTGTATGTAGCAAAAAAGAAAATTACTTCTAAAGAAACCGGCATGTCTCGAGTGGATAGTATTTAATAATTATTTGATTGCAATTGTGAGTAAATGTCAATTCCAAATAGTTTAATACATTACATATAAGTTCACTTTCTATATTTTAATAAATTTTTATTTGATTGCAATTGGATATATTGATCCTGGATAGTGGATGGTGACTGTTGTGGATGGTGCTTATTTTATCATAGTGACCCCCATCATGTAAAAACCATTATGCTGACTACTATTGTAGTGATGAAATTAAATTATTTAAATTTTTTCTTATTGAAATGACTAACTTCATTAGAAAATCCCTTGCTGATGACATCGATATTATAATTCTTAAATTTTGATTCCAACAATAAACTTATTCCATAAAATTTTATCTTAAACACAATTTTCATTAGTTGTTCCTTGTATTTTAATTTTCTATGAATTTGTTTGACCTTATAAATCAATTTATGTATTTATTTAATCATTCAATGATTTTTTTTATATTGAATCTTTAGGTTCATTACTTATTTTTATTTATAATAGTTTGTATAGTTAAGAAATTTTTCTCAATGTAGGAAATGTTTCAAATTTAGGTAGAATCTCATTAGATGTGATTATAGACACCAGAAATTCCTACTAAACATCTCCAATATCTTGAACATCTATTTTTAGAACTCCTCTTCTAGAACATTCAACTTTTTATCCAAAAGAATTATTTTTTTCCACCATAAAACATCCATCCACTGTGTTATACTCTAATTAGTGGAATTTGTCTTCATCAACTCCAATTCTAGAAATGGATAACCCTAGAGTCCTTGATCTCTATCATTCATTTACGAAGCAAGTGATGATTGGTGGAATGCTCATGCGAGGCAGGCAGGGTACTTTTGATCTCATAATAGAGTAAGAATGTTATTCGCAACTTCAAAATGGTGATATTCTATAGTGCATTGCCGTATTTGGTTCTATGGTATCTTGGAGTTTTTTTTTAAATTCTACTCATTTTATTTGTATAATAAGGATATACTCTCCAAAACAAAATGTAAGTGGAGTAAAGGGAAGCTAGCTTAAAAGTTTAACATGCGTTGCTTGCTTAAAATACCAAAACATCAAAATGAATTAGAGGTTGTTTGGTTGCTTAAACATGTGTTACTTGCTTAAAAGTTTGTTTTCTATCCTCATGATTAAATAGGATATACAGGGTTCATTGGTTGCTTGCTTGCATTTGTTTGCTTGCATTTGCTTGCTTTGCTTGCTTGCATTTGTGCCCAATAATTGTTATATATATTTTATAAATAAAGATTTCAATGGTTGATGGGCAGGCAGTGTGGAGGAATTGTTATTAGTCATATAATTCTATTTACCATTTCTTCCATTGTTATTGGATGTAGCTAGCAATTCATTCATATGGAAGGTGGTACAACAACAAGTGGTTCTTCTAACCCCCCAGTTGTCGCAGCAGGAACTCAGAGTCAAATGGGGTCTGCAACAACTACACATTCAGTTACAGAAATAGGAGGGGAGAGTTGTAGCAAACCAATTGATGAAACTGAGGGTAAGCAATCTCCTAAAAAGGTAACAATTCCTAAAGCTGCTGCTGGTTTTAGAGTTTCGCAAGCTTGGAAGCATTTTCATAAGAAAAATGGAAGGGTTGTTTGTAATTACTGTGGTAAAGATTACGCTTGAACGTCTGGTCAACATGGAACTAGTAATTTGAATAGGCATTTGACAAGGTGCAACAAAAATCCTCACAAAAATCTCAATAAAAGCCAAACCACTCTTGGTCTTAGAAGGAAGTGTGAAGATGAGGATGATGGAACGATTAAAATTTCAGTAGCTCATTTTAATCAAGAAGAGTGTAGAATTGCTCTTGCTAAAATGATAATCATTGATGAGTTATCATTTAAATTTGTTGAGAATCAAGGCTTTAGAGAATTTATTGAAGTTGTTCAACCTCAGTTTCAAGTTCCGTCCAGACAAACAGTTGCTAGAGATTGCTTGCAGTTATATTTGAATGAGAAAGATAAATTGAAGTCCATGTTTGATATATTCTCTCATATGGTATGTCTTACCACCGACACATGGACTTCAATTCAGAATCTGAATTATATGTGTGTGACTGCACATTTTATTGATGATAATTGGATCTTGAATAAAAAAATAATCAGGTTTTGTCTTGTTGCGGATCACAAAGGGGAAACAATTGGTCGGGTATTAGAACAAACATTGAAACAATGGGAAATTGAGAGGATTAACACTGTTACTACAGCGATCAGTTATTTGGTGAGGAGAGTTAATGATTGGAACGGGTCTATTTTTAAAGGAGAGTATATGCATATAAGATGTTGTGCACATATTTTAAACCTTGTTAGTGATGGGCTGAAGGAAATATCAACATCAATTGCTAGAATAAGAGTTTCTTGTAAATTTGTGAGAAGTTCACCTTCGAGATTGGCTCTTTTCAAGAGCATTGGTGAGGAGTTAAAAATTCCTAGTAAACAGACTATAATTCTTGATGTGTCTACTAGGTGGAATTCTTGTTATTTTATGTTGGATGTTGCAGAAAAGTATGAGAAAGTATTTCTCCGTCTTGAGGAGGATTCAAGTTTTAGGAGTGCTCTTGTTTGTGAAGGTGGGGCTCCAACAACATATGATTGGGAGCGTGCTCGTGTATTTGTCAAGTTTTTAAGGATATTTTATGATAACACTGTTGAATTTTCTGGTTCTATGCATGTGACATGCCATACTTTCTTTCACTCTTTGTGACATATATAGAAAAATCAAGAAATGGATGAAGAGTAATGATATGACTGAGTGCAATGGCTATTGCAATGAAGGTGAAGTTGGACAAATATTGGGGTATTGGTTCAAATTTTAATTATCTCTTACTTGTGGCAGTTGTTCTTGATCCCCGATATAAATTAGAATATGTTCGTGATAGTTTTGAAATGATATTTGATGATGGAGACAAGAATGAGCTTATCAGTAAATTAACAGAGGTTATGAATGATCTCTTTGAGGTTTACAAATGCAAATATCCCATCCCTGTTGTTGATCAATGCGAGTCAAGTTCTCATCAAGATGCACATATTCATGATGCCATTAGAGGTAGTGAGGATGATGAAAAATGGAAAGATGCTTATAGATCAAAGAAAAGAAAAAGACAATTGACACAACAGAGAAATGAATTAGAAAGATATTTAGAGATTGATGATTGTGAGGATGATTTCGATGGATTTGATATTTTAAGCTGGTGGAAAGGAAAGTCAGGTAAGTATCATGTTCTCTCAAGCATTGCTAGAGATATTCTAGCAATTCCTTCAACTACGGTATCTTCAAAGTCTGCATTTAGTACAGGAGGACGAGTCCTTGATCCTTTTCGGAGTTGTTTGAATCCCAATACCGTTGAGACGTTAATTTGCTCCCAAAATTGGTTTAGAAAGTCTAAACCAATTGACATTCGAAAGCAGCTCAAAGAATCAGGTATCATTAAAAATATTATGTTTTTTTATCGGTTCACATTTATCAATTATAAATCTCTGTTTGAAAAATAAAAATGCTGACTTGTTATTTCTTTTGTTGTTATTTTCAGATATGCCACCATCATCATCCACAACTCATGATCAAATTTTCACTATCTAAAATTATGACTTGTTATTTCTCCTCTCTCCGCACGGTGAGACTCCGTTTATACAGGTATGTATTGTTCTAATGATAGAACTTCTATCAGAGATTGAAACCAAAATTGATATATGAGCGTCTGGTTCCAATCTTATTTTTTTCTTTAAAATGAAAATATCTTTAAAGTTCTCTACTTGATAGTAGCCAATGATAAATGTGTAAGTTCATGTACTTGATTATTCAATTGAAAGATGGTTCTCTTGATTTGCGGTAAATAAAGTGCATCTTTATTTTTTTATATTGCTTATTAGTTTTCAATAGTACTTTCAAATGTAACCTTTGAATGTTTTATGTTAAGCAAGTTGCATTCTAGTTAATGGCTGACATATATATCGGCTCCGTTTGACAACACTTACTAAAAACTGCTTATAACATTTATCATTTATGATAAGTGATTCTGTATAAGTGTTTCAATCTTGCTTATTGAATTCTTTTTAATATTACTTGTTTAAGTGCAAGTATTTTTTAAGAAACAAAACAAACGCCAATTATTATTTTTAACTGATTGTCATAATTTGTAATTGTTGTAAGCAGCTTTCAGGAAGTGCTGTTAAAAAGAGCCATCATATTTGACATCCAGTCTACAATATAATAAAAAAATAACCATTGCATAAGAATCAAAGAAATGAGTTAAAAATGGTTGAACACATTGAATTGCTTATCCATGTTTGAGCTTGCATTGCATGGTTGCATTTTTTTTCACGCGTGTTCTAATTTAATTTATAAGAAATATATGATGGGTAAGCTCCATCCTCTAATATGCTCTTTTGTTTTGAGCTAGTTTTGTTGATGTGGATTGATAGATTTTTCTATGGTTTTTTTTAAGGCAACTTGGTTGCTTATATTCACCTTGGTGGCTCTGCTTTTTGAGGTGCAGTGGTATAAGCAATTGTAATTGCAATTGCTTTTTGAAGTGCAGTAGACATGTGAGCATGGATATGAAAGATTCTTTTGGCTTAGAGAGAGACCGGTACTCTTATGTGAAAAACCAGTTTAATATTGGAGCACTTGCATCTTGTTGGAATCTGCATCCACATTGGACTTGAGGTCCGGTGTGGTCTTTACTATTTGTTATAAAAGCACCCTAAGGGCTCCTTTAGAGAGTACACCTTGGGGGGTTCGAATCACTCTCTTTTATTCTTCTACATGATATCAGAGGGTTTTCTAACCCGATCCCTCCCTCCCGTCTAGAGTTTTCCGACGTCAAGTCCCCGCGGGGGTCGGCGGCCTCGGTGGCCATAGGTTTTATGTTGCCGCCCCTCCGCCTCGTGGCCCTCCTGCCCTAAGCGGATCTCCCTCAGCGCCCGGCGCTTCTTCCCGGCGCTTCTTCCCGATGGTCTCCCTCTCTCCCGGCCTCGCGTCCCGTCGCGATGGCTCCCTCCCGCGGCTCTCTCCCAGCGGGTGCGCTCCGCCCCGACGGGATCCCTGCCTCCCGCAGATCTTCCGCCCGACTCCTCCCGCAGCGCAGCTCTCCTCGACACGGCTCTTCTCCAGGTGACTCTCCCGACGCGACGGCCCCGTCCTCGGCGCGGCTCTTCTCTTCCCGGCCGACCTACGCGACTCGCGTTCCTCCGCTCCCGACCCAGGCGCGGCGACGGCATCTCTTCCCAACGGATCCCCGCTGCTCTCCGGCGTCCAGACCTGACGACCTCCCGCGCGGCTCCGGCGTCCAGATCCGTCGGCCCCCCCTGCCGGCTATCCCTTCCGAGCGCTGCTCCCTCTCTTCCCGGCGGAATCCTCCTGATGGATCCATCCCGACGGAATCCTTCGGCTCCTCTTCTGTGCGAGACTCCCGTCGCCGGCTCCCGCATCTCCTGCATCTCCCCCGGCGGATCTCTTCTCCCTCCCGGCGGTTCCATCCCGGCGGATACCTGCTGCCGTCGCATCTCCCGCAGCTCCCTAAGCGCCTTCCCTCCCGGCGCGCGCTCCTCCTGCGAGCGAGCCCTCCCCGCCGCAGCTTCCTTCCCGACGCCGCGTCCTTCCTGCGCGCCGCCTCCTATGCGGACATCCAGCCCCGCCTCCCTATTCTTTCGGCCTCTCCCCCTGCCGGCGCCTCCGACACCCGGCCTCCATTCCTGCCGGCTCCTCCAGCAGCCGGCCTCCAGCAACCGGCCTCCACCCTTGCCGGCCCCTCCACGCCGGCGGCCTCCTCCGGCTTCCAGCGTCGCCTCCCGCTGTCCTGCTCCCTCGTCGGCCTCCTCCTGCGCTCCTCTTCCGGCAGCCAGTCGGCTCCAGTTTCACCCAGCGGCTGCCCTGCTTCAAGTTTCGGCTCTCCGGCCTCCTGCGGCATCCCCGCCTCGCTGGCATCTCCCGACGACTCCCGGCAGCCGCATCTCTATCCGCTGGCACGCTCATTCGCTGGCGCAGCAGCTCGACCACCTAGGATTTGGGCCCGTTGGCGCCGCCGGATCGTGCAACAATTCTGCGATATCCCCGCCTCCCGTCGCCGGCCCCGCAAGTGCGGTTTTCCCGGTGCTAGTTTGGATTTCCCGGCGTTTCATCGTCCGACCCCACTAGTGCGGCATTCCTGGCGTTCCGTCAACCGGTCGGTCTGGTTTCTTCTGCTGCGCCCACAACCTCATCCATCCATCATTTCGAGGAGCTGCGATCGTGAGGGGGAGCATCAGTCTTGCAGCCTTTTTTTTCGTCTTGTTTTGTCATCAAGTTGGGCATGTCCAGCTTGAGGGGAAGTGTTAGCGTCTGTTTTGTTGCTTTCTTTTCATTATGTGTCCAAGCTAGGTACACCTAGCTTGAGGGGGAGTCATTGTTGTCAAAGGCGCGCGGCGCAATAAGGCGCAAAGGCCGTTTGGGGATGCGGCGCGAGGCGCGGCGTGAGGCGCAATTAAGGCGCATGCGCACAAAATTAATTATATAAAGTTGTCAATAATATTTTAAATTTTAAAAAACTTAAATTCAATAAAAAAATACAAATTAAAATATATACCGATATTTTTTAAGAGGTGCTACTTTGAGTGACGTTACAACAATGTTTTTATAATCTGCTGTGTTTTCCCTTTCAAAAAAAAAGTCTGCTGTGTTTTTTTATTATTATATTAAATATTCTATTTAATTGAAATTAGGAC
This sequence comes from Viscum album, assembly GCA_963277665.1. Classification (NCBI taxonomy): domain Eukaryota; kingdom Viridiplantae; phylum Streptophyta; class Magnoliopsida; order Santalales; family Viscaceae; genus Viscum; species Viscum album. The sequence continues at coordinate 212,241,922 of OY728164.1, forward strand.
TTCCCCTATTTCCATCATTGTGCACCGCGGTTTTCGCCTCCTACCTTGATCTCCGCCTTATCGCCTCCTGCCCCGATCTACGCTACACAGCGATTTATCTGTCGCGCACTCAAAACCCATGTCGCCGCCAGCATCATCCGCTTCTCCGCCTGCTAGCGCTTTCGCCTCCCAACAAGGACGATGAGGGTGAGGCGCGCCTTTACAGCGCCTGGCGCCTGAGCGCCTCAAGGAATGGCGGGTGAGGCGCGCGCCTTTGGCGCGCCTCAGCGAAGTCGCCTTGTCTTGTCGATGGCGAGGCGCTCCGGCCTCGCCTCGCCGCGCCCCTTGCCAAGGCGCGCGCCTCAGCGCGCCTTTGACAACAATGGGGGGAGTGTTGGAGTCTGCATCCCACATCGGACTTGAGGTTCGGTGTGGTCTTTACTATTTGTTATAAAAGCACTCCAAGGGCTCCTTTAGTGAGTACACCTTGGGGGGTTCGGATCACTCTCTTTTATTCTTCTACACATCTCAAAAGTCCTCAGAGCATGATGAGATTGCTCAAAATGATGCTACTCTTCCTTCGGGTCAGTGTTTTCTAGCTGCATTCTATGTGTTTGCATTTTTCAAAATAAGCTGAAGAAATGTGTTTGGCTTGGAGTTTGTAGAAGGTTTAGTTTTCTTAGATGCAAACTTGCACATCTGATAATACATCATTAACATATCCCAATATTTAGTTACTCATTTATATGTTTCCCCTCGAGTTTTACATGTTGTTTGTGAAATCCTTGAATTTTCAGCTTGTATGAAATGATGTTTTTTCATACCTTAAATATGATTTTGTTGGATTTTAGAGGAGTTCAGGGGCCCTAACTAAGAAATTAATGGGTTGTAGTGAGTGCAGGGGTCCCCTCGGGTTGTAGTGAGTGCAGGGGTCCAGGTGCGGGTTGTAGTGAGTGCAGGGGTCCAGGTGCAGTGCAGGGGTCCAGGTGCAGTGCAGGGGTCCAGGTGCAGTGCAGGGGTCCAGGTGTTGCAGGCTGGTGTGTAGGGCGAGTTGGGGGGGGGGGGGGGGTTGGGTTTGGGGGAAGGCAGGTTGGGGCGGGCGGGTTGGGTCTGGCGGGGGTGGGTCTGGGGGGGGGCTGGGTTGGGTTGGGGTCGGGTCGGGTTTGCACAAGCAACCCGACCCAAACTGGCCCGACCCGCAGCAGGTTGGGTTGGGTCGGGTCGTTCAACCATGAGTCGGGTAACCCGACCCCAACGGGTTGGGTTGGGTCGGGTCAGCTGCCCACGAAGCATGTGACCCGGCCCTTTCCCCTTGGGTCGGGCCCTGAAATGCACTCGACCCGACCCGACCCATGGACACCCCTATATGGTTGGGCACAACGAAAGCAGAGGCCCTTCTTGCGCCAATCATCCCATTCCCGGTTGGATAACTCTATGCCCGCCAACGAAACTCGGTCGATGGGTCTGGTGGTTTGGTATGTCTAAGAGAGGAGCGGGAGAATAATTTTGGTCTAGAGGTGGGCGTGGCAGGGAGTTCACTGGGATGTTATGGCGACTAAATGGTGGGTGAGAACCACCGCCGCAGATTGAAATATTCGTGCCTTTGTGGACAGTGAGTTCAACGTGGCGGGCCAAACGCATTGCCTGAAGGCGCGTCTCAGGATTATGGATTCGTACCCAGTTGCGAATTTCATCACGTAAACCGTGGAGAAAGTAGCTGAAGTATTGTTGCTCCGGTTGGTGAGGAAGGAGGGCAGCGAAGCATTCGAAGTGTTCGATATATTCTTAGAGGGAACCGTGTTGGTGGAGGTCGGCTAATTCCTCATAAGGATTCTGGACGTCTACCCGCTGAAGGATTCCATGGGTTCTTTGAATGTTGTCCAAGAGATCTCTGGCTGAACCTCGTGCTAGAAGGAGAACCAGTTGATGGCGACACCTTCCATGCTAAGTTGGGCAAATGAAACCTTGTCAGTCTCCGGTGTTTGATTGATCCGGAAGAAGAGTTATGTTCAGGTAATCCAGCCGCAAGGATCGGAACCGTCAAAAATAGGTAAGTCGACGTGGCGTCTGGGAAACCGTTGTTTAGGCCAATGGACGCCATGTGGAGGGGCGATAGGCGGAGCCGATCCGGACGGATCATGGGCGGGGGAATTGGAGGAGCGTGAAGCAGAAACAGAGGAAGAGGGTACCTCAGGCGGGAGGGGAGTCTTGTCGCCGCAGCGTGCCAGGGCAGAAATTGTTTTTTGGAATTCGTTGAATGAATTATCCTGGGCGAGTCGCGTTCGTTCTGCCTGAGCGGCGTGCGCCTGATCCGATGATCGCTGCTGGTTGATGAGATTTTCCATGGTGGAGAACAAAGTTAACAAGGTTTGCTCAAGTATCTCAGGGCGTTGTTCCACACCCTCGAGGCAAGATTGATAATGAGTTTCCATGAAGCGGGTGCGGCAGGTCAAGACCAATTGATGAGAATAAGCATCGAGCAGAAATGAGAAGTTTTTATTAATGGCTACTATCGGCCAGAATTACAGCAGCAGGAGAAAAGAAATAGTCCGGTGGGAGAAGAAGAACTTCAGGTTGGGGGCACTCCCTCAAACCTGCCCAAGCCCCAGGCCAAACTAAATTCCTAACTGCCTGCCCTCCCACTTCCCTCCTCACCCTCTTATAACCTACCCGTGGGAATCCCTTGACAACTTCCGACAGGGCCCACCCCAGTCTGTTAGGCTGTTTAGGTTGGCGCCTCAGTCTGTTAGGAAGTTGAAGCTGGCGGGGGACCCCCTTGCCCCTTCTGGAATATACTTTCCAGGTGGGAGGTTCTCTTGCTCTATCAGGCGCCGCACCGCACCACACCAGCGCTATTGTGGCTGCTCCATCGCCTTTTGGAAACTATGGTCATACGGTGGAATCAATCTGGAGTTCTGGTGAAGAGCAAATAGGTATTGAAATAAATTAGGAACACCGGAAAAAAATTAGTCTCGGAAAACATTAATAATAAAGTTTCATAATTCCTTGAAAGTGTTGGCAGTCTTAACCACATTTTGATAGAATGACCCATGTGGTTTGACAGTATATGGAAATGATATCCCATGCCTTTCAAGGCAACGGCATGTTAATCCACGAGGCATGTGGATACGATGATGGTATCAGACAATGTCGACGATGTTGCCATAGCTAGAGAGAAGCATGAAAAAAGAACTGAAAAAGAGCATTAAGGCAACTGGGTGCCGAACATGCACGCTACACGCTGACGATGTGCTGAAGGTACAAAAAAGGTAGAAAATATGTGTTGAAGATGCACAATCTGAACATCCAGGGACCCCAAACAGAAGATGGACGAAGACAGGTGGTGGGGATAACGCCACAACATCAGGAAGATGGCACGACAACAGCTAGAGGCACTGGGGCACGAGGGTGCCTGGGCGTGGGGTGTTGGGGCTCTAGGTGCACGCGGTCAGGGCAGGGGTGCAGCAGGAAAGCGTGAGATGCTAGTGGGCTGGAACGTGAAAGTAAGGGGTGTTAGGGCGCTCACGGTCAGGCTGGGTGCGAGGCGCTGGCGCGCAAGCAAGTGAACAGACTACCTAGGGCCAGCGCATCCTCCTCCTGGTCAACAGTAGCCGACATGAGAGGGGGTGATGGTCAGCGCTCAAGAAAGAGGAGGTCACAACAGGGTGGCGCGGCGGGATGGCCTTCCTAGGACCAGCAGGTCCCCCTCCTGGTCAGCAGTGGCCAGAACAAGAGAATGTAAGCCAGTGGCTAGGAGGGAGGGGCTACCTAGGGTTTGCGGGTCCCTAAGAGAGAGGGATCCGGCTCTGATACCATGTAAAATATCAACATCAAAATTCATGCCCTATGTGAGGCCAATCCCTAGGGAATTACACAAGGAACATCCTCAGATGAAGGACTCCAATCAAATAATAAAAAATGGATTTAACCCACTAACCCACACAATATAATGAACCAGCCCGTTATCTAATAAACAGCTCTCTAACAAATACCTTCAAAACGGCCAGGTCATAAGCTGGATCAAAGCCAATAAGCCTGCCTTCCTTTGAAAACCCATTGCCTCTTGCATCAACAAAAAATACCTGGAAAATGACAATATTTAAATAAATAAAACAATAGGAAACAAACATTAATAGAAACAAATTGCACAAATAGAACGGATACATCAGGGAAAACCTTGCAACGTTGCAACCCACTTCTATCTGTTGCCAATTGAGCAATGACATGATAATTGGTAACCTGCACCACACAACAGATTGCTTAGTGACATTCAAATGCTTTTTAATAAACCAAAGAACAATTTCTGGTCATGATAAGAGAATAAAAAATCTAAGTGAAGGAAAATAAACAATTCCATGTTTTCATTTTCCTGAAAACGTGAAAACAACTTTAATTTTTGTTTTTCAAATAATCTATCATTTCCATTTTCATTTTCTAAAAAATGTTTCCTATTTACATAATCAAATACATTTTCTCATACATTTTGGGAAAATGAAAACATAAAATGTTTTCCAAAACCAAAAGCGGACCAGGATTTTCTTGTTTTCTGAAAATATTTATTTTTCAACAACAAAAGGCTTAAACCCAATTAAATGGGATCGGCTATATGGATCAAACATCGCCAATTAGATCTATTGAAGACAATACTTTCATGGAAACCATTTAGAACAAAAACATCATGCATGGTTCGTTTAAGAGCTCTTTTAAGTCTACCTCTACTTTTAATAAGTGAATTTATCATTAAGTTTACCCTATGATTCGAACACGTCCAAACCATCTTAATCTAGTCTCGGTCATATTATTGTCAATCGGAGTCATTCCAATTTTCTCTCGAACGCATGTTCACTTTTTTTAAGATGCTTTTTCTATTTACATAATCCATCATCCTTTTCAAAACATTTTTAGAAAATGCAAATAGATAATGTTTTCCAAAACCAAACACACCTTGACTTTCTTCCGTAACTTGTACTGCCAAGCCAAAAGTTAAAGATCATGAACACAAGAACAAATAAGCCTAAAACACAGCAGTCCCCAAGGGAGCAAACACAACGTTTACATGTGGCCATCGAATTAGACATCATCATGTCACTAGGAGTTTATTCAGATGACACAAAAAATAAGAAATAAGAATGAGATTGTTCATTCCATTATGAACTGAATTTAAGGGTAGGAGTATTCATTTCTATATTACAAGGTTTTTTGGGTTAAAATGAGATTCTCCATTCCATCATAAACTGCATTTTATTTTTAAAATTCATTTCATTACATCATGCCAAAACAAATCAATTGTCTGAGTCCTAAAAAAGATGAAACTGTAATCTGGGAATAATGTCCCCGAATGGGCAAATGAAGTAGTGTTCCCAAAAAACATTGCAGGATTTATTTTATTTCAAGTGCAACAAGATCAATGTCATAACACTAACGAAATCTCGTACAGATTCAAGCTTATTTATAATTTTTTTGTCTACTGCTTTTTAATGAAGCAGTCATGCATTCCTTTGGTTCCATTCTGGTGCCTTTTTTCTTTTCCAAATCCAACACATGCATTTCAAAATTAACGAAAAATCAGTCCCGGCTCAATAATCCCATCTTTTGATTTATTAATAACAATAACGGTAGTACAAGTAGCAGTCGCAGCTGCAATAATTATAACAATAACCAAATCATTAATTATTGATCTTCCAATAATGAAATAAATTAGAAGGATGATGCAAGAAAAATTCAAATATAAAAATGGAGTGGAGGCCGAAGTACCTACAATGTGTCCAAACTTATCCCAGATGAAGCCTGTTCCTGTACCTTCAACTTTCACTTTTTCATCCTCATTAAGCACGATTTCATTAGATGTTGTTTGTTCATTTACAATTTCAAGATCTTTAATGAAAACAACGGATGGTGAGGTTTCCTGGAATAATCATAGACAATTCACTGTTAACATACATTAAATACCAATTTAATAATATCAATATAAAAGATAAGCTGTTAATAAAAAACAAATATTGCATTCAATATCATCACCAGATCATCGGTTTTAAAAACAAATATGGCACAACGGATGGCGAGATTCCGTGGAATAGAAAACAAATATGACAGAATAGTCAAGGGTTTTAATCAAAATCCCTTCCTTTCCACTTCCTTTTATTTCCATCTAACCTTATAGAACAATTATTATGTATTTGGACATGGGTATGTGACATGCGCCATTAATTCTCATGGATGTGTAAATTTAGAAATTTATAGTAACCTTTTCGGGCACTAAACTAAAATAACCTAGTAATTAGAAGTCTGGAGTCGATCTCGCGAGCAAAATAAAGAATCCTAAAAATTCTTTCATATGAATTATTAAACCAATCACAATGTTGTCAATATTGTGATTAAAAATTTTAAATAAAAACTAAACCAAATTGATGAAAACTCTTCAAAGACAAAGGTCAGATAATTTTAAATGATGAATTTTCAAAAAAAATAAGAAATTATTTCACATAAAAAACCAATTGAATTCAATAGATGAAAGATTATAAAGGTAATTGTATCTATATGATCAATTTCTACCACCACTGCTTTAACCAATTCAATTTTCATGGTCAAAAGAATTAAATCGAATTAAAGGGCATTAAGTTTAAATCTTAAAAGCAAAAGATAAATTCAAACTATTCTCACAGTTTAATCCACTCTACCATATTGGATTTCTTTCTTTATTAGACAATTTTTGTCAAAGATCTAATAAAGAATAACATAGATCTATAATTTTCAATATGTTGCTAATTAAATTAATTTCTTTCATAAGTGAATTCTGATTAAAACATTATTTACTCATCCTTTTACACTTAATTCACTTTCCTGAGATTAGTTGGTGTAGCCCAGATCCGATTGGGCTAAATGCTTGCGGCTCGCAACTGTCACGGGTCGAGCTCCGCGGTGAGGTCATTGGGGGTTGCAGGGGGCAACGCGCCCCTGCTCCGGGGGTCCGGGGGCCGAAGGGCCCCGGTCCAATTTTTCGGCACTGTAGCATCTCTGACCACTGTAGCAAAGCTGACCGACCAACACCGACAGGCACTGTAGCAGTGCGGACTTCGGGGTCAACTGGACTGTAGCACTTTTGACTTCCAGCCGGCAGCCACTGTAGTGCTTTTGACAAAGATGGTTGTCGTTCACTGTAGCGACGCGGACTTACTTTACGAACAGTGATGGTCTTCTCCATGCTTTATAGCCCATTTTCGGGTTAGGGTTACTACTGAAAAAATCCTCTGTAATTTTGTGCTCCCGAATAGTGAAATTTTGTCTCTCCCATGGATGTAGGGATTATTCCCAAACCACGTAAATCGTTGTGTTCTTGTTTCTTTCTTTCTTTCGTTTTCCTCATTTCTGTCGTTGTGACTCCCGACGATTCCGCAATAGAGTTGACTAAGGGAGACTTCAGACCAGGAGTTTATTGAGACCAACGGAAAATTTGCTGAAATTAAGAGTTCAAGAAGATGTCAAGTGGCTCCGAATCACTATGTTCTATAAGTTTCATATAGTGTTCTTAGGCCAAATAAGTTGTTTGGGACCTTAAAATATCATTTTTAGGTGTTTTTATTGTTCCCGAAAAAGCCAATTCACGTAGCCAATTGTGTCACCTAGCCGATTCACATAGCAGATTCTCCCACATAGCCGATTCACGTAGTCGATTTTTTAAATCGGTTACCTTCTGTATTTCGCCCATAACTTGGGCTACAAAACTCCAAATTAAATGATTCTTGTTGCGTTGGAAATCTAACAAAATTGTCTACATTTCATTAGAATACATCAAATTATAAATTGACCGTTATCATGTACTAAATTAGGTTAGAAGTCACTGCATGTTTTCAGTCTGAATTCAGCAGTTTTTCCAAAACTAATTTGCTGCTGTATTTTGATGATAACTTGAGCAATAAAAGTCCGATAAAGATGATTCTTGATTCTATGAAAAGCTAATGAAATTATCTAAATACAAGTCAACTAGAGCTAAAGTTGATTCTATCATTTTGAAGGTTTGTTTTAGGTCTGAAATTTGTTTAGTCAAGCTGTTTTCAAATTTCCAGAATCGGATACATGGGCAATTTGCCTACGTGAGCAATTCGTCTACGTAAATCGCTTACGTAGATTTGGCTACGTCAATTCCCTTACATGGTGAGATTTGGCTACGTAGTGAAAAACGACGACGTGAAAATCTCCTACATGGATTTGCCTATGTGGTTTTGTGAGTTTCTACAGGATATTGTAAGACATGAAAATATGTTCCGTTTTACATAACACTTCACGTTTCAATTTGTTGCAAGTTTATTATGGATATAATTAGCATTTTGTTCTAAAATTACTTATTATCTAGAAGCCATGCAAACAGGTTTTAAGTTGTTTAATAATGAATTGAATATAATTCACATGGGATTAAGCCTGTGTTGGTATTCATGCTGAAATTTTAAGAATTGAAATATTCAAATTCAAATCAGCTGAAATACTAAGGGTTGGTCTCGATTATTATCATGAAGTATTCCAAGGATATTAATGTTTGTTATTTACTACTGTATTAATTGTTCAAACAAATTTCACTGTGTAATTTTTAATTGTCTTATGGGATATCGAGGTTGACTTATAAGAATATCGTTTTTCATTTATAAAAAAATTTACGCATGGAAAACCATCTGAGAAACAGGCGTGAACAACTCTGAAGTAATTCGTTGAAGTTGCATACATGGTTCTTGCTTCGAGAAAATAAAAGTTGCGCAACGGTTTTCAAATTTTAAAGTTGATGTGCACAAAGAAACTCTATTTATATAAAGTTGACAGAATCAGTGCAAGATACAAAGGTTGAGGATATTCTTGAACCGTACAAATGCTGCATTTTTCTGGTGATCAACTACTGCTCCCAACTGAACTGAAGTCATTTGATCCTTTACTGCTGGAAAATTGATTGTCACCTGTCTCCAAGGGAAAAAGGCAAACTGTTTGGGTTGTGTCTTTAGGGGAAAAAGGCAGACTGTTCGGGTTGTGCCTTCAAGTAGAAAGGCAGGCCTGTTTGGGCATAAGCCTCCAAATGTAAAAAGGCTTTGTAATTAGGTTGTGACTCCAGGTGGGCAAAAGTCATTGTAAGATTCCATTATATTGGTTATAGTGGGTGTCATCACTCTCAGTTTGTGAGAGGTGAAGTGGGGTAGGATCATTTAGGGTCAATTCACCCCCCCCCCCTCTTGGCTATTTTGTCATCTTAACTTCAGATCAACAATTGGTATCAGAGGTGATCCCAAACTCGATATATATATTATTTGTTTGTGTTAACCATTTCCTGATTTAACTGTCAAGGGGACAAGATCTTGTTTAAGATGTTCGGAACTAGTTCAAATGATGGATGGATACCCCAAAAACCACCTCATTTTGATGATACTGATTGTGGCTATTGACAATCCCTGATAGAAACTTTCTTGAAGCAACTTAGCATTGATCATTAGACAATTATGGCAAAACCATACAAGCTACCCAAAGGTGAACCTGAATCGTTAGCTAGCAATGATGCGGTAAAATATGTTTTGAATTACAAGCTGAAGAATATCTTATATTGTGCAATAACTATAAATGTATATAGTCATGTATCTGGTTGTAAGACTGCACATGAAATTTGAAAAATTCAGCAAGTAACACATTTTGGTTCAGATAAACTTATTAAAACTAAGTTGGGTATGTTAAGAGCTTAATATCAAGAATTTAATATGAGTAAAGATGAAAGTGTCAATCAAATGTTTCATAGATTCACTAGTATTGTAAATGGTATGAGTTTTTTGGGAGAGACTCTTGAAAATCCTATTCTGGTTGAAAGAGTTCTTAGAGCACTTCTTAAGAAGTGGCATACTAAAATCTATAAATGAAAGTAAGAACTAAGGAATATACTCTTGATGAGCTTATTGGATCACTATTACAATATGAGTTAGAACTCAAAAATCATGCTGAAGAAGATAATTTAAAGAAGGGAATTGCTTTTAAATCAAATGTATCTACTTACTCTTCTAATTCTGAGTTACAAAGTAGTGATAGGAATGATACATCCTATGTTACAAAAGGTGGATATAGAAGGAAGAAGGGCTACTCAAGGAAATCCGAGAAAGACTATCCTAAGGATAATCACAAGGAGAAAAAGAAACGTAATTTCATTTCCAATGATGCTCAAGATGTTATCTGTTATGAGTGTCGGAAAAAAGGGCAAATCGAGCTCAATTGCCCAAGACTAAAGGACGATAATAAGAGAAAACAATATAAGAAAAAAAATAAGGCAATGGCGGTGAATTGAGTTGTACTGAAGATTCAAGTACTGCTGAAGAATCTAGTTCTAAAAATGAAATTGTTTTGTTATTATAGATGACTTAAGTTTATTACTTTTTGTAAATTGGTTCAAAATGAAAAATGACAATTAAGTCAATTAGAAGTGATTATGGTGGTGAATTCCAAAATCTGGAATTTATTCAATTTTGTGAAGAAAATGGGTATTTTCACAATTTTTCAGCCCCTAGAACACCACAATAAAAGGGTGTAGTAGAAAGGAAAAATAGAACACTTCATGAAATGGCTAGGACCATGTTAAATGAGTTTAATCTCCCTAAATATTTTTGGACAGAAGCTGTGAATATTTCTTGTTATGTTACTAATAGAATCATTTTAAAACCCCTGTTGAAAAAGACTCCTTATGAGTTTTGGAATGGAATAAAACCTAAAATTGGATATTTTAGAGTGTTTGGGTGTAAAGTTTTTATTTTTAATATTAAGGATACTTTAGATAAATTTGATGCTAAATCCGATGATCTCTATGGTTGTTGAACAATCTATTCATGTTAAGTTTGATGAAAAATCGTTGAATAAAAGAGATGATGATATTGATCATCTAGAGGAAGAATTTGGGAAAAATATTTCTTCCCAATCTAAGTCTAGTCATGAAATATCTTGGAAGACTCGTAGAGATCATCTAATAGATAATGTGATTGGTAATGTTGAATCAAAAGTTCAAACCAGAAAATCTATTATGAATATTTGTGTTCATTATGCTTTTATTTCTGATTTTGTACCGAAGAATATTGATGAGGGTTTAGATGATGCTAATGTGTGGACTTTAGTGAGATACAAAAAAGAATTATCGTATGAATTTGGAAATGGAATAACTTAGAGAACTTAAAAGAGCTAAATTCAAGATGAAACCTCATAACTCAACAAAAGAAGTTTGAGTTGCCAAAATCCCTTATGGACAACATAGTTTATGAAGAAACTTTTGAAAAGGGGCTAATGTGGAAAAAATAAAAATCCCCAGAAGTCAAGAGAAAATACCACATTATTCATTTATAAGGTAGAATGTACCCAACTTCTATGAAATAAGTTCAATAAGAACAATTATAACTCAATGAATGAAAATTGAGTAAACAAAATCCCTTACAAGAGGAGCATTTAAATCAAATTCTCATGAAAGAGATGGCCAAGACTAAACGAAATGATTGAACACCGAACACACAAAGACAAAAACAGACGAAGAACAGCAAAGAATCACTCGATCCACACCCTAAAACAGTTGTGGGCGGATCACCACTCAGCGTCGCTGACATGCGACAGGAGAAAATCCCAAAAACCCTACATCATGCCCTTTAGCCGACCCTTCTTGTTGAGCATAAGGCATAAAAATCACACTGTCCAGTTCCTGAGTGAAGGATGGGCCTTTCTTCATCCACATGAGGAGATGGATGGGTTTTGGGGGAATAATTTCTAAAAAGGCAGGCGATGTTATTTATATAAGTTTTGATCCATGGGTCCCACAAAAATTGCATTAGCCCCAATTGTCCTTTGTCAATACAATGTTCCTCTTTAGGAACCTTTACTTCTATAGAACTTTCAGTTTCTTTAAAATTCTACAAATGAACCTTCCATAGAGTAAGGCTCCATTTGCTCTTCCCTTTTCAGAGGGAAACATCATTCTAGTTAGATGTAATAACAACATAAAATCAGACATCTTGAGATTTGATATTATCAGAATCTCCAAGTATGGGTAAAATCGAGCACTGAATAAACTTCTCTCGGTCGAATTCTTTCGCACTGGGATAACATCTATTGTAAATCGGGAAGTTACCAATATGTTCATGTCAGGGATTTCAATCAATGTAATATTGATAACAACCCAATTAACTCTAGTCATACACAAGTCATGATCATTCATCATTTTGAGTTTAGAATTAGCATAGAATTCTCTAATCTCTCAGTAGAACACTTTTTCACCATCAATACCATCTAAAAATTTCAGACCAGTAGGCTAAAATAAGAAAGGTTAAGTTAAGAAAGTAAGAAATGTAAACCCATTGGATTCACAGTCTCCTAAAGCCAACTTTTCCCCCTGCAATGATATCCAAAGAAATGTACAGTTGTCTCACAAGATTAACAAAATACCTTCTCAGATAGGGGCAGTCAAAAATTCAATAATCTCTTCGAACGCAACTTTTATCAACAATACATACAGAAATTATGGAGAGGGAGTGGCAGAATAAGGATATGCTTGAAAGAAAATTGAGCTACAAATAAGGTTCCTTCTTATTTATAGGCAAAAAAAAAGGATATTTCTTAGGATAATAAAAAATATATTTTTTTATTCAAATGATTCGTGAGTAGGGGAGGGGGCAGCGTTTTGTAAACGGATAGGCACATCCCAACGCAAACACCGAACACCCACCTCACCACAACACCACCCCCCACCCCTCTATTTTTTTTTCAATTATTTACAACACAACTCTCAAACATCCCTAACTAAAAATGGAATTTCAAGAAACCTGCCATTGAACAATGGATGCGAGAAAGAAAATTCAGGACAAATCATAGTTATTAATGGCGCGCCATCGTGCCAGGCAGTGATGTGCCACGCCATGGGTTCACCATGGCTCATCTGAAATGGCGCTTCGTGGCGCGCGTCATGCTGCGCAATGGCGTGCAGTGGCGTTGTGCGCGTCACTGAACCAACCTGTTCGATTTTGTTTTTTGTTTTTTTTTTTTTGCATTTTTTTAACCTGCCAACTCATACCCCCGATTAAAAATACCTCAAACGGCGACCTCCCCCGCTGCGCAGCACTCCTCTTCTCGCGAGAGCAACGACCCAACCCGTGTCGAACCACGTCGAGCGATGCAACCTAACCGAACTCCCTCGACTGTCGCTTCTCAACCGAGCTCCCTCGAACACCGCGACTCTAATACGCGGTCTCATCTAGGGCAGGCGCAAGCGCACCTTGTGTGCGAACCCCAACAAATAATTTTTTTTAATTAAATTTTAAATATGTTTTCTGCATTTTGTTCCCGGTTACTACTGTTGTTGTCCGCCCCTTTGTATATCCAAGGCATAGTTATTAATGGCGCGCGCCAAACAATGGTGCACCGCGCCATGGGTTCGCCATGGCTCATCTGAAATGGCGAGCAGTGGCGTGGTGCATGTCACTGCTCCAACCTGTTCGTTTTTGTTATTTGTTTTTTTTTTTTGCATTTTTTTAACCAGCCCCCGTTTAAAAATACTTCAAACAGCAACCTCCCCCACTACGCAACACTCTCCTCTTCCCATGACAGCAGCGACCCAGCTCATGTCGAACCACGTCAAACGGTGCAACCTAGCTGAGCTCCCTTAACTGTCGCTTCCCAACTGACCACGACCCAGCCGAGCTCCCTCGACCACCACGACTATAATACACAATCTCGTCCAAGGAAGGCGCTCTCACACCTTGTGTGCAGACCCCAACCAATAATTTTTTTTAATTCAATTTTATTTATGCTTTTTGCATTTTTTTTCCAGTTACTACTGCTGTTGTCTACCCCTTTGTCTGTCCAGGGCAGGCGCACTTCACTTCCTGTTTTTTTAATACTATGTTTTTTTTATTTTTTGTTTGTTGTTTTTTTTTTTTTTTGAGATATATGCTTTTAAATATTTAATTATTTGTTTTATATATTTCAGGAATTGTGATTTATTTCAAAATGTCTAAGGCAAGACAAAACCCTTTTTGGCAATATTACATGTTAGCAAATCTTCAAGATAAAAATTCAGTAACATGCAAATTTTATAGAAAAGTAACAAAGGAAGGCATTACAAGAGCCAAACAACATTGGGTCGGTGAATATAGGAACACAACTGCATGCCAAAATTGTCCGCCATATGTGAGAGAGGAGATAAAAAAAATGATGAAGACGACACTTCACTTCATGTTTATTTTTAATACTATGTTTTTTTTATTTTTTGTTTATTGTTTTTTTTTTTGATATATATGGTTTTAAATATTTAATTATTTGTTTTATATATTTCATGAATTGTGATTTATTTCAAAATGTCTAAGGCAAGACAAAACCCTTTTTGACAGTATTACATGTTAGCAAATCTTCAAGATAAAAATTCAGTAACATGCAAATTTTATGAAAAAGTGACAAAGGGAGGTATTACAAGAGCCAAACAATATTTGGTCGGTGGATATAGAAACACAACTGCATGCCAAAATTGTCCGCCATATGTGAGAGGAGATAAAAAAAATGATGATGATGAAAGGGATTTGAAGGGAAAAATGAATATAGACGGGCTATATGCAATTGAAGATGATTTTATAGAAGAAGAGGTGCAAGGTCTAGAACGTACAATATTTGTTGGTGGAAAGAAAAGGAAAACTGCTTCAAGTAACGGTCACGTGCAACAAGGATCAGGTTCTTCTCAAAAAGGAAGCAATAGATCATGTATCCAAGGGAAAGGGAGTTATATATGCATTTTTCACTTCAAGTTCAGAAGAAGTTGTGCACCAAAGAAAATTGTCTAATGTTAGACAAACAACCGTCATGGATGCATACGAGGAGAAAAGAGATCAAGCTTGTCAATTGTTTGCAAGGTGGATGTATGATGCCGGAATTCCTTACAATGTTGTCGGTTATGATAGTTTTTCGGCATTTTTTAGGCAGTTGGGCAATGCGGACCTGGTATGAAACATCCAAACTTCCATGAGGTAAGAGTTCCTTTGCATAAAAAGGAATTAGAACATACTGATTTATTGTTGAAGGAATTTAGGGAGGAGTGAGCAAGAAAATAATGTTCAGCCATGACAGATGGTTGGACAAATCGAAGAGGGAGAACATTAATAAATTTCTTGGTTAATAGCCCAAAGGGCTCGGTATTTATTAAATCGGTTGATGCTTCTTCCTATGTAAAGCGCGGGACAAAGATGTTTGGTTTGTTGGATAAATTTTTCAAGAAGGTTGGATCATCCCATGTGATACAAGTTGTCACTGAGAGCGCTTCAAATAATGTTTTTGCTAGTAAATATCATTAAACTCAATAATTACGTTGACATTTTCTTGAACTTTTACTTTTTTCAAAGATCTTTATTACTTACTAATATGCTTATTTTTTATTTTTTATTTTTTAATAGGGAGATTATTGGAGGCAACTTACTCTAATTTGTATTGGACCCCGTGCGCCGCTCGTTGCAATGACCTGATCTTAGAAGATATTTGGAAAATTTTCATGCTTGCTAAAACTTTGAAGAAGGCGGTGACAATTAGTGGTTTCATTTATAACCATATCGATGTATTGAACTTGATGCGACAATTCACCAAAGAAATGAAGCTCCTTAGACTTGGAAAGACTAGATTTGTCACTGTCATGATCACACTTTCTAGCATGTATAACCAACAAGCTAATATGAGGAAGATGTTCATTTCTGATGAATGGAATCAAAGTAAATGAACAAAGGAACGAAAAGGAAAAGATGTTGTTTTGATTGTACAAAGTGCCTCCTTCTGGAACAATGTCAATTATTCTCTCAAAGTGGGTGGTACACTTGTTGAAGTGGTTTGTTTGTTTGACGAGGAAAGAAATTCTCTGATAGTATAAATATATAAAGCCATGGATCAAGCAAAATAATCAATTGCAAAGTCTTTCAACAATAAAGAAGAAAAATATAAAAAGATTTTCAAAATAATTGATCGAAGATGGGAAGTGAAACTTCATCGGCCTTTGCATGGTGCGGGATACTTTTTAAATCCAGAGTACTTATATGATCATCCTGACATTAATGTTGATAAAAAGGTAAATATGGGTTTAATTAAATGCATTCAAAGATTGACACCTGATATAGTAATGATTGATAAGATTGCTGAAGATTTAACAAAATATAGAGGCATTGGGCACTCTTGGCACTGATTTGGCAAAAAGAAATAAGAAATTGAGGGCGTCTGCTGATTGGTGGGCAACTAATGGTGCATCGGCTTCACACTTGAAATATTTTGCGATAAAAGTGCTCAGTCATAAGTGTTTCAGATTGTGAAAGAAATTAGAGTGTTTTTTAAAATCTTCCCACAAAGAGAAATAGGTTTGCTCAAGAAAAATTGAATGACTTGGTTTTTATCAAGTATAATAGAGCCTTGATGCGTAGATTCAATGAACGAGACTTCGTTGACCCTATCTCTTTGAAGGAATTTAATAACTGCAATGAGTGGTTGTTTGGTGTCGTGGACGAGGAGCGTGGTGCACCTGATGACTTTGTTTTTGATGATGATGATTTGACTTGGGGTGATGTGGCTTCGGCTTTCAGTGCAGAAGAATTGGTCCATACTACTAGAGCATCAAAATCTTACACCAAGTATTTACAAAAAAAAAATCTATGAATATTATTCAAGAACAAGAAGAAGAGGTGCAAGAGGAAGAGATTGAGAATGAAAAGTGAAGAAGATAAAGATGTTCGAGATACCTTGTCAGGAAGAATTGTCTAGTGGTAAAGAAGTCCCTCCTGATGATTTCGAGAGTGATAATGAGACAACCCCACTCTTTAAATGTTGTATGTTTTAATCTTTATTTGCTTTCATACTTTATGTGTCATTTTTGACTGAATTATTGACACAAATCTTTTATATTTATGTATACGGTATAATTTATTATTTATTATATTTGTATACATCTTTTTTGTGCGTCGCAATTTAATATTGGCGCGTTTGCACGGCCCTCGTTGCCCATATGCGCCATAAATAACAATGGGACAAATATCGATCAGATGGCTCAGACCGAATCAGCAAAATTACACAATGAGATTGTGTTTGTGTGTCTGCGGGAGAGAGAGGCAGACGTACCTCGAAGAGATTGACGGCGCGATCTTCTTCTTCCAGGGATTCATCAGCCAGCGGCAGTGGCTGGGAAAATGTGGGATTGGGAAAGGACGAGAAAACTCCCGTAAAAGAAGAAGCCAAGAAAGCAGTTACCAGATGCCTTCGGAGGAGCGGTGTTTTAGGCGGGGACTTTGGTGACGACGACGGTTGTGGTGGGTCGCCGGAAGAACATGCGACGGGGTAGATGCGCGGCAGAGGAATCCACACCGCCATTGGGCCACAAACGCCCTTCCCCTTGGTACACCAAAGATCGGGTTGCTTCGAGGAGCGACGAAGGATGTCCGCTTCAACGGTCAATGCGTTACGACGTCGTTCCCTGCGGCTGCCCTATCAAATCAAAGCAGAGCAGCATACCGGTTCTGGTGGTAGTTTTTAAAAAATGGGTTTTAAGTTTTTTTTTTCGCAAAATAAGGTATGATTTTCAATATTTTAAAAAATGGATCCCAAGTTCTGTGAACCCTGTTCACGCATTCCCGATCCCAAAAAGATGCGTGAACATGATTCACGCATCATAAGCACACTGAAAGATGTGTGAATCTCGTTAACGCATCCTTCACGAAGTTGGCGAAGGATGCGTTATAGAAACTTTTAATTTTTTATTTTTTTTTGTACTATTTGTTTTTAAAAAAAATTGTTTATATATATATATATATATAATAAAAAAATTCAACAGAATTTATCTGTTAATTAATATTCAGCAGTATTATCATTACAGCAGTCTAAATTTTAACATAAACTCTCACTCAGACCTCCTTTTTATAAGAGGGCAAGCCCTAAAAATCATTATGCATTTTCGATGTGTGATTCGGGTTTTCTCTTTTCTGTGCAGAACATTCTGTATTTCTGATGTGAGATTTTGTTTCAAGTACGTGTCTTTGAAATATTATAAAATACAAACTATAAGATCAATATAAATAAAACTTAAAATATGGATTAAACATATAAGAAATAGTTGAAAATAAAAAGAATTTCGTAAAAAATGTTGATAAATAATAATTTATAAACTTTCAAAACCACCAATTTGAAACTTAAAAATGTTTCAAGTACGTGTCTTTGAAGGTATATAAAATACAAACTATAAAACCAATATGAATGAAACTTAAAATATGGATTAAACATATAAGAAATATTTGAAAATAAAAAAAAATCGTAAAAAATGTTGATAAAAAATTATTTATAGGCTTTCAAAACCACCAACTTAAAACTTAAAAACGTTTCAAGTACGTGACTTTGAAAGCCTATAAAATAAAAACTATAAGACCAATATAAATGAAAATTAAAACATGGATTAAACATATAAGAAATAGTTAATTAATAATTAGTTAATTAGTAATATAATATTAATTAGTTAATTATTAGTTAATTAGTAATATCAGTATTAATTATATAATAATTAATTAGCAATATAATTATTAATTATATAATAACTAAGTATTTAATTAGTAATATAATTATTAATTATATAATAATTTATTAGTTAATTAGTAAAATATGAAGATTATATATTTGTAAAGATGGAGGGGGCGAGCGACGGAGCTCCAGGCAATGGGGGTAGGGTTTTGCAGGTGTTTGCGACCGATCTTGGAGCGGTGGCGGGTCTTGCTTCTCAGGCAAGATAGAGAGGGCCTGTGGTGGTTTCATCTGAGGCGGCGAAAGCCACTGCAGATCTATCGGCGAATTCGGGTGGGCCTGATTTGGTTTCATCCAGCGCGGTGGAAGCGGTTGTGGTTCTACCGGCGTGTTCGGGAGGGCCTGTTCTGGCTTCGTCGGGCGTGGTGGAAATAACGACGAAGCTGTCAATGTGTATGGGAGGGTCTGATTCTGGCTTGACCAACGGTGGGGCTGTGGGTTTTCCAGGTTTGGGAGGATCTGTTCTATCTCCAGCGAGGAAGCAGGTTGTGCGCTCGACTGAAGTGGCGCATGGCCATGGTGCTCGTGATTTGGTGAAGGGGACGACAGAGACCCTGCCTGATGTGCCCGATGCGAACATCGTGAAAGGTTTGAAGAATAAATATGTTTCTTTTTGTGATGCCTTTGATTCATCAAAGGAGTCTGGTTCACATGGATCACGAGACTCCCGAATTTCCAAATCTGATGATGGAAGGTTCACCGTTGTTGCTCATCCTGCGGTGCTCAAGGAACGACTTGAGGCTTGCAGATTTTCCCTTATTGGATGGTCAATACTCTCTAAGGGTGATAAGCCGCTAAATATTGAGGAGCTAAAGATCAGACTCTCTCATATATGGGGTTTTTCAGACCGGCGAATAGTCCCTATTGGCAGGGGCTATTTTCACCTGATCTTCTCAACTGCAAATGATAAATCAAAGGTGCGGAGCAAGGAGTTTTACTTTCTTAATCCAGGATGTTTTTGGTTGTCTACTTGGGATCTAAATTTTAACCCATACCTACAAAAGCATTCCAATGCTTTGATTTGGGTTAGAATCCATGGTCTTAACTGGGTGTTTTGGCATCCTCTTATCCTAAATGACTTAGTTTCCTATATTGGCGTTCCCATGAAGATGGATGAGAATACAGTGCATGGGAAATTTGGTTACTTTGTTAGAGTTTTAGTTGATGTGGACATGCAAAATACTTTACCCGCCTCTGCCAATTTGATCTCCAATGGTGAGAAATTTGAGGCTGAGTTTGAATATGAGGCAATCCCCGCTTTCTATAAAATTTGCAGGCTGGTGGGGCATGATGTTTCTGAATGTAGGAATGTGAGGAAAATTCATATGAAAGTGGGGTCTTATACCCATGGGAAAAAGCATTTTGGTTCTTTTAAGGAGACCAAATCTGGAGAGATGACCCGGGCGACTATCCCCAATGAAAGGTGTAAGCCTCTTGACTAATAGTCGTTTATCGGTTCTATTGTGCAGGCCCAAGTGCAGGACCCTTTGGCTCTTTCTGGTCAAGGGGGGATGTAGGAAGGGGCACTTCAGAAGTCTACAGGTGATGATGCACCAGTTTCACTGGGGAATCCATCTGGTTCTGCCCTTAACGACGGAGGTGGCTTTATCGCTACTGCTTCCTTTCGTGATGTTCTTGTAGCGGGAGTCCAAAAAACGGTTGTAGATCAACGTGATGAGTTTGACTTAGAACATGATTCTCAAATGCAAGCTGATGCTCAGTTCTGGGAGCAACGACATTCTTCAAAAAATAGGAAAGGGAAACAAGTTGACTCTGACCTCCAGGTGAACAAGGTTGGAGCTGCAATTGTGGTCGAGGCGGTAACCCCAGTTTCAGCCCCTCCAACGGGACAAGGGGCGTTTAGTCCAAATGATGTGCCTGAGTCTGGAAAAAATGTTCTGCTTGACATTCTCCACAAATCCGGCAGTAGGGGCAGCCTTTTGTGATGAATTTGGGAGTGCCTATGGCTCTGAAATGATCATTGCAGAGAGAACTTCTTTGCTAGAGAGCTCTGTGGTTAGAGAGTTGAATCCTCCTATCAAGGGATCCTTACCATTAGGGGACACTACTGAATCCCCAGTGGATGATGCGACTTGGCAGTAACCTAAGCAATGGAGGAGAGGACGACATCCGCGAGGCAAGGGTGGTGGTCGGCGCTCACACTGATGATGTTCTCTTGTTTTCTGAATGTGTTTGATCGTTGTAACAGTGTCTGCTCACTATTTTCTCAGGTCGTCTCCATCTTGTATGTTGTTTTTATTTTCATTAATAAATTTTGGGATCATGGGTTCTCCCATGATGAACCTGTTTTGTAATTAGTAAATTAGTAATATAATAAATAATTATAATCATTCATTATAATTATTAGTTATTAGTTAACTAATTAATTATAATTAATTATTATATAATTAATATTTAATAATTATAAATAATAATTATATTACTAATTAACTAATTAACTATTATATAATTAATTTTTAATAATTAATAATTATACTGGTAATTAACTAATCAATTATTATATAATTAATAATTACCAATTGTAATTAATAATTATAATTAATAATTATATTACTAATTATAATTACTAATTATATTACTAATTAACTAATTATTTATTAGATAACTAATAATTACTAATTATAATTAGTAATTATATTACTAATTATAATTAATAATTATATTACTAATTAACTAATTAATTAGTATATAATTAATAATTATAATTAATAATTATATTGTTAATTAATTATTGTATAATTAATACTTACATTACTAATTAACTAATTAATTATTATATAATTTTACTACTATTTAACTAATTAATTATTGTATATTGGTAATTAATAATTATATTACTAATTAACTAATTAATTATTATATAATTAATAATTACTAATTATAATTAATAATCATATTACTAATTATAATTAATAATGATATTACTACTTAACTAATTAATTATTATATAATTAATCATTATATTACTAATTAACTAATTAATTATTATATAATTAATAATTAATAATTAATAATTAATAATTATAATGAATAATTATAATTACTAATTAGATTACTAATTAATTAATTATTTATTTAATAATTAATAATTATATTAAAAATTAACTAATTAATTATTACATAATAAATAATAAATAATTATAATTAATAAATATATTACTAATTAACTAATTATTTATTATATAATAAATAATAAATAATTATAATTAATAATTATACTACTAATTAACTAATTAATTATTATATAATTAATAATTAATAATTAATAATTATAATGAATGATTATAATTAATAATTATATTACTAATTAAATAATTAATTATCAATTAATAATTATATTACCAATTAACTAATTAATTATTATATAATTATATTACTAATTAACTAATTAATTATTGTATATTTGTAATTAATAATTATATTACTAATTAACTAATTATTTATTAACTATTTCTTATATGTTTAATCCATATTTTAAATTTATTTATATTGGTTTTATAGTTTGTATTTTATAGTCTTTCAAAGTCACGTACTTGAAACATTTTTAAGTTTCAAGTTGGTGGTTTTGAAAGCTTATAAATTATTTTTCATCAAAATTTTTTACGAAATTATTTTTATTTTCAACTATTTCTTATATGTTTAATCGATGTTTTAAGTTTCATTTATATTGGTCTTATAGGTTGTATTTTATAGTCTTTCAAAGCCACGTACTTGAAATATTTTTAAGTTTCAAGTTGGTGGTTTGAAAGCTTATAAATTATTATTCATCAACATATTTTACGAAATTATTTTTATGTTCAATTATTTCTTATATTTTTAATCCATATTTTAAGTTTCATTCATATTCGTCTTATAGTTTGTATTTTATAGTCTTTCAAAGACACCTACTTGAAACATTTTTAAGTTTCAAGTTGGTGGTTTTGAAAGCTTGTAAATTATTATTCATCAACATTTTTTATGAAATTCTTTTTATTTTCAACTATTTCTTATATATTTAATCCTTTTTTAAGTTTCATTTATATTGGTCTTATAGTTTGTATTTTATAGTCTTTCAAAGTCATGCACTTGAAACAGAATCCAACATCAGAAATGCAGAATGTTCTGCGCAAGAAAGGGAGAACCTGAATCCCACATCGGAAATGCAGAATGATTTCCAGGGCAGGTCCTCTTATAAAAGAGAGTTTTGAGTGATGAATTCTGTCAGAATCCAGACTGTTGTAATGACAGTACTGTTGGATATTAAATAGAAGATAAATTATGCTATTTTTTTTGTTTATATATATATATATATATAAACAAAACTAAACAAAAAAAAATACAAATTTTAAAAATAAAAATAAATTAAAACTTTCTGTAGAATGCGTAAACGAGGTTCACGCATCCTTCATAAAGTTTACAAAGGATGTGTGAACCCCATTCACACTTCCTGGCGAGGGAAGATGCGTGAACGAAGTTCACACATCTCGAGACCCATTTTTAAAAATAGTTGGAACCCTATCCTGTTTTGGAAAAAAAATTCAAAACCCCATTTAAAAAAAACCTAATTTTGGTTCATCCCAATATCTTAATCCATGGGTTTTAGATTATAGTCATTATCCGATTGAATAAGATTAGTATAATGATTAGTCGGTTTTTTAGAAAATTATTTATAAAATTATTTTAGTAAACTCAAACTCAATTAATACTTAGGTAGGATTTTAAAATAGTTTTAGTATATTCTAAACTCAAACCTAATTAAATTAATTATTATTAATTTTTTTAACAACATAATTTTAAATAAAATAAAAAAATATAGAATTTATTTTTTTGTTTTTTAAGGTGGGTTTACACTGCAACTACTGATACACACGCTACAAGAAAGAAACAAAGAAATGGCCCGAGGACTTGACCCCGCGACCAACGCCCCCAAACCTAGCTTCCCTGCCACCCCACCTGCCTACAGGGGCACTTATTTATTTATTTTAAATCCATCACATACTATATTTGTGGATTGATTCTAAATCCAAATTCAAATAATTGATTGTTTCTAATTCATCAATTGTATATTCTTAAATAGGGATGACAATGGGCACCCCCAATAAATGGGTACCCAGTCCTACCTGACTCAATAAAATCAGATTCAAGTACCTTGAAATTAGATTCAAATCAAGTTTTGATATTAAACTCACTACCTGATTATTAATCAAGTTAGGTTTAAGTATAATGTGAAGTGCACCTGAAACCTGATACACACACATATATACTGTGGAGGGATGTGAGAACTGATACAACACTCACATTATGACAATTTTTTCTTTTTTATATAAAATGGTAAAACCGGCGTGGGCCCATTATTCATATTACACACATTATTATATATTATTATTGTATTTGTGAGATGCATTTATAGAGACATGTACTTGAATGTTAGATCTGGCAACAACCCTGTCATGCCCTCACATCCCATCCATCTGGCGCAACCCACCCCTGCCCTCCCCTTACACCCCACCCTTCTCATGCAATCACTTGAAAATGAATTAATTTTTATAAATGATCATCTTTTTATGAATCTATATACTTCTAACAAGAGGATAAATCCACCATTACATGTGGTTGTTTCCTTCAAGTGCAGCAGAAGCATGATAAATTCATTATATCGAAACACTGGATCCAAAATACCGATGGATGGATTCTTCCATGGATCTCCGGATAAAAATTTTAAGTGTGATAAACTTGAAAAAAACCAATAATTTTAAGCATGATAAACTTGAACAAAACCATACCTTGTTCGTCTATGATACACCATTTAGATCTACTCGGAGTCAGTGTCTCGTATTTTAAAGGATACGAGTGAGAATCTATCTCGATCATGCACACATGCTCCACAACCTCTCAAATATTATTCCATGATCTTTGTGTGCTAGCATGGAAGAATACAGAGCTTTATAATTTCTCTTCTACCATCGAAATATCACATGATCGATACACGATTTGTATTGACTTGTTATTGATTTTCTCTTCGGGCTCTCTCTCTATAACTTGAGAGAGAAAACTTGAGAGGTGAGAGAATGTTGGATTTCTAATGTTTTTAAAATATTTAATTTGTTTTGTTTTTAAGTTTTTGGAAAGGGAAGGCTTTATTGGAATCACACATTGTAAAATGGGTTTGAATGGACATGTTAGTTCGCTAACAGGTGCGATGTGTTCCACTTATTCGATCATGTAACGTCTTGTCGTCCTGGACCACTAACCGGTGCCCAAATCGGAAGAACGTTGGTGTGCCTCAGGCATGCCTCCTCGTACGTCAGAGGCTAATGATTAGCAGTGAGGGTATAGGGTGGTACTGTGGGGTGACTATACCCCCTGTATCAAAGTGCACAATAATGAATCAAATAACCAAGTATCATATATCACAATTAAACTTAAAGTGGAAGCAAAAAAAATACAACAAGGTAGATAATAAATGAGATGCAATAAGGGCCTACATAACCATGTCAAACATACAACTGACTACCCACTTGGCTAGTTATATATGTTGGAGTTGGTGTTCTAGAATCTACTGTTTTCACTTTGAATTACATGTATATTCAAAGAAGTGAATATTAATTTAAATATCTTATTACACATCATTCATAGTTCTGCATGACTTTGATTTAATAATGTCCCAATGTATCTGTCGCATTAAAAGGGCATGGTAGCTCCCCGCTATGAAGAGAACCATGAACTATCATGACAATATTCTTAAATGTAGTTCTACGGTCGGATAACATTCTATGATAGGGCACATAACATGTTGACTGTCAGGTGTGAGTACTCATAAGTGGATGAGATTTCTTCTCAAGAAGTTCGCACTTGGTAATCTCCAAGACATAATATTATGACAACTGACCCACCAGTATGAATTCCATATGTTTATGTGTTATTGAATATTATTGTTTGCGAGCATGTGTAATGGTCCTTAGACTTTAATATTATTATTAATGCATGTCATAACTTGCACACTTAGATGTATTGTCATAAACCATGAAAAAAATAGTTCATGATGAAGTTGGGTATATTAGCTGCGTCACAAATGACGTGTTATTAATGAATAATTAGATGAAGGATTTTTCTCTTCCATATCAATGAAAGTTGATATCTCGACCTTTTGATTGAAACAAAATTGGCGCATTAAAATCCATGGTCATGGTTTAATGACAAGTTTACTTCAGATAATCAAATAAATACATACTAAAAATATATGTTGATGACACATGTGTGTAACCTACTTGATGATATATTATGAAAAATGGATTATATTACACAATGAGTATGTGGTTGTCGACTTTGTGACATTAACTTCTTTCTCTTAGATGTCTTGACCTGTTGCAAGACAACTTGGACTTTAGGCAATACTGCCTAATGCTAATGAGAAAGAAGCTCAGAGGGTCACACACTAAGTATTTCCATTGATCTTAATTAAATTCTATTTTAATTTAATTATCAGAATAAATATTAATCTCAAGACCGAGGAGTAATTTTATTCAGGATTAATGATCATATATTATATATATATATATATATTCACAAGGTGATTGTTAAATTATGTGAATATATAATATATATTTATTTACTGAGTAAACACTTAATTTATTCAGGTATTCAATAAACACTAAGATGGGCTAGCGGGTCAAGATTGATTCTGATGATAAATATTAATCTACAAGCTCGTAAAATAATATTTATCATTGCCCCAGTTAGCGCAAGTCATGGAATAAAAATATTATTATTATTTTAATACATGATGTGTATTCAGACATGAGTTTAACATTTTATTAAATTCATTTGCACAATTAATTAAATTACAAACCCTAACCCTAGTTCTATAAATAGACCACTAATACATTAATTGAGAATTGTTATGCACAACAAATTGCTCTCTAAAATCCTCCTCTTCATTATCACATCCTCTTAATAATGATAAGATCAATAGAAATTTCTTCAAGATCAAAGAAACGTGAAGTGATCAAGATAAACAACGCAAGACGATCAATCGATCATGCTAGAACCCGGCGATTCACCGGTGTCATTCAGAGATCATAGGAGCATGTGTGGATCACCATTAGAGAGATTCTACACTTGAATCCTACAAGGGAAATGATAAATTACCGAAAAGGGTTTCAGATGATCAACATCTTCTTCAAAGAAAGATCTTAAGAACGAGGTATTCTTTCTTATGATTTAATTAAACTAATTATAAATTTAACGTGAAATGATCCTCTCTTGGTTTTAGTGACCTTTTCTTTGTCAATATTCTTTGAAAAATTTCATTGGTCACAACGTTTACATCATGCACAATATGTGAATGGTCCAATGAATCCGACAATTGATGAGTTGGGACCAGCCTCGATAAGTGCTTCTATTGCGTCCAAAACCATCTAGTGGTGTCAATGGGGTTACATTCAAATATATAAATATTTATTTTATTATTGATCATTGCACATTTAAAATTTAAAATTCATTTCATGTTTTAATTCATTCTTAATACATCGTCAAAATCTCTTATTCCTCTTCTTCGTTTCTTGTTCATATTACCAAGATCAGTTAATAATTAATAAAAATCACATCTGAAGAACCCATCCATAGGTGCTAAGAATTCTGGTTGGATAATACAAGACTACACACATGCACTCCATGTCGTGTAGTCCGTGTGTTTTCAAGGAGTAAAACATAGGGTCAAATTGTGTTTTATAATTAATGCATCATGTGTATTAAATACACAACACGTATAGACTGCCATCCGTGTAAATTGAAGTACATGTCATGTATTCTTTCTACACGTTTTGTACTTCATAAATGTCTATAAGAAGTATATGTCGAGTCCATGGGCATGTACTATGAATATTCGGTAAAGAGAAGTACACATCATGTGGCTAGCTTGAACACATCGTGTACTTTAACTATTTATGTTGAAATATTAATTTTAATTAATTACTCTATTAAACCTCATTGACCCGAGTTATGCGGGTTATTAAGTTGACAGTACACACTTACCGTTAGGTTTTATATTATATTAAATGCTTAATTAATTACACAAAATATTCGAAACTACGAATCATGTATGGTTATTGTATACTAAAGGCTCAACACATTAAATTATACAGGCTACATAATTTTAATGTGTTCTATGTGGCATTAAATTAACAGTATATGTCGTGAAATTATGGAACATTCCATGTACACAATATGTCGTATGAGTGAATTGTTTATAATTAAAACCATACTCAATAGTTTAGATAGGTAATCACTGAGTTGCTTCCAAGTACAAAGCTATGTACTATTTTATTGAATTTTTTAAAAAATAAAATTATTTATTTTATTTAAAATCACAACAACAGATAATTTCAGGATGATTTGATGAAATAAGATAAAATTAACGAATTAATTAATAAGATAATTAATTGGATTAATTTCTATGCATTTTATCTTATTAATGAACAATTATAAATGAATGATAGCTAATTATTTTAAGTGAATAATAATTTCATGTGTATGATCAATCATGAGATTTGACCAGACCCATGTATGTGTTGGTTTAATTTAATTTAATTTTATTTCATGGTTTTTCAATTATTTATTATTAAATTTAATTTAATGGCCTGTGAGTCATCTCTCACTCTTTTATTATGTAGGATCTGCATGTCCAAGGTTGTTTTATGTAATTCATCTTAACCAATCCTTTGGTTCCCCTCACTTGTATATGAGTTATAAAAAATATGTAATGGAAGGAGTATCCAAAGGCACATGAAGTCAGTTCAAGGTAGAGCAAGGCAGAAATGATTCAAGATGGAACTGAGATGAAACCAATATGGTAGATACATAAGTGAATAGGAGGAATGCTGCAACTCATGCCAATACCATCAAAAGGGTTTTTTCCCTAGGGTTAAAGGTTGATTTATTTTCTTCTCAATAAATCAACCATTATATAAGATCCTGAACATGTCTTTTTTTTTATTTCTATCTTGTGCATGATTTACTTTATGGATGCAATATTATGATTACATAAATAAATGAACTAATATGAAAAGATAAAATTAAAATAAATGTGTTACGCATAAATATTTTATAAAAACATGGTTAATCCCTAATGTAAAATCCACTTTATATTAATAAGACATGTAAATGATACAACATGGAATCTTTACACATGATAAAAAAAATCTCTCAAGTTAATATTAAGTAATCATTCCTTCCATTATCTGAATTAAGAAAACCCATAGTTAAGGTGTCGATTCAGGTCATAATTAGAGTCACTTTTAATTATAGAATAATCTTAACTAATATGATGGGTTGACTTAACCAAACTTGTATTGAATTTAATTAACAGTGTCTATTCAATAAAAAATTTGGATGTCAGTGTTGAGGAAATCCAAGTTAGGATTTCAGGATTGAGGTTTCCACTCAATAGACCAAGGAGTTTCAATATCGTTATTGGAAAGGACACCTACCTAAATGCATTCTTATGGTTTTCATGGCCATAGTTTGGATCATAAGGAGGGAAATATTTATACTTACCAATAGAATGTATAAAGTGACGAGACATTCTAAGTTTAATAGTTAGGGCTGTTGAGACTTGATAAAATTGTGGGAGACTTAATTAAATTAAAATTATTATAATCTCATATAATTTATAATCAAGAAAAGTGCTAATAATATGATCTTTTAATATTGTATAATAAAGAAAATATTGTCAACCACATTATCCCTACAAACAATTTTGGAGAAAACCCATCTCCTAACTGGCAGTAATTTCCAGGAATGGTTTAGATGCCTACTAGTAGTATTGCACCATGAACGAAAGTATTACATGCTAGAATCCTCAATGCATGATCCTCCTTCAAAGGAGGAAAGTGATGAGGAGTTCACTATCTATGCTAATAATTTGAGAGACATGATCAAAATTCAGTGTATCCATGCCTAATGAACTCATATAGTCACATGAAGACATGGATGCTTATAGCATGCTGCAACATCTCTATGGCTAATATCAGAAGAGAGCTAGACATGAATGATTTGAGATATCCAAGACGCTCTTTATGAGAAAATTAGAGAAGGTGCCATTGGCTATATTGAGCACCTAGAGGTTCTAGAGTTTAAACTACCTGATGAACTACATATCAATCTCATTATTCCATTACTCCCATAGAGCTTATTTAAATTTATTGTTAATTTAAATATGAACAACATAGAGAAGTCTCTCCTAGATCTTCTCACTCTACTTCACCAAGTTTATAAAGAAATGAAGAAAAAAAATCCTTCTATCCTTATAATGAATAAAAGGAAAGGTCAGGAGAAGAGTTCTAAGTCCAAAGCTTATTCACAACACCCTTATAAGAAGATAAAGATCAAAGGGAAAAGCAAGGGAAAATACTACTATCTATTTTGCATATGTAAAGAAGGGACACTAGAAGAAAAACCTTACCCAGACAAAGAAGCAAGGGGAAGCTTTAGGTGAATTTCTTATCGAGTACAATTTATCTATTTCTATAAATTGGGTATTAGATATAACATGTGATGCTCATATATGTATTCAAATACTAGAACTAAGTAGATTCTGGAATATTTCTTAGGGTGAGGTAGATTTATGAGCAGCCAACAAAGATAGACTTGATATTTTTCTATTGGGGACTACTACCTCACGTTGCTAATAATAATGATCTTGGTTTTAAAATATTAATATTATATTCCTTTAGTCCCCAAAAACATTATATTTGTATCTAGACTTGATAGATATGGATTTATTTTCAAATTTGGGAATAAATGTTGATTATTTTATAAATAAATCATATGTTATGGTAATATGTATTTAAATAATGGTCTTTACATGTTGTATTAAGCAAACCAAGTAATAACAATTGATAAAAAACTAGTTCATGTGACTCATACCACACCCGACCATGACATCACCGACCAGGTCATGTAAACAAAAAGTGTTTGACCAAATTACACCAATATGGATATTTAGATTCATTTGAACTAAAACCACTTGGAATATGTCACACATGTTTAAAAGGAAAAATGAATAAAGCCCCATTTAATGCAAAAGTTGAAAGGTCCTATGATATTATTGAATTAGTTCATACTGATGTGTGTGAACCATCTATAGTTGAAGCAAGGGGTGGATACTCATACTTCATAACTTTTACTGATGATTTTAGTAAATATGGACATGTAAACTTGATGAGGTATAGGTAAGATTATTTTGATAAATTCAAAGAATACAATAATGAATTTGAGAACTTTCTTGGTAAGAAGATTAAGAAACATCACTCTGACTATAGTGGAGAATATTTTAATCAAGTCTTCATTGATTATTTATGGGATTTTGAAATTCTATCCCAACTCACACCTCTTTATACACCTTAATGGAACCATGTAAGAAAAAGGAGTAACTAAACACAATTAGACATAGTGAGATCAATGATGATTCATTCAAGTCTTCCATTATCCTTTTGGGGATACACATTATAGAAAACAACATACATACTAAACTGAGTGACAAATAAATTAGAAATCATTATTTGATATCATATTTGGTATTAAATAAACCCATATTGTCGTATTTTTGAGTGTGGGGTTGAAAAGCGCATGTTAAGGATATTTATAGAAGAAATCTTGAACCCTGAGGCACTAAGTGTATCTTTATAAGGAAACCTAAGGAAACTAAAGGAAATCATCTATATAATCCTACATACAAGAAAGTTTTTTTAATAGACACCCAACCTTTCTTGAAGGGGATCACATATCTAAAGGAGATGGTGAGAGCGAGATAAACTTTAATGAAGTACAGGCTCAAGATACATAGGAGTTGGCATATGAACATATTCCAAAAAGCCTTGTGGAAGAAGAAGTTCCAGATACATAAGTACTACATAGGAGTACAAGAGAGGTTAGAGAACCTAAAATATATGGTTTCCAATTATCGAGGATAGTGACTCATTATTAGTTGATAATAATGATCCTGTAACCTAAAAAGAAGTAGTAAGTGGCATAGATATTTCCAAGTGGGAAGAATATATGAATTCTGAAATGGATTCCATGTATCAAAACCAAGTATGGATTTTATTAGACCCTCTAATGGATGTAAATAATGTTGGTTACAAATGGGTATTCAAGAAGAAACTGAACATGGATAGACAATTCAGTACTTATAAGGCATGAATGGTTGCAAAAGGGTTTAAAAAACATCAAAGCATAGACTACAATAAAACAGTTTCACCAGTTTATATGTTGAAATCCATTGTAATTATACTTTTCATTGTGTCTTAAATTAACTATGAGATTTTGCAAATGGATTTCAAAACAACCTTCCTTAATGGGAACCTTCAGGGAGATGTCTATATGATACAACCTGAAGGGTTTGTGACTCCAAAGAATTCCAACAAGGTATAAAAATTACAAAGATCCATTTATGGATTAAAGAAAGCATCCAGGTCATAGAACATTAAATTTGATGAAGACATGGAAGAATTTGGTTTCATAAAGAATTAATGTGAGCTTTGTGTTAATAATCCTTTTAGTGGGATTGCATTTATTTTGGTTCCCTTTTTGTGATGATGATGATGATGCGGCAGTTTTGAAAGAGGTGTTTTTTCATGTTTTGGTTTCAAGCTCCGGTGGAAGATGGCTGGTGGGTGTCACAGGCTGGTGTCATGATGTTGTCTGGGGGCGCAGCTCTAGGTGGCTCACTACTCGAAGTGGTGGTTAGATGTTTGAATTTCAAATATGGATTGTGGATTTTTGGTTGGATATTTTTAATTTTTATTTCCTGCACAATGTGGCTTTTTGTAATCTGGTGATTGGTGGGAATCTGGTGGCTTTTTGTATCTGGGTTGTTTGGTTTTCAGTCTGGCGGTGGATGTGAGGTTACCACTACCATAAAGTGTCTTTTAATAATAATAAAAAATATTTGGGAGTGCATTTATTTTCTTAATAATTTATATCGATGGTATACTACATATTGGAAATAATATACCGGTATTATAGTTTTTTAAAACCTAGTTAAATACACGATTCTCCATAAAGGACTTAGGTGAAGCAACATGTATTCATGGGATTAAAATCCATCATTATAGATCCAAGAGGTGGCTTGGTCTATGTCAAAGTACATACATTGACAAGATACTAAAAATATTCAATATAAAATAGTTAAAGAGGGGATTGTTGCTAGTATCACATGACATTCATATTTCCAAGAAAATGTGTCCTCATACACATGAGGTAAGACAAATGATGGTAAGGATTCCACACATGTCAGCGATTGGGTCAAACATGCATGTTATTCTATGTACTAGGATATATGTCACTTATACCTTAAGTGTAGTAGGAAGATATCAATTTGACCCAGGTGACTACCATTGGATGGAATTTAAGACTATCCTTAAGTATATGAGATGGAAAAATGATATTTTTCTCATCTATGGAGTAGATAGGGAATTATTCATCATAGGATATGCAGATGTTGGTTTCCAAACAGATCAAGACAATGTGAAATCACAGTCGGGATACATCTTTACCCTCAATGAAGGTGTTGTGAGCTGGAAGAGCTCAAAGCACGCCTATTGGACTACTAATACCATTCCAATATATCCCATGTACCTTAGGTTTTAATTATATCAAATACCCTTCACATGTTACTAATAATATTTGTTCTTAAGTTTGTTCATCAGGTTTTTATAACACTTTTTTAGTTTATTATATTAAAATCTATAAATCTAGAAATTTATTGAAAATTTTCCTAAGTATGAACATTTGGCTAAGTGAGGAAAAAAACTACATTACCAAATGACTATGTCGAGAAAATGGCTATGTATATCAAATACTTGAATTATTTGCCTATGTGAAATGACAACGTTGCGAAATTAGCTATGTGGAAATTTCCCGCATCGAGGAATCACTTATGTGAGAAATTTCCCATATCGATCAAACAAATACGTGAATCAGTTACATGGAGTAATCAACTATGTGATTTAGATACACGATGAAATCGATTACGTGGTTTCAAATGTCTATCTAATTCATTTAGCTACATCAAATTCATCTACATGGATAAATTAGATATGTGAAATTCGACTATGTAGATCAAATGAGATACATGAATTCAAATGTGTATAATTTGACTACATGGTGATATGCAACAAGCTATGTTGTCTGAAAATATCTATTTATTACTGTTGATGTACTTTTAGTGGAAATTAATGTCATTGTGCATGCATTAACTTTTGGATTTATTCTTTATGGTAAAAATGATTATAAAAAGTTGTAACTAACATAAGAAGAAATAAGTAAAAGGATAATTTAATGGTCAATAATTTTTTCATTGTATTTTCCAAGAAAAGGAAATGTGGAATTTAATTCCAAGCCTGTATTTTATGGATCTCATTCCATGTAATTAAAATAGAACCTTTTCATGTTTTTTCATGTGGTGAAAGAAGAAAATATACAAAATAATAGAAGCACATGCACCATAAATTCCCTCACTCCTTTTCAAATCTCTATATGATTCTCCTTTTTATTCAAAAGAAGAAGAAAAATTCAAAGCTGTGATTTCAAGAACATCAATGTTGTTTCAAAAGATTCTCCTCGAGCAAATCTTTATTCTTATTATATCTCATGGGGATCTCTTCTATTCTATCAGTTGTATCTTATAACTGTGAGCCTCATCTATAGAATCTATGTTTATTCTATCTTTTTCTATGAAGGTTCCTAGTAAAATAACATTGAGAGATGGTGTTTGTAAAGCATTTTTGGAGCCCAGTTAAAAGATCTTGGTATTGTGCAAAGTGTCAATTTCTTGCACTCTGTCATGTAGTCCTTGGGAAAAGGATTGAATATCCCTAGTAAAAGGATTGGTTCTATTGAAAATCACCAAACTCTTGAAGTTGAGAATTGGTGGACTGGACTAGGTAATTTATATTCCCTGAACCACTATAAATATCTATGTCTGATATGTCTTCTTTATGCTTTTATTTTTCACTGCTTGCATGTTTTAATAAGAAAATACCGGAATTTAACATTCCTTAAAGCAGGTGGTTTTCTATGATAAGAAAATTCCAAGAACTCAATTCACCCCTATTGAGTCTTAGTGTAGTTTCTAGTTGACCAACAAATCCATGATCATAGATTATACAGTAGATATTGAGTATATTACAGCTTCTGAGGGAGCTAAAGAATTAGTTTGGATACTAAACTTCATCCAAGATCTTGAAATGGTACATAGCAGTAAAGTCCATATCACACTCTATTGTGATAATACTACAACAATGTATCTATTAAAGGATCCAAGGCCGCATCAACAAATGAATCACATACTTTAGAAATATCATCTCTTAGGGGATTTTTCTCAGATAGGTGAAGTCACAGTGAGTAGAGTCTCCATGGAATACAATATGGAGAGCCCCTTGATTAAAGCCTCAAATTAGTAGAAACATGATCATCATGTAAAGTATATCATATTGAAAGTCATAGGTAGTTTAATCTAGTACAAATGAGAATCTGTTGGAGTTTGTGCTCTAGAAATAACTATTTATACTTTGGATTACATGAATATTCAAATAATTGAATATGAATTTAAATATATTATTACATATCATTCATAGTTCTTCATGAATTTAATGTAAAAATGTCTCAGAGTATCTGTCGCATTAAAAGGACATAGTAGTTCCCTGCTATGATGAGAACCTTGAAATTCCATGATGATATTCTTAAACCTAGTTCTATGGTTAGCTAAAATTCTATTATAGGACACATAACACGTTAACTGTCAGGTGAGATTACTCATAAACAGATGAGACCTATTCTCATGAAGTTTACACTTGGTAATCTCTAAGACCGAAGATTATGAGAATATATCATCCAATAATAATTCCAAATGTTTTTGCACCATTGGATATTCTTATATGAGAGAATGTGTAATGGTCCTTATACATTAATATTATTATTAATTAATTCCATGACTCACACACTTAGATGTATTTCCATAAACCATAATGATAACAATACATGGTGAAGTTGGATACATTGGGTGTGTTATAAATGACGTGTTATTAATGAATAATTCAAGGAAGGATTTTTCCCTTCCATATTAATGGAAGTTGATATCTTGTCCCTTTTATTGAAATAGAATTGTCACATTAAATTTCATGCTCATGGTGTAACAAGGAGTTTATTTTAGGTAGTAAAATCAAGATGTATCAAGAATATAGGTTGATGACATGGGTGTGAAACTTACTTGATGAGATATTTTGACAAAGGGATTATATTACACAACGAGTGTTCATATGTGGGTTTCAATTTTGTGACATTAACTTCTTTCTCTTGGGTTACTTGACCCGTTTCTAGACAGTAATCTTGGACATTAGGCAATCTCAACTAATGCCAATGAAAAAGAAGCCTAGAGGGTCACACACTAAGTATTTCCATTGATCTCAATTAAATTATATTTGAATTTAATTATTGAAATAAATATTGTTCTCAAGACCAACAAATAATTTTATCTAGGATTAATGATCGTATAAATTAAATAAATATTTCTTCACAAGGGAATTGTTAAAATACACAGATACATAATATGTATTTATTTTTTTATTTAATGAATAAATATTTAATTTATCCATGTATTCAATAAATGCCAAGGAGGACTAGTGGACCATGATTTAGTTTGATGATAAATATCAATTTATATGCTAGTAAAATAATATTTATCATTGCACCGGTTAGTGAAAGCTATGGAATAAAAAAATATTATTATTTTAATATATGGCCTGGGGTCAGATATGAGTTTAACATTTTATTAAGGGTGCTTGTAAAACTAATTAAATTAAAAACCTTAACCCTAGGTGTGACGACCCGAACCCGGATGCCACTTAACAGGTTCCCCAAGCCCGGTGGGCCACATGGCCTCAAGAACATCTTCCCAAACACTAGAGGTTGCCGACTAGCAATGAGGGACTAGGGTGTGTTTGTGGGAAGAATATTCCCTCATTAGTAGAGTGTAGAACAACAGAAGAGATATAAATGAATAGTAAATAATGGAAGCAATATGAATAAATAGAGGAAGCAAATTGATGCAATAGATAAACAAGAATAACAATAACTATATCAATTAGAACATTGATGATGTAATGTCATGTCACTAGAAAACTGGAAAGTATGGATACAATACAATAAGAATAACATGTTCTACAAGGTAAAAGAAAACAAAGTATACTCCAAGAATCCTGAGATCCTACTCGGTCATCTGCTATCAAACTCCATCCTATCAGCACACAATCAAGTATTGGAAGCGGTATGCTTCCCTTTGTCAATACTTACAACCATGTAATCTACTCTAGGTACCAAATGGCGCCCGAAGAGGGTGTGAGATAAATATCAGTGGGCCACCACCAACAACATCTATAACATCCGACCCATGTAATGGAATATAGTAGTGTGCATGCATGTATATATAAAGTAAAGCAAGCAGTACAATATAACTAAATAACCAAGTACCTGCTTCAGCCCTCGACTGGTGTCTGAACATATAACCAGTTCATCAATTAATCATTTACCATTTAATGTTAATAGGTCACATGAGTCATATCCAACACTGACATCACCTTGTGATAGTATAAGTTGTGAAGGTCCCAAGATGTAACAAGGAAACCAGACAATGATATCCAGTGAGGGAGTTATAGGGTAAAAACCAAGGTAACGTAAACTCACAGAAAGCTAACTCAGTAGTATCTGAGTCTAACTAAGGGGTAAGAGTGTAATCCAAGGAGCATAATGCAAAACATTCCACAATAAGGCATCTAATTAGTCCAAGGTGATCGACCAAGGTAAAACGGGGCTAAGCAAAGACATGACCCTATGGTCTTTCACTATGGCACCTACTAGTCAATTTTGGATCCAAGGAGTGTATCTAAGGTATCCTATAATAAATAAAGGGACCCAATGGTAGTATACATGGAATACAAGGAATATACAAGAACCAGAGTCTAGGTGGGTATCAACCCTAGCAAACCGCATCCTTGAATCAGAATGGGGTTCTCGAGACCCAAGGTATTCTCCTCTTAGAATACAAGGCGAGCTTGAGTCAGTCCATTCCTATTTGATATTGTAATCATGTTATAATTAATTTGGTTCAAGTCTTGCCTTCCATTCGTGTGGATAGGCCAAGTAGAGTTGAAACCACTTATTTATTGGTCCAAGCCTTATCTTCCATTAGTGTGGATAGGCCAAGTAGCATTGCAACCATTTAATCAAGTCTTAATTAGCCATTAAGGATTATTCAATTATTGAGGTTCACTCTGCTACCTTCAATAAACATGGAAAGGGGTGCTATGAATATGTAAACTTTATTCAATATCTTTTGATAAGGACAAGTTATATACTTAGTACACTTTCCATTTTACATTTCATATTTCACATTTAATAAACATTTGTAAGCACTTACCTTAGGTGGGTCAAGTGGTGAGCATACATGGTACATGACATTATGAAATTATCATTAACAACAATCCATTTATTATAAGAAGTATCACCTTTAGAAAGGTCAAGAAAAGGCACACCCGAACAGTGGCTCAAATGTTTCGAAACACTAAAACCCAATTATGGCATAACCTTCGACATGAGGCGGATTGAGTTGTGGGTGAAACCACTAACAACTAATAACATATTTGGAAAGAGCATAACCATACAATTCTAATGAGTATAATCATAAAATGTTAATTTAATAAATTGTTCCCAATGAAACCAGTGGGACCCACACAAACATTCCAAAAACAACAAACTTTAGGGATGAGTTATAGAACACCCACCTTAGGGTTATACAAGACTTCTCCTCCGGTATCGACCCTTGATTTTCATCAGATCAAATTAGATCTAATAAAAGGTGAAAAACGTTCACATGGAGATATCTAGGTCAAGAGTGAAAGAGAAGAAGAACGAATAAAGAGGACTCGAGTACTTACCATTGCACATCCAACGTGATGAACGAAAGCTTGATCGAATGTCGGACGAAAGATATCTCTTGATTCTAAGTTTAGATCTTCAAAATGCTCCAAAATGAGAGTGAACTAGGTCAATCCCTCATAAAATAATATTAGGGAGGAAGGGGTTGTCTTAATAGATCATTAAGGTCATTTTAGACATTTTATATAGGTTTTTAGCCTGAACATGGTTTGTCTGCACGGTTTGTCAAACCGTGTGCAAACCGTGTGAGATGGTTCTGCCCAAACCTGGGAAAAAGGGTCATTTGCACAGTTTGGCTGCATGACCGTGCTCCAACCATGCGAGGTGACACTGTCCAAAAAAACACAATCTGCATGGTTAGGTAAACCGTGCGCTAACCGTGTGCAAACCATGTGACTTGTCCTATTTTCCCCAAAAAGAGGTGTTTTGAGCTCCAAACAAGCCCCAGATACCCTAAGAACCTTTGCTAACTCGTTAGGAATCTATATTAGGTCCAAAGTAAATATTTAGACCAAAAATTAAAGGATCCATACCTGAGTGAAAAGCTGGGTTCTTACAGTCTTCCCCCCCTTAAAAGAACTCGCCCTGGAGTTCTCCGTCCAAGGGTAAAGAAACACTATCTGAGAACAACTCTGGAAACTGAGCATGTACATTGGCTTCCCTCTCCCAAGTCTCATCCTATACTTGACCATGCTTCCAAAGAACCCGTATGAGAGGGAAAAACTTGCCTCAGAGAGCCTTCGTGCTTCGGTCAACGATGCATACTAGATATTATTTAAAGGTAGAATTGACATCTAACTCAACTTCTTCGGAATCAAAGGTATGAGATGGGTCAGCATGATATTGGCAAAGCTTTGATACATGAAAGATGTCGTGCATGGCATAATACCTCTGAGGTAGTAGCAACCGATAAGCTACCAGCCCGACTCTCTCTAGAATCTCGAATGGCCCAACGTAATGAGGTGATAGATTACCCTACTTCTGTAACTATCTATGCCCAAGCCTGGGTGATACCCAAAGAAAAAAAACAATCCCTAACCTCGAACTCAAGAGGTCATCAATGACAATAAACATAAGATTTAT
Source organism: Viscum album (assembly GCA_963277665.1). Lineage (NCBI taxonomy): Eukaryota > Viridiplantae > Streptophyta > Magnoliopsida > Santalales > Viscaceae > Viscum > Viscum album. The sequence goes on from OY728164.1 coordinate 212,281,537, forward strand.
GTCTAGACTGAGCAGTAGTCACACGATTTCTGATCAGCTGGACCTATTCTGAAGTCTCATGAATAAGACAAGGACCTAGTAGGGCTGCCTCACCTGCCTCTAGCTAGCACAAAGGTGAATGAAATGGCCTACCATATAAAACCTCAAAAGTATCCATATGAATCATCACCTAAAAACTGTTATTATAGGATAACTCAATGAGATGGATATACTTCTCCTAAGAACCTATGAAATCAAGGATGCATGCTCAGAGCATATCCTCCAAAACCCATATTTTCTGTTCCAATTTTCCATTAGTTTGAGGGTGAAAAGATATGATTAGAAGCACCTGAGTTCTCACAACTTTATATAAACCCTACCATAATTGTGAAGTGAAACAAGCATCCCTATTTGAAACTATAGTATGTGGAACCCCGTGTAGTCGAATGATCTCACAGGCATATAGTCTTCCCAGCTCATCAACTGAGAAAGTCTCCCGAATAGGAATGAAGTGGGATGATTTTGTTATTCAATCAATGACTACCAAGATAACATCGCTACCCCTCAGTGACCTAGGTAAGATGACTACAAAATCTATAGCAACATCTTCCCATTTCCATTTCGGGACTGGAAGTGGTTGTAACAAGCCTTCAAGTTTCTGGTGCTCCACCTTCACCTTTTGATAGGTGGAACACCTAGTGATGAAGCTTGCAATCTGACGTTTCATCCCAGGCCACCAATACTGGCGTCGCATATCTTGATACATCTTCGAGATTCCTGGATGAACTACCCACTGGGAAGCATGAGAATCTTTCATCAAATCCTCTCTCACATCTACAGAAACCTAGATACGTCCACGTAGTTGTAGGATGTCATCTATGTCCATAGACTAATCCGAAGGTAGGTTATCTCCTGATATACTCTCACAAATAACCAAAACTTCAAGATATGAAAACTGCCTAATCTTCACATTTTAAAGGAGGGAAGAGGTAACTGTTAAGGATGATAGGTAAGACTACTTGTGATTATCATGAAACTCTATATGAAGTTCATAAAAGAGAGCCATTAACTTCCATTCATCACTGGATTCCTATACGACATGCGTTTGAGTTTTTCAACTCATTGCATCCGCAACCACATTGCCTTTTCCAAGCATATAGGAAAACTCAAAATCAAAGGATTGTAGATATTCGACCCATATTAGCTGTCAAAGGTTTAAGTCATGCTGAGAAAATATATAATTGAGGATCTTGTGATCTGTATACACCAAAAAGCGCTCACCCAAGAGATAATGTCTCTAGAAACATAAGGAATGGAAAATTGCTGCTAGATCGAGGTCATGTGTTGGGTAATTTCTCTCATGAGTCCTCAAATACTGAGATTTGTATGCAACGGATTTGTCTTCTAGCATCAACACAACTCCTAGGACAATGCCTGATGCATCATAGAAGATGATATAACCTTTACCAGGTTCTGGAAGAATCAGAATAAGGGCCAAGATAAGCCTTCCTTTTAGCTCCTGAAAGGCTTTCTCGCATGATTCTAACCACATGAACTTAACACACTTCTTTGTAAGTTCAGTAAGAGGTGAAAAAATATATGAGAAGTCCTGTATAAAATTCCTTTAATATCCAGCAATCCCTAAGAAACTCCTGATATCAAAAAAATTATTAGGATACTTCCAGGATACTACAACACTAACTTTTTTAGGGTCAACTGATACTCTTGATTCTAAAATAATATGGCCCAAGAAGTGTACCTTGTCGATCTAGAAGTTTCATTTAGAAAGATTGGCATAAATCTGATGCTCTATCAGTGTACTCAGAATGATCTCAAAATGTTTGGCATGGTCGTTAAGAGTGCGTGAATACACCAAGATTTCGTCTACAAAGACCATGAAAAAAGAGTCCAATTAGGGATGGAAAACCCTATTAATCAAATCCATGAAAATAGTAGGCACGTTCGTAAGATTGAATGACATAAAAAGATACTCATACAGACCATACCTGCTATTAAAAGATTTATGAGGTATGTCTGAGGGTCTGAATCACACCTGATGATAACCCGATCTCTGGTCGATCTTAGAGAACACCTTTTCTCCTTAGAGCTGTTCAAAGAGATCATCTATTTGAGGAAGTGTATATTAGTTCTTGATCGTAAGCTAGTTCAACCTTCTTTAATCTACGCATAAATGAAAGGTTCCATCCACATTCTTGGAGAAAAGCATGGGTGAACCCCAAGAATATGTACTAGGCCGTATAAAGACTTTGGCCTCTAAGTCCTCTATCTGCCGCTTGAGATCCTGAAGCTCAGTAGGTTCCATCCTGTATGGAGGAATGGACATTGAAGCTACTCCTAGAACAAGATCAATTGTAAACTCTACCTCTCTCTTAGGAGGTAAGCGAAAAAATTCATCAGGAAAGGCTTCCCCGAAATAATCAACTATTGGAGGGAAAACAGTTTGAAGCAAACCCTGATCCTCCATGAAAAGATTTTAAATTTGGGCAGTCACTCCACCTAGCCCATGATGCTTCGGTCCCGATCTCCCTGCCTAGATATCCCACTCGCCTTTGAAAAGATAACTTCTTCCATATGGTGATGTAAAAGAAACCCTATAACGATAATAATGTATAAAGGCATGATAGTGGACTAACCAGTCCATCCAAAGAATGACATCGAAGCCCGTCATCTCAAGAACAAAGAGATTACACAAGAAAGGGTAACTGCCAACATCAAGGGGACAGTCCCTGCACTGGCATATGCCCTCCATCCATATTCCCAATAGTGTATCGAGGGTCATTACACCATAGTGATATTGTATCTCTAGTCCAAGACTTTCCATGATAGATAAAAAAATAAAAGAGTTTTAAGCACATGTATTACACAAATCATAGACAATAGTAGATGATACTAGAATATTACCTCATACTATAGATGGTCCCGTAGCCTGATCTGAGGGTATCAGATGTAAGGCATGTAACTGGCCTGATCCATGAACCTCTGCAACAGCTGGACTACCACAATCATGATTGCTCTGCTAGCACTGTTGGTGATTAGGGATCAGAATACCATGGACATGACCTCCTCTTCGGCCAGACCTGCCGGTGCTACTCCAAATTCCCACCTGATGTGGCACAAAAGAACTTACTCCTGAAGGTGGATCTAAAGCTGATCCTTTTCCACTCGAAGCTGGTGAAAAGGTCCTACAAAAGTACTAAATATGACACATAAGTCCACAAGACTGACACTCCATAGGGTCTCTATCACACTGGGGCTTCTTATGCCCTAGTTTTCCACACTAATGACACACTATAGAGCTATCAAACTGGATACTCTGGCTGCTATTTCCCTAAGATAAACCTCAAGGGAACGTTTCCCACCACTGGAAGAACTACCAGCCTGACGCGACACTGATCCTTTAAACCCAGTACTCACTCCATCCCTCAAGTTACACCCAGTGATAAGGGCCTGATCAACTATTGAAAATAATTTAGGAAGGTGAAAGACATTCACCTGAGTTCGGATGGTGTACTGGAGCCCATCCTCAAAAAGTCTAGCACGCGAAAGCTCATCACCGGCTAGAAGCGGTGCAAAGCGTAGTAAATCAAAAAAACATGCAGAATATTCCATAACTTAAATAGAACCCTGTTCAAGATGAATGAACTCTCTGGATCTATTATCTATCAGTGACTGAGGAAAGAACTGATTATAGAAGGCAATATGGAAGTCAACCCATAACATTCCCTGATAATGTTCGGTATGGGTAACGACATCCCACCAATGCTTGGCCAAATCCTATAGCATGTATGTAGAAAGTATTAATCTCCACTCTAGAGGAATTTCTAGATACTCAAATATATACAACATTACATATAGCCAAGACTCAACATCCTAAGATCTGCCATCCCCTGAAAAAGTAGGAGGATGATGCTGTTGGGACTCTCGAGTCAGATCAACCATCGTGGGTGCAACCTATGGAGCACCAATCATGGAATTCATCATACGTAAGAAACTATCACAGACTTAGGAATCAGTGCTCGAATTAGGTACAACATGCATTGCCTCAAGTGAAACTCCTAGAAGTAAGACTGGTGGTTCAAGGCCCACCATGTCTAGAGCATGGTCGTCACCACCCTCCTGGCGAATGACACAAGGACGTCGTAGTAGCATTGTTCTACAAATTCCAATAACACACCTTATAAAAATCTTATAATCAAGGAGATAACATCACTAACAGAAGCTGAATGTAAGAAAACTCCCTACCCAAGATATACTACCCAAACCACCTACTTAGACGATTAGGTATTAGTAAGTTCTCAAGTATAAGTTTCATGTTACTTTGCAATTAATTTCCAGGTTCACTCCTTTACCTTTAATAAACATGATAAGGTGGGATAAATATATTCAACCAATTCATTTTTGATTTCAAGATTTACTTTATAATGGATAGTCATTTTTGATGAATCAGTTCCCATACACCTATCACCAAAAAATACACCCATTTACTTATAACATAATGAATTGTCTCGGTAAATTACTCATCCCAACCCATGAGGGATCATACACCTCATGAATTGAGACAAGAAATCACTCAATTGAAGCCAAAGTAATACAAGTACAAGTAACTATCATAACATCATTCAACAATCACAGGCATATCAAGCAATTAAAGGTAGTGAAATTCACCTATATAGCATATAAATATGCATGAAATGTGAATTCTAGGTGCCTATGATGATTCATGTAGCAATACTCCTTGCCCTTATATCATTAGGCTACAGATGAAATAAATTCCCCAAGAGTAATAATCAACAACACCACACAACATGTGAGTCACCCAATGGTGAAATAATATCAACTGTAATAGAAAAAATAGAACAACAATTGCATTATGGGTAACTTGGATTTTACCTCGAATATGGGTTTGCGATGCCCAAGCATGACTTATGACCAAGTCCCAAGCATTCCTATGGATGTGTGTGTGTGTGTGTATGGTTTCTTAGGCAAAGGCCTGATCTAGTTTGTTGTGACTTCGGTGCTAGTTTCCAACCCCTGACCTATGGAGGTGGGCTTGGGATAGTTGCATCTCGAGCCCCGGTATGGGTCAGGTCGTGACAAAGTGGTATCAAAGGAGCTTAGGGATACAGAGTGCTTGGACCGCATGCGGTGGTCGTATCTTGGGATTCAGGAGTGGGACTCTCACAGTTGTTTTACTTTTTCACATGTTGCTGAGTTGTGGCACTTTTCTAGTTGGGTGTGTATTTTCCCCTTTCCCTTTCAGCTTTAATTTTCTTGTACTTGTACTATTTAGAGGTCGATGCATATATGTTTGGTTTCCCTTTTTATAGCAGTGTTGTATCTTTCTTTATTTTCCTCTTCACTTTTGCATTGAGTTGGTTGTGTGTGTGTGTAAAGTTTCTTAGGCAAAGTCCTCCCCTATTTGAGGTAGTGTAGGAAGTTTCAGAGCAGTTAACTTCCTTGCGATTGACCCATGTGGAGTAGTAGGGTACAAAATTTCTTCAGTCGATAGTGTTGACTCATTCACTTCTCGAGCGCGTAAGGGAGTCTCAGTTGTGATGCACTAACTGTGAAATCCTACATGACCAGATATCCTTGGGTGTTTCCCCACATGAATATTTTGAATGAGGGGATCATGAGACTCTATTCCAGTGACACACAGTGATTCTAGTTGTGACATGGAATGTAGAGGTTCGATTGGGGAGGCAAACTATCCTCCCGAGTTCTATCAGGTCATTTGAGACTGTGCAAAGAGATGTCAAGGTTACATACTACCTTACCTTACTATAAATAGTTGGAGTGGGTACATGACGTCTTACATGTGTTGCAACTAAGGAGATATGTGTGTGTTCTTACACACATCATCAACTGAAGAAACCCTTATGAGGGTGGACCATCCCTTTGGTCCACATTCTTTGGCAGCACAAAAACGTATAGGTTTCCTTAAGAGCGGGAGATCTAAGTGTGGGATTGGTATCTTGAGTTGTTTCCTTAGTTTTTCTTTTTGAGGAAGAAAATATTGAAGGAGGGAATAATGTAGAGACCCATTTTTTGCCTAATAATATTTTGAAATATTTATAAGAATATTTCCAAAGCTAGGCGCTGAGACGACATGCAATTCCAAGGCTTGGGGTGCCTGGAATTAATTTTATAAAAATATTAAATATTTTTTATACTACACACATTTAGGGAATGAGATATCACTTAAAAGGTTGGTCAAATCGGAAATCTGAGACCACAGTTGGGTCCGGAACGTGATGTTTCCCCTAGGTACAACATAAAATGAGTCAGCACGGGACGTTCAGACCCCTCGCTCTTTGGCGATGTGTTAAATGGATAAATTAAATTATTAATTTATTCATTTAATAGCTCAAACCTGAATAAATCTTAAACAGGGACTCAAATGAAAAATATGAGACCACTGATGAGCTCAGAACATAGGATTTACCCAAGGCAGGGTATAACCTTTGTCAGCATCGGGTGTTCGGCTTATGTGCTATCGCAGATGATTAATTAAATAATTAAATAATAGTTTATTTAATTATTTTATAAATTTCTTTTAACCTAATGAGAGATTATAAATTCTTTGTTTATAGGGTGTTGGACTCATAATTCAGTTTGTACAACGATGAAAAACCCTCCCTTCCTCTCCTCTCCTCCTCTTCTCAATAATGAACAACGAACGATGAAGAACGGTGAGGAAAATCTTGGATCGAGGCATAATAAGGAGTGACGAATGCAACAGCTTCTCCTGAATGTTGCGCAAGTATGATATTCATCTACGATGATCAGATCCAATCCAGGTAGGATTTATATATGTGGATTACTTACCTCGGTTGAATTTTCATGATGAATGCGAATTAAATGAATTAATTTGTGGATCGAAAAACAATTGGTTGGATCAATTTCTTCTTGTTTATCTTGAAATTGAAATTCTTGAAGTATGATAAATATTTATTTGCCAATTCTCCATGTTATTGATTCTCAATGATAATGGACAAACAAACACGACCATCGATCCACACATAGTCCTTGAACTTTTCTATTTTATTCTTTGCGCGTTCTTCGTGCATTCTTCATCGCCAAATAATTAAGCACGTCAAAAACTCAATGTTTCGTTGAGCATGACATACAGACGCAAAGATCTCGACCCAAGGATTACGGATCCACATTTGTCTCTTCATTCTGAGTTAGATTAAAGTCGAAATGGCTCATGGAAGGATTCCTCGATGCGGGTCCGATGAGGGTTCCCGCGGTTCAAGGCGGCGGTTTCGGTGAGGCGAGTAGGTGAGCACGACGGTTGGGTGAGGCAGCTCCAGGGGCATGTGAGGCGACTCTGGCAGTTCGGGGAAACATGGAAGAGCGGGCCAACGTGAGTAGGGTGGTCCAACGGAGTGAGGTCGGCAAGGTGGTGCATGCACAACAAGCAGGGGCCAGGTGGCTTTGGCCGGCGATGAGGGTGAGCGAACCAGAGGCACAATGGTATGGCAGGCCGAAGGCATCAACGAAGATTCCGGAGAATGCAGTGGGTGTGGAGGAAGGCTGGCTCATAAGGTTCCCATGGAGAGGCGGTGTGAAATTTGGGGAAGAAGGTGATTGGAGAGAGAAAGAATAAAGGAAATAAATTAAAAGAAAAATAAATAGAAAATAATAAAGAGGGATATTTGGTGATGGAGACTCACATGCAAAAAAGAGGGATTTTATGTGTGGAATGGGTTTGGAATTAAGGAAAATTAAATAAATAAACAAGTATTAATAATAATAAAATATTGTTATTATTAATTTTATTGATAAAACACTATTTTGTCCGTAACTCCTCTGTATGACCTTGGTTTGATAAACTGTCAGTGACAGAGCGATCCGGGCATTAAAACGGTTGATTCAAGTCTAATGTTGAATATTAAATTTCGGTTCGTGACTTAGGTCCATGAAAATTCCAACAATAATAGTAATATTATTGTTGCGGAATCTTGCATTGGTCGTAACTCTCCCATACGAAATCTGATTGGTGAGCCATCAGCGATGTCATGAAGCTGACATTGAGGTGGGATTTTCAAGACTAATTGTAGGTGTTTAAACCAAAGTTGAGGTGTGGAACCCACGTGGCCTGGTTCACATTTGTTACGGTGGAATGTGACTTTTTCACTGGGTATCTATTCTGGAAGAATGAGTAGTCTATCCTGTGTGTTTTTCTAAGAGGATCAAAATGGATTGATTCATATAATTTTTTTGGGACCAAGGTGTGGGACCCACATGACACCATTCAAGCGCAATGCGGTGATATACGCCTTTTCCATCAGATGTCCGTTCAGGGCGAATGAATAGTCGATCTTGTGTGTTTTTCTCCAAGGATCACAAAAGTGTGATCTGTTTGGTTATCTGGTTCCATTTGAGGAGGCCTACCAGTAAAATTACATTTTTTCTCTTCGGTTTAACAATGAGCAATGTGCGCTCGTCAACCTTTTGGCTAGAGATGTCATGTACTCTGGGAGTACACTATCACGCCCAGGGGTACTTGATTTTCACTTTAATACCCAAGTATGGAAAGGTAAAAAACCAGGAGAATAGGTGGGGCCACACAACATGTGGGCCCCACATGAATCATGTACCACTTTATGAATCTTCTATCTCCTGTATCTCCTTCTTTTAGACTCGAACTTTGGCATATGAGTAGCCTATCCTAAGTGTTTTTCTACATAGAATGCGGTGGTGACCTTTATAGCGTCTTCTGAGATACGATGTGAGACATTCCATATGTAACACATATCCGAGGTAGCACACGATGACTGTAGCATCATGATTTTCTGAGAGACACCATCCATCAGGGATGATCAGAGTTCCTCAATGCTTTTTCCGAGAGGTACCATCCATCAGGGATGATCAAAGTTCATCGATGCTTTTCTAAGACATACCATCTAGTGGGGATGATCAGATTTACTCAATGCTTTTCTGAGAGGTTCCATCCATCTGGGATGATCAGAGTTCCTTGATTATTTTTCGAGACGTACCATCTAGTAGGGATGATCAGTGTTCCTCAGTGATTTTATGAGAGGTACCATCCAGCAGGGATGACTAGTGATCCTTAGTTTTTTCTAAGAGGTACCATCTAGCAGGGATGGACAGTGTAGTTCTGGGATGACCCTCCCGCCAGGACGGGTAGCGTAGTCCCCGACAAGATATTGGGCTGACCCAGAGCGTAGTCCCCGAGGAGATACCAGGCTGACCTAGAGCATAGTCTCCAACGAGATACCGGGATGACCCAGAGCATAGTACCCGATGAGATATCAGACTGACCCAGAGCATAGTCCCTGAGGAGATACCAGGATGACCTAGAGTGTAGTCCCCGAGGAGATACCAGGCTGACCCAGAGCGTAATCCCCGACGAGATACTAGCTTGAACCAGAGTGTACCCCCCAAGGGGATAATAGGATGAACCATAATGTAGTCCCTGAGGAGATATTAGGCTAACCCACAATGTAGTCCCTGAGGAGATATCGAGCTGACCCTCCCGACGGGCCGGGTAGCATAGTCCCCAATGGTTCAGAGAAGACCCTCGACCGTGCGACATGGTGGCAAGGTATGGTTTGACTTACCTAAGGACCCACAAGGAAGAGAGGCACTTTCCCCACTGAGATGCATTCTTGTGACATGACCTAAAACCGTGTAGGTGAGTTAGTGCCGCCCAAAGCAGATAGTATCGAAGTGTGGTGATTTTTTCCCCTTTGACTTGTGCCTCATAGGCATATGTGATGAGATGCAGGGAATCACAGATGGTTTTTATCTTGGAAATTATGGATACTCACTTTCTTGGGATGAATTATGGAATGAAGATCCCCTTACTCCCTCATTTGGGTTTCTTTGACTGAGCACACACACACACACACACACATCCTGTTTCCAGTGACCACTCCTTGGGTTTTGGATACTCCCCTTCCAGAAGAGACGAAGACACATGGGGTATTCCATGTGATTTCTATGTCTAGATTCTTGTGGTTATATGAGTCCACTCTCCTACTATAGGTAGAGAAGATTCGATAGGGAGTTCATCTCTTCACTATTTCGAGCACCTTGTGTTTGGATGAGTCTAATTTTACTCTATTGTTGGGTTAAGATGTACTCTTTCCATTCACTCTTGTTGTACCTTGTTCTCTCTTACTGCTCCCCTCTTCAGTACCTGTATTGTTTCTCCCTCGAGACTTCAGGGAATCCTACTGAGTATTCTCATACTCACCCCTTCTTGGGCTTTACCCGCATTTGGTGTTCCCTTGCAGATGACAGACAGGTTGATCGTGATATCAGAGGAGATTAGGGATATAGGGTACTTGGGCCTTGTGCAGTGGTCATAAATTGAGATTCAGGAGTGGGACTCTCCTAGTTGTTTTACTTTTTCACCTATTTCCAGGTTGGGATACTTTTATAGTTGGGTGTGGATTTTCCCCTTTCCCTTTCAGCTTTACTCTTCTTGTACTTGTATGTCACGACCCATCCCCTGGGGTCCGTGCCATGACTACCCCAAGCCTGCCTTCCATAGGCCAGGGGATGAAGACTAGAACCAAATGCATATTCCCTAAAACGGGAAGACATTGCCTTTAAACTTGTACAACGCACGGTCCGAGAACACAACAATACAACTGAAAAATGGAAAACAACTACTCCGTCATCCTCCAAGGATCCTACCTGAAGGGTAGGTACAGATCACCTCCTCAGCACTCCACGCCCGCCTATCTCCTCTACGTATCACCTAGTCCTGGCTCCCTCAAACCTCAGACCAGCTGCTCGTCATCTGCACAAGACACAATAAGGTGTGGGCGTAGCCTGTGCAGGGGTGAGTATAACAATAACTAGTAGGGACCCCAAGACCTCCGAAGGTCTCTCATAACTCCACAAAGGAAAACCAAAAATAATGATCTCAATCACAAAGCACAAATCAATGGACAAAGCTCAAACGAGGTATACAACACATAGAATCATAATTATGATGCTGACCCACACAGGATCGCTATGAATGCTGATAGCCAGCCACAATATTCTCTAGGGTTAGTAACAAGTATCATTCCCAGTCACAATGTTGAACACCTTGGATGCTGGAGAACTCCTCCTCTAACAAGTACATTGGTCCTGCCATGTCACATAGAGGTGCTTCCCACTAACCTTGTACTACTTAGGTACTCCTCCTGTCGAGTACCGTGGGTCTGCCGTGTCACATATAGGCGCTCCATAATGTGGGTCTGTTGCGTCACACAAAGGCGCTCCCCCTCATGGCCTGCTGAGGTACTCCTTTTATCGAGTATCGTGGGTCTACCACATCACATAGAGGTTCTCCCCACCGTGGGTCTGCTGCGTCACACAGAGATGCTCCCCACTGGGCCTGTTGAGTCACTCTAAGTCAAAACGGTCAGTAGTCGTCAAGTCTCAGCCAGTCACAGGGTTCCGTACGCAGCGTGCTTGGGAGAACCGCTCCCCAAGAAATTGGTCGTATTTCAACCAGCATGAAGTCTCACAAGAAATTAAACTGATGATCCGCCATGTCATAAGGGTTCCAACGCAACAGACAGTGCGTCAACCAGACGTCTGGTCTGTGCGTTATTGGCATTTCAATGCCGAGGGACCAGTTGTATTTGGGTGAGATCCAACCCATACGTACTCCAAGTTTCTTCAAAACTCTCATGGAGTAATTCAAAAAGGACCGTCTCGTTCCAAGTATCCCGACTCCGTAGACGGTTCATCAAACGGACGTCCGGTTTAGGAGTTAAGGCCGATTTTATGTAACTGGTCGGTACTGGGTCCAGGTCCAGTCCGCCTCGGTTGGACCGGCCCAACCCAGTTTGGCATGGGCCGACCCAGATTGACCTGGTTCAGCCCATCCTGACTTGGGTCCAACCCGACCCGGGTCAACCCGGCCCGACTCGGCTGGGCCGCGGGTCGGCCTGCTGAGCGGCGGGTCGGTCAGCTAGGCCGACCTAGCGGTGCCACCCGCTTGGTGGCGCATACGGGTAGGGATGACGTGGAACATATCCACATTAGTGGGTCAACCCATGGGGGTTGACCCAAAACAATGATATGGGTCCTCCGTGCCACGACTGTCGGGCCGCGGCTTTTCCGCCGGGCGCGCCGCTGGCGCGCACCCCATCCACCGACCGCTGGTCGAACTAGAGGCCCCCTGCTCCTGTCATGGCCATTGCAGGTCGTGGCCTTTCTATTGCGTGGGTGCACTACCGGGGGCACGCCCCACCTTTTATGGTTCCATTGCGGCCTCCTGGCGTGCTGACCGCCTTCCTCCGGTTGCCGCGGTTGATGAGTCACGACCTCCTTTGTTCATTAGTGATGCGCAATAGCACACCGCACCTCCTTCGTGGTCAGCTGGTGCTGGCCACTCCGATGACCACCGCGGTTTTGTGCCGTGACCTCCTCTTGTGGCGTGTGTCGATGCGCTATCCCCAACACACCCGGTCGGTATTGTTGCGTCGTCGATGTTCCATGGAGGTTCAAAATTAGCAAAGTAGTGGAGGGTTTGGGCCGGGTTCATTAGGCCCATGCCCTCTGCGTTAGCTCGCAAATATGAGGGGGGTTAAGGGTTTAATAATCTATTGAATTAAATAATAATCAAAACCCCCACAAATTTACCCTGTAACAACCTCCCGCAAGAACGAATGATTTGCGGATCAACCTATTAGTCGGTTGGTCCATGTTCTTCGTATTATTCAAGAACGAGGAAGAGGAAAATGATTTAAAATGCGTAAATAAATAAACCCCCTACCTCAAATTGTTGGAGAAAACACCCACTCTTGAAGGTGGGTTGGTGTTCTTTATTCCCACAACCGGTTCCCAACGACATCACTCGTATTTCATCCTTCGATTCTTGGTTCGGTGTCGTCTGTCACCTCCCGCTGGGTTTGGATCCATCCTCTAAGGGTCCAACGTCGCGATGCTCATTCAACACTTCATTTCTTGGCGAAGCTGTGCCGATACCCCTCCTCAAGCTTCATATATATAGGAGAAGGGGAGGGTAAGTAACGACGTTGGAATTTAATGGGGCTCATCAATTAGGAAGCTTCCTAATTCCCCAATGACGTTGTTACTTAGGGTTGGCAGTTCAAGCCATTTATTTGCTTGACACATCGCTGGTCCCACCCATTTTCTTGTCCATTAGAGGATATAAAATAAAATTTTAAAATTATTTTATTTCATTTATTATAAAAAGTCGCAAAACTTAACTTTTTTACGGACCTACTACGGTCAACGTAAATCCTCCCTTAATCAAATCCCGGCCCTGCGGATTCAATGGTGCCCTCATATTTTTAATCCGAGCAACAGTTCAAAATTTAGAAAATTCTGCTCACGCGTTTACTGAACGCACCCGAAAAAAAGTTCAAAAATTCATTCTAGGAACTCCGAGCCTCAGAATCAGGCACCGTCAATTTTTACAGACTCATAATAATTCCATATAATTAAAAAAATTACATGGAAAATCCGGGTCTTTACACTCTCCCCACCTTATGGCTTTTCGTCCTCAAAAGACACAACATAGACTAAGAAAACAAATGGGGGTACTGAGCACAAATCTGAGCCTCCCACTCCCATGTGCTCTCCTGGAGGTTCCTGTGCTACCAATGAATGTGCACCAGAGGTATCAACCGCCCACGAAGGACCCTCTCCTATCAATCCTCAATCTTTACTGGAACCTCCGTAAACGTCTCCCCATCGTCTAAGTCCAGCTCACCATGGTTGATGACGTGAGATGGGTCATGCACATATCTCCTCAGCTGGGATACATGGAAGATGTTGTGAAACTTCTCCAACTGTGGTAGAATTTCTAATTGGTATACCACTTCATCCATCCTCCGAAGTATCAGAAAATACCCAATAAAACTCGGTGATAACTTGCCACCTCGACTAAATCTCCATAGTACCTGATGAGGAGAGACTCGCAAGAAAACGTGGTCTCCCTCATGGAACTCGAGAGGTCTCCATCTCCTGTCGTCATATGACTTATGTCTGCTCTTATCAGTCTTCATCTACTTCTGGATGGTCTGCACCTTCTCAGTGGTAGGCCGTACCAACTCTGGACCCATAATTGATGACTCCCCTGGGTTTTTCCAGCATAGAGGTGATCTGTAGGGTTGAATGTACAAGGCCTCGAAAGGTGTCATACTGATGGTGGAGTGATAACTTTTGATGTAGACAAACTCCACCAAGGTCAAGTGATCCTCCCAACTGTGGCCAAAATCTAGGACGCATGTACGTAGTATGTCCTCCAGTGTCTGTATGGTCCGCTCCGTTCGACCATCCGTCTGAGGATGAAAGGAAGTGCTCAATCGTAGCTGAGTCCCGAACACCTCCTACAATCCCTTCCACAACTGAGATGTGAAATGTGTGTCATGGTTAGAGATGATCGTCGATGGAACCCCATAAAGTCGCACAATCTTCTATATGCAGAGACGTCCCAAGCCCTCTACTAATCCCTACTCTCGGATGGGTAGGAAGTGGGACGACTTGGTGAGTCAGTCAACAATCACCCAAATGGAATCATTTACCCTAGATGCACATGGAATCCCTGTCACAAAATCCATGTATATTCCATTCCTCTTCCACTTCGACACCTCTAGTGGTTGAGCTAAGCCTGCTGGAACCTGATGCTTGGACTTCACTTGCTGACAAGTGAGGCATCGTGAAACAAACTCTGCCACTGCCTTCTTCATCCCTGGCCATCAGTGCTGACGCCGAAGGTCCTGGTACATCTTCGCAACACCAGTATGTACCGCTATAGGGGACATATAGAACTCCCTCAACACCTCCTCCCATAGCGCCACCGGTATCATGATACGTCCTCTAAAGAGGATGATGTGCTCCCCACCTTTAAAAAACCCATCAAATGCCTTACCTAAGGATATCTGAGCACGTCGAGCCTCATAGTCAATGTCCCCAAGCTGCACCTCCCTGACTCACTAAAGGAGTGGGGGAGTGACTATCATATACTGGAGGTATGCTGCTCCATCTCTATCTATGAAAGATATCTGCAACGTATCTAGCTGCTCTGTCACCTCACTCAGCAACTGAAGACCAGACCTCCTACTAAATGTATCTTATACCATGTTCCCCTTCCTAGGAGTATAGAATATCTCAAAGTCATAGTCCTGGAGGAACTCTATCCATCGCCGCTATCTTAGGTTCAGGTCCTTCTGAGAGAAGATATACCTGAGACTCTTGTGATCAGAGTAGACTGTAAAACATTATCCCATCAAGTAATGTCACCCCATCTTCAAGGAAAAGAACACTACTTCTAACTCCAGGTCATGGGTCGCATAGTTCTACTCCTGTTGTTTCAGCTATCGCGATCCATAGGCGATCACTGATCACTCATGCATCAGGACACACCCAAGTTCGGTCCCTAATGCATCACAATAGACTACATACCCAACTCCCTCTTCTGGTATCCTCAAGATGGGGGCACTCGTCAGTCTCTACCTTAGCTCTTGGAAACTCTATTGGCATCTCTTTTTCCATATGAAGGGCTACTCCTTCTTCATCAATGTTGAAAAGGGTGACACAACTCTAGAAAAGGCAGTCACAAATCTCTAGTAGTATCCATCCAACCCTAGGAAACTCCGTACCTCGGTCACACTCCTAGGTGGATCCCAAGAAAGAACAACCTCTATCTTCGCTGGTTCCACTACAACTCCATCCTATGAGATAATGTGTCCCCGTAAGTGGACCTCTAGTATCCATAACTAGCACTTAGAGAGCTTACCATAAAGCTGGTGCTCTCGGAGTGTATCCATAACTATCTGCGGATGATAGGCATGCTCCTCCTCCATCGCTGAGTAAATAAAGATGTCATCGATGAACATCACCACAAAGCGATCAAGGTATGGCTGGAAGATCTTGTTCATGAGTCCCATAAACATTTCTGGGGTGTTGGTCACACTAAAAGGCATAACCAAGAACTCATAATGGCCATACCGATATCTGAAGGTTATCTTCTACACATACTCATCCCGTATCCTAAGCTGATGATAGCCTGATTTGAGGTCTATCTTCTAAAACCAATGATCTCCCTTCAGCTGATTGAAAATATCATCAATCCTTGGAAGTGGATACTTGTTCTTAATGGTCACCTGGTTCAGGCACCGATAGTCCACACAGAGTCTCAAACTCCCATCTGCCTTCTTGCTGAACAAAATCGGGGCTGCCCATGGAGAAACACTGGGTCTTATGAACCCCTTTTTCTGTAAGTCCTCCAACTATACCTGTAACTCAAGAAGCTTCGCGAGAGCCATCTGATATGCTGGGGTAGATATCGGTGTCATCCTAGGGTATAGGTCGATGTAAAAGTCTACCTCTCTGTGTGGAGGTAGTCTCAGAACATCATTAGAAAAGACATCGGCATACTGGTCCACCACTATAGGATATCTCAGACTCTCAACATCAACTTCTCTGAGGGTAAGGATAGAAAATTGATGAGTAATCAACTACACCCTCCTTTGGGTAAGACCATCCTATACTGAAAAGATCTCCTTCTCACCGATGAAGGAAAACCTGGTCCCATCCATGTAGACATACCGCAATTTGTGCCTAATACAGTCAATATGAGCATGGAATATAGATAACCAGTCCATACCCAAGATGATGTCGTAAGGCCTCGACACCACTACTAAAAGATCCCAGCCTAAGCTTTTTCCTCCTAGAGTAAGTTCACACTGCCAACACCAGTGTTTAATCATCGAATATACTCCCGTAGGAGTCTTTAGCCGTAAGGATCGAGCCAACGACTCCACTGAAATCTCTGAGATTCGAATGAGGGTTGTGGCAATAAAAGAGTGACTGAAACCTATGTATATAAGTACTAAAACTAAGGCGGAGTAGACACATATTTTACATTTAATCATCTCCGGAGCGTCGTGGTCATATGCCTTAACTTCCTGGAGCTGAGCTCGTCCCTGTCCTCCTGCTCCCTATGGTCGGGGTGGACCACCTGGCGATGGTGGTGGTAGAACCTCGAAATGCCATCCACCACCTACTGTACAACCATATCCTCTTCCACATCCACCTATTGCCTGCGGACCTCCTCGATCAAACCTCTACCTCTGCCTTGGTGGTCCCTCAACCGTCTATTGGTCATCTGTACGATAGGTCAGGAAATCGCGAGCCATGTGACCCTTCCCGCCGTACATGTAACACTACTTGTCCCTCACTTGACCTCCTCTGCCTCATGAGCTCTGCACCTCTGACCCTGTGTCCAGGGCCTATCCACCAGAAGGTCTGGTCCGCTTGGACCTCTATTCCATCTGCCTACTACTAGCCGTAGATGACTCTGCCACGTGTCACCCAGTGGTGGGTCTCGCTGTCGGTGCCTGCTCAGCTAAGAATCTCTCCACCAAAAGTGCCCACTCTAGTACCCCAAACTGAGTCGATATTCTGAGCGATATCATCAATGCTCTGGTATCCCATAGGAGACCCTTCTCAAAGGTCCGAGCCCTGAAGAAAGGGTCCCTTACCATGTCGGTGGAGTAGTGGGAGAGATCAGTGAACCTCACTGAGTATCGGCCCACTGTCATGCTGCCCTGCTGTAAGTGTACCATCTCTTGTATACACACAGAGTGTAAGGTCACTGGGATGAACTATGCCCTGAAAAGGCCCTCAAAGTCTACCCAAATGAGGGTCACCTCATGTATCTGAAGCATCAAGCTCCACCATCTCCCTGCTGCTGCCGGAAAAAGGCTGGCTGCTAGGATCAATATAAAATCAGTTGGTGTCCCAAATAAGTAAAAAACTCTATCCACAACCTCCATTAGTCCTCAGCCGCCTACAGATCCATCTCACCTTAGAACCTTGGAGGCCTTTGTCACTGGAACTCGTGCAATGCGCTCAGTCGGTGTGCATCCTTTACTGGTCGGGCTGGTGGCATCGGCTACCCAACGAGTAGTGGTGCTTCTGGTACACCACTTGAAGGTGCAAACATTGTAAGAGGGCCCTACACTGAGGCCTCATCGCTCGGTGGGCTGTCATCGCGTACTCTCTCAGGAATCCTGGCTGGATGTCTATGTGGCAGCATACTAAAAGAAAACAGGTGTGCCATGATCAATAAGTTATACCCGGTGAGCTGACTCAAGAGATCAAAAAGAAAACTTTTCAAAACACACGCAATCATTGTTTTCGTGCACTGAGTTAGAAATCAGAATTTAGGATCCTGGTGTATGGATACGTC
The DNA here is from genome assembly GCA_963277665.1 of Viscum album. Taxonomy (NCBI): domain Eukaryota; kingdom Viridiplantae; phylum Streptophyta; class Magnoliopsida; order Santalales; family Viscaceae; genus Viscum; species Viscum album. The sequence goes on from OY728164.1 coordinate 212,299,739, forward strand.
GGCTGCCACACCAATAATGGACTCCCTAAACTAAAAAACACACTCATAACACTTAACACTATTGCTTCACATAAAAGATCAGAGTTCTAGTTCTCCAGTAGAACTAAACCCTTCTGATACCACTTTGTCATGACCTATCCCCCGGGGCCTGTGCCGTGACTATCCCAAACCTGTCTTCCATAGGATAGGGGTTGGCGACTAGCACCAAAAGCGTATTCCCTAAAACAGGAAGGCATTGCCTTTAAACATTTACAACGCACAGTCCGAGAGCACAAAAAGAAGTAGCTGTGAAGAAAACTGTTGTAGAAAAAGGAGTGATGAAAGTAAAAGGGGCCGCAATACATGCCCAACTGAAAGTATGAGTACAACCAAAAAGTACAAATACAACTAAAAGGAACAATACAATTGAAAAAGAGAAAATAGCTACTGAGTCATCCTCTGAGGATCCTACTAGAAGGGTAGGTACAGATCGCCTCCTCAGCACTCCACGTCTGCCCGTCTCCTCCACATACCACCTAGTCCTGGCTCCCTCAAACCTCATCCTAACTTCTCATTGTCTGCACAAGACACAACAAGGTGCGGGTGTGGACCATGCATGTGTGGGTATAACAATACCGAGTAGGGACCCCAAGACCTCCGAAGGTCTCTTAGAACTCCACAAAGGAAAACCAAAAAGCATGATCTCAATCAAAAAGCACAAAGCAATGGACACAGATAAAACTAGTTATATAACACAGAGAATCAAAATTATGATACTGACCCACAAAGTATTGCTATGAATGTTGATAGACATCCACAGTATTCTCTAGGGGTAGTAACAAGTATCATTCCCGGTCACAATGTTGAACACTTCGGCTACTGGATAAATCCTCCTATAACGAGTATAGTGGGCCTACTACATCACACAGAGGTGCTTCCCACTAACCTTGGACTACTAAGGTACTCCTCCTATTGAGTACTATGGGTCTGCCGCGTCACACTGAGGCGCTCCACACCGTGGGTCTACCACATCACACAGAGGAAATCCGCCTCGTGGCCTGCTGAGGTACTCCTCCTGTTGAGTACCGTGAGTCTACCGCATCACATAGAGGCACTCCCCACTATGGCTCTACTGTGTCACACAGAGTCACTCCCCACTGGGCCTATTGAGTCATTCTAAGTTGAAACGGACATCAGTCGTCAAGTCTCAGCTAGTCGTAGGGTTCCGTACGTAGCGCGCTTGGGAGAACTGCTCCCCAAGCAATCATTCGTATTTTAACTAGAAAAAATTCTCACAAGAAAGTAACCCAATGATTCTCCATGTTATAAGGGTTCCAACACAATAAACGGCGTGTCAACTGGACATCCGGTCTGTGAGTTATTGGCATTTTAGTGCTGAGGGCCCGGTTGGATTCAGGTGTGATCCAACCCGGATGTACTACAAGTTTCTTCAAAACTCTCATGGAGTAAGTAAAAAGTACAATCTCACTCCAAGGATCCTGATGCTACAGACGGTTCGTCAAACGGATGTCCGGTTTAGGAGTTAGGGCCTGTTTTGTGTAACTGGTTGGTACTGGGTCCAGGTCCGGTCCACCTCGGTCGGACCGGCCCAACCCGGATCGACCTAGGTTGACCTGGCCCGAATTAGGTTCAACCCGACCCATGTAAACCCGACCATTTTGGACCTACCTGATCCGAATGGGTTGCGAGTCAGGCCGTTGGGCCACGGGTCGGCCCGCTGAGCAGCGAGTTGGTCTGCTGGGACGACTCGACAGTGCCACCCACCTGGCGGCGCAGGTGGCTAGGGATACCCGAACGCACTGTGTCCAGGTAGGTATGATGGGGAGTAGAGCCACATCATCAAGTCAACCCATGGGGTTTGACCCAACGCGCCTCCACGTGGTGCCGTGGGTCCTCCGTGCCGCGGCCGACGAGCCGCGGATTTGCCGCCGGGCGCGCCGTTGGCACGTGCCCCATCCACCGGCCGTTGGTCGAACCGGAGGCCCCCTGCTTCTGCCACATCTGTCATAGGCCGTAGCCTTGCTGCCACGTGGGCGCACTGCTGGGGGCATGCCCCACCTCTTCCGGTTCCATCGTGGTCGACTGGCGTTCCGAACGCCTTCCTCCAGTCACCGCGGCTGACGAGCCGCGACCTCCTTTGTTCATCGACGACATGCGATGGCGCACCATGAATCCTCCGTGGCCTATCAGTGTCGGCCACTCCAATGAATTTCATGGATTTTTGCCATAGCCCCCTCTTGCGGGGTGCATCGACGCGCTATCCCCAACGCAGCCGGTCGGTATCGTCATGCCATCGGTGTTCCATGGTGGTGCAAAATTAGCAAAGTAGCGGAGGGTTTGGGCCAGGTTCATTAGGCCCACGCCCTCCTCGTTAGATCAAAAACATGATGGGGGTTAAGGGTTTAATAATAAATTTAATTAAACAATAATAAAAAACCCCACAAAGTTACCCCGCAACAACCTCCTGCAAGAAAAAAATGATTCACGGATCAACCCATTAGTCGGTTGGTCCGCGTTCTTCATATTATTCAAGAATAAGGAAGAGGAAACTCATTTAAAACATATAAATGAATAAAACCCTACCTCGAATCATCATATAAACGCCTGTGCTTTAAGGTGGGTTTGTGTTATTCATTCCCGCAACCGGTTCCCAATGACGCCACTCATACGTCATCATTCAGTTTGTGGTTTGGTGTCATCCTTCACCTCCCACTGGATTCAGCTCTGTCCTCTAAGGGTCCGGCATCGCGGTGCTTCTTCATCACTTTGTTGCTTGGTGAATTTGTGCCAATACCCCTCCCCAATCTTCATATATATAGAATGGGGGGGGGGTAAGTAACAACGTTGGAATTTAATGGGGCTCATCAATTAGGAAGCTTACTAATTCCCCAACGATGTTGTTACTTAGGGTTGAAAGGTCAAGCCATTTATTGGCTTGACACATTGCTGGCCACACCCTTTTGCTTGTCTATTGGAGGATATGAAATAAAATATTAAAATTATTTTATTTCATTTCTTTTAAAATGTCACAAAACTTAACTTTTTATCTGGACCTACTGTGGTCAAAGTAAATCCCCCCTTAAGCGAATCTCAGCGCTACAGATTCAATGGTGCCCTCAGATTTTAATCTGAGAAATGGTTCAAAAGTTATAAAATTCCACTCACGAGTTTACTGAACGTACCCAAAAAACAGTTCATAAATTAATTCCGAGCACTCCGGGCCTCGGAATCAGGCTCCATCAATTTTCATAAGCTTGTAATAATTCCATATAATTAAAAAAAATTACATGGAAAATCTAGGTCTTTACATTGTACTATTTAGAGGTCGATGCATATATGTTTGGTTTCCATTTTTATATCAGTGTTGTATCTTGATTTCTTTTCCTCTGCACTTTTGCATTAAGTTGGCTATGTGTGTGTATAGTTTCTTAGGTAGAGGCCTCCCCTAGTTTGTTGTATCTTCGGTGCTATTTTCCAGCCCCTGGCCTATGGAGGCGGGTTTGGGGTAGTTGCAGCTCGAGCCCCGGTATGGGTCAGGTTAATTCTCCAAATTAATTATCTTTTGTAAACATCATGAAATATAATTAATTCTCAGAATTAATTATATTTTCAAATTAAATTAAATATTTCAATTAGAATATCAAATCTCCAAGAGAACTATTTGGGCAACCCCCCATCATTTGTTTCATGATTCAATCATCAATTAAATCAATAAGGAAACTCAATTCAATTCCATATACCTAATTAATCAAAATTAGAAAATTCAATTATCAAGGGAATATAGAAAATTCATAAACTCATAAACATATCATAAATTTAAAACCCTAACCCTAGGTCTATAAATAGACCAAAAATACATTCTAGGGTAGGTTAATTGAGAATTGTTCTGCACAATGAATTCCTCTCTAGAATCACCCTCTTCATCCCCATATCCCCTTAAGAGAAAAAATATCAAGATAAATTTCTTCAAGACCGAACAAAACTAAAAAAAATTCTATATTACCACACACTTATTGCCATGGTTTATTGAAACTGTAGTAATAAGTTATTTTCTTCCATGATTTATTTGAAACTATGGCAATATATAATGATTTTATCCCCTTCCGATCAGGCCCTCCACCCTATCCCCTCATAACTGAGCTCATCTCCACAGATGCTCCTAACCAGTGTTTCCCTTCTTCGCAATCGACCCCAACCTCTATAGATCTGCTCCCAATGATCCTTCTCTTCTGACACAACTCCAACACAACCAACCCACCTCCCTGCTCACATAACTCCAATACGACCTCTACACTTCCCTATCTATGTGACTCCGATGCAGCCTCCCCACCTCCCCATAATCCTCATCCTCCAATGTGGCTCCAAAACGAACACAAAACCCCCTAAAATATGCCTCTCCTTAATCAGGATTTTGATCTCCTCGTTCAACAAGGATTTCATGTACCTTTTATCTCGACTATCTCACTGGAAAATTTGGATCAGAGCACCTCAACTTCCCAATAGGAGATTCTAGAACCTTCTCACAACATCAAAATTTATGTAAGAAATTTAAGTCATGGTAAGTTTTGAATCACTATCATATTCCTTCCATTTATTCTTACTATGTTTGTATTCCTCTTTCACAAGAACTCTCCATTGCAAAAAACTTCCTTCTTCCCAATACCTTAATATCTTGGTAAACCAAATTCCAAAATTAGGATGTGACTTATCTCTCAATTCTCTCTCTTCCTCACCCCAAAAGGTACAATTAGTTTTTATTTTGTTGTAATTTCATTTAACCCCAACCCTCATGGATCCATATCTTTCCTCACAGTGACTAGTTCATGCTGCCTCTTCAATAGAAGGTGTATCCACATTTCCAAAACTCTAGATTTTTTCTGGAACTCTTCAAGTTTGTGTTGACACTATAATATAAGGCCTATCTCTATTTTAAGAAACCACATAAAACATTCAACCTAATTATGATATCAAATTCTATAAACTATGATAAATATATTTTTCTCTTAATATTTTTCTCACTTTATATTCATTTTATAAATTTCATTACCATATTTTATTGTTCAAACTGAATTTCCAATAAAATTACCCTTTTAAATACCATTTCATACTTTAATTATACTAGTATCCTTATGAATATACTACACATATGTGATACATAAATTTACAATCACAATCAACTTCAAAATAAGCAAGGTATGTAAAATATTAGTAAGGATTCAAAAGGAAACTGTTTTTCCCTCTGAATCATAATCACTAAACCTTCATTTAAATTATTATTTTTCTATTGTGAATAAAATAAAATAAATATAATTTCTACATCTATTAGTATTTTTTTCTTTTTTATCTTTTATGTTCAATATTTGGATAGCAAAATTATTATTTTTAATTATTTGACATGATCTGGGCTCATGCTGATGAAACGAAACTTCATCAAAATGTGCAGATCAAATAGTGTTTGATCCCTTTGTTACTATTTGGTTAATGATTTTTTAGAGTAATTATTTTTTATTTTAGATTTTCTACTCGTGTTTGAATCTCCATTAGATTTGATCAGTTGATTTTTTGTAACTTTATAAAGACATGAGTTTTTATAAGGGTTTTTACCACTAAATATTTCACTTGCTATAAATTTGGAAGGGTGACCATTCTTTTGGTCGTCATATGTTCATAAGAAGAGAGAACATTTTTTACATGCATGTATATTACACTTTTAGTTTATACATGTAAAATGAACTTTCACCATAATACACTTTGAATTTTTAAGAAACATTAATAGACTTTCAATTTATACATGTATAATTAACTTCCAGTGTAATGCACTTTCAATTTATATACATCTGTAATGAACTTTAAGTTTACTACATTTTTAGTTTAATGCACTTTCATTTTAGTGAAAAATGAAATATTTGTTTCATATTTTTTTTATCTGCAATACCATATTGTATATATTTATTCACTATACTATGTTTCAATACATATATAATTCACTTTAAGTTTAATAAATTTGTAAATTCATATATTAATTTGTCTTCATTTATATCCAACTTGATGTTATATATCTGCATATTTCTTATTTCATATCGTTACTTTATTGAAGTATATTAAGTTTTTATAAATATCCAAGGCACTTTAAATTAAATAAAATTTAAGTTTCTATACATGTATAATGCAATGTTAGTTTAATGTACTTTTAGTTCGTATACATGCAATATAAAATGGTTACATCCATGGTTTGTGAGCCCCCAAAGGTATTCCATCTTTTAATTACATACCTTGATTTATTTTTTAAGACACAAAAATTTATGATGTTTAATCTATTCCATCCACATAAATTGTTATTTCATTATTGTTATATTTCCAATATTGATTATTATTATGTGAAACAATTAATCCTAAAAATTTTAAATATAAAACTTAATCCTAATTTCTTCTTGAATAGACATTGAATGACCTATAAAAATGTAAATAATGAATATATTTCATGTATAGTCAATAATGAATATCATTCACGCATTAACATGAAAATTAGTATTCAATATTATTATATTAATATAAATCATAAGAAATATGATTCTAAATGTAATATACATAATTGTAACAATTATAATTTATTATGCATACACTTTTGAATGCATTAAACATGAATATAACAATGAAATTAATATTATTAAATTAATGGACAAAATATTATTGCAATAATAAACACTAGATCCTACGACTTTGTAACATCATGATTTTTTAAAAGGAAATAATATGTTTGATAGTGTACATGATATTCCACATTGAGCTTAAACGAATAACTAAATATTATTATTTAAATTCTACCCTTAAAACCTAGCCATTATAATGATGGTAATGAAAAATATTAACTTAATTATGAAAATAAGGTTTAAATATATATATATATATAATTAATTCTTTAGTGAACAATTAATTTTAAATGAATGTAAAATCTTTTTTAAAATAAAAGGAAATGTTTTTTTGAAAAACTATTTAAATATGCACAAGTGTGTTTTATACCAATAAATAATCAAATCAATATTTTTGGATTTTATTAATGGAATATATATAATATATTTAATCTAATGTTTAATATTCATCTTATATGTTTTCTAGATATGATATAAGAACAAATCTAATTTTACGAATAAAAGAAGTATTTTTCAAAGAATCCAGTTTTTACGCCTTTTGATGACACACTTGTTTTAAATATAGTTTTTGATACTTTTATAATTTATATTTGAAAAAAACTTTTTATTTTAAATCACAGTATCAAATTTTACTTTGGTTGATTTTTTGGTATTTTTTTGATAAGTTACATGTTTTGATGAATAGTAAAAAAATAATGCATTTTAATTGAAAACTAATTTTTCATAAAATTTATTTATAGTGTTAAATTATATCTTTTAATGGTTTTAAATTATAATTAGATTTATTTTTATCATTTAATACAATGTAGGTCATTGGAATCAATTTCAAATTGGATATAAAAACTTTGTGAACTTTTAAACGTTTTTACTTTAAAAACTTGATTTCTTATTCCTTCAATGAGATTAATTTTTAATTAATTTTTTAAATTTATGTGTTTGTAATTTTGAAAAATGGATTCCATAATTGTAATAATAATTTCAAAATTTATTAAATATGTTTCTTTTATTTTTGTACAATATGAATAGCAACTTTAGTAATTTTTTTAATTACCACAGTTAAGGGTAAATCGAGTAATTAAGGATAAAAATAATACTATAAATATTATAAAATTTGTCTAAAACTTGTAATAATTTTATTTAATGAGTATATTTCATACCTAAACATTAAAGGTTCTGTTATGAGACCATTTATGGCCTTTTTGATGAGAATATAACCTTTATAATATTATATTCAAAGGAAAGTCAATTTTTTCATTCTTTTGTTTTAAACAAGAGAAATATTTTTAATATGGAGTTATATAAGGGATATGTTCGAATAAAAATATTATTTTTAAATATAAAATGTTTATATACATCATTTTAATTTATTTATAATTTTTAGTGATAATATAATTACCTTAAATGGTAATAAAAGGATGATGCAATAACTGTTTAATTAATGGAATAATCAAATAACTGATATTAAAAATATTAAAATAAATATAATCTGATATAATTGATGTCAATAGTGAATTTTATGGAAGAATTTGACATGTTATAGACGAGTTAATAGATTTTTTTAAGATATAAAGTAATCATATTTTTAAAAAGTCAAATAACAAATAGTGTCAAAATTAACATTAATGGTATTTTAAAATAAATAATATTTTATTACACGATATAAAATTAATAAAAATATAAAATTAGAAAATATAATTTTTATAAGTCATAAAATGTCATCAATGACTCATTTATTTGTCTTCTTACATTTATATTAATTATAATAACCCTCAAAGTGTAAATTATATGATATCACGGTAAGAATTAAAAAGGTTAAATAAAGGTTCAAACAAAAATATAAGGATTAAAAAATAGTAAAAACTTATATAATTTTCCTTATGTGAATGGTATTAGAAAAAAAATAATTATATATTTTAAATAAATCAGTTTGGATCCATTTGGATTATAAAATTAATTTATATTAATTTAATATTTTGAGAAATTTCAAGAATGCCCATTCCCACTCTTAAAAAAGGGATCCCATTATTCTCTATTACTCACACTTAAAAACCTATTTTTTCTTGGAAAATATATACCCAAATACCTTCCTATAATCCCTACCCACATTCTATAGATCTTATGTTAGGCATAAAACCCTCCCTAGAGGTGTTAAGGTGTTAATCAAAAGTGATCGTCCGAAGAAGATGTATCGTTTTTAATTAAGTATTTATATTTTATTTCTTCTTCCACTTCCTTAAAATATTCTTAAAACATGATGAAACAATAACTAAATTATATTCAATATAATGAGATTTTATTATGTTAATATAATTACATAAATCTATTTCCACTTCCATCAAATGGGAAAATAATTATCGTTCATGTTTACGACGAACTACCACCTCACGAACCGATATAATTAGTTTTCCATAAACATATCTCAAGACTTGTTATAATGATAAAATTAATGTTTATATATGGTATTAATTAAATATTTATCATTATTAAAAGATAATATATCATTTATGTTCTTACCTTTCTAGGCATGGAAAAATGATAACATCGTTCGCGCGTACGTGTGAACTATCACCTCCACGAAGCGATGTGATTCGTTTTTTATCACCACATCACATGGATTATATATATAAGTGTATTTAAATTATTAATATTATATTAATTATATTATTATCATTTTATAAATATAATATAATATTTATCTTCTTTCCATAATTATTATTGAAAAATGGAAATGTTACTCATGCGTACGTACGACCTACCGTCTCCATGATTATAACATTGTTAATTTTTCATAACCATACATAAATGGTTTAATTTAAAAGTATAATTTATGTATAAAGTTGATTATTATGTCATGAATATTATTTTTTAGATTATTTCATAATTAACACTTTGACTATTGACATCATACCAAAGTCATTTTGGACTCAAGTATTGAATATTATCAAAACGTCCGTCATGAACCTAAATAATTAAGTAATTGTTATAAAAAGTTAATAAGTGATATAAAAGAAATAATAAACTTGAAAAATTTTCTAAATAAATTAAATAATTAACCTATATTTATTATTTATGAATATAAAGAATGTATGTGATGAGTCAGGCTTAAGGTAAGAGACTCTTTAATTAAAACATTGTTTTAAATGTTTTAAAAATTTATTCTTCTAAATCTTTCTCTTTCATGTACATGTTTTTAAAATTATTTTTGTGAATTTATTTATATAGAAATAAATGTTTTAATAATGTTATTTCATAATTTATCTCAAATTTTTTCATAAAGGAATATTTTTAAGGTTTTATGTAAGTGATTTTATTTTAAAAACCCTATTTTAAAGTTCCCTTTTCAAATCTTTTTACAAAGGTCAAAGGGAATGATTTTTTTAACTTATACGACATGAGTGGTTTCTCCCAATTTCATGACAATTTATCACTTTAATGTTTTCTTTATAAGTTTTCATAGTTCTTTTTGAAGAAAATTATTTCATTATTATGTACATGGTTTTTATATTTCAAAAATGATTTTTACAAGAAAAAGGTATTTTGATATCTAAAAGTGTTTTGATCATATGTTTACAAGAGTTTTAAAGGTTTTTATTTATGATATGTTTCTTGTAAATTGTTTATTATGGGTTTATCCCATTATAACTCAAGATATTATGGGTTGAGCCCCATTATAGCTTAAGATATGAAGGATTGAGCCCCATTATATCTCAAGATATGACATGTGAGCCCCATTATGGCTCTCCAAGGAATTGGGTAATTCGAATATGGAAGTCGACCATATGGTTATTCCATTTGTAAGGGTGAATGTAAGAGTGATATAGTAACGATATCCCAAGGAACCTTCATGATTTTTCTATATGAATGCTAATGAGTTTTTAAGAAAATGGTTTCAATGGGGTTTCATGTTTTCACTGGACTAATGATTTTCTTTCTTTATGTATCCTACTAAACTTTTGTGCTCATCCCAAGATTTAAGATGTTTTTATAGGATTTAAGGAGGAGTTTTTTCAAGGATGATATCAAGGGGAAATTGTGAAGATACATCATCATAAGAAATCATATTTATATTAAAGATTTTTGTTTTATGAAACAAATGGATATTGTTTAGTAATATCCACTTTGTATAAATGTGGGATGTTATGTGTGAATTATGACCTAATTATCTAAAAATATAAACATGAAAAGATCTTCAATGTGAAATAAAGTAAAATTCTCTACTTAAACTCAAGATTATGTAATATTTTAAGGTAGGTTCTTATAGTTGGTATAATAGGAGGGTTTATACAACTTTGGAGATTAGGATGTTTTCTTAAGATTTAGGTATATCATCATGAGTTTATAATTTTTAGGTTTATAATAAGTTTAATGTCCTATAAACCCTTTTGATTCTTTAACTTATGAAATTTTAATGTGATTAATGGTATTTTTGAAGACATTTATTTTTGAGGTGAATATTGGTTATTACTTTTTGGGATGCAAAATGAAAGGTATGAGATAACCTTTGAGGTTAAAACATGTTATTGTTATTTTTTAGGATTTTATCATATTTTAGGAATGTTATAAGAACTATATAGTTTTAGAAAAAGGGAAAACCTGTAGGATGGGTGAAAACCCATCACGTTCGGTAAGGCTGTGAGAATCGAACCCACAACTGAAGGGTGATAAGGGTACATCGGCTACCACTAACCTATTTAAAGTCCTGATTAGTATGACTTTTTATTTTTAGTTAAATGATTTGATGGATTAATAATAATTTTATTTTGGGAATATATATTTTATTTAATAGATAACCATGATATTTGAAAATGATTTGGTGATTTGATTAATGTTATTTCGGAAGACATTCACTATTTTGAGAACCCTGTATGATCAAGGTAAACAAAATACTATGAGATTTTATTTGATACGTAAAGGTTGAATTATATTTTGTAAGAATATATGATTTTATTTTTGGACTTATGGTGATTTGAGTTATTTATAGAAATAATTAGCATATCTTAGAGATTATGTGATTTAGGAAATTACATTTTTGCTATGAGACATTAAGAGTGATTGATGTTATTTAGAGATAAAAGTTAAAATTTATCATGGAAAACTATGTCACAAAATCCTTATGAATTTTGGGTTTCAATCTTAGTTTGTATTATTTTGAGAAATTTTAAGGACAATTATTTTTTGAATGGTTTATGTTGAACTTTTGGTATTACTGTTGAATTTTAAATATTGAAGTAGTTTTTAGTCATATAAGGTTTATTATTTTTGGGAAATTATATTATCTTATACTAACCATTTTGGTTTTGGTTAATGTCTAAAGACAAGAATAATACATATTTAATATTTTTTGGATTATGTGATTCTATTTAAGTTGATTCTAGTGCTTCAGGCATGAAAAATTCATCTTGAATACTCATCATTTGGTGAAAAATACAACTTTATGGTGGAAATTGATTAAAGGATGAAACTATAATTTTCAAGTAAGTATGTTTCCTTATGTTCTTAGTCCAAGTACAAAAATAATTCCTCAACTCTATGAAAGATATGTTAAAACAAAAATATTATCCATTTACTTTTCTTACTAAGAATTCAGTGACCTTCTAACCCATCACAGATTCATGGTTTTTTGATTGTTAAATTTCTCATGACCATTTTATATATTACTCTCCATCAGAACTTGATAGTTATTTTTCTCTTCCATGTCCATATTTTCTTACATGGAACCCTATTATGTATTATATCATGTGATCATCGTACTTTCCTTTCTTTATTTTAAAGTGGAAGTTTTATTAATCTTTTTTCCAATATGGAATTTCAAAAAAGTTATTTTGAAAATTCAAACCTTAGTTACCGATCCTGAGTTCAAATTGAGAGAATGTAATTTATTAGGGGGAGGGGGGTTAAGGAGAATGTAACATCCTAAGTTTTTAAAATGAAATAGTATGTTCGATAGTGTACATGATATGCCACATCAAGCTTAAACGAACAACTAAATATTATTATTTAAATGTTACCATTAAAACCTAGCCATTAGAATGACGAGAATGAAAAATATTAACTAAATTATGAAAATATGGTTTAAAAATGTATATATAATTAGTTATTTTGTGAATAATTAATTATAAATGAATGTAAAACCATTTTTAAAATAAAAATAAATGTTTTTCTGACACTACCACAAAACAGGGCAAGGGAAGCACTTCCATTTATCAGTGCTAAGTAGAAAGCGCTAATAAAGGGGTGGGCCTTTATCAGCGCTAGCTAAAAGGGCTGATAAAGTGTACATTTATCAGTGCTATTATTAGAGCTGATAAAAGTTTTTATTATTAATTTATATAAAATTATTATATTTATATTTACCATCCCTAAAACAGAATGATAAAATAAGTATCTATCAGATCTTTTTGAGTAATGATAAAGATATACCTTTATCAGTGATTTTATTTTAGAACTGATAAAACATACCTTTATCAGTGCTTTTAAATTGTGCTGATAAAGGTTCCAGTGGTTTTTATAAAATAACCTTAACAGGCCCCTCCTCCATCGCACCTGTTCAAGAATTCACATAAGCTAAACACTGCGCTGCGACCCCTCCTCCGTTGCGACCCCTCCTCCTCCTCCTCCTTATCCTCCACCACTACTTCCTTTTCCTCCTCTTCCTCCATGACCATCCTCCTCCTCCTCTACCACTGCTGTCTTCTCCTCCTCCTCCGCCGTAATCCCTCCTCCTCCGCGACCCTGCTTCTCCTCCTCCTCTGCCGCTGTCTCCTCCTCCTCCTCCTCCTCCTCCTCCTCCTCCTCCTCCTACGGCCACCAACTCATCCTCCTCTTCTGTGGCTACCTCCTCATGTGTTTCAAAAATGGATGATGTATCTTGATCGAGCCTCGATGAGCTTAGGATATGGTGACTGAGCATTATTAAGGGTTCAACTCCACTTTGAGGTTGGTGGTTTCAAACCATTACCAATGTTTTATGTATTGTTTCATGCATTGTGTGATATGTAGTCTTTCCACCCTTGTGTATTTGGTATTAAATCAACTCAAATTGTTTTCCTTGACAATATGTATTGGGTAAAACATATAGGGATGTTATGGACCCTCTGAGTATTATGCCTTAATTCCACGACCATCAGGGGTTGTTGGAATAAATTAAAATATGTTGAACATTACATTCAAGAGCCCTTGGGGGATTCCCTTGTGTTATAATATGATTCCTAGGACCTTGGTTAAGTGTCTTTTTTCCACCCTAGATATAGGATAAGTGTATAATTGAGAGATTCCATTTTGAGTTTTTTACTAAGATGTTTTTAATTCACCACCTAAGAGTAGTTAAGTTCTTTTTGGGCTATGTTCTATCCTTACATGTGATTTAGAGTGATTCAATGGACAATATGTTCCATGTTTGAAAATTAAATTAATGCTAATTATGTTCTATATAACCAATAGGTATTCCTCCTTGGTAGAAAATAACATAGAGGTAACAAAATAGGTTCCCTTAGCCTCCCTTGAATACGAGATGTGTAAATTATGTGAGGTTAGTGTGAGCCTTGACCCAAATGGAACTTAGTGTTTCCTCATATAATTTTTGACTTATTTGACTAACTTATGGGGTGAGTGTTTCTCCCCCTTTTGACTTGTAATATTTGAGTGGGTTATAGCCTAGTTTTGGATTTGGATATGGGTTCTGCATGTGTGGATCAACTAATCTTAAACTTTGAGTGAGTCATATGTTAGGAAAACCTGTTTATGGTTTATTTAGTATTTTATAAGATGTTTATTATGCCATTTTATGTTTTTTATATACTATAGGACACTATTCCCATTGGTAATTCTATTTTTATGTGGTGGAAGTGCCGCCCCTTGATTAATATCTTTGTTTGGGTGTGAGATGACCTACCTAATCACTCCGACATGGCCTATGTATTGGGATGATATGAAAATTTATGTTGAATATGCCTAAATAATGGGATGATATACTTTATATGATATTGTGATGTGTTTTATGAGTTTCATTTCCCACTTACCATATAATAATGTGATCTGAGATGCTATACCAATTATGAAATATTCAAATGGTTTGAGATGCACTGCCCAATAATATTGATGTCTTAAAGGAATAAATTTGAGGGATGATATACCCATTCTATAGTGATCCCATAACTAGTAAAATTATACCTTAGTGTTGGGAAATGATGCCCACTCCTTCTCCTACACCACCGCTGCCTTTTCCTCCTCCTCAGCCGTGACCATCCTCCTCCCCCGCTGCTACCTTCTCCTCCTCCTTCGCTATGATCCCTCCTCCATCACGACCCTGCTTTTCCTCCTCCTCTACCACCACTGCCTCCTCCTCCTCCTCCGGCCTCCGACTCATCCTCCTCCACTGCGGCCACCACCACCACCTCCTCCTCCTCCTCCGCCTCTTTATCCTCCTCTTCCTTGCAATGTCCCCTTGTCCACGTGACCTGGTCTGGCGTGCCCTCCTCATCCAACGACCATCCTGAAATCCTCCTCTACAGCACACGGATTCCCCTGGTGAGTCTCTTATGTAATGAATTTTTACTCTTCTTCATTAGAAAGACACTTGGTGTGCATAGTTAGGTCTAATAGACCCTATAGTGGTATTAGTTCATGTTATTAATTACTAATATCCTAGGTTGAAACTATATGAATGATATTATGATCAATCATGTTGTAAGGGTCATGGGTGGAGGTTTCTGTGAGGGAAGAATTATGGTAATCACATGGAAAGGGTATTTATATGGTTTTTTAATTGGGTTAGAGTGATAGTGATGTGAAATTTATTGGTAAATACCATGATTTTACTAGATATTTGGCTATCCTGAGTTATGGGACTTTGTGGTAGTACTACATAGTGTGATTGGGGAGATGCCTTAGTGAGTACTAATGATGGAATAACCAGTGGGTAGGTTGTTGTGTGAGATATATCAAAGATTATTTTAAATCTTATATCATGTTGATTACATGTTTTGTATTTATTATCCCATACAAAATATTTATCATGGATATATGAAATTGTGACATCTCCTTTAGAACCCTTATATGTTCAATACATGGAAAGGGGTTGATTATTATGTTAGTGGAAATGATAATGTGGATTCATTATGACCATAAGGGTATGGAAATCCATACATGGGGTGGTGTAGGTTGGTAACTAAATATGAATAAAGATATTTCTTGTAGATATATTGTTACCTATAGGTCTTGGGATCATCATGATATATTTTTTAACTATAAGATATTCTAATGATGGATACATTTAGTGAGTCTTCTTAGGATGGGTCATGTATGATATTCTTATGTAATATCCTCTTGCTCGATGCTAGGTATTAATCATTGGCTAACTAAGATCTAGGATGAGGCTTATCTTCCATGCTTGTTTATTATATCTTAATCGTTATTATATATCTATGATGAGGATGAGGCCTAGAGACCTTGAGATTGCAATGTAGAGATACTCCACCAAGGTGAATTTTTTTTTTTTTTTTTTAAAGTTTATGTTTGGCTATACATCATGGGGTATATGCGAATTTTCACAAGACATAAATTATTTTAGTGGTTCAGATTGTGTTGAAGGTTAGCTATGTTATACTCTCCCTAGGATCTACTTTATGTATATTCATTTATCCAAGGGATTTGTCTTACATTGGTAGTCCTTCTCAAGCAGTAAGTTGGATCTTTTATGACCTTCTCACGATCCACTTCTAGTATATATTATTATCCATGTGGAATACCTTCTATTAGTGATTTAGATTGTGTTAAAGGTTAGATTGGTTATTCCTATTTAGGTTCTCCTTTATGTATGTGAGTTTATCCATGGGACCTGCCTTATGTTAATGGTTTGGATCACGTGGGAGGTTGGATATGTTATGCCCTCCATACTGTTTTTTGGGTGGTGGATGTTATTCCATGAGGCATATAGTCACATCAAAATTCATGATCAAAATTTAATGGTTCTGCCTAGGGGATGAGTGTTGTAGTGTATACCTTGTGGTAATTAAAAAATGTGACATCATAGGGTGCACTATAAAATAGACCCTTAAGATACACCATAATGTACCCTATTCTTGAATTGAAAAGAGATTTTTTTAGTCTTTTTAATGAGGTTCCCATATTCTTTATTAGTCATTTGACCCCATCACCCAAACCCCTCTTCCCCATAATTTTCCCCTCTCATATTTCACTCTTTAGAACCCCTAATGGCCGTTTCATAGTGGAAAACCCACCCCCTCCCTGGACAACCCACACCCCATCCCCCACACCCCTACAGCCCCCACCTAGACAGCCCACCCCCCTCCCTGGACAGCCCACACCCCCTCCCCCACACCCCTACAACCCCCTAACCCCCGGATATCCCACCCTTCCCCTTTGAACCTTTTATGTTTTACTGTATTTTTCCCCTTTTATCATCTAGAACACCTCCGCACTATGCCAACCTCCCCTCCCCTCCTCTTGGGTGGTTATCCATCACCCGGTGTATGTTTCATCTTTCAACACTTGTATTGGAGAGCCTATGATAATTTTTACCTCTCTTATTCATTCTATATATTAGTGTATGACCCCCACACCAAATCCTATATTTAAATAGACATGGGTCAATTACAATTGGAAATGTAATGATACATCCCAGGCTGGTATCATAACCAAAAACCGACCTAACTTTCCACTAACCTAAGAGGCGTTCATGATCCCTACAGGATACAAATGATCCCCTGAAAAAAAAAATAATTAATGTGGAATATTTTACCCCTAAATTAGAGTAAATTAAAAATGACATTTCTTCTGAAAAGTAGACATGTCCCATTCATAATTTGAATATCTAGGAAAATAATAGATACGCAGAAAATAAATAAATAGGAAGCAAATATCATAGATGGAAAATAAAATCCCACTATTTACCAATAAAATTGTTTAAACATGTGAGTTCTAATTTTATGTTTTCTTTTCAGTTGGAAATCTCCTCTGCTGCACGCCTCTCCTCTGCCGCAAACACACCTCTTCCGTACGCTGAACGACACCTTTACAATGAGTTTTATCCTCTTAACCATTGGTTTCCTCTTGTTCACATGTTATTACTATTTGATTTTGATGGTTATGTTGTGAAATGTAAGGGATAAACACCCCACTAAAAATCATGGCCGTTGGTGGTCCTTGTTTGCACACTAAATTAATTGCATGTTGGTTGGTTCCTATTGAGTATTTGAATATAAAAATTGGTAATTTAAGTATACTGACTAATTAATGAATGCCCCGGGATGATAAAAATTCCATGATAACCCCTGAATTAACAAATGGAATTGAATAAGGGCTACTTTGTAAAATCTGAAATTATGATTGTTTGGTTTGTATGGTGTTACGATTGTGAGCACGATTATGTGTTTGTATGGAGTTGCAGTTGTTGGCATGATTGGTATGCCATTTTTTTTCTATGTTGTAGTTCTTCCACCATTGAATACCAATCCAAACTTTACCCATTTCAATGGCACCACCACTTTTTTACTAGTGAAATTCCACTGAATCTTAGAAAACCACTTCATTAGAAGACTTTATGAGACACTTTATGGACACCCTAGTCAAATAACCATAACAACACATGTAATGAATCCTTACACTCACAAGAAATCTATTGAAAATTATACCATCTATTAGTTTAGTACCATAGTTCCTGACTAGAGACATTATGTTTCTAGAGAAACACTAAAAAACTAGTTTACAACAATGCATATAGATCACATGTGGGATCCTAAAACATTCTAGTGAAAGGGATTCTTATAGCTAGTTCCATTGATCAGGTGGTTGGGAAGATGGGTGTGATCTACTTTGGTCTAAAGTAATGCATGTAGAGGTAAGGGTATTGTTTACCATAGCCAGTTCCATTAATTATAGTTAGATGATGACCCTAGTTGGACATATTTTGTGTAATTATTTTGTTAAATATTAATATTACTATATCAAATAGGATGAATATAAATAAATAATAGATGAATGCCAATTGGTTGAAAAAAGAGTATGAATATGGCGTGAAAATTTTTATCAAATTTGAAAAAGATCATGAATATGACCCTTATTAAGTCCTTTGTCTATGTTTACACTATTTTTATTCAAGAAAAATTAGTCTAGAGGAGTTGGAAGAACACCTGATCTGTCACGGAATAGATCGAAGTTATACATGTTGGAATAAACACGGGGAAAACGAATGTAGGTAGTGGCTAGGATATCACTAACTTTTATGGATCATCTAATATGATTACAACAGTGAACAATGAAGAAGATTGTATGGAGGATGTGATTAATGATGTTAATGATGATGGAGATTGTATTGAAGAAATGATAAGGACAGTTGAAGACAAACTTTTTGATTTCCCAAAATTGTTTGAGAAGTTAAAGAGTTATGGAAAGACTCCATTGTATGCTGGTTTCACTAAATATACAACATTTTCAGTCGTACTAAAGCTTTATAATTTGAAAGAAGACAATGGGTGGAGTGACGCCAGTTTTATGGAACTAATTTCTCTCCTAAATGACATGATCCCAGAAGATAATGAGCTCCCAAGCCAAACATATGATGCCAAATGAATGCTACGCTCGATGGGTATGATCTCTGAAAGAATACACGCCTACCCAAACGACTGTATATTGTTTTTCAAGGAACACAAATCACTTAAAGAATGCCAAAAGTGTGGTGCTTATCGATATAAGAAAGATGAATCCAGTCATATGAAAGTTGTTTGGTACTTTCCAATAATTACAAGGTTTAGACACCTATATGGAAGTGTGGAGACTACAAGACAATTGACATGGAACACAAATACAAGAATTAAATATGAGAAACTATGTCACCTAGAAGACTCTCCTCATTGGAAGATAATTTATCATGAGTATCCTGAATTTGGAAATGAGTCGATAAGCCTTCATCTTGTATTATCTACAGATGGAGTGAATCCTTTTGGTTTTCAAAGAAGAAGTTAAAGTACATGGTTGATTATGTTGTTAAATTATAACTTACCACCATGGTTATGCATGAAACAAAAATACATCATGTTGTCTATTCTTATATTAGGACCAAAAAAATCAGGTAATGATATTGATGTTTATTTGGCTTCATTGAGGATTTGAAATTATTGTGGGTTTCAGGTGTTACGTTGTATGATGCTTACAAAAATGAAGATTTGACTTTGAGAGCCATGTTGTACAGGATGATAAAGGACTTTCCTGCTTATAGAAAATTTTCAGGATATAGCATTAAAGGAACCCAAGGGTGTATTGTTTGCAAACAAGGTACATAGTCAAATAGGTTGAAAAATTCATCAAAAATCGTGTTTCTAGGACATTGAAGATTTCTACCCCAACGAAATAAGTTCTGATCTTAGATGACATCATTTGATGGGAGTTTAGAAGAACGTACAATACCGTCTCGACTATCAGGTGATCAATTGTTTGAGAAATTAAAATATATGGACACTACTTTTGGTAAACTGTTTTTGAAAAACCTTACGAAAACCAGTTGGAAAAAGAGATCAGTTTTTTTTGAATTACCATACTAGAATTGTCTATATGTTAGACATTTTCTTGATGTTATGCATGTTGAAAAAAATGTATGTGATAGTGTCATCAACACGTTTCTAAATGAACCCAGAAAAAAAAAAGGATAGAATTAAGGATAGATTGGACATGGTTGATATGGGAATATGAGAAGAGTTGGCACCAGTGAAGGGTGAAAATGAGCATTTCTTCCTCCTACTGCTTACACTCTTTCCAGGCATGAGAGATATCAGTTTTGAAACTTCTTGAATGACATAAAGGTTCCAAAGGGGTATTCATCAAATATCAAGAACATCGTGTCAATGAGCGATTTAAAGTTAAAGGGTCTGAAATCACATGACTTCCATGTTTTGATGAAAGATCTAATTCCTATATCTTTACGTTGCATTTTTCCCAAGAATTTTCACTATACATTAATGAAGCTCTGTTTCTTCTTCAAATTTATATGTAGAAAAGTTATAAACCTGAAGAAATTGACAACTATAGAAAGAGAAATTGCCGTAATATAATGTGAATTGGAAATGTTCTTCCTGCCGAAATTCTTTGATATGATGGTTCATTTGACGGTTCATTTGGTGAGAGATATTCGACTATGTGGTCCTGTACATTATAGATGGATGTACCCCATTTAACGATATATGAATATTTTGAAAGGGTATGTCAAAAATCAAAGTCATCTAGAGGGTTTTATTGTGGTGTAATATATTTTTGAGGAATCCATTGAATTATATACTGAATACCTGTATGGTGTGGAAATCATTTGCTTACCTAAATATCATCACACTAGGCAGCTTGAGGGTGAAGGAATTTCTAGAAGATAGGTTGTCACAATCAATATTACAGATTGAGAGTAGGCCCACCTTTACGTTTTTCATAACAATTTTGACGTTGACCCATATGTTCAAACCCATAAAGAAATTATTAGGCATTTGAATCCATCTAGGACTGAAAAATGGATATCAGATACACATAACGATAGTTTATAGGATGGTTTCAAGACCATATTTTTAAGAAGTTAGATGAAAATCCGGACTCAATTTTAGAATGAATTCGATGGCTAGTCGGAGGAGCAAGTGTGTATGTATTATCTTATAAAGATTATGTAGTTAATGGTTATATATTCTATACTAATGAACATGATGAATATTATACCATGCAGAATAGTGGGGTTACACTTGTGGCTGAAGCGATGCATGTTTCTGGTACTAAGGACATAATCCAATTTATGTGAATATGTCATACTTTGGCATCATCAAAAAAATATGGGAGTTGGATTATATGAAATTCCAAGTGTCGATTTTTCAATGCAAGTGGTTTGATAATAGGAGTGATGTTAAAATAGATGAATTGGGATTTGTGAAAGTTGATTTCAGTAAGGAAGGGTAGAAAGACAAACCATTTATAATGGCATCACAGGTAGTACAAGTATTTTATTTTCCAGATCTCGCAAACTGAAACTGGTCAATTATTCTGTTATCGACCAAAAAAACTGAAGGGTCAGATGAAAGTTCAACGGAGGATGACCCTTTTATTGGGACTTCACAATCATTTCGTAGAGGTCCCAATGTAGATGGTATTTTGTATGTCAGAGGATACCATAATGAAGGGATTTACATAGTTGACAAAGGGGTAAAATCTATTCAGCCTTAAAAAAGAGTTCAATAATTAGGTTATTTGTTTATTGTAATATACATTGTGTTACATTATGTTATTATCTATTAGATTTTGATTTTATGTAATATAAATTAAATGTTAAACCACTTCTATAGATAATGACTTCTGCACCTACTGATGCACCCAATCTCAAGGCACAATAGTTCTCTCAACCTGTTGCTGCTGGTCCTAGTGATGAGGTACAAAAATTTTCTCAACCTGTTACTGCTGGTCCCAGTGTCGATGCTAGAGCTCTATAGGAACATAATGATGATGTTTCTGAGGAAATGGTATGAAATGAAACCCAAACGGCGCAAAAAAAAAAAAACAAGAGCACCATAGTTTGATAGTGTTAGCCAAAATCATTAAAAAAAAGAAAAAGGCATCAAATTTGAGGTGGGATGGAATAAGCAAGGCCAACATGTTAACCCCAACAAAGCCATATTTAGTAGGTACATTAGAATCGTCACTCGACAATGCGTGCCAATTGATGTACAGTCGTGGAACCATGTTTTCGTTGGGCTTAAGACACTAATGTGGGAAGAGATTATAGTAAAATTATGATATCATTTATTTAATTTATTAAAATAAAATAAAATACTAAAACATTGACTTACTCTTCATCATCCATTACAGAGTGCATTTATAGTAGATGCCTCACACAAGGAATATTTATTAATATTTTCAGGAAGGATTCATAGAGGCTTCCACAAAATTTTAATGAATTGTCATCTTAAAGATGCTGAAGGGAAAATCAAGCCGCACCCACCTCCTCTTTACGCACACTTGACATCCTAAGGAGCGTGGGATGCGTTTAGCAACCATCATGGGGAGCATAATTTTTAGGTATATTGTTTCTGGTAATACTTTGTTTGATATTTCTTGTATTCATCACTTTGATTGGCAATTTTTTATTTATGAAACAATAAATGAGTGCTGAAAATAAATAAAAGGCAACAAAACCAGCATACCCCTACCGTAAATCAAGGATGGGTTGCACTTCACTTGAGAAAAAATTGGTACGTATTTTAAATCTATCGTAATAATTTTATGTGACATAAAATAAAACCATAACCATATTCCTATATTTATATGTAGATTGATGAATAGAAATTGAATGCCACTTCCATCCCACGCCATGTGCTATGGAAGGAGGCTCGTGTAAATAAAGAGGGGATACTAATAGATGAAAACACACAAAAAGTGTAAGAAACATGTGTAAGTATGACATAATATAAATTTTATTTGCTTTAAATCTCTATTAAATAACATTGACTACTTATTTTACTATATTTTCTATCTGACATAGTCACATGAATCAATAACAACCACACCAGATGCATACATACTTTCAAAATCCTTGAAGCAGCCAGAATAGTATGGCCGCGTTAGAGGTGCGGGTTTTGGGGTGACACCCCAAACATATTTTCAGAAAGAAAAACAAGTAGAGGATCAAAACGAGTAAATGAAAAAGATGAGAGAAACAATATCTATGTTTCAAGAATAATTACAATACTAAAGAGAGATGATATAAAGTTTTATGGGGGTAGGCAAAGAGAAGAAACAACTCAACAACAACCCACGCATGAAGATCCCGCCCCACCCCCACCAGCTTTGAGGCAAGCCATTCCCCTCAAAAGTATGACTTATCTAAGGTAATCAATGTTATAATAATTGTTTCTATGAAATGTGAATCACATAGACACTGATACCTTTCATGTACTAATATTCTACAGGGTGAAAATGACTGTGATTTATATCTATCAACTCCCACCTATCTTCTTGTAGTGAGGGTTACAATGTTCAATATGTAGAACAACATGATATACAATAGAAAAATTCCAATAGAACACTCCAGAGTGTCGATTAATGTAGCTAATGAGCCGAGTGATGAGCTACATGTTCCAAATGATGATGAAGACATTCATACAGTCAAACAAGCTGTTGAAACATTCATCGCATGGCTGTCAATTCTTGTAAAAAAACATGTCAATAAAGAGGTATCCATTTACAATTTATTTTTCAAGCTGAACCTTTAACATTTAATGAAAAAAGGTTTGAACCAATGAATGTTATTGCGGAATGACAAAGAGAAGGGGGTGAAACAAAATTCAGCTCAAAACTATCTCAAGGATCAACCAACTGATTGAAATGATCTATTGAGAGCACCTTCACCCTGCCCATTCTATATCCACATTTCATATCATTGCAGGCTCATGTGGATACAAAGTTGATAGAGGGAAATGCTCACACAGTTGATTTTAAAAAAAATATGTACGGAGAGGAAAAATCATATTTCACTAGTGATGAAAATGTAAATGAAATACTAAAGTATAAATGTCTAGGTGCCTCAATTGTAAATGTATACATGAGGTATGTTTTCATGATTTGATTTTACAAAAGTTGATATACTATGATAATTATGACTAAATACATTTTATATTTTTCACAAACGTATATATGAAAAACTATTAAAGGGATTTCCCCATGAACAAAAATTTGGACTCATTAGTCCTCACATCACCTCTTCAAAAGAAGAAATAAATTCTGATAAAGAGGCTAAAATAATGTCATCCCTTCTCAAATAGTTTGAAAACAAAATTACGGATGACAAACTATTTAATACCAATGATGTAGGGGTAAAAATCTACAATTTAATCATATCAACTATATTTTCATTTATTTCATTACTTATTCCTTTTTGTGTTTTTAGGCAGCATTGGATACTGATTGCAGTCAATTTGGATACTCCAAAGATTTATTTTCTGGATTCAATGCATGGATATACAACAAACTGACCACGCATGATGGCGTTTGTCAATTTTTAATACACCAAATCCAAAATTTTAGAACTAAACTTCTTGTTATATAATTTATATTATCTTTTAATGAGAATTCTATTATGATAGGGCGATGCATCAATATCGTCTACTTCATGGAATGAATCAAGGGCCTAAGGATAATAATTCCTACAAGATCTACAACTGGACAAATATCCTGGTTTATATAATAATATTGCACTATCCAAAAACATATCAAAACAAATTACTTATTTTTCTTGATGTTTCTGCAGTGTCCAAAAAAAACAAATAGAAAGGACTATGGTTATTATGTTTGTAAATTTATGAAAGAGATCGCATTTCATCAACAAACTAGCGTCCCTGAAGAGGTATTTTCGAAAATAATTATGATTTAATTTAAAATATTTATTAATCCTTTGTGTATTTATATTTTTTCAGTACTACCATGACTTTCACAAAAACTCATATTCACAAGATGATATAGATGTGTTTAGAAATGAATGGGCAACATACCTGATGGAATATTGTACATAAATAGTATGAAGGTGAATTCCTACTACTTATTTTATCCTTATATGATCATTGATATCTCCCTTGTTTACAATTATTAAGCATATATTATCACCCTTTATTATGTTTTATATCCTTAGTTTATGAAGAATGGTTTTAGAAATGATTTATCTTTCTAGTAAATCACAACTTAATGAGAGACTCTTATGAACTAGTTATTTATGTTTCCATGTTTCCAAAAGCACTATACCTAAACTATTATGTCATAGATCATTTATATTCTGTATTTTGGTCATTTATGCAGCTATTTATACTAATACAGTGTGTTGGAAGAATATTGGTTGTTCACCACTCAAAAATTTAATAAAAAAAACTAAGGATTCTTCACTATTGTTGGTTAAATACCACTTATCATAGAATCTGATCTAAAATTCTGACATGAAGTCCTATTTATGCTCTCATATGACACCATCTCAATGATATCATCATTGAGGGTTCACTTTTCCTTATCTTCCTATACAACCAACAATAGTAAAGTGCCCAAAGAATCATTAGTTTTGTTATTAGATTATATTTGGACCAAAGAAACCATTTGGAAATATATAAAGGTAGTGTTAAGATATAATATGTCAATTTTAACGAAAAATTATATAATAAAACGTGGATTTGATTTTCATTATTCCTTGTAGGGTTCATTTATTTTAGAATATTTCTATCCATATGAAATTACTTTGTAGGAAGAGCAACGACACTGTGTCTGCTCAATCACAAAGGTAATCTTGATGTTTGCACAGTAAAATCATTGTCTATAGATCTTGAATATAAAAAATTGATCAAATAAACCCACATCATATATACATATGCATGAACATCAAAACTTGTGTGCCTACACACCTTATATAAAACCTACATCACATCAATGCCCAGATTCATACACACCTCACATACAAATTCTAGAAGAAGAAAAAAGGACTTTGTTATAAGGAAGTGAATACCTGACTGATTCCCTTGGGATTCTATTTTTATTTTAGTATTCTAAGATAATCTTGGTATTCTATGAAATTTCCTATAGATAGGAGAGTAATGGGAAATCTATTTCACTAATGACTCTATATTTCATAGCTCTATGTGAACTCTTAGGTTTTTGATCTACTTCACATAAGCCTCTTCATGTGATCGTGTCATGTAAGATCCTTTGTATGAATGCTTCATGTGAACTGATTGTGTGATCTCATCATATGATCAAATCACATAAACAAATCACATAATCAAAGTGATTCACTTGAACCATGATTCATGTATTCTTGTCTTATTTACATGATCGTATAAAGCTTCAAGGTTCGTGTAATCGCTTAAGTATCCCAGGTTCATTTGACCACATGATCCTATTATGGTCATGTGATCACATGACTTTGAACAATTCATGTACTTAATATGATATTTATAATTATCCATGTGCCCCTTTCTTACTCAAGTCCATTTTAAACCCCAAATCATCCATTTTCATAATAAATCTAAATTTTCTCTTTCTTATGATACAAATGAATTCAATAATTGAAGTTGAGGAGGCTATAGTTTATTGGACTACAATGGTCGATAGTGCGGAAGTCGACCAATTCATAGTCATTCAGTCCACTCATGAGCATCTTAAAAGATTTATGGGAACCAATATCTTGGATTTTCAATTTTCTAATTAATTTTCATTATATGGGTTTGTTATTTGAAATGATACTATGATATATCCACCTCATGAAGGGATCATTCCTCCCTCCTACATCCTTAAGACTAATAATGTGTTCAGGGAGAAAATCTCATATGTGGGAAATTTCATCTCCAAAGAAGACATCTCTAACAGTTAATTTTGAAGCCTATGTGGATTGATTTTAAAGGATTATAACATGATTTGGAGCTTAAACCACATATTTACAGATCATAAATGTAGAATTCTATATCAAATTAGAAGTTTGGATGGTTATTTGTCTAGGTTATTCAATCAGGTGGAATCTTTGGGATGAACTTGGGTTGTCCCTTCTTGGTTCAGTGTACTTATTCACAATGCATAAAAAATGTGGAGTTATGGTCTCCACCTTAATGATGGTAGAGGTGATTATAGGTGGTATGATTATCATCTTGTTTGTTCCCATGTTGGATAAGTTATATTTCCAACTTCACCACATCTATAGGGGTATTCCCCGTTCAGAATATTTAGCCCCTTCCAACTGCGGTGGGGTTGGATGGGGGCCCACATTGGTGGATATGAGTTACTTAATACTCACAACATTCCAAGTTACCAGTTTAGGAAAATTTCTATAAAGTATCAGTGGGGTATGGCTAATCACACTGAAGAACTAGGAGATCAAGAGAAAAGTGAACCAATATGATTAGTTTTTTTATACCATACAGATCACCAACCTATAAAATTACCAATAATGTAAAGGGTGATCCTATAGCCTAAGCCTATATTTAATCCATATGTGAGGGTGTTTAATCAAATTTGATTAACTAAAAGATATTCTACAAGTGGTGTGACAATTGGGTCCTGGTGACATCACATACACCCCGCCTTAACATGGTCGTCGGGTCCTGGTCTACCAGGTACCACCAGTTGCCCCACAAACATGTGGTCCCTACCTTGGGGCCCATCCACATGGCCAAATGGGTCATCTGACTAATGACAGTCTCCATAGGCCAACAAATTTCCTTTCAAGTGTGCTTTGTCCTCACTCACACATAGCCTTTCCTTTCAAGTGTGCTTTGTCCTCACTCACACACACCCTGGGAAACTTCCCAAAAGGTCACCCATCCTGATCACTACTCCAGGCCAAACACACTTAACTATGGAGTTCTAATCAGAAAGGCTCCTAAAAAGAAAGGTTCACCTTGTTGAAAAGAGTCATATCATTTAGTCATTTAACCCTTTATCATTTGGGGGTGTTACAATCACCCCAGTTTAGAGCACAACATACTGGGAAACTTCCCAAAAGGTCACCCATCCCGATCACTACTCTAGGCTAAGCACACTTAACTATGGAGTTCTAATCAGACAGGCTCCTGAAAAGAAAGGTGCACCTTGTTGACATGAGTCATATAATTTAGTCAATTAACCCTTTATCATTTTGGGGTGTTACAATCACCCCCCTTTAGAGCATAAAATCCTCATTGTGGGTCCTAAATCTCAACCCAGGAAGTGCACCACACTTAAGTATGGGTACCACCTCTGATACCAAATGTGACAACTGGGTCCTGGTGACAGCACAGACACCCCACCTTAACATGGCAGTTGGGTCCTGGCCTGCCAGGTACCACCAGCTGTCCCACAGAAACATAACCGAATGGGTCATCTAACTAATGAAATCCCCCACAGACCAAAACATATCCTTTCTAGTGTGATTTGTCCTCACTAACATACACCCTGAGAAACTTCCCAGAAGGTCATCCATCCTGATCACTACTCCAGGCCAAACACACTTAACTATGGAGTTCTAATTAGGCAGGCTCTCAAAAATAAAGGTACACCTTGTTGACATGATTCATATAATTTAGTCATTTAACCCTTTATCATTTGGGGGTGTTACAATCACCCCCACTTTAGAGGACAACGTTCTCGTAGTGGGCCCTAAATCTCAACCCAGGCAGTGCACCACACTTAAGGCTGGGTACCGCCTCTGATACCAAATGTGAAAACTGGGTCCCGGTGATAGCACAAACACCCAACCTTAACATGACCATTGGGTCCTGGCCCGCCAGGTACCACCATTTTCCCCACAGACACATGCTCGAACATGTCATTTTACTAATGATAGTTTCCATAGGCCAACACATGTCCTTTCCAGTGTTCTTTGTCCTCACTCACACACACCCTAGGAAACTTCCTAGAAGGTCACCCATCCTGATCACTACTCCATGCCAAGTACACTTAACCATGGAGTTCTAATTAGATAGGCTCTTGAAAAGAAAGGTGCACCTTGTTGACATGAGTCATATCATTAAGTCATTTAACCCTTTATCATTTGGGGGTGTGACAATCACCCCCCTTTAGAGCACAATATTCTCATTTTGGGTCCGAATGGGTCATCTGACTAATGACAGTCCCCACAGGGCAACACACGTCCTTTCCAGTGTGCTTTGTCCTCACTCACACTCACCTTGGGAAACTTTCCAGAAGGTCACCCATCCTGATCACTACTCCAGGCCAAGCATACTTAACTGTGGAGTTCTAATCAGACAGGCTCCCAAAAATAAAGGTGAACCTTGTTGACATGAGTCATATCATTTAGTCATTTAACCCTTTATCATTTGGGGGTGTTTCAATCACCCACCTTTAGAGCACAATGTCCTCGTTGTGGGCCCTAAATCTCAACCCAGGTAGTGCACCGCACTTAAGGCTGGGTATTACCTCTGATACCAAATGTGACAACTGGGTCCCGGTGACAACATAAACACCCCACCTTAACATGGCCATTGGGTCCTGGCCCTCCAAGTACCACCAGTTGCCCCACAGACACGTGGTCCCCACCCCAGGGCCTTCTCTAAAGGGGGGTGATTGTAACACCCCAAAATGATAAAGGGTAATATGACTAATGACAGTTCCCATAGGCCAACACATTTCCTTTCTAGTGTGCTTTGTCCTCACTCACACACACCCTGAGAAACTTCCCAGAAGGTCACTCATCCCGATCAGTACTTCAGGATAAATACACTTAACTGTAGAGTTCTAATGACATAGGCTCCCGAAAAGAAAGGTGCACATTGTTGACATGAGTCATATCATTTAGTCATTTAACCATTTATCATTTGGGGGTGTAACAATCACCCCCTTTAGAGCACAACATCCTCGTTGTGGGACCTAAATCTCATCCTAGGCAATGCACCACACTTAAGGCTGGGTACTACCTCTGATACCAAATGTGACAACTGGGTCCCGGTGACAGCACATACAACCCACCTTAACATGCTCGTCGGGTCCTGGCCCGCTAGGTACCACCAGTTGCCCCGCCGACACGTGGTCCCCACCCAGGGGCCTCCTCTAAATGGGGGTGATTGTAACACCCCCAAATGATAAAGGGTTAAATGACTGATGACAGTCCCCACAGACCAACACATGTATTTTTCAGTGTGCTTTGTCCTCACTCACACACACCTTGGGAAACTACCCAGAAGGTCACCCATCCTGATTACTACTCCAGGCCAAGTACACTTAACTGTAGAGTTCTAATTAGACAGAATCCTAAAAAGAAAGGTGAACCTTGTTGTCATGGGTCATATCATTTAGTCATTTAACCCTTTATCATTTGGGGGTGTTACAATCACCCCCTTTAGAGCACAAAGTCCTCGTTGGGGGTCCTAAATCTCATCCCAGTCAGTTCACCACACTTAAGGCTGGGTACTGCCTCTGATACCAAATGTGACAACTGGGTCCCGGTGACAGCACAAACACCCCAACTTAACATGGTCGTCGGGTCCTGGCCCGCTAGGTACCACCAGTTGCCCCACAGACACGTGGTCCCCACCCAGGGGCCTGCTCTAAATTGGGGTGATTGTAACACCCCCAAATGATAAAGGATTAAACGAATAATGACAGTCCCCACAGACCAACACATGTCCTTTGACATGTGCTTTGTCCTCACTCACACACACCCTGTGAAACTTCCCGGAAGGTCACCCATCCTGATCACTAATTCAGGCCAAGCACACTTAACTATGGAGTTCTAATTAGACAGACTCCTGAAAATAAAGGTGCACCTGGTTGACATGGGTCATATCATTTAGTCATTTAACCCTTTATCATTTGGGGATGTTACAATCACCCCCTTTAGAGCACAACGTCCTCGTTATGGGCTCTAAATCTAAACGCAGGCAGTGCACCACACTTAAGGTGGGGTACTGTCTCTAATACCAAATGTGACAACTCAGTTCCGGTGACAGCACAGACACCTCACCTTAACATGGCTGTTGGGTCCAGGCCCACCAGGTACAGCCAGTTTCCCCACAGACACGTGGTCCCCACCCTGTGGCCCACCCACATGCCCGAACGGGTCATCTGACTAATGATAGGTCCCCACAGACTAACACATGTCTTTTCTAGTGTGATTTGTCCTCACTCACACACACCACGAGAAACTTCCCAGAAGGTCACCCATCCTGATAACTACTTCAAGCCAAGCACACTTAACTGTGGAGTTCTAATCAGACAGGATCCCGGAAATAAAGGTGCTCCTTGTTGATATGAGTCATATCATTTAGTCATTTAACCCTTTATTATTTGGAGGTGTTATAATCACCCCCCTTTAGAGCACAACATCCTTGTTGTGGGCCCTAACTCTCAACCCAGGCAGTGCACCGCACTTAAGGATGGGTACTGCCTCTGATACCAAATGTGACAACTGGGTCCCGGTGACAACACGGGTCATATGACTCATATCCCGGTGATATCACGGGTCACCCATCCTGATCACTACTCCAGGCCAAGCACACTTAACATGGCCGTCAGGTCCTGGCCCACCAGGTACCGCCAGTTTCCCCACAGAGATGTGGTACCCACCCTGTGGCCCACCCACGTGCCCGAACGGGTCATCCAACTAATGAAAGGTCCCCAGAGGTCAACAAATATCTTTTCCAGTTTGATTTTTCCTCACTCACACACACCCCGGGAAACATCCCAGAAGGTCACCATCCTGATCACTACTCCAGGACAAGCACACTTAACTGTGAAGTTCTAATCAGATAGGATCTTGAAAATAAAGGTGCTCCTTGTTGACACAAGTCATATAATTTAGTCATTTAATCCTTTATCATTTGGGGGTGTTACAATCACCCCCCTTTAGAGCACAACATCCTCATTGTGGGCCCTAAATCTCAACCCAGGCAGTGCACCGCACTTAAGGATGGGTACTTCCTATGATACCAACTGTGACAACTAGGTCCCAATGACAACACGGGTCATCTGAATCATGTCCCGGTGATAGCACAAGTCACCCATACTGATCACTACTCCAGAACAAGCACCTTAACTGTGGAGTTATAATTAAAGAGACTCCTAAAAAGAAAGGTGCACCTTGTTGACATGAGTCATATCATTTAGTTATTTAACCCTTTATCATTTGGGGGTGTTACAATCACTCCCTTTAGAGCACAACGTCCTCGTTGTGGGCCCTAAATCTCAATGCAGGAAGTGCACCACACTTAAGCCTGGGTACTGCCTTTGATACCAAATCTGACAACTGGGTCCCGATGACAGCACAGAAACCCCACCTTAACATGGTCACCGGGTCCTGGCCCACCAGGTACCGCCAGTTGCCCCAGAGACATGTGGTCCCCACCCTGTGGCCCACCCACGTGCCCGAATGGGTCATCTCACTAATGATAGGTCCCTACAGGCCAACACATTTCTTTTACAGTGTAATTTTTCCTCACTCACACACACCCCAGGAAACTTCCTAGAAGGTTACCCATCCTGACCACTACTCCAGGCCAAGTACATTTAACTGTGAAGTTTTAATCAGAAAGACTCCCAAAAAGAAAAGTTCTCCTTATTGGAATGAGTCATATCATTTATTCATTTAACCCTTTATCATTTGGGGGTGTTACAATCACCCCCCTCTAGAGCACAATGTCCTCGTTGTGGGCCCTAAATCTCAACCCAGGTAGTGCACCACACTTAAGGATGGGTACTGAATCTGATACCAAATGTGACAACTGGGTCCCGGTGATAGCACAGGTTATCTAACTAATGATAGGTCCCCACAGGACCACACATGTCATTTCCAGTGTGATTTTTCCTCACGCATACACACCCTGGGAAACTTCCCAGAAGGTTACCCATCCTGATCACTGCTCCAGGCCAAGCACACTTTACTGTGGAGTTCTAATCAGACAGTCTCTTGAAAAGAAAGGTGCACCTTGTTGACATGAGTCATATCATTTAGTCATTTAACCCTTTATCATTTGTGGGTGTTACAATCAACCCCCTTTAGAGCACAACGTCCTCGTTATAGGCCCTAAATCTCAACCTAGGCAGTGAACCACACTTAAGGATGGGTACGACCTCTAATACCAAATGTGAAAATTAGGTTCCGGTGATAGCAAAGATCATCTGACTAATGATAGGTCCCCATAGGACAACACATATCATTTCTAGTGTGCTTTTTCCTCACTAACACACACCCTGGGAAACTTCTCATAAGGTCACCCATCCTGATCACTACTCCAGGCCAAGCACACTTAACTGTGAAGTTCTAATCAGACAGGCTTCTGAAAAGAAAGGTGCACCTTGTTGACATGAGTCATATCATTTAGTCATTTAACCCTTTATTATTTGGGGGTGTTGAAATCACCCCATTTAGATCACAATGTTCTCGTTGTGGGCCCTAAATCTCAACCTAGGCAGTGCACCACACTTTAAGCTGGGTACTGTCTCTGATACCAAATGTGACAACTAGGTCCCGGTGACACCACCGACACGCCATATTAACATGGACATCATATCATTTATTAATTTAACCCTTTATCATTTGGGGGTGTTACAATCACCCCCTTTAGAGCACAACGTCCTCGTTGTGGGACCTGAATCTCAACTCAGGTAGTGCACCACACTTAAGGATGGGTACTTCCTCTGATACCAAATGTGACAACTGGATCCCGGTGATATCACGGGTCATTTGACTAATTATAGGTCCCCAAAGGCCCACACATGTCATTTCTAGTGTGATTTGTCCTCACTCACACACACCCTATGAAACTTCCCAGAAGTTCACCCATCCTGATCACTACTCCAGGCCAAACACACTTTACTGTAGAGTTATAATCAGACAGGCTCCTAAAAATAAAGGTGCTCCTTGTTGATATGATTCATATCATTTAGTCATTTAACCCTTTATAATTTGGGGGTGTTAAAATCAACCCCCTTTAGAGCACAAAGTACTCGTTGTGGGCCCTAAATCTCAACCCAGGTAGTGCACCACACTTAAGGATCGGTACTGCCTCTGATAAAAAACGTGGAAATTGGGTCCCGGTGACAGCACGGGTCATTTGACTAATGATAGGTCCCCACAGGCCAACACATGTCCTTTCCAGTGTACTTTGTCCTCACTAAAACACACCCTGGGAAGCTTCTCAGAAGGTCAGCCATCTTGATTATTACACCAGGACAAGAACACTTAACTGTGGAGTTCTAATCAGACAGGATCCTGAAAATAAAGGTGCACCTTGTTGACATGAGTCATATCATTTAGTCATTTAACCCTTTATCATTTGGGGGTGTTACAATCTCCCCCTTTAGATCACAACGTTCTCGTTTTGGTCCCTAAATCTCAACCAAGGCAGTGCACTACACTTAAAGTTGGGTACTACCTCTGATACCAAATGTGACAATTTGGGGGTGTTACAGTCACCGCCTTTAGGGCACAACGTTCTCGTTGTGGGCCCTAAGTCTCAACCTAGGTAGTGCACCGTACTTAAAGTTGGGTACTGCCTCTGATACCAAATGTGACAACTTGGTCCCTGTGACAACACAGACATGCCACCTTAATATGGTCGTCTGGTCCTGGCCCGCCAGGCACCACCAGTTGCCTCGCAAACACATGGTCCCCACCCTGGGGACCACCCATGTGCCTGAACAGGTCCTATGACTAATAATAGGCCTCATAGGCCAACACATTTCCTTTCCAGTGTGCTTTGTCCTCACTCCGACACACCCTATGAAACTTCCCAGAAGGTCACCCATCCCGATCACTACTCCAGGACAAGCACGCTTAATTGTGAAGTTCTAATCAGACAGGCTCCCGAAAAGGAAAGTGCACCTTATTGTGGGCCTTAAATCTCAACACAGGCAATGCACCACACTTAAGGATGGGTACCACCTCTGATACCAAATGTGACAACTGGGTCCCAGTGATAGCACATAAACACCACCATAATAGGCCTCATAGGCCAACACATTTCCTTTCCAGTGTGTTTTGTCCTCACTCCGACACACCCTGTGAAACTTCCCAGAAGGTCACCCATCCCGATCACTACTCCAGGCCAAACACGCTTAATTGTGAAGTTCTAATCAGACAGGCTCCCGAAAAGGAAGGTGCACCTTATTGTGGGCCCTAAATCTCAACACATGCAATGCACCACACTTAAGGCTGGGTACCACCTCTGATACCAAATGTGACAACTGGGTCCCAGTGATAGCACATAAACACCACGATAACATGTCCGTCTGGTCCTGGCCTGCCATGTACCACCAGTTGCCTCGCAAACACATGGTCCCCACCTTAGGGCCCACCCACGTGCCTGAACGGATCATCTGACTAATAATAGGCCTCACAGGCCAACACATGTCTTTTCTAGTGTGCTTTGTCCTCACTCAAACACACCCAGTGAAACTTCCTAGAAGGTCACCCATCCTGATCACTACTCCAGGCCAAGCATGCTTAACTGTGGAGTTCTAATCAGTCAGGCTCCCGATAAGGAAGCTGCACCTTGTTGACATGATTCATATCATTTAGTCATTTAACCCTTTATCAATTGGGGGTGTTATAATCACCCCCCCTTTAGAGCACAACGTCCTCATTGTCCTCACTCAAACACACCCAGTAAAACTTCCTAGAAGGTCACCCATCCTGATCACTACTCCAGGCCAAGCATGCTTAACTGTGGAGTTCTAATCAGTCAGGCTCCCGATAAGGAAGGTGCACCTTGTTGACATGATTCATATCATTTATTCATTTAACCCTTTATCAATTGGGGGTGTTACAATCACCCCCCTTTAGAGCACAATGTTCTCATTGTGGGCCCTAAATCTCAACCCAGGCAGTGCACCACACTTAAGGCTGGGTACTGCCTCTGATACCAAATGTGACAACTGGGTCCCGGTGACAGCACAGATACCCCACCTTAACATGGTCGTGGGGTCCTGGCCCGCCAGGTACCACCAGTTTCCCCGTAGACACGTGGTCCCCACCATAGGGCCCACCCACATGCCTGAAGATGGTTGTGGGGTCCTGGACCGCCAGGTACCACCAGTTGCCACGCAGACACATGGTCCCCACCCTGGGGCCTACCCACATGTCCGAACGGGTCATATAACTAATGATAGGCCTCACAGGCCAACAAGTTTCTTTCTAGTGTGCTTTGTCCTCACTCACACACAACCTGAGAAACTTCCGAGAAGGTCACCCATCCTGATCACCACTCCAGGCTAAGCATGATTAACTGTGGAGTTCTAATCAGACAGGCTCCCAAAAATGAAGGTGCACCTTGTTGACATGATTCATATCATTTAGTCATTTAACCCTTTATCATTTGAGGGAGTTACAATCACCCCCCCTTTAGAGCACAACGTCCTTGTTGTGGGCCCCAAATCTCAACCCACGCAGTGCACCGTACTTAAGACTGGGTACTACCTCTGATACCAAATGGGACAACTGGGTCCTGATGACAGCACAGACACCCCACCTTAACATGGTTGTCGGGTCCTTTCCTGCCAGGTACCACCAGTTGCCCCGCAGACACGTGGTCCCCACCCTAGGGCCCAACCACGTGCCCGAATGGGTCATCTGACTAATGATAGGCCTCACAGGCCAACACATGTCCTTTCTAGTGTGATTTTTCCTCACTCACACACACCCTGGGAAAATTTCCATAAGGTCACCCATCCTGATCGCTACTCTAGGACAAACACTCTTAACTGTGGAGTTCTAATTAGACAGGCTCCCGAAAAGGAAGGTGCACCTTGTTGACATGAGTCATATCATTTAGTCATTTAACCATTTATCATTTGGGGGTGTTACAATCACCTCAACTTTAGAGCACAACGTCATCGTTGTGGGCCCAAAATCTCAACCCAGGCAGTGCACTACACATAAGGCTGAGTATCGCCTCTGATACCAAATGTGAAAACTAGGTCCCAGTGACAGCACATACACCCCACCTTAACATGGTCTTCGTATCATGGCCCGCCAGGTACCACCAGTTTCCCTGCAGACATGTGGTCCCCACCCTGGGGCCCACCCATGTGCCCGAACGGGTTATCTGATCAATGACAGGCCCCACAGGCCAACACATGTCCTTTCCAGTGTGTTTTTTCCTCACTCACACACACCATGGGAAACTTCTCAGAAACTTCCTAGAAGGTCACCCATCCGGATCACTACTCCCGGATCACTACTCCAGTCCAATCATGCTTAACTGTAGAGTTCTAATCAGACAGGATCCCAAAAAGGAAGGTTCACCTTCTTGACATGAGTCATATCATTTAGTCATTTAACCCCTTATCATTTGGAGTGTTACAATCAGCCCCCTTTAGAGCACAATGTCCTCGTTGTGGGCCCTAAATCTCATCTGTGGCAGTGCACCGCACTTAAGGTTGGGTACCACCTCTAATACCAAATGTGACAACTCGGTCCCGGTGATAGCATAGACACCCCACCTTAACATGACCATCAGGTCATGGCCCAACAGGTACCACCAGTTGCCCCGCAGAAACATGGTCCCCACCCTAGGGCCCACCCACGTGCCCGAACGGGTCATCTGACTAATGACAAGCCCCATAGGCCAAGACATGTCATTTATAGTGTGATTTCTACTCACTCATACACACCCTAGGAAACGTTACAGAAGGTCACTCATCCTGATAACTACTCCAGGCCAAGCACGCTTAACTGTGGAGTTCTAAATAGACAGGCTCCCAAAAATGAAGGTGCACCTTGTTGAAATGAGTCATATCATTTAGTCATTTAACCCTTTATCATTTGGGGGTGTTACAATCACCCCCCCTTTAGAGAAAAAAATCCTCATTGTGGGCCCTAAATCTCAATCGAGGCAGTGCACCACATTTAAGGCTGGGTACTGCCTCTGATACCAAATGTGACAACTGGGTCCCAGTGATAGCACAAACACTCCACTTTAACATGTCTATCGGGTCATGGCCCGCCAGGTACCACCAGTTTCCCCATAGACACGTGGCCGCCACCCTAGGGCCCACCCAAGTGCCCGAACATGTCATTTGACTAATGATTGGCCCCACAGGCCAATACATGTTTTTTCCAGTGTGCTTTTTTCCTCACTCATACACACCCTGGGAAACTTCCCAAAAGGTCACCCATCCTGATCAGTACTCCAGACCAAGCACGTGTAAGGCTGGGTACCATCTCTGATACCAAATGTGAAAACTGGGTCCCGGTGATAGCACAAACACCCCTACATGCCATTCCAAAATGCTCTATGAATCTACTAATTAGCCGTTTCATGGTATTTCCATCTATTTTTTTATCGTGAAAGACCAAAGGGGCACCCCATTCTGACATAAGTACTCCCTTCGGCGGATGAGTAGGATTTTACAATGATTTTAGTTAGCGATTGGAAAACACCTTAACATAGCCATCGAGTCATGGCCCGCCAGGTACCACCAGTTTCCCCATAGACACATGGGGCCCACCCACATGCCCAAACGAGTCATTTGACTAATGATAATCCCCACATGCCAATATATGTCATTTCCAGTGTGCTTTGTCCTCACTCACACACGCCCTAGGAAACTTCCCAAAAGGTCACCCATCCTCATCACTACTCCAGGGAAAGCACGGTTAAGGCTAGGTACCACCTCTGATACAAAATGAGAAAACTGGATCATAGTAACAACACAAACACCCAACCTTAACATGGTCGTTGGGTCATGGCCCGCCAGGTACCACCAGTTGCCCCGCAGACACGTGGGGCCCACCCAAGTTCCCAAACTAATCATCTAACTAATGATAGGCCCCAAAGGCCAACACATATCTTTTCCAGTGTGTTTTTCCCTCACTCACACACACCATGGGAAACTTCCCAAAAGGTCACCCATCCTGATCACTACTCCTGGCCAAACACGCTTAACTATGGAGTTCAAATCAGACAGACTCCCAAAAAGGAAGGTGCAACTTGTTGACATGAGTCATATCATTTAGTCATTAAACTCTTTATCATTTGGGGGTATTACAATCACCCCCCTTTAGAGAACAACGTCCTCATTGTGGGGCCTAATTCTCAACCCAGTGCCCCGCACTTAAGGCTGGGTACCGCCTCTGATACCAAATGTGACAACTGGGTCCCGATGACACCACAAACACCCCACCTTAACATGACCGTCGGGTCATGGCCTGC
Source organism: Viscum album (assembly GCA_963277665.1). NCBI lineage: Eukaryota > Viridiplantae > Streptophyta > Magnoliopsida > Santalales > Viscaceae > Viscum > Viscum album. Next base: position 212,339,034 of record OY728164.1, read on the forward strand.
CAGGTACCACCAATTTCCCCGAAGACACATGGTCCCCACCCTAGGGCCCACCCACGCGCCCGAACAAGTCATCTAACTAATGACAGACCCCACAGGCTGACACATGTCCTTTCCAATGTGCTTTTTTCTCACTCACTCACACCCTGGAAAAAGTTCCAAAATGTCACCCATCCTGATCACTACTCTAGGTCAAGCATGCTCAACTGTGAAGTTCTAATCAGACAGGCTCCCGAAAAGGAAGGTGCACCTTGTCTACATGAGTCATATCATTTATTCATTTAACCCTTTAACATTTGGGGGTGTTACAATCACCCCCCCTTTAGAGCACAACGTCCGCATTGTGGGACCTAAATCTCAACCCAGGCAGTGCACCGCACTTAAGGCTGGGTACCGCTTCTGATACAAAATGTGACAACTGGGTCCCAGTGACAGAACAAACACCCCACCTTAATATGGGTGTCAGGTAATGGCTCACCATCTCAACCCAGACAGTGCACCGCACTTAAGGATGGGTACCACCTTTGATACCAAATGTGACAACTGGGTCCCGGTGACAGAACAGACACCCCACCTTAACATGGACGTTAGGTCATGGCCTGACAGGTACCACCAGTATCCCTGCAGACACGTGGTCCCCACCCTGGGGCCCACCCATGCGCTCGAACAAGTCATATGACTAATGACAGACCTCACAGGCTGACACATGTCCTTTCCAGTGTGCTTTGTCCTCACTCACACACACCCTGGAAAAAGTTCCAAAATGTCACCCATCCTGATCACTACTCTAGGTCAAGCACGCTTAACTGTGGATTTCTAATCAGATAGGCTTCCGAAAAGTAAGGTGAACCTTGTCGACATGAGTCATATAATTTAGTAATTTAACTATTTAACATTTGGGGGTGTTACAATCACCCCCCTTTAGAGCACAACGTCCGCATTGTGGGACCTAAATCTCAACCCAGGCAGTGCACCGCACTTAAGGCTGGGTACCGCCTCTGATACAAAATGTGAAAACTGGGTCCCAGTGACAGAACAAACACCCCACCTTAATATGGGTGTCAGGTAATGGCTCACCATCTCAACCCAGGCAGTGAACCACACTTAAGGATGGGTACCACCTGTGATACCAAATGTGACAACTGGGTCCCGATGACAGAAGGGACACCGCACCTTAACATGGATGTTAGGTCATGTACTGACAGGTACCACCAGTTTCCCCGCAGACACGTGGTCCCCACCTTGGGGCCCACCCACGTGCCTGAACGTGTCATCTGACTAATGACAGACCCACATGCCAACACATGTCCTTTTGGGGGTGTTACAATCAACCCCCCTTTAGAGCACAACGTCTGCATTGTGGGACCTAAATCTCAACCCAGGCAGCGCACCACACTTAAGGATGGGTATCGGCTCTGATACAAAATGTGACAACTGGGTCCTAGTGACAGAACAAACACCCCACCTTAATATGGGTGTCAGGTAATGGATCACCATCTCAACCCAGGCAGTGCACCACACTTAAGGATGGGTACCACCTTTGATACCAAATGTGACAACTGGGTCCCGGTGACAGAACAGACACCCCACCTTAACATGGACGTTAGGTCATGGCCTGACAGGTACCGCCAGTTTCCCCGCAAACACGTGGTCCCCACCCTAGGGCCCACCCACGTGCCTGAACATGTCATCTGACTAATGAAAGACCCACATGCCAACACGTGTCCTTTTGTGGGTGTTATAATCAACCCCCCTTTAGAGCACAACATCCGCATTGTGGGACCTAAATCTCAACCCAGGCAGTGCACCGCACTTAAGGCTGGGTACCGCTTCTGATACAAAATGTGACAACTGGGTCCCAGTGACAGAACAAACACCCCACCTTAATATGGGTGTCAGGTAATGGCTCACCATCTCAACCCAGACAGTGCACCGCACTTAAGGATGGGTACCACCTTTGATACCAAATGTGACAACTGGGTCCCGGTGACAGAACAGACACCCCACCTTAACATGGACGTTAGGTCATGGCCTGACAGGTACCACCAGTATCCCTGCAGACACGTGGTCCCCACCCTGGGGCCCACCCATGCGCTCGAACAAGTCATATGACTAATGACAGACCTCACAGGCTGACACATGTCCTTTCCAGTGTGCTTTGTCCTCACTCACACACACCCTGGAAAAAGTTCCAAAATGTCACCCATCCTGATCACTACTCTAGGTCAAGCACGCTTAACTGTGGATTTCTAATCAGATAGGCTTCCGAAAAGTAAGGTGAACCTTGTCGACATGAGTCATATAATTTAGTAATTTAACTATTTAACATTTGGGGGTGTTACAATCACCCCCCTTTAGAGCACAACGTCCGCATTGTGGGACCTAAATCTCAACCCAGGCAGTGCACCGCACTTAAGGCTGGGTACCGCCTCTGATACAAAATGTGAAAACTGGGTCCCAGTGACAGAACAAACACCCCACCTTAATATGGGTGTCAGGTAATGGCTCACCATCTCAACCCAGGCAGTGCACCGCACTTAAGGATGGGTACCACCTCTGATACCAAATGTGACAACTGGGTCCCGGTGACAGAACAGACACCCCACCTTAACACGGACGTTAGGTCATGGCCTGACAGGTACCACCAGTTTCCCCGCAGACACGTGGTCCCCACCCTGGGGCCCACCCACGTGCCTGAACGTGTCATCTGACTAATGACAGACCCACATGCCAACACGTGTACTTTTTAGTGTGCTTTGTCCTCACTCACACACACCCTAGGAAACTTCCCAGAAGGTCACCCATCCTGATCACTACTCCAGGACAAACACGCTTAACTTTGGAGTTCTAATCAGACAGGCTCCGGAAAAGGAAGGTGCACCTTGTTTAAATGAGTCATATCATTTAGTCATTTAATGCTTTATCATTTGGGGGTGTTACAATCACCCCCCCCCCCCCCCTTTAGAGAACAACGTCCTCGTTGTGGGCCCTAAATCTAAACCTAGGTAGTGCACCACACTTAAGGCTGGGTACCGGCTCTGATACCAAATGTGACAACTGGGTCTCGGTGATAGCACAAACACTCCACCTTAACATGGCCAAGCACGCTTAACAGTGGAGTTCTAATCATACAGGGTTCTAAAAAGGAAGGCGCACCTTGTTGACATGAGCCATATCATTTAGTCATTTATCTCTTTATCATTTGGAAGTGTTACAATCACCCCCTTTAGAGCACAACGTCATCATTGTAAGCCATAAATCTCAACCCACGCAGTGCACCACACTTAAGGCTGGGTACCACCTCTGATACCAAATGTGACAGCTGGGTCCCGATGATAGCACAAACACCCCACTTTAACATGACCGTCGGGTCATGGCTAGCCAAGTACCACCAGTTGCCCCATAGACACGTGGTTCCCACCCTGGGTCCCACCCACGTGCTCGAACGAGTCATATGACTAATGACAGGACCCACAAGACAACACATATCCTTTCCAGTGTGCTTTGTCCTCACTCACACACACCCTGGGAAACCTTCCAAAAGGTCACCATCCTGATCACTACTCTAGGTCAAGAATACTTAACTGTGGAGTTCTAATCAGACAAGCTCCCGAAAAGAAAGGTGCACCTCGTTGACATGAGTTATATCATTTAGTCATTTAACTCTTTATCATTTGGGGGTGTTACAATCACCCCCACCCTTTAGAGCATAATGTCCTCGTTGTGGGCCCTAAATCTCAACCCAGGCAGTGCACCGCACTTAAGGCTGGGTACCACCTCTAATATCAAATGTGGCAACATGGTCCCAATGACAGAACATACACCCCACCTTAACATGGCTGTCAGTTTATGGACCACCATCTCAACCCAGGCAGTGCACCACACTTAAGGCTGTGTACAACCTCTGGGTCCCGGTAACAGAACAGACACCCCACCTTAACATGGCCCTTAGGTCATGGACCGCCAGGTACCACCATTTTAACCATAGACATGTGGTCCCCACCCTGAGGCCCACCCACGTGCCCGAACGGATCATCCGACTAATGACAGACCCCACAAGCCAACACATGTCCTTTCTAGTGTGCTTTGTCCTCACTCACACACATCCTGGGAAAATTCCTAGAAGGTCACCAATCTTTATCACTACTCCAGGACAAACACACTTAATTGTGGAGTTCTAATCAGACAGGCTCCCTAAAAGGAAGGTGCACCTTGTTGACATGAGTCATATCATTTAGTCATTTAACCCTTTATCATTTGGGCGTGTTACAATAACCCTCCCTTTAGAGCACAACGTCCTCTTTGTGGGCCCTAAATCTCAACCCAGGCAGTGCACCACACTTAAGGATGGGTACTGCCTCTGATACCAAATGTGACAACTGGGTCTCGGTGGCAGTGCACCAAACTTAAGGATGGGTACCACCAGTTTCACCACAGACACACGGTCCCCACCCTAGGGCCCACCCACGTGCCCGAACGGGTCATCTGACTAATGACAGACCCCACAGGCCAACACATGTCCTTTCTAGTGTACTTTTTCCTCTCTCACACACACCCTGGGAAACTTCCCAGAAATTCACCCATCTTTATCACTACTCCAGGCCAAACACCCTTAATTGTGGAGTTCTAATCAGACAGGCTCCCGAAAAAAAAGGTGTACCTTGTTGACATGAGTCATATCATTTAGTCATTAAACCCTTTATCATTTGGGGGTGTTATAATCACCCTCCCTTTAGAGCACAACGTCCTCGTTGTGGTCCCTAAATCTCAACCCAGGCAGTGCAACACACTTAAGAATGGGTACCGCCTCTGATACCAAATGTGACAATTGGGTCTCGATGACAGAACAGACACCCCACCTTAACATGGTCTTCAGGTTATGGCCCGCCATCTCAACCTAGGAAGTGCACCGCACTTAAGGCCGGGTACCTCCTCTGATACCAAGTGTGACAATTGGGTCCCAGTGATAGAACAGACACTCCACCTTAACATGGCCATCAGGTCATGGCCCGTCAGGTACCACCGGTTGCCTCGCAGACACGTGGTCCCCACCCTAGGGCCCACCCACATGCTCGAACGGGTCATCTAACTAATGATAGACCCCACATGCCAACACTTGTACTTTCTAGGGTGCTTTGTCCTCACTCACACACACCCTGAGAAACTTCCCAGAAGGTCACCCATCCTGATCACTACTCCAGGCCAAACACGCTTAATTGTGGAGTTCTAATCAGAAAGGCTCCCGAAAAAGAAGGTGAACCTTGTTGACATGAGTCATATCATTTTTTCATTTAGACCTTTATCATTTGGGGGTATTACAATCACCCACCCTTTAGAGCGCAACATTTTCATTGTGGGCCCTAAATCTCAACCGAAGTAGTGCACTGCACTTAAGGCTGGGTACTGCCTCTGATACCAAATGTAACAACTGGGTCCCGGTGATAGAATAGAGACCCCACCTTAACATGGCTATCAGGTCATAGCCCTCCAGGTACCACCAGTTGCCCCGCAGACACGTGGTCCCCATCTTGGGGCCCACCCACGTGCCCGAACGACTCTTCTAACTAATGAAAGACCCCACAGGCCAACACATGTCCTTTCTAGTGTGCTTTGTCCTCACTCACACACACCCAGGGAAACTTCCCAGAAGGTCACCCATCCAGATCACTACTCCAGTCCAAACATGCTTAATTATGGAGTTCTAATAAGACAGACTCCCGAAAAGGAAGGTGCACCTTGTTGACATGAGTCATATCATTTTGTCATTTAACCCTTTATCATTTGGGGGTGTTACAATCACCCCACCTTTAGAGCACAACATCCCCGTTGTGGGCCCTAAATCTCAACCCAGGCTGGGTACCACATCTGATACCAAATGTGACAACTGGGTCCCAGTGATAGCACAAACACCCAACCTTGACATGGATCTCAGGTTATGACTCGCCATCTCAACCCAGGCAGTGCACTGCACTTAAGGCTGGGTACCACCTCTAATACCAATTGTGACAACTGGGTCCGGGTGACAGAACATACACCCCACCTTAACATGGCCATCAGGTCATGGCCCACCATGTACCACCAGTTTCCCCGCAGACACGCGGTCCCCAACCTGGGGCCCACCCATGTGCCCGAATGGGTCATATGACTAATGACATACCCCACAGGCCAACACATGTATTTTTTAGTGTGCTTTTTACTCACTCACACACACCCTGGGAAACTTCCCAGAAGGTCACCTATCCTGATCACTACTCCAGGCCAAGCACGACTAACTGTGGAGTTCTAATCAGACATGCTCCCGAAAAGGAAGTTTCACCTTATTGACATGAGTCATATAATTTAGTCATTTAACCATTTATCATTTGGGGGTGTTACAATCACCCCCCCTTTAGAGCACAACGTCCTCGTTGTGGGCCCTAAATCTCAACCCAGGCAGTGCACTGCACTTAAGGCTGGGTACCTCCTCTCATACCAAATGTGACAACTGGGTCTCGATAATAGCACAAACTCCCCAACTTAACAAGGCCAAACATGCTTAACTGTGGAGATCTAATTAGAGAGGCTCCCGAGAAGGAAGGTGCACCTTGTTGACATGAGTCATATCATTTAGTCATTTAACCCTTTATCATTTGGGGGTGTTACAATCTCCCCCCCTTTAGAGCACAACGTCCTCATTGTGGGCCCTTAATCTCAACCCAGGCAGTGCACCATACTTAAGGCTGGGTACCGCCTCTGATACCAAATGTGACAACTGGGTCCCGGTGACAACATAAACACCCCACCTTAACATGGCCGTTGGGTCATGGCCTGCTAGGTACCACCGGTTGCCCCATAGACATGTGGTCCCCACGCTGTGGCCCATCCACCTGCCCGAACGAGTCTTATGACTAATGAAAGGCTCTATAGGCCAACACTTGTCCTTTCCAGTGTTCTTTTTACTCACTCAAACATACCCTGAGAAACTTTCCAGAAGGTCAACCATCCTGATCACTACTCCAGGCCAAACACGCTTAACTATAGAGTTCTAATCAAACAGGCTTCTGAAAATGAAGGTTCATCTTATTAACATGAGTCATATCATTTAGTAATTTAACCCTTCATCATTTGGGGGTGTTATAATCACCCCCATTTAGAGCACAAAGTCCTTATTGTGGGCCCTAAATCTCAACCTAGGTAGTGCACCGCACTTAAGGCTGGGTACCGCCTCTGATCCCAAATGTGACAACTGGGTCCTGGTGACAGCACATACACCCCACCTTAACATGGTCGTTGGGTCATGGCCCTCCAGGTGCCACTAGTTACCCCAGAGACACGTGGTACCCACCCTGGGGCCCACCGACATTCCCGAACGAGCCATCTGACTAATGACAGGCCCCACAGGCCAACACATGTCCTTTCCAATGTGCTTTGTCCTCACTCACAGACACCTTGGGAAACTTCCAAGAAGGTCACCCATCCTGATCACTACTCCAGGACAAGCACGCTTAACTGTGGAGTTATAATCAAATAGGCTCCTGAAAATAAAGGTGCACCTTGTTGACATGAGTCATTTCATTTAGTCATTTAACCCTTTATCATTTGGGGGTGTTATAATCACCCCACCTTTTAGAGCACAACGTCCTCATTATGGGACCTAAATCTCAACCCAGGCAGTGCACCACACTTAAGTATGAGTACTTCCTCTGATACCAAATGTGACAACTGGGTCCTAGTGACAGAAAAGACACCCCACTTTAACATGTCCAAGGACACTTAACTGTGGAGTTCTAATCAGACAGGCTCCTGAAAAGGAAGGTGCACCTTGTTGACATGAGTCATATCATTTAGTCATTTAACCCTTTATCATTTGGGGGTGTTACAAGTGGTATGAATCATACCACTTTGGGTGATAGTTTAGTGCATTCAGATGAAATTACCCACTCCTCCCCACATACATTCAGAAATGCATCCCATGGTGGCTCAAAAATTGTGGATAATGTTCACCTGATAGGAAAATTAGGTTCGGGTGATCTTCCCTCTAGATAGTGTGGGTTTTGTTCTCTCCAAGGCTTATGTTGATACCTTGGTCTGATCATAACAGAATGGTCAGTTGACTATATTGGTGATATAGCACATAGATATTCTAATAGTGGATGAGGAGGAGGACACATGGGCTCTAGCATCATCAAAAAGTTATATTCCAGATAAAAAATAATCTTATAGAAGTCCCATAGCTCTCTAGATGTGTTAGAAGCAAATGAGGCACTTAGATCCAACACCATCAACAAGGTGGGTGCCAATGGATTTGGTAACAATGTATGGGGTTCCTGTGAAGGAAGTTCCAGTTAGTGGGGCATCTTCTCAAATTATGGTGGTGTTTCCCATCATATTCCAATACCGGGACAACTAGAGGAGGAATACATTAACCATAGAGGTATGAAGAGTGTTGTGTTAAGTGGAAATAGAGCTAGAGGGATTTGGGAGTGTGATCACTCCCAAAGGAATCTTCTATGAACAATATCCCATTGTAATCAAATCAATTCTCCAAGAACTTAGTGCGTTGATTCATTCTGTCAAAGGCCAAGCCCATTACACTCCCTTAGCTTAGAGAATGATAATTCCTAGAACAATGGTAACTAGTGAAGATAAGGGAGACTAGGATGGATCTAGTGAATAGTTAAGATAAGTTTTATCATCACTTTCATATATTCTTTGATATTGTTAATACTATGGTGAAATTTATTTTCTATTGGATATTTCAAGAGGCTAGTAAAATTTGGTCACCTCCCACCTCTCTTGTTTACTTTCCCAGGGACACAGTGGCCAAAGTTGGTTCAAAAAGTGACTAAGAGGATCATGATCAGGGTTTTCCAAGTCAATTGGAGCTCATGGATTTGGTTGTTTCTGATAAAAAAGAAACACCATTTTTTTCCTCCATCAACACCACCTTTGGAACCTCAAGTTATCTTTTGAAGTTCCTTCCTCTAAGAGAACGAAGAAGAGAAAGTGGGAAAGTCCATACACTAAGAAACCTCTAAAAATAATTTATTATTGTAATTTTTGGACTTTTTTCCTTTTCATTACTCTATTGACTTATCATGGCCACTTAACTACCCATATCAAGGTCAGGTATCAAGTATCATCTAGTATTATGTCCCCCTACATACCCAAATGTGTCTTTTTTTATTAAAAATTGACATTTTATTAATGTTTTCTTTTATATTAATGTTTAATTTATTTCATTATTGTTTTACTAACATAATATTTGTTTTCTTATATAGGTGGAATTTCTTTCCTGAGTTCAGATGATTTTTTCGACAACTAATACCATAGACGACAATTTTTGAGAGGGGATCACAAATTTAAAAGGATGAAACATTAATGTTTTTCACTATTTGTTGGATAATTGTAATTGTAACCATATAAAACATTGTTTGAAATGTATATAGTAGTTTTTTTTTTATATTCATTATTTCAAGTAAATTTATATAACATTGTTTGCGAAACTCTTGTGCGCACTGTTTTGTTATTCTATGCTTTGTTTGTGTGTAGGTGTTTTTGTGTGTAGTTGTTTTGTGTGCAGGTGCTATTTTGTGTTGTGTGTGCAGGTGTTGTCTTAGGTGTGAAGGTGCTGTGAAGGTTCTGGGTTTCCTTAGGTAACTTGGCCTTTATCATCACTAATTAAGTGATGATAAATTGGGACTTTTTCAGCACTCAAAATAGCGCTGATAAAGGGGGCCTTTATCCACGCTCAAAATAGCACTGATAAAGGTGGCCCTTTATCAGTGCTAAAAAAGCACTATTAAAGGGGACACCCTCTTTATCTTCAACATGATTAATAGTTCTTTTCTAGTACTGTTAAAGGTGGTTTTTATCCTTGTTAAAATCCCTATTTGTAGTAGTTTGAAAAACTATTTAAAAGTGCACAAGTGTGTTTTATACCAATAAATAAAAAATCATGTTTTTGGGTTTTATTAATGGAATATATATATATATAATATTCAATCTGATTTTTAACATTAATCTCATGTTTTTTCTAAACATGATATAAGAACAAATCCAATTTTATGAATAAAAGAAGTATTAAAAAAAGACGGTTTTGCTGCCTTTTGATAGCACACTTGTTTTAAATCTAGTTTTGAAACTTTTATAAGTTTTATTTGAAAAAATAAACTTTTTATTTGAAATATGAGTATCAAAATTTAATTTAGTTTAATTTTTTGTATTTTTTTGATAATTTTCATGTTTTGATGAATAGTAAAAAAATGCATTTTAATTGAAAAGTACTTTTTCATCAAATTTATTTATAATGATAAATTATATTTTTGAATGGTTTTAAAGTATAATTAGATCAAGTTTTTATTATTTAATAAAATTTAGGTCATTGGAATCAATTTTACATTTAAATTATATATAAAAACTTTATGAACTTTTGAATTTTTTTACTTTAAAAACTCGTTTTCTCATTCCGTAAATGAGACTAATTTTTAATTAATTACTGAATTTTTTTTGTTTGTAAATTTGAAAAATTTATTCCATATTTGGAATCATAAGGTTAAAATTTATTAAATAGGTTCCTTTTATTTTTGGACAATATGAATAGTAACTTTAGTAATTTTTTAATTACCACGGTTAAGGGTAAATCAGGTAATTAAGGGTAAAAATAATGTTATAAATATTATAAAATTACCCTAACACTTGTCCTAATTTTATTTGATGAATATATTTCATTCATAATTATTAAAGTTTTGGTTATGATTCCATTTATGTCCTTTTGTATGAGAATATAACCTTTATAATACTATATTCAAAGGAAAGTCAATTTTGTCATACATTTGTTTTTAACAAGAGAAATATTTTTAATATGGGGTTATATAAAGGATATGTTTGACTATAAATATTATTTTTAAAGTTAAAATGTTTATCTATATCATGTTATTTTTTTAATTTTTATTGATTATATTATTACCTTAAATTGTGACAAAATGATGATGCAACAATTGTTTAATTAATGAATGAATCAAATAAATGATATTAAAAATATTAAAATAAATTTAATTTGATAAATTGATGTCATAAATAAATTTTATGGAAGAATTTTACATGTTAGGGATGAGTTAATAGAGTTTTTTTAATACATCAAGTTGTTATGATTTTTTTAAAAAGTCAAATAATGAATATAGTCAAAATTAACATTAATGGTATTTTAAAATAAATAATATTTTATTAAATGATATAAAATTAATAAAAAAAATTAGTAAAAATAATTGGTATAAGTTATAAAATGTCATCAATGATTCATTTATTGGTCATTTGAAATTTTATAGTAATTATACTAACCCTCAAAGTGTAAATTACATGATATCACGGTAAGAATTAAAATAGTTAAATAAGGGTTAAAACAAAAAGATAAGGATTAAAAAATAGTAAAAACTTATCTAATTTTCATTGGGTGAAGGTTATTCAACCCAAAATCATCATATATTCTAAATAAATCATTTTTGATCCATTTGGATTATAAAATTAATTTATATTAATTTAATATTTTGAGAAATTCTAAGAGTGACCCTTCCATCTCTTATAAAAGGGAACCCATTATTCTCTATTAATCACACTTAAAAACCTATTTTTTTGTCCAATATCTACCCAAATAACTTTATATAATCCCATAACATATTCTAGATATCTTAGTTTAGGAAGAAAACCCTCCCTAGAGGTGTTAAGGTGTTAATCAAAGGAGATCGTCAGAAGAAGATATATCATTTTTAATTAAGTATTTTTATTTTATTTCTTCTTCCACTTCCTTAAAATATTATTCAAACATGATAAAACAATAAATAAAGTATCATAAATATACTGAGATGATATTATTTAAATATCATTACCTAAATCCATCTCCACTTTCAAGAAATAGGAAAGTTATTATCGTTCATGTTTACATCAAACTACCACCTCACGTACCGATATAATCCGTTTTTCATCACCATCTCAAAAGACTGGTCATAATGATGGAATTAATTTTTATATATGGTATTCATGACATATTTATCATTATTAAAATATAATATATCATTTACATTCTTACCTTTCCATGCACAAAAAAATGATAATGTCATTCATGTGTACGTGTGAACTATCACCTCCACAAAGTGATGTGATTCATTTTTCATCACCACATCACATGGATGATATATATAAGTGTATTTAAATGATTAATATGATATTAATTATATTATGATAATTATTTAAATATAATATAATACTTACCTTCTTTCCATAATGATCATTGAAAAATGGAAACATTACTCATGCATACGTACGGCCTACCATCTCCATGATTATAACATTGTTCATTTTTCATAACCATACATAAATGGTTTAATTTAAAAGTATAATTTATGTATAATGGTGATTATTATTCCATGAATATTATTCTAGAGATGATTTACTAATTACCACTTTGATTATTGACATCATACCAAATTCATTTGGGACTCAAGTATCGAATATCGTCAAAATGTCTGACGTGAAATTAACTAATTAAGTAATTGTTATAACAAGTTAATAAGTAATATAAAAGAAATAATAAACTTAAAAAAAGTTATAAATAAATTAAATATTCAACCTAATTTTATTATTCAGTAAGATAAATAATGCCCGTGATGAGTCAAACTCAAGGTAAGAGAATCTTTAACTAAAATATTGTTTTAAATGTTTTAAAGAATTATTCTTCTAAATATTTATCTTTCATGTACATGTTTTTAAAATGGTTTTTGTGAATGTATTTATATATAAATGATTTTTTTAATAATTTGATTTTATAATTTCTCTCAAATGTTTTTATAAAGGAATCTTTTTAAGGTTTTATGTAAGGGAATTTCTTTTAAAACCCCCTTTTTAAAGTTCCCTTTTCAACTCTTTTTACAAAGGTCAAAGGAAATATTTTTTAACTTATATGGCATGAGTAATTTCTATTGATTTCATGATGATTTATTACTTTAATGTTTTATTTACAAGTTTTCATAGTTCTTTTTGAAGAAAACTATTTAATTATTATGTGCGTGATTTTTTATATTTTAAAAATGATTTTTACAAGAAAAGGGTATTTTGATATTTGAAAGTGTTTTGATCATGTGTTTAAAATATATTTCAATGGTTTTATTTATTATATGTTCCTTTTACATTGTTTTTTATGGGTTTATCTCATTATAACTCAATATATTATGGGTTTATCCCCATTATAGCTCAAGATATGATGGATTGAGCCCCATTATAACTCAAGATATGATGGGTGGACCCCATTATAGCTCTCCAATGCATTGTATACTCCAGAGATGAAATTTGAACATATGGTTATTCCATTTGTAAGGGTGAATATAAGGGTGATATGGTAATGATGTACCAAGGCACCTGTATGATTTCTCTGTGCATGCTAATGAGTTTTTAAGAAAATTGTTTCAATGGGTTTTCATGTTTTCACTAGACGGATTTTTTTCTTTCTTTATGTCCCTTACTAAGATTTTGTGTTCATCCCAAGTTTTAAAATATTTTTATAGGGTTTAAGGAATATTTTGTTTAAGGATGAGATCAAGGGAAAATTTTGAAGCTATATCAGCATAAGAAATCGTGTTTTATTTTAAATATTTTTGTTTTATGATAAAAATGGATACTGTTTAGTAGTATTCACTTTGTATAAATATGGGATGTTATGAATGAATTATGACCTAATTATCTAAAACTATAAACCTGAAAAGATCATCAATGTGTAATAAAGTAAAATTCTTGACTTAACTCAAGATTATGTAATGTTTTAAGGCTGGTTCCTTATACTTTTTATTAAGTATTATGCACTAAAAACGAATTTTATTTTCAATATGCTGCAATTTAATTTCCTAATTATATATAATGTTTCTCTAAATGCATCCAGTCTATTTTTTTGGATATACTTGTAGTTTCTACTTGAAACAATTTCATTACCTTTTATACAAAACAATTTATTTCTATATGTAGTATCATGAATTGGAATTTAAGTTTATATTGAATATACTTGTAGTTTCCTTTATTTAATATACAAAAAGTCTCATTTTCTACATATACATGCAATTTATACATGAATTTTTAGTTTATAATCATTATGAATGCAATTCCAATAACTTAATATGCATGATGTTTCTGTATTATCATTAATTACATCATGTACATTTCATTTATATTGTAGTTTATATTAATATACATTTTATTTCATGGTAGAGAACAAAAATTCCTTTTAAATGATTTATCATGATATGAAAATGCTATTTATATTGTTTTTTATATCAAAATTTATATTACAATTTATATTACATCTTATATTGTACTGAAATTTAAGTTTAAAATCCTATTTATATCACTATCTAAATAAAACTTTTTACCATAGTTTATATTGAAGTTTAAATTTCATTATCATGTACTGACATTGAAATTACTTTGATGTTTACATAGTAGTTTATATTGCAGTTTATATTAACATACCTATGTATTTATTTTGTTGAATTAAATTTCCTTATTTATGCATTATCATATACCAAAAGTGAATTTTATATTCAATATTCATGCAATTTCATTTACTTAATACACATACTATTTTTGAAGATACATTTAGTCTCCTTTACTAAATATTTAAGAAATATCATCAACTATGTCTACTTTCAACACACAATATGAAATTAATTTGAAATTTTGTAATCATGTACAAGTCTTGAAGGTATATTCTTGGATATTATCTTACTACTCTATATAGAATTCCCTCTGATTATTTTATTTTCTATATTAATCAAGGTATCAACTTAATAATCACCCAAATACTTTAAATTATGTCTGCTTTAAATGGTTTTCTAAATTCTAGGAAAAATGTTTAAGAGGAATATGATATTGATTTTAAGGGGGAAAGTATGTCCAATGTATGTTAAACCATAATTTGTGATGTTCCTTAGCTGGGTTTGTTAAGGTGTGAGTTACATGATGAATTTACATGAAATAAATATGAAAATGAATACTTAAATGGTTATATAGGAAGAATAATCAGGTAATAGTTGGGTAATTACCCTTGACATGAAATATTGGATATTGATACCTTGCTTTACCAAAGTGTAAGATTGGTATTATTTAAATGGATTGCTAATTCTAGAAAAAAAATTAAGAGGAATATGGTATTGGTTTTAAGGGGGAAAGCATGTCCAATGTATGTTAAACCAAAATGTGTGATGATGCTCCTTAACAGAGTTTGTTAA
The DNA here is from genome assembly GCA_963277665.1 of Viscum album. NCBI lineage: Eukaryota > Viridiplantae > Streptophyta > Magnoliopsida > Santalales > Viscaceae > Viscum > Viscum album. Next base: position 212,354,279 of record OY728164.1, read on the forward strand.
ATACATGGGATGTTGAATTTAGCATTCAAAATATATATTAAAAACACTTTTCTGTTTTGTTATTTCATAATATGTTATATATTTACATTTATTAATATCATAATTGTTTTGTACTCCTTTTAAAATCATTACAAATATGTCACACACGAATTTAAATTTCTAAGACACTTACATGGAAGAGAGATTTTATAGATGATTAACAAGGCTGCATAAGAAGACTAATGCTCATATAAGATTTTGAATATTATTTAATGTTATACTTTAAATATATGTAAAATTCAAGATGGAATGACTACCTTTTTAATTATTTTAGGTATATATGCTACTTAAAATTATATAAAGAACATTATACACCACTATATTCTTCTGGCCTGATATATTTCAGATTTTTAACACCTTAAGGTTTGTCTCTTTATCTTTGATTACTATTTCAGAATTGTGGTTTTCTAATGCCCAATTAACTTATTATTTCTGACCTATTATGTTAAAATTACTCATACTGGTTCCATCAAATGTTTCTTTCTCTACTATTCCTCTACTTATATATATCATTTATATATACAATTCATTAAATAATTTAATTAAATTTGTACCCTATGTTATAAATCTCTAATTATACCTATCTATATTCAGTAGAAAGATATCTTATTTGAATAAATTTCATTAGATATAAAGAAAATTTATATCAATCTCTATGATACTCCAAAAATTCAATCTTTCTAATGTAAGTTCAAACTATTTCTATACAACAAGATCGCTATTATATAAATGTCTTCACACATGTCATTTTCATATAAATATGGGTTTTAAACTTCCAAACAACACCTTAACAATCTCTATGTGATCACATGAACTTTTTTCATTGAATATAGTACTTGTTCAATTATAGTCATTGAAAAACTCAAAAGTATATCTCAAAATCATGTTTTTCCTCTCTTGATTGCACAAGTGGAGTTTGGATATGAAAGTCAAGTAGTATTTGAGAGAACACCATAAGTGCTAAAGCATTATCAATGTATGTCACATGTGTGTATTTATCATGATTCATATACAAGAAAACATATTTCATATAAATAAACATCAATGTAATGTGATGATTTTTCTATGATGTTAAATGGCTTGGTAAATATTCACTTGCTTTATCAATCAGATATGATATAAAACCAATTATCAAAGGGATATTATCACCACCACATCACCAAATAGGATTATGTTTATTATAAATATTTATTCCTTTAAGTGTGATAAATATTTTTTCACATAGATTTTTTTCTTCTTCTCATTAATTTAGATACTCCATTCCTTTCTTCTTTATTCAAGATATCCATGATACAATCATTACATGATTATTATGTTCTCGTAGAATGTGGTGAAATGACATTAATATTCCTCATTCTCATCTTTAACCATGATTTCATGCGATCTTCTTCATTATTATATTTTTATATCAATACCCAAACAAACTTACCAATTGATATAATATATGTAGACTAGAATGAGTTTTATTTAGAATGGTTTATTCCTAGCATAAATATTCACACGATAATGTTTTTTTACAGATTATATATTAATACAGTTTTAATTTTTCTTGGTTTTAGTTATGAGAAAACACGACCTGGATTTATCATGATTATATGTTTGTTTATATGTAAAAATATAGATGTTCCAAAATCATTTTCAGGATAAAGTTTAGCTAATGGATTATGGGGGTCTTTCTTATCGTGATAAAATTTATGCTTTAAATATTTATTATTCTTTGGTGGTTTATCTTTATTAGAATTATTTTAACATTCTCAATACTAATAATAAAGTGACTATCATTGAAGCTATTGTGTGATGACATGAGGCCAATGTTACTCTTTACACTAGGAAAATGTTAAATTTTACATCTTCCTCTTTACCTCTAGGCAACAAAACTATTATTTTTTTCTGAAAATAATAAGTTTTTATGAAACTAAACCTTTAAACTTGTCTGAGTGAATTGATATTATTCAACATGTTCAATTTACACCTTTTATAAATAGTAATGAAATAAAACATAGTCGACACATAGGATTTTTTAAATTTCAACTCATAATTTATTAGAAAACATAATTATTATTCATGATAAGCTATATGTCAACTTTTAACCACTTATTTTATATATAATATTATAAATGGTTGGATGTGATCCTCATTCCCATAGAATGATAATGACATCCCACTAGTTTATTCAAGAATATTACTTATGATATAAGAATTCCTACAATTTTCTTCAAGATGTAGTGTACCATAGGTTAATGAGGAATCTATTCATGAATATATTTTATATCTTCACCCAAGAACATATGGTGTTACCCCTAAAAGGACTAATTTGTTAATTATTTTAATAAATTATAATTATCTCACCCTTTCATGAAATCCATACATGAATGTATATATAGATAATAACATCATGAACTGAATACCATTTAATATTTTAATTATCTTCAGACTTGATTAATATATGATTCTTATTTTTTTCCATTTAGATCATTATCCTATCGTTAAATCACTTATAATATTTCTATATATTCCAAACATCCTTCTTTCTCTTCAATTATATGTTCATGAATCATCACACATAAGAATTCTTAAATATCTCCTTTGTTTGAATTCTACATCAGACTATAAATATTTTAATATTATTCACTTATATCTCTAAAAATATTATATGATCTTCTAATTAAAACAATGATCCCATGAATAATATATTCCTTGATTCTAAATTAACATTAGTATCTCAAAATATATGATTTTATATAATAATCACATCCCATGTTTCAAATATCTTTCACCCATACATATCCTTTAATATAATGAATTAACTATTATGTGCCAGTAGATAAACCATTACACAAAATCTAAAGAAATCATCTCTCACTTATATAACTTCTAAATTACCATTACTCAACTTGAATAATTATCAGTTAAATATTATAAAAAATCTCTTCAACCCATACCCAAAGAGAGAAAATTCTAGTTCACTATTATAAAACATTTTGTTGGATCGAGATTATATCAAATATACACAAGAGGGGGGGGGGGGTGAATTGTGTCTTTTCAAAAATCTTCGTGATATCTTGTTATGTCCTTTATCTTTAATCAGATAGATTAATGCAGCAGAAATATGAAATGCAGGGACACATGATATATAGTGTTTCGGGGAACAGAAGGCCCCTAGTCCACTCCACCAATGCTCTACTCCACGAGCTTGACGATTTTCACTATCTGGTCCTCATCTCAACAGAACTTTCAACAACTGAGTGCAGGAAGTTGACACCTTTACAATCTAAGGAAAAACACATCCTTTTGGTTCAATCACAGAACCTACATAGCTTAGAATGAGAAGCTTTTCACTCAAGATAAAAAGTATTTGTTCTTTGAAAATACTCTCCCGAATTTTCTTCACAATAGAAACAAAATGCAATTGGCAGTAAATGGACTGCCGTCTTCAGAAATAATAATATTCAAATAAGAGTTGTTCTGAGTCGATCCCATTGTAGTAGATATAGAAATATAAATTGCAACTTCAGCGGTAGCAGACTCACAATTGATCTTCAATGTTGAATAATTGAATCTTCTATCATGTATTTTCTTCTTTAACAAACAGAGGTTTTATCACTCTTCGTAATCAACATAAATGTAGATCATGATTGACTCTGTTTTTTCTCTTCTAAAATGTTGTACAATAGATCTTGTATTTTGATATATGTATCTGCTCTTGTGTTCTTGATCACTGTATGCAGTTCGTACTCACACACACCTTAAAAAAAACAAATATAACAAATACTTCCTCTGCAAAAATCAGATCCACAATCTTCACCTTTTTACTCGCGTAATTCAAACATTTCAATTTATAGAGTAGTCATAACTCTCCTTGTAATTCGCCATGAATATATCATTTTAATTCAATCCTTAAACAGCTCTGATCTCATCAAAGATGTGCTTTAAAAACATCTTTTAATCCTGCTTAAAATCATCCTGATAATTCGCTTGCATATCGTTGAATAATAATATCAACTTTAAACTCTCCGATGCCAAACATAAGGTTAGTTGTACAGTATGCATCCTATGATCGTAACATAGATCATAAATGTAAGGTTGATGACGTAGCCTTAAAATGTAAGGTTTTCAACATATGGTTGATCACAAACGTAGGGTTGTCCATCCATATTTTTCTCTTCAACTTTCAAACGTATGATAAATGATCCAAACTTTTATAAGATTCCAAACTAAAGGTACATGATCCATACTTTTCTAAGAAACGTAAGGTTGGTTACAAAAGTAAGGTTGATGAACCATACTTTTGAGAAACAAACGTGACTTTTAACACTTACGTACGATTCTCCTTCCATAATTTTCTAATATCCCAAACGTAGGGTTCTTTCCTAACGTAGGGTTATTTTTCATACTTTGCTGATAATGCATGGTTGATTATCCATAATTTTCTAATAACTTGTAAAGTAAACATTGTGTTCCTTTCTTTACGCTACATTTCCACATGTAGGGTATGAAAAATGTTTCCAGAATACTTTGAATAAAATTCCCGAACTCTTTAACACTTATTCCACGCTATACAAAAAATCTTGAATACTCTTCCAAAAATAAGAATATATAAAATATAAATCCTGAAATATACTTAAATTAAAATCATTAGAAAATAATTAAGGGTATTTGTGAGCATCAAAATCATCATAAAGAGATAGAGTATTGTTCTCAACTGTCACGACCCGTCTTCGGGGCCCGTGCCGTGACTACCCCAAGCCCGCCTTTCATAGGCCAGGGGCGGGCGACTAGCACCAAGGCGTAATTCTTGATAAAAAGGGAAGGCATTGCCTTTGTAAAGTAAAATACACACAGAGTAATCAAGCAGAAGTAAAAACTAAGTAATAAATGGATACAAAAGAAAGTGCGGAAAAGTAAGTGGGCCAGTATACAAACCCAAACTGAAAGTAAAGTAAAATTGGAAAGGGGAAAACAACAACTGAAAGTAAAGCCGCAACGTCGAGCCTTCCACTGGAAGTCCCACCTGAAGGGTGGGTACAGATAGTCTCCACAGCTCCATGGGTCCAGCCGTCCGCTCTGTGTACGTCCCGCCCAGTGGTCCACCTCCAGGTACCATCTCGCTCCACAAGCCTCAACCACGATCAGTGCTGTCCGTCGTCTGCAACCAACACAATGTTGTGCGGGCATAGCCCATGCAGGGGTGAATATAAGCTACTCAGTAAGGACCCCGAGACCCCCGAAGGTCTCCCATAATCCACAGAGGTTAATCCACAAGGAAAGATACAATCATGAAGTAACATCCGACACTACTTAGGTATATGCCCATACATATACCTAAGTCATCAATTTAGTTCCAACATCCGAGCCCAAGTACAACCCAGTCCACACAGGAAACACAACCCGTTCCACATTGGAATTCACAACCCAATCCACACAGGAAAGCATAACGTAATCCAAACAGGATATCAAGTCAATATTATCGAAGATAATATTGAAAGTCAAGACTCAGCTCACAAGGTATACTTCTTCGTAAGATGATAGAGATGATCAGGTGTAGCCACTGATTCATTAAGATGTCGGACCCACACAGGATCAATAGGTACTAACCCCCGCAATGACCCACAAAGGATCGATAGGTAACTAACCCCCGCAATGACCCACACAGGATCAGACCCACACATGATCTGTAGGTGCTAGCCCACACAGGACCGCTGAGTGCTAACCCACATAGGATCTGACCCACACAGGATCGGTAGCACTGACCCACGTAGGATCGCTGAGTGCTGTAGTCGTCGTTGTCGAACCCACGGAGGATTTATGTACAGTCGTCATCGTCGTCGCAGTCACAGCCAGCTCTAGGGTTCCCGCACACAGCAAGCTCGTTCGGGGAGGGTCTGCTCCACGAGCCGAGGGCTGATACATCAACTGACACAAAGTCCGGAGTTGATGTATCCAAAAGTTCCGTATCGACAAAAGGAACTCAACGTCATAGACGGTGCGTCAATCGGACGCCCGGTCTGAGAGTTATTGATTTTTTCGTTCCAGGGGCTCGGTTGGTTCTTAAGTCAAAACAAACCCGATCGTACTCCAACTGCGTCCAAACCTCGAGCGGAGTAAGCCAAAAGGTATGTCTCACTAAGAGCAATCCATCAAAGTCGACGACACGTCAATCGGACATCCGGAGCTCAAGTTATAAGCGTTTCCGCTCCGAGGGCCCGGTTGGTTTCGTGTCCGAACCAACCTGGCCGAACCCAAAGTACTCCGAAACCTTGAGTGTAATATATTGAAACGAGTAACATTGGCCTCATGTCATCACACAATAGCTTCAATGATAGTCACTTTATTATTAGTATTGAGAATGTTAAAATAATTCTAGTAAAGATAAACCACCAAAGAATAATAAATATTTAAAGCATCAATTCTAATAAAGATAAACCACGATTAGTGCTGTCCGGTCCCTGCTCTGCCGCGGCCTTGGTCCGTCCGGCGCGGCGCGACGGTGCCGCGCCCCTCCACCGCGGCCCCGCTCCGGCCGCGGTGTCTTCGAGGTTCTCCAGCGTGGCGCGACGGCGCCGTGCACCCTTGCCGTATAATCCCGCGCGGTGCCGTTGCACCACGCCTCTTTCCTTCGAACCGCATCAAAACAACTTACAAGGGATCAGGGTCGGCCGTGTTTGTGCGGTCCGGCCCCCTCCCGTTAATCGATAGCAAGCGGAAAAGTTTCACGAAGAATGGAAATGGAAGTATTCACGAACAAAAACAAAATCCCCTACCTCATCGAATTCGTTGAGTGAGGGTTCGTCGCGGAAGAAGGTGTCATAGAAGGAGAGGGTCATTGGCGTCGCGGTACACGACGTCGCGTAGTCGATCTCTGAGGATTCGGCGTTCTTCGTTGGAGATCGGTGCGTTATTCGCGTTCTTCATGTTCTTCACGTTCTTCGATGAAGAAGATGAAGATCTTCAAGCCTCCCCTTTTTCTCCCAATTCCCTCTCAACACAACTAGTCCAACCAAAAATAAAATAAGTGCTTCACTTATTTTATTATCATGACTTAAGTTTTAAAATTCAAAAATTGAATTTAAACCACTTAATTAAAAGTTTTCATTAAAAAGGAGGTTAAGGGGGGTTAGGGAAAATGAAGGGGTGGGGTTCGTGTGGGCCCCACCACCCTCATAACCTCTCTTGGGTGGTTACCCAACTTCCACCCAAAGGTTAACCACTAAGTAAAAATAAAAATTGTAGTTCAATTTTTATTTTTAACTTCCACAATTTTTAACAACTCCTCCCGTGTAAACGCAACTCCGGAAAAGGTGTTCCTAAGCAATTACCGGCACTGCGAATTCATCGGTGTCCTCAGATTTCGATTCTGAGCACCGGTTAAAAAGTTAGGAAAACCCGCTCGTTCGTTCACTGAACGTACCTGAGCTAAACTTCGGTTAAAAATTCCGGGCACACTGGGCCTCGGAATCAAGTGTCGTTAGAAACCGTGTTCTTGTAAAATCTCAAAGAAAATTAAGAAAAAAATTTCCCTTGAATTTTACAGGTCTTTACATTAATCCCACCTCAGGGCTTTACGTCCCCATAAAGATACATCATAAACTAGGGGAACAAATGTGGGTACTGTGCACGCATCTGAGACTCCTGCTCCCAAGTGCTCTCCTGGAGGTTCCCGTGCTGCCATCTGATGCGTACTAGAGGAATCGACCGTCCACGTATGACCCGCTCCTGTCGATCCTTGATCTCCACTGGGACCTCTTCAAAAGTCTCCCCATCATCAATGTCCAGCTCCCCATGGTCAATGATATGTGTCGAGTCATGCATATATATCCTTAGCTGGGATACGTGGAAAACGTCATGCACCCGGTGCAATTGAGGTGGTAGAGCCAGGAAATAAGCCACCTCGCCAATCCTGCTGAGGACCTGGAATGGTTCGATGAAGCACGGAGATAACTTGCTGCCTCGGCCAAATCTCCATAATCCACGTCGAGGTGAGACCCGTAAGAAAACGTGGTCGCCATCCTCGAACTCTAGTGGCCTCCACCTCCTATCAGCATAAGACTTTTGCCGGCTCTGAGCTGTCCTCATCCGCTTCTGGATGACCTGGACCTTCTCTGTCATGGCCTGGACCATCTTAGGTCCCACAAGTGCTGACTCCCCAGGGTTTGTCTAGCACAACGGTGATCTTCAAGGTCGGTCGTACAACGCCTCGTATGGTGCCATCCCGATGGTGGAGTGGTAGCTGTTGTTGTACGCGAACTCCACCAAGGGTAGGTGGTCCTCCCAACTGCGACCAAAGTCGAGGACACATGTGAGGAGCATGTCCTCGAGAGTCTGAATGGTCCTTTCCATCTGACCATCTGTCTGAGGGTGAAAGGTGGTGCTCAGGCGTAGCTGCATCCCGAACGCCTCCTGAAACCCCTTCCAAAGCCGGGAAGTAAAGCAAGCATCTCGATCGGAGATGATAGATGATGGAACACCATGAAGCCGTACAATCTCCTAAACGTAGAGATGTCCCAAGCTCTCCACTGAGCCCTGCTCTCTGATGGGTAAGAAATGAGACGACTTGATGAGTCGGTCGACAATCACCCAAATGGAGTCGTGACTTCTGGAAGTGCGCAGAAGTCCAGTCATGAAGTCCATAGATATCCCGTCCCACTTCCACTCCGGGACCTCCAAGGGCTGCACCAAGCCTGCTGGTACCTGGTGCTCTGCCTTCACCTGCTGGCAGGTGAGGCATTGAGAAACAAACTCTGCCACAACCTTCTTCATGCCCGGCCACCAGTGCTATCGTCTGAGATCCTGATACATATTCACCACTCCGGGATGTACCGCCAAATGGGAAGTGTGAAACTCTCTCAGCACCTCCTCCCGTAAAGCAACTGGTACCAAGGTACGTCCTCTTAAAAGGACGTCATGATCTCCTCCTAAAGAGAAACCATCAGGTGCCTGTCCTGAGGATATCTTCGCACGCCGCATCTCACAGTCGGCGTCCCCACGCTGTGCCTCTCTGACCTACTGCAGTAGTGGAGGAGTGACTGTGAGTGACTAAAGAAAGGATGCTCCATCACTATCCACGAAGGATATCTGCAAAGTGGCTAGCTGCTCTGTCGCCTCCCCAAGTAGTTGAATGCCCGTCCTCCTGTTGAGAGCATCAGCTACTATGTTCCCTTTTCCATGAGTATAGACTATCTCAAAGTCATAGTCCTGGAGGAACTCGAGCCATCGCCGCTGTCTCAGGTTCAGGTCCTTCTGCGAGAAGATGTACCTGAGACTCTGATGGTCAGAATAAACTATAAAGCGCTCGCCCATCAGATAGTGTCGCCACATCTTCAGAGCGAAGACCACTACTGATAACTACAGGTCATGGGTAGCGTATTTCTTCTCATGCTTCCTCAACTGTCGTGATCCATAGGCGATCACGGACCACTCCTGCATCAGGACACATCTGAGTCTGGTCCCTGATGCATCGCAGTAGACTACGTACCCTACTCCATCCTCTGGTAGCCTCAAGATAGGCGCGCTGGTCAATCTCTGTCTCAGCTCCTGGAAGCTCTGCTGACACATGTATGACCACACAAAGGGTTTCCCCTTCTTCTTCAAAGCTAAGAGTGGTGCTGAAACTCTGGAGAAGTCTGGCACAAATCTCCGGTAGTACCCAGCTACACCCACGAAACTCCGCACCTCCGTCATGCTCCTGGGTGGCTCCCAAGCTAGCACTGCCTTGATCTTCGCAGGATCCACCGCAACTCCTGCCTCAGAGATTACGTGTCCCAAGAAGTGGACCTCACATATCCAGAACTGACACTTAGAGAGATTTCCATAAAGCTGGTGCTCTCGGAGTATGTCCAGTACAACCCGCAAGTGGTAGGCGTGCTCCTCCTCAGTCGTCGAGTAAATCAAAATGTCGTCGATGAAGACCATGACAAATCGATCTAGGTATGGCTGAAATATCCTTTTCATGAGGCCCATGAACACTGCTGGAGCATTGGTTACACCGAATGGCATAACCAAGAACTCATAGTGGCCATACCGACACCTGAAGGTCGTCTTCTGCATGTTCTTGTCTCGAAATCTGAGCTGGTGATAGCCTGACCTGAGGTCTATCTTCGAGAACCACCGTGCTCCCTTGAGCTAATAGAAGAGGTCATCAATCCTCAGTAGTGGATACTTGTTCCTCACGGTCACCTGGTTTAGGAGAGGATAGTCTACACACAGTCGCAAGCTCTCGTCTGCCTTCTTGGAAAACAATATCGGGGAAGCCCAGGGTGAAACACTGGGTCGGATGAATCCCTTGCCCTGAAAGTCCTTCAACTGTACCCGTAGATCTTGAAGCTCAGAGGGAGCCATCCGATATGCTGGGGTGGATATCGGGGATGTCCCAGGGTACAAGTCAATATAAAAGTATACCTATCTGCGAGGAGGTAGTCCTGGAACGTCGTTGGGAAAAACATCTGCATACTAATCCACCATTGCAGGTAAGCTCGGACTCCACACGTCAACTGCTCCTAGGATGAGACTAGCCAACTGATGAGTGATGGGCTGTACTCTCCTCTGCGTAAGTCCATCCTGTGCTGCAAAGGCTCCCTTCTCGCCGGTGAAGGTAAACCTGCTTCCATCGGTGCGAACACATCGCACCTTGCGCCTAATGCAGTCTATCTGAGCATGGACTGTAGATAACAAATCCATGCCCAAGATGACATCGTAAGGCCTCGACACCGCTACAAGAAGATCCCAGCCGAAGCTCTCGCCTACTAGAGTAAGCTCACACTGCCGGAACCAGTGCGTAATTGTCGAGTCTGCTCCCGTAGGAGTCTCTAGCCATAAGGATCGAGTCAACGGCTCCGTCGGAATCTCTGAGATCCGAACAAGGGAAGCAGCTATGAAATAATGACTCACTCCTGTGTCTATAAGAACTGCAGCAAGGGTGGAGTAGACACAGATCGTACCTCGAATAATCTCAGGTGTGCCATGGTCATAGTCCTCCACTGCCTGAAGCTGTGCCTGTCTCTGCCCGCCAGCTCCCTGTGGTCGGGGTGGACCTCCTGGTGGTGGTGGTGGTAGAGACTCAAAGTGTCACCCACCACCTACTGCTCGACCAGCTCCTCTGCCTCATCCACCTGATCCCTGCGGACCGCCACGATCGACCCTCTGCCTCTTCCTGGGTGGTCCCTCAACCGTCTGCTACTCCTCTACACGGCGGGCCGGGCAGTCACGAGCCATGTGGCCCTGCCCGCCGCATGCGTAGCACTGTCTGCCTCTCGAAAGACTGGCTCTATGCTGAGTGCCCCGCACCTCTGAGCCAGTGTCCTGAGGTCGTCTGCCTGAGGGTCTGGTCTTCCTGGACCCATGTGTCATCCGTCGACTGCCTGCTGCAGAAGACTCTGCTACGTGCCGCCCTGCGGTAGGTCTCGCTGTTGATGTAGGCTTAGCAAGGAAGCTCTCGATGAGAAGGTATCACTCCAGTACCCCTGCCTGTGTCGGAATACTGAGGGAGATCAACGATGCCCTGATCTCATGCCTCAGTCCCTGCTCGAAGGCTCGGGCCCAGAAGAATGGGTCCCATACCATCTCCGTCGAATAGCGCGAGAGGTCTGTATATCTCGCCGAGTACTGGGCGACCGTCAAGCTGCCTTGCCGCAGCTGTAGAAGCTCTTGGATGCGCACCGCACGGAGGGTGGCTAGGATGAACTCCAAGCGGAAGAGGCTCTCAAAGTCCGTCCAGAGGAGAGATTCCTCATCGTGCACCTGGAGCATCAAGATCCACCATCTGTCTGCTGCCGTGTGCAGGAGGCTCACTGCGAGGATCACCATGAGGTCAGCTGGTGTCCTCACTAACCTGAAAACTCGTACAACTACCTCCAGCCAATCCTCGACTGCCTGAGGGTCCGTCTCCCCGCGGAACCTGGGCGGTCGCTGACGCTGAAACTTGTGCAGTGCACTAAGGCGACGTGCATCGTCAGCGGCTGGGGCTAGAAGCATCAGTGGCTCGGCGGGTAGAGGTACCGCCGGTGCCTCTGCTGTCAAAGGGACCTGTACCGAGGCCTTGTCGCTCGGTGGGCTGCAGTCATGCACGAAACTCGGAACCCTATCCGGTTGCTGTCGTGGGGCCATCCTGAAAAGAAACAGGTGCGCCACAGTTAAACAGTATACCTGGTGAGCTGACACATAGTAATAACAAAGAAAAATTGAAACACACATGAAATCAATGTTTTCATGCATTGAGTCAGAAATCAGAAGTCAGGGTCCTGGTGTATGGATACGTCAACCGCCACACCAACACTGGACTCCCTGGACTAATAACCACACTCAATACTCTTAACACTATTTCTTCACATAGAAAAAGATCAGAGTCCTGAGTTCTATAGTAGAACCGAACTCCTCTGATACCAATTTGTCACGAACCGTCTTCTAGGCCTGTGCCGTGACTACCCCAAGCCCGCCTTCCATAGGCCAGGGGCTGGCGACTAGCACCAAGGCGTAATTCCCAATAAAAAGGGAAGGCATTGCCTTTTTAAAGTAAACAAACACACAGAGTAAGCAAGAAGAAGTAAACACTAAGTAATAAATGGGTACAAAAGAAAGTGCAGAAAAGTAAGTGGGCCAGTATACAAATCCAAATTGAAAGTAAAGTACAACTGGAAAGGGGAAAACAACAACTGAAAGTAAAGCCACAATGTCGAGCCGTCCACTGGAAGTCCCACATGAAGGGTGGGTACAAATAGTCTCCATAGCTCCACGGGTCCAGCCGTCCGCTCCATGTTCGTCCCACCTAGTGGTCCACCTCCAGGTACCATCTCGCTCCAAAAGCCTCAACCACGATCAGTGCTGTCCGTCGTCTGCAACCAACACAACATAGTGCGGGCATAGCCCGTGCAGGGGTGAGTATAAGCTACTCAGTAGGGACCCCGAGACCCCTGAAGGTCTCCCAGAATCCACAGAGGTTAATCCACAAGGAAATCACGAAGTAACATCCGACACTACTTAGGTATATGCCCATACATATACCTAAGTCATCAATTTAGTTCCAACATTCAAGCCCAAGTACAACCCAGTCCACATAGGAAACACAACCCGTTCCACATAGGAATTCACAACCCAATCCACACAGGAAAGAATAACGTAATCCACATAGGATATCAAGTCAATCTTATCAAAGATAAGATTGAAAGTCAAGACTCAGCTCACAAGGTATACTTCTTCGTAAGACGATAGAGATGATCAGGTTTAGCCACTGATTCATCTAAGCTGTCGGACCCACACATGATCAATAGGTACTAACCCCTGCAATGACCCACAAAGGATCGATAGGTAACTAACCCCTGCAATGACCCACACAGGATCAGACCCACACATGATCTGTAGGCATTGGCTCACACAGGACCATTGAGCGCTGACCCACACAGGATCTGACCCACACAGGATCGGTAGCACTGACCCACGTAGGATTGCTGAGTGCTGTAGTTGTTGTCGTCGAACCCACGGAGGATTTCTGTACAGTCGTCATCGTCGTCGCAGTCGCAGCCAGCTCTAGGGTTCCCGCACACAACAAGCTCATTCGGGGAGGGTCCGCTCCACGAGCCGAGGGCTGATACATCAACTGACAAAAAGTTCGGAGTTGATGTATCCAAAAGTTCCATATCGACAAAAGGAACTCAACGTCATAGACGGTGCGTCAATCGGATGCCCGGTCTGAGAGTTATTGGCCTTTTCGTTCTAGGGGATCAATTGGTTCTTAAGTCAAAACCAACCCGACCATACTCCAACTACGTCCAAACCTCGAGAGGAGTAAGCCAAAAGGTCTGTCTCACTAAGAGGAATCCATCAAAGTCGACGACACATCAATCGGACATCCGGAGCTCAAGTTATAAGCGTTTTCGCTCCGAGGGCCTGGTTGGTTTCGTGTCCGAACCAACCCGGCCGAACCCAAAGTACTCCGAAACCTTGAGTGTAATATATCGAAACGACTATCTCAATCCAAGGATCGCATCGCCGCTGACAGTGCATCGATCGGAGGTCCGTAGCCCAAGTTATGGGCAAAAGACTGAAAGAGGTCCGGAAGTGGGAGTTTCGGGCCCGGACCGATCCGGCCCGAGACCCCCTGGGTCGGCCCGAACTGGGTCGACCCAACCTGGGTCCGGGTCCGGCCCTCTTGGACGCAGCCCGACCCGGCGCGCTGGCCAGGTGGCTCGGCCGAAATGGCTGAGCGTTTCGGGTGCGGGGGGGGGGGGGGGGGGGGGGGGCGCTGCCCCCTGCCTGTTCGTAACCGCGGCCCCCATGTGGGGGGCCGCTCTTGTCCGGCCAGCCGGGGGTTGTAACCCTCGGCCAGCCGGGGGTCGTAACGCCCGGCTCCTCCTCTGGCTGGCCGGTTGCTGCCGCCATGGGACCGGAATGGGCCGGTCCCCCTGCTCCGACACCGGCAGCCCGGAACCGGCCGCCGGTCCCTACTCCGCCGCGGCCTCAACCGCAGCCTTGGTCCGTCCGGCGTGGTGCGACGGCACCGCGCCCCTCCTCCGCGGCCCCGCTCCGGCCGCGGTGTCTTCGAGGTTCTCCGGCGCGGCGCGACGGCGCCGCGCCTTTGTTCGACTTCAATGGCGCGGTGCGACGACACCGCACACCCTTGCCGTATAATCCCGCGCGGTGCCGTTGCACCGCGCCGCTTTCCTTCGAACCGCATCAACACAACTTACAAGTGAGGAGGGTCGACCGTGTTTGTGCGGTCCGACCCCCTCCCGTTAATCGATAACAAGCGGCAAAGTTTCACGAAGAACGACAATGGAAGTATTCATGAACAAAAACAAAATCCCCTACCTCGTCGAATTCGTTGAGCGAGGGTTCGTCGCGGAAAAAGGTTTCGCGGAAGGAGAGGGTTGTTGGTGTCGCGGTACACGGCGTCGCGTAGTCGATCTCCGAGGATTCGGCGTTCTTCATCGGAGATCGGTGCGTTATTTGCATTCTTCGCATTCTTCGATGAAGAAGATGAAGATCTTCAAGAGTCCCCTTTTTCTCCCAATTCCCTCTCAACACAACTAGTCCAACCAAAAATAAAATAAGTGCTTCACTTATTTTATTATCATGACTTAAGTTTTAAAATTCAAAAATTGAATTTAAACCACTTAATTAAAAGTTGTCATTAAAAAGGAGGTTAAGGGGGGTTAGGGAAAATGAAGGGGTGGGGTTCGTGTGGGCCCCACCGCCCTCATAACCTCTCTTGGGTGGTTACCCAACTTCCACCCAAAGGTTAACCACTTAGTAAAAATAAAAATTGTAGCTCAATTTTTATTTTTAACTTCCACAATTTTTAACAACTCCTCCCGTGTAAACGCAACTCCGGAAAAGGTGTTCCTAGGAAATTACCGGCGTTGCGAATTCATCGGTGCCCTCAGAATTCAATTCCGAGCACCGGTTCAAAAGTTAGGAAAACCCGCTCGTTCGTTCACTGAACGTACCCAAGCTAAACTTAGGATAAAAATTCCAAGCACACCAGGCCTCGGAATCAAGTGCCGTCAGAAACCACGTTCTTGTAAAATCCCAAATAAAATTAAGAAAAAAATTTCCCTTGAATTTTACGGGTCTTTACATCAACAATCTCCCCCTTTAAATAAAAACAATACGTATTGTTGAAAACGACACTTGCTCAATATATTTTACTAACTATTATAAAATATTATTGAACTTCCATATGTGTAGTTCAATATCCACTTCAATATTATGAATGGTTCAAAAAGAATCCACTCATTACTATGAAATGTTGGAAAATTCCATTCCACCATCACAAATAGTTTAAAAACTTCATCTTTTCCTCACTCAATTATTTTAAAACATCATATTCAACTGTAAAAATTATGAATCACCAACAACATCGATCTATAATATCTTTAGAGTAATTTATTGGTAAATCAATGATAATATAAGAATAATCATATAAAATTTTTATGTTTTCACTAATTAAATGTGTTCTCATTTATATGCATTCAATTTATGAGGATTATTTTCTCTTGCCACTGATTTAGGTGCATATGACAATACAGATGGTGATGCTTATGATGATGATGCTGGTGGTGTTTTGAGAGGAGGTGATAACAATGTTGGTTTTTCTATAGGATATGTTGAGGGTTGTGATGGTTTTGGTTATACTAATATTGACGTACATTTCAGATGTAAATTTTATTCTTGGTTTATACATTGAATTTTATTATATAGTTTTATTTTATTCTAATGATATTCATATTGAAATTACATATTTTTTATCTTAGAGATAGTCTTAATTCATGTGATATATATTTTATTCTATTTGAGTTTTATTATATGTTGTAAGGTAGGAGTTTTTTTGTTAGTAGTTGGAGGACGTGAGTGCTGCTATAAGCTACAGTAGCTATGTCAGCAAGGGGGATTTTAGTGCAGTTAGGTAGGAATTTTTTATAGTATTTAAAAGATAAATCCATGGTTTAAACCATGTTTGTAGCTTTTAATCTCCACAATTTAACTATGGACACATCTATAAATATCCATGAATAAAACCATGTAATTACCTTTCAACTGCCGCAATTATTAATCATGGATTTAGGGTTTAATTTCTATGGTTTTAACCATGGTATTAGGGACAAAAATCCATATTTTAATCGTGTATGTAGCTACAAATTTACATGGTTAAAAATATGGATATATCCTACAATTTCTATGGTTTAAACTATGATATTAGACATTAATTTCCATAGTTAAAGCATTTATATACATGGAATATTTCCATGGTTCAAACCATGTCTACAAATTTCTTACTACCATAGTTTAAACCATGGAAATTGAAACTCCCTACTATAATGGAATTAGAATCAATGGTTAAAAAAACCGTAGCTATAACCTGGCCTACTACCATAGTTTTAAACTATGACTATAGGTGTTTTTTCTAGTTGTGGAAGAAACATGAAGCGATCAATATGAACAATGAAATATGATAAATTAACCATGCTAGCACCCGATGATTCATAAATGTCTTTCAGAGATCATAGGAGCATGTGTGAATCACCACTAGAGGGATTCTATGCTTAGATCCTATAAGCACAATGACATATTACTAAAAAGGGTTTCATATGATTAACATCTACTTCGATGAATGATCTCAAGAACGATATATTATTTATTTTTATTTAATTAAATTAATTTTAAAATTAATGTGAAAATATCTTCTCTTGGTTTCAGCAACCTTTTATTTTTCAATATTTTTTAAAAAATTTCCTTGTTCATGATGTTTAAATATTTCACAATGTGTGAATAATCCAATGAATCCAATAATTGTTGAGTTGAGATCAGTCTTGATAAGCACTTATGTTACAATTGAAACCATCAACATATACATACCAATACAAAAGGGAAAATAATGAAAGATGTTGTCTCCATGACATCCCTAAGCCAAAACTCATCCCAAGATCCATGTACACATATGATCCATCTCTATCGATCAAACCTGGGCCTTATCCCAAACTATACCTGTAGTAAACATGTGAGAGTTGCTCGGGTACCAATGTGCATTGGAAGACCAAGCATGGTGTGAGTACATAACTCAATAGGGAACCACCAATGCAATCCTATACATACCAACAATGTAGTGATATTCGCATGTGACATGCTCAGTTGAAATAAATAACTGCCGAAAAAATAATTAAATAAAACCAATGTTGATCCTTAGGTATGTGACCCCAATCAACCATACCTACTTCATCTAGTTTTAGGGTGTCTTTAAGCACGTCATAATGATCGTGCACCCCAAGTAACACGCGGGATCTAAGTCCATGGTAGCCCCAACAAAACCTCATGACTTTGGGGTCCTGTCCCATGACACTTCGAACATCAGAACTTTAAATACATAGAATATCTAAACATATACCAAGATTCTAATCCAAGGCAACTCCAATCACCAATATCCATGTATATGGAAGCTCCCACCCATATCTAGATCAAAAAATGGTATCCCATATGTGTACTTGAATCCATAACCATGGAATCCCAACCATGTAACATATACCCAAGGGGTAATTCCATAACCCACCATAAATAAAGAAAACATGAGGTATAACCAAACACCCATGCCCAACATCACTACCCACTACCCCTCGGGCTCACCAGTCCGGTTCCATGGAGATGAAGGAACTCGAGGCTTTGTGGAAGCATGAAAAATGGTATTTTAAAATTTCTAGATCCAAATTTATGTCAACAAATAAAATATAGTAAACCTCATCCTAGATTCATTCACATATCATGTGAAAATTAATTAAGTATGAAGAATAAAAATAAGAAATTAAATCAAAATCATGCCATATTTTATTTCGATCAGAAACATGTTTTTCTTATCATTGGGGATCATCGCTCGAAGGAACCAAACCTAGAACCATCTATATAATATACACACATTCCAGAAGATTTTTAATCATCAACATTTATGCTTCGAGTGCTATTACAGAGTAAAAGACAGCTCTTCAATGTTGTAATGATTATGGGATCCCCATATCTTCAATTTGGGGAAGATATCTTGGATCGCGGTGTTCTGAACCTCCATTTATCCCTATAGAACTTTAGATAGAATGGAGAGAGTTTCTAAAATTCAAGGGAATGAATAGTCCCTTGAACATGGGATTATTTGGACATTTATATAAGTTTGATTACATCCACTACCACAGAACACAATACAAGGAAACAAATTGTAGTAAAATTGCTGTTAAGCCCTTTAATAAGTGAACACTTCATTTAACACCCAAAATAACACTTATAAACTCACAAATGTGTGATAATGATCATAATTAATTTATCACTTATAAAAATAAAATTGTTCTACATGATAAATTCTAATCCATTAACTTGACTTTTATCCCCATGAATATTTAACAAAATCTTAATATTAAGTATTTAATATTCGTTCAAAAAATATTTCTCATTATATTCACTGAATAACTTTTGAATATAATAAGTAGATAAATTCAATGTTTATTATTATAAACTCAAATAATATTAAATTTATTTATTTTCTTTGTGATCGTATAAACTTGGACATTACCCGACCATCACCGTAGGGCCCACCATGTCCAAATCTCCAATTGACTAAAATTGGTCAAGCTTTTAAATACTATTTATGTGTGACCCTATAGGAATTTATCTCAATAGGAGTGAGTGATAATCATAGGATAGTAATAGAGTCTATAAACCCATCAAGGACCCTATGGAGAAAAGGTTTAGTCATGACAATGGAAACCTCCTATGAATACACATTGTGTAATATTATCTATTTATCTCACGATATCTCATAAAACATAACACACACTTTTTGTCATCATATTTTATTTATTTATTTATTTGAGAAATTATAAGATATACTTAACTTTAATCACCATAGCCATAGATTTAATAAAGGTACCACTATCCTGGTCAATTGGACCTGATACATATCATCCTTTCATAAGAGACAAAAACTTTCTTGAAGATTAAACCAATGCCATACCATTAATGGTGTACCCAATGCAAGATACCTCACCAAAAAATGAATGTCATGGTTTTCATCTTGAATCAAAATAAATGATCAAATTATACACATTGATAATGACCTCGAGTCTAGAGACCAATACACGTGCTTGTAAATAAGAACAACCAATGACATGTAAAACACTTGGTGTTCCTATTGACGGGTCATTCCTCATGATCTCCTCTACTTGAGACCACCAAGTGAGAACTTATTTAGAATAAGTCTCAATTCTTATGAGCCCCTAACACCTGATAATCAAACATCATATTTGTCTATTTAGTATGATGTATCTAGACTACATAATATTTGTTTAATATTAATGACATGATATTTTGAGGTTCTCATTATAGCTGGGAACTATTATAACCCATTGAAATGATAAATAGTCTAAGGAAATTAGAATTTAAATAGTATATGTAGAAGTATTTAAACTATTATGATAAGTATAAATCATGTATAACTCTTTTTATACATGATTTGGTAATCAAAAAGTACTTTTCAAGTTGGTTCTAGGACAATCACTTTTACAACAGTCCCACTTACACTAGAGGCAACTTAATCATAATAAAATTATTATCTCTAACATGATAATATCATGCTAATGCTATGTTATTTTAATGGTCTATGCCTTTATGACCTATTACTTTTCCAAGTTTTGGTGTTGGGGGTGCTTCAGAGGAGGCTTTAGAGGTTCTATGGTGGATAGAGTTACAACAGAACTGCCTGCCTGAATGGCCCAAAGGACAACATTTTTATTGATTTTGAATAAGACCCCTTTTATGGGTAAAGGGGGGGAAACCAGGACATCAAAAACATCAAGACATTAACAAAATTGAGAAAACAGAGGGTTGCAACCCATAAAAAAACTACAAAGAAATGCTTCAACCCAGCATCAACAACATTAAGGCACGAATCCACCAAAGCATGGCTGCTAAGCAAACTATCTCGTGCAAGAATGCACGAGCTCGGTACTGATGGCTACGCCATACCCTCTCAATCAACCAAATCTGAAAAGTCATGCATGGTGAAGACGACCAGATATATCCTCATCTGAAGAAAAACCTTGTAGATTGTGTGGGTTCCCCAAAATTCCAATTTCACCTCCATCAACAATCAACCAGAAGATTACCAGTAGACATAGCCATTACCAGCAGATCACAGCATCACCAAAATCACATCCATACAATGCCATTACCAGCAAATTCACAGCATCACCAAAAGCATATCCAGAACTGCAACTAGCCTTTTACTCTATAAAAGTGGGGTTTACAATGTAAGTTTGTAGTTTACAGCTTGAGAAGCCGGTGGTTTATGGATTTTACGTAGCGAGGGGCTGGGCATGAAAAAGGGTTTATTCTGTAAGATAAGGATTTACGATGTAAGTTAATTCCCACTTGAAGTGTTATATTTTTCAGTAGAAAAAGGGTTTATAACTTAAAAGGTGGGTTTATGACATAATTTTTGTGGGATCATAGAATTTATAGGGTAAACATGTAATTTATGTCATAAATTGGACGAGTTACATGTTTTTTATAAACCTAGTTTGTCCGATTCACCTCTCATTTGACCTCTCATCTCTCTCTTGTTATGGATGAACCCTAGGCGATTTTGGGAGACTTTTTAGCCTATATTCCCTTTCCTCGATCCTTGGGTTCTATTGGTTTATCATTGGAGATCATCGGTAAGTTATTCTCCTTTCCCCATTATTTTCCTCCCATTCTTCTTTAGGGTTTTGTTATAGCATTGTTGTTTGGGTTTTGGGTGAGTTTAGGTTGTGCTTTTTATAACCCTTTGATGTAATGTAAGTTAATCTAGGATTTCCATGTGTAGTTATGGTTTTTAGGCTATTTTTTCATTTCCCCATGGTTCACATGAAGACCAGAATGATTCTTTGAGGTAGGGGATCCTCATTCTCACCTATTTATGTACTATGTGTGGGTATTTCATGCTTTTTATTTTCTTTGGGTGGAGAGTAAGGGTTAGTGTAATAATATAATTAATTAACATAACCAAAATTGATGGCTATGGGGAGATATTATATGTTTTGATTACTTTGATATATGTTATTGATGAAATTATACCATTTTGTTGCCTTGATGAAAATAATGGATGTTAGGAGCCTTGATTTCATTGTAGATGATATGTGTTGAGACCCTTTCTATGTTGTTGTGAGATCTCACCCTGAATAAAAGAAAAACAAACATATTTTTGGATAATAAATTAGTTTCCCATGGAATTTGGATTGTGTGATAATACCCATTATAAATAAATAAGTAATTTAATGTAATCCCTTAAAATAAAATATGGAAGATGGGATGTGTGATGTTGTGTGTGCTTATGCTTGTTTTGTTTCCCTGCATGGTTAAGGATGTTGTGCGGTGATGGATGTGACCAACTAGGCTATGTGATACATGGAGCTTTGATGCGGTGGTTGGTTGGAATGAATGTGATGTGATGCATAGTGTTTGTGATGTGAGGTTATGGTGCATAATGGTTGTGGTTCATGATGGTTATGGTGTGTGGTGGTTTTTATGTGTGGTGGTGTTGTGCCTTGTGATGATGTGGTGTGATGTGAGTAGTCATGTGATATGGTGGACAATGGTTGTGATGTGAGGTTGTGGTTCATGATGGTTGTGGGGCATGATGTTTGTGGTGTACTTGGATGGAATGTGTGGTGTTGTTGCGCCTTGCGGAAGTATGGTGCGATGTAGATGTTGTGGAAGGATGGTTTGGCTAGTGTAGTGTGGTGATGATAGTTGATGTGAGATGAGCCAGTTGTGGCGTGACATGGTTTCATTAGTTTCTTGGTTATCCATGTAATAAATTTTGATGTTAAAATGAAACGAAATAGGTTGGTAAATAAATGAGATGGGTTGGAAATGAATGTGTGATAAATAGATTAAAGGAATTGAATATTAAATGAATGGGTTGTGTAAATGTGAATGAAGTGTCTTAGTAATAAAATTTAGTGGAATTTATTATATTTGGAAAGTGGTAAACCTATAAATGAAAGTAGAAAATGTTTTGTGGTGGTGGTGTGGTGTGTTACATATAGTGGTGGTAGTGGTTATGATGGTATATGTGTGGTACTGTGGTGGTGATGTGGTGTGTGCTAGTGTGGTTGATGTGAAATCATAGGTTGGGTATTGTGTGCTATCTATATATCACACATTTTATGTTATTTATACATGCACACCACCCGAGTGAGATAACCTTACCAACACTCATAGGTTCTGGGTGTTTTCCCCAACAACTATGATAGTGGTGATACATATGGCTGGTTATCCCCTCTTCCTTGATCTTCCTTCAATAGTTTTGTCCCAGGTGTCTTCAAGTGAAATGGGTAGTGATATACTGAGTGTTTTTGAGTGAGGTGTGATGTGATGTGGCTATGATGGGATATGATATGTAGTGGGGGTCATGCATGGTAGGAGGAGGGAATGAGGTTTATGTACTTTATGTTCATGATACCAAACTACCCTGGTTATGTTATGAGATGTGGTATAAAGGCCCATGTGTCTTCAGGAAAGAAATGTTGCGATGGACTAGGTTTCTTCAATCGAGATGATATGTGGTGATTATTAATGATAACACCGGATTCTATACCTTTTGAGGGTGGGTTAGGTAGGGATGCATCCCAACCTACATCATAGATTACTGGTTGTGATGTGATGTGATATGATATGTATGGAAGGAATGGGATAAGAGGACATTCAACATTGGGGCATGAGAGTAGAAAATCAATGGGGGAAGTGGTAGCGAGGTGCCTTGATTTGTTATGATATCGATGTATTATTACTACATTGATTGCATGATTTGGTGAGTGATCTATGGTGAGGTTGGGGTTGGTTATTTTACCTTTATAGATGCTTGTTGGTTCCATTGTTTATTCACTGGTGCTTTAGCATGCTCTTTCCACATGTGCACTTGAGACCTTGGTAATGTCCCTACTAAGTATACATGTATACTCACCCTATGTATATAAACTATTTTTTAGGTTTTTAGGAGGAATTTGGGTATTGATCTGGGAATTTCTAGCTTGGGTTGGAGTTGCTATTGAGTTGATGCCATAGATTTGTATTTTAGTATACTAGAGACTTTTATTTATATTTCTTTATTTCTGTTCAAGTATTGTGGGATGGTTTTGGGTTTACTTTTACATTATCTATTTGATTTTTTGGTGGGTTTTTATCCTATATACTAATCCTATTTTATTAAAGAGGGTAATACCTCCCATTTATTATATTTTTATACCCTCGATGCTTGTTTCTAACCCGGGGCCTACTGGAGGTGGGACTTGGGGGTCATAATCTCTCTTCCTTCATTATGGTACCTTTGGAGGGAGGGCGTCATAATAGAGTGGTATCAGGGCTGATGGTTGGGAGATAGGATGGATTTTGGAGTTAGGAACTATGATTATTGTATGTGTTGGTAGGGTAGTGGGGCCAATTGACCTTGGTGCGTGACATAGGACAAAGATACCAGCTAGGAAATGAGATTTTATCCCCCCCTGTGATCCTATGCACATAATCTAAGCTTATAGAATAACCAAGAAAGGGGGACCTATTTGTAGGTTAGAGACCTAGGTGAGGTACATGCATCATGATTAATTATGTTCATATTAAATTGGGTGATCATGATAAATTAAAATTAAATAAATAAATAATTTTTGATAGAATTCAATGCAATTGAGCTTAGGAATTCTCCTTGTTTTTATGGAAATGATCATATTTTTCATCTGCGATTGGATCAGGTAGTTGAGGTTCAACACGATAATCCCATTGATCATCTTAGGATAAATACGATAGAGGATGATAAATTTTGGAATTGGGATTTGTGTGACTTTCAACAGTAGAGTTTGGGAAAGTATGAGGGGAGCATCTCTGATATGGAGACATAATGTTGGTTATAGGATCTCAAGATTTCTTTTGGTTTAATCCAGGAACATGATGAGTTCTAGGTGTTATTGTTAGTTAATTATATGTGGGGATATGTGAATGAGTGGTTACCGTAAGGAGGTAGATGTGATGTGGTTCGACAATTAGAGGGAGTTCCGTTCAAAATTACTTTCATCGACGATGATGGAAGTAAAGATGCAGGTGCTGTTCACCCTTCAATAGGGGATCTTGAGTGTGAGAGAGCTTGGGATCACGTTTAAGGACCTCTTACACTTTGCGTCATATGTTTTTATAGATGAGTATCCCAGATAAAAACGTCTAGAGGAAGAATTTCACCCAGTGATTAGGTATATGGTCACTTTGTTTATGCTCCCTATGTATCTAGAGGTGAAAAAAAGGTAGAGGTTATCAAGCAGATGTTTACCTTGGGAGTTGATCCTTGAGATTATGGATAGTAAATAATCTTGAGGAGAAGAGTTTTAGGTAGTGGACTATAGGTTTTCAAGAAATCAGGGTTCTGATCAGTGGGGAGCCGACCGTGACAAATCCCTTTTCATTCTTCTAGGATAGGTGGCTTTTGAGAACCTGCCAGATGTTGTAAGTAGATTCCCTAGACCAAACTCATATATGTACTTTTATTACCATTACATGTATACAATTTGATATATACATGTGTTTATCTTACCAAAATAGTGTTGATACTTCCACGTCCACTATATTTTTGGTAATGTTCATAGATTACGAGTCATATAAAAAATTATAGTAGTTTTCATGCTATAATGAGAACCTGGAGATACCATGACAATAATCTTAAATTTATGTCCTATGGTATAGATAAATTATTCTGACAGAACAAAAATTATGTTTTGCTATTATGTGTTGGGGGATTATAAACATTGAGACTTCTTCTCATTAAGTTTTCACTTAGTGATCATGAGTAGATGAGATAATGAGGACAAAACCGCTAATAATAACAACACATGTTTCAGGTGTCATTGGTCCTTTTTATCTATGAACATGTGTATTAGTCTCCTAAATTAAGATAATTATCAATGTGTACCATTTGACCATGTACTTCGATGCAATGAAAAAAACATTTCATTGAAGTTGTAGTAAGGTAGCTTGTATTTGGTACATCTTTGGTGGTATGAAATTGGTTGCATAATCAAGATATAATTTTTTTCTTCTAAGTTAAGGAATTGATATATTGGTATTAGTTAATTAGGGTGGTAGTACCTTCATTAAATCAATGGACATGGTAGAAAAAGGTAATTCCATATAGTTAGGTCAACGAATAATAAAGCAATAATGGATGATGACACAAGCTGTACATCCTTCTTTATGAAATATAGTGAGACAAAGAGATTATACTACATAAAGTGGGTTCATAGGAAGAATTTCATTAATATGAATATTCCATATCTTTAGGGGCCTTGATGGGTTTCTAGACTCCACTCCTAGTTTGTGAATAGTATTCACTACTATCGAGATAAGGGCCTAGAGGGTCACACACAATAGCATATTCAAGAGTCTTCCCTATTCTAGTGAATATGAGAATAGGACATGGTGGGATCCACTAAGGGGATCAAGATATGTCCAAGAATAATTGATCACCAGAAAATAAATAAATACATATTTATTAGAGTATAGAATAATTGGATTTGAATTTATTTATTAAAAGTATTCACAAGGTATTAAGTGGATGCATAAAAAATATTATATGAACAAATATTATTTTAATATTCAAGTTTTTTTTAATATTTTAGGAATTATGAGCCTAGTTAATGATTTAGTGTTATCATGTAATATATTTATTATATATTAAAAGTATGTAATAAAAATATAAATGAAATTATGACACAGTTAGTTTGTCATAACATTTAATTTACTACTTATTTAGTGGGCATTTTATATATGGGGGATAGGGAACCCTTTTCAAATGTTTAACCTTTGCTATATAAGAAAAGAGGAGATCATTTTCATAGGACTATTCATTACCATGGTTTTGAGAGCTCCTCTATATTACTTACCACATCCAAGAGAGGGGAAGATTACTTCTAAATGCTCGATCCAAGAACAACTTCAAGAATCAAAGGGAGTCATGGTGATCTTCAGGATGTCGAAGCCCTCATTGGATTTCGGTACTATCACCCGATTTTTGAAGAGAAAAATTCCTGTAAATTCTTGAATCATGTGTGGATGATATAGAGTACTTTGATATCAGATCCTTTAAGTAATGGTCACCAACAATGAGTAATAGTTGAACATATATTTTATCCAAAAAGGTAATCATTCAATTAAATTTTGTGCCTAAATAATTCACATGAGATCTTTAGACCTTTACCAATGCTTCAAATATTACAGATGACGAAGTTTCTTCACTTAGGTGAAGAATTATTTTTAAAATCCTTATCCCACTGGATTCCACTACATTATCCAATACCAAAAATTGGTATCAGATGAAGCACATGATTTTTTTGAGCTAAGAAAAATTAAATTTGCTTTTAAATTAAGTAGAGGGATTTGTTTCAGTCCCAATGGATCTGACCAAGCATCAATTTGATCTTAGATGGCCACATTACGACCATCCAAAAAATTTAATAAGTATTGTTTGTTGTTTTAATGGTTATAACATATAATAACACACACACATGTGAATTTTATCTGTACTGACAATATCTTTTTCTGACCAAATATCATTTTTACGGCCACCCAGTTTCATCCAGGTAGTGGTTGGAAGAGTTTTTCTAGGAGGAAAAAATTATATACACTTGTGGAATAAAAAAAATCCACACTAAATAGGATTTTGATATAAGAATTTTTAAAAACAAAATACATGAGAATTTTTAGGGGCGATTTCCTTGTTAGGTTAGTAGTTTTATATTAAAAAACAAAGACTTTATGGATGCTGTAGCTGGTATCCCACATGTGGGAACTTGAAAACAAAATAAAAATATTTTATTAAAAAAACAAAAGATTTCGCTAGAATATTATCTGGGCTGTATCCCACCTCCCTTGCCTTGCGCCCATCACATCCATCTCCATCCAGATGCTGCCTCCATCCTAGCCCAGTCGCCACCTCTGTTGGATGACCCTGCAGTTGTGACCTCCTCACATAGATGATCCCGTTGTGCTATTCACCGAAGCTATCTACCACCACACCCCATCAACCTCCCCTACCCGATAACCCATGACCACTATGCCAGTTGGCACTGCCACATCTGGCCAACCACCTATTGGATAGTGACTCACCTCCCCACTTGAGCACCTTTCTACCTCAACCCACAATCTTGGAATCCTTCCCAGCCATCCATCATTCCCCCTTAGAAAACCTCGAACGCTGGTGTCATCCACTCCATTAGACAACATGCTAGTGACCTCCTCCCCTATTAGCAACCATGAATCCCGAATGTGAGTCCTATTTGGTGGCCCTCTCATCACATGGCCCTAGTACAGATAAACCGACCTACACTCTGAATCAGGTCTTCTTGACCTGAAACAGGTCACGACGAGTCTGCCTGACCTGAAACAACCTTGCATGGGTCTGCCTGACTTGCAATAGCAATGCACGAGTTTTCTCGACCCGCAATGGGCTTGGGTGCGTTTTTTCCAATTCGTAATTTGCTTGGTCGGGTTATGGAGTCCAATAAAAATATTTTAAATATACAATATTAATTTATTAATTTTTAGAATTTAAAAATAATATTTTTAATATTTGAAAAATTAATTTAATTTTGGAATAAAAATTAAATTAATTATGGGACTGAATGAAATAAAATTATCCTAATTTAAATAATTCATCTAATTTGTTTAATTATCTTAAAACTTAAATTTATTACATTTTAATTTTTATTGTACATTTAATTTACCCATAGACTAGTCTTGAGCATTGAACGACCACTATTGTAAGAGTTTATTTTTATTTAATTAATTATTACAACTATGTATGATGTCTGTAATAATTATTTATTTACTGACGATATGCTCATAATATTTTCATTTAATATTTACAAGGCTCCACATGTCCATCATTTTTTATGTATATTATGCTTCCCAAGTCCCCCTCACCTTTATGTGAGTATGTTTATACTATTAACGATGATGATGTAAGATATGAACTACACCAAGATGAGGTGATATCCCAGACTAGAAGTGAAAACACTACATTGGGGGAAAGATGTTCATGGTTGATCCATTGAGTTTAAATAGATAAACCAATATTAGATTCTCAATACCAATCGAGTAGTTTATTTATTTATGCATTGTTTATTATTTAGTGAGTATTCATGTTTGTGGGAACACATAAAATAATAAACAAAAAAATGCATAAAGACATGATAAATGTTTTCTATCAATACATGTTCATTTGTAAGCATGAAAAAATAGTATGAAAATATTTAATAGAAAAGTATTACATTCATAAAGAAATATTAAAACTCTAAAAGTAATATTATTTCATGAATGCCTTCCTTCATTTACATTTGAACAAAATTGGGTGTATGGGGTACTCTTCATCCCTAGTTGAGGGTACCACCTACCACTGGGGAGTACTTATGTAAATGATGACCCGACTTAACTAAATATAGAGAAAGTATCCATATCTATCATGCTACCACTATTCAGGAAAAGAGTTGAGGGAATCAAAATTATGATTCTGAGAAGATGGGTGTTCACTCAACAGTTCAAGGAGCTATGAGTTAATGTGGCTGGCCAGTCTAGTTCCTACCTTCAAACTCTTTGAGTAGTGGTATAGCCATAGCTTGAAGAATGAGGGGAGGTTTCAAGGATCCTTTCGACTAGAATACTCAAGTGATTGGGTGTTTTGATGATAGTAGTGAGTGTTTCTAGGGATAAATAAAATTATGGGAGACATTTAACGATTTAATTAATTAATCAATAATGTCTAAAAGGTAATCAAGATAAATTGATAATTTTAAAATTTATTTATTGTAGATAAAAATGGAAATCACTAATACCACTATTTCATTATCACTAAGATCAATATTGGATAAATAAAATATTCTAACTGTTCATAACTTCTAAGAGTGGTATAGGCACTTG
Source organism: Viscum album (assembly GCA_963277665.1). Lineage (NCBI taxonomy): Eukaryota > Viridiplantae > Streptophyta > Magnoliopsida > Santalales > Viscaceae > Viscum > Viscum album. The sequence goes on from OY728164.1 coordinate 212,383,772, forward strand.
TGCATAGTACTATGCTAAGATAAGAATCTTTATGTGCTGGAGTCCTCACTTCCTACCGATCCTCCTTAGGGAGAAATCAGGGATGATAAAGATAAATGAAAAAATCATGTATATGATGCAATATATGTACAATATATCATGTTTCCATTGATGTCAAGTCAATTGTAGAAAATTAATGAGGATTAATATGCCTACAAGATGCTAACTCATCTCTAAGAGTTATATAAGGAGAGAGTAAGGAAAGAAAGGTATGAGATAATAAGTGCACTATATAGGTGTGTACTAGAAGAAGGAAATAAATAAGGACCTCATGTACTCAAGATGATTTGGTATATTGAGATACTTGAGGCCCTTAGGTTCAACCTAAGTCAATAACTAGCGACTGATCTCATTCTTGCATCTTTAACACCAATATTTTTGACTTTTATTGTTAATTACAATATGAATGACATGAAAAAGTCACTCCTAGATCTATTATATTTAGTTATACAAGATGATAAGGATATAAAGAATACTAATTCTTCAGTCCTTATGGTGAAAAAGAGGAGGAAGGGAAATTATAAGGGGTCTAAGGCTAAGCCCAAGATAAGGAAACCTACGCACCATCCTTCCAGAAAGCCAAAGATACAAAGGGAGGGAAATGAGGAGTCCATCTACTTTTCATGTGGAAATAAATTCCATGAGAATAAGAATTATAGATTTGGGAAATGGAATCAAGTTGACACTTCTATTTCAGGTATTTGTTTTCATTGAATGAAATATGCATTTATTTATAAGTTGGGTATTTGATAAAACATGTGAATCACACATTTTTATTCACATATAGAAACCAAGTAGATTTCAGAAGACTAAAAAGGGTGAGGTGGATCTCTAAGCTACAGATAGTGTGATACTAGAAGCCTTGGCAGTGTGATATTATCATATGACTTTGCTTAGTGGTTTGGTTCTTGTATTAAATAATTTTTATTATGTTCCTTCAATTATTGGACACATAATCTCAATGTCGAGTCTAGAAACTTTGGGATTTTATTTCAAGTTTGGATTTTTTTTTCTCTTTTATAAGGATAACATTTATGGTATGGATAATATTAACAATGGATTGTATGTACTTAAACTCAAAAACCCACTAATAGAAATCAATAAAAAAAACTAGAGAACATGAATCATATAACAACCACCTATGGAACTTCATGTTTGGTCATGTAAATGAAAAGTGTTTATAGAAATTACATCACGAAGGATTTTTAGACTCTACTGAGTTAAAAACCCTAGATATATGTCATGCTTGTTTATAAGAAAAAACGACCAAACACTACTATAAATAAACTCTATACCAATTAAACTATACCAATAGTTTTCACAAACAGTTGGTATAGGGATCTTTAGAGACTAGTTTCCCAATGGTTTCATACAACCATTGGGATAGGACCACCCTATCCCAAAGTTTTGAATAAACTGTTGGGATATGGTTTTTATATTAAGGTATCCCAATGGTTTTTTTAAAAACATGGGGAAATTTGGCCTCAAATACGCACCAAGCCTCCATATCCCCCTCTGCCCATGTGTTTCCCTAAACCAGAGCTCCCCTCTTCCCCAACCTATAAACATTATTACTTGTAGTTGATCCATCTTGATTCAAGCCATTTTTTGTTCTATAACTTCAAATATATAAGTTATAACTTATTTATAATGTTCTACATAGATTTTTGTGTGTGTTTTGATTCACCCTAAACGACAGTTCCCTTCTTCTTCTCAGTATGAGAAACATTCTTCCCAACCGGGAATCCATATTCAAGTAATTTTTTGTTCTTTCACTTCAAATCAGTAATCTCTAACCGAGTTATATGTTCTACCTCCATTTATTTTTCCTTTTTTTTCATTCATATTTATTTTAAGATAGGGTTGTTTTTTGTTTTGTGTTTTGATCAAGAATTTTGGTTCTTGATGATTTATACCTCCCTTGAATCTTGTTTTATTGTTAATTCATATATAAATTGAGTATCCTAGTTTAAATTCTTACCTTGGGTATCCATTTTGTTATAGTTTCTCATGTAATATATTTTTTATCATTATAAATACCAATTTTTTGTGGGTTTTAATATTCTCTTATTATTCTAGGATATCGAAGGATATTCATTCCATTATAATGGTAGAGTTTTCTCTAGATTTTATAGGGTATATGGTCCCTTAAATTTTATCTAAAATTATATTCATTTTTATTCTTGGTATGATGGTCTCATAGGGAAAGTGGGTTTGTGTGATAAGAAATTAAGTCAATATAGCCTAGGAGTTCAAGTATGAGTAAGTGAAACTCCTTAGAAACATAAAATATAAGTTAGTTATGATAAATATTTATTCTAGTTGTGTTCTATAATTATGTTAAGTCATGGGGGGATGTCTATAATTGTAATTAGAACTTATATTGGGTTCCTATCCCCAAATTGGGTCTTATATCACCTTGAGAGGTAAAACAATGTGGTGTTCTGAAATTCTATCTTGATTAAACAATAAGTGCATTTGATGTGTTAATAGTGTTTGTACAATAATAAAGAACAAGAGAACCCAAGGTTTTTAAAGTAGTTTGGATTCAAACGATCTTACATAAACTCTTCAAATTACAATCCCAAATATATAAATATCAACTATAGAAACTTCAATTTTGAAAGAGAGTAAAAACTATTTACAACCTTTCATTTTCGAACTAGGAGGAAAAAAACCAAATAAACATGGATCATAAATAAAAAATAAGGTCAAAAGGATATAAGCATAACATATGACACGAGTCATCATAATATGGTGGTAGTAGCTGGTGGAAGATGTTTTGGAGTGATGCAGTAATGATTGACAATGTATTTAATGATATATACAAGCTATATTATTATTTTAATAAAGATTTAATTTTTTTGGCTCTATAATACTTGTTAAATCATGAAATATTATTTTTTATACATGTTATTACATTTTGGGTTTTATTATGAAATGATTGAGAGAAAATATAGTGTTAATAAGGGATGTTTCATAGCTAGGCTATAAGGAAATCATCCACCAATATGGTATTTATACAATGATTTTCCATAACATCCACTATGTTTCACATAATCTCCCAATTTATTCCTTTATGATGACCGACTAAATAAACTAAATTTAAATGAATTGATCAGACCCTAAGAAAACTAAATTGTACCAAAACAACCTAACTAGTCATGAAAATAAATGAACTAAACCTATCAACCCTTTATACTGAAACCCAATCAAACTAACAAATCCTATCTATATCATAACCAAACAAACTTGACCAAACCAATTGAATTGAATTTAAATGACTTTATTTGACCCAAGTAGACTTTAGTAGACCCAAAAAACCATAAAATGCATCAAACTGAACTAAAATAAAAAGAAGTGAACTAAAGTGAACCTAACTAAAAGAAATTATACAACAATGATAAAAAATGAACTGAGTTGAAAAATTCTCATTTACTTAACAAATCCTATCTATATAGTATTTTTTTGTCTTTCATATTATGATTCTCATATAAAGTAGTGTGTCAGTTATGGTTTTATATAAAGTAAACAATTATCTTTTACTTAAATATATTTTTTATTAAACTTAAATCTTATTGAATTGCTTTCACAAAATGAATTATTAAATTTTTTTATATAATGGATAGAAGTTGGATATATGAAACTAATCAGATCTTAAGTGATTTTCAAAACAATTTGGAGAGTTTTTTAGATTTTTCGTTTGACAATGCTTCAGATAGTGGTCACATACACTTCCCATGTTATAATTGTGTTATAAGACCTTGGTTGATCCATAAATAAGTTAGCTACATTATAACCAAATATGGTTTTCAAATAAACTACTATGTGTGGTATCACAATGGGGAGAAAATGGAATCTCAAAATGATGATGATCAAAATGAGAGGATTGGATTAGAGAATTTGTTGTATTACTGATTTCCATTTATTTTTCATCATGAGAATAAATGGATGTCGACCCAAGAAGACTTTGATATGAGCACACATGATGTGTTTAATGAAAATTATTATGTTGATAAGGTGAAAAAATTGAATGATTCTTCCATGAATCCAATATATCAGCAATGTGGTAAAATAAAAAAGATGGAATTTTTAATCCGATTGTTTCATGGGAAAACCATGTATAGGATTTCCAATAATTCCATTGATTACATTCTTACATTCTTGAAGGAATTACTTCTAGATGATGCAGATATTCCCTCAAACCACTATATGGCATGGAATTTAGTTGAAAAACTTTGATTTTCAAAAAGAAAAATTCATGTTTGGTTGAAAGATTGTAGCTTATTTTGGGAGGAAGCTGATGAAAAAATGATTTTATAAAATGCGAAACATCCTAATAGAATCCAAAAGCTGATGGAACACCATCCTGTATGCCACAGAAAGTAATGTGGCACTTTCCATTGATCCCCAGACTCCATAATATTTTCATGTTTGATGAAATATAAATAAAAATTTGACGGCATGATACCGAGAGAAAATAATAATAATGAATAGTTGGTTCACCTTGCAAATGAATTTTCATGGTAGAGATTTGATGCTCAATATCATGATTTTGCAGCCGATGTGCGTAATGCGAGGCTCGATCTTTCATGTGATGGTTTTAATCTATTTGGGAAGATGCTTACTTCACACAAAACATGACCAGTTTTCATACACATTTATAACATTCCCCCATGATTGTGTATGAAAAACCTTTCACTTTCATGAGTATACATATATCTGGCCCTTCTGATCCTGGTAATGATATAGACGTATACATGAAACCTTTAATAAAAGAGTTGAAACTTGTTTGGGATGTGGGTGTGTGTACATACGATGTATGTTTGAGAGACATATTTCAGATGTGTGCTACGCTTATGTGGATGATCAATGATTTTCCTGATTATGCTATGATGTTAGGATAGATCATGAAAGGAAAACTATCATGTCCTATTTGTATGAAGAATACTTAATATATAAGACTTAAATATCACCATAGCTTTAGTTTTATGGGACATCGATGATTCTTTCCAATGGACCATCCGTATAGAAATAATCATTCAAGATTTAAAAATACCATGGAGATCTACAATCCACCTCAGAATATGTATGGAAATAATGTGCTTAATAAATTGCAAGATTTCAGTTCTTCATTTAGGAAGGGTCAAATAAAATTTATACAGGTGAAGAATGTTTCCAATGATACCTGTTACAATTAGAAGAAGAGGAGTATCTTCTTTGAGTTTCCTTATTGGTCAACCATTTTTTTGCATCATTGATTATATGCAATGAAAATTGAAAAGAATATATGTGAAATGTTACTTTTTATTCTTCTAAATGTCAAGGGAAATACAAAAGATGATTTACAATCTCAGCATGACTTGGTGGATTGGGGGATCAAACCAGAATTACATCCTTTTTGTATTAGTGAAAATAAATGGAAAGTTACATGTGCTTCTTATGTGATTACACCTATAGAAAAAAATCAATTTATGGAATTACTAGAGAATATTAAAGTTTTTGATGGATTGTAAGAACCCATATCTTCTTTTCAGGTATGTTTTTCTCTTTTCTGGTGTTTCTGTAAACAAAGGAGTTTCTGGAAATTTTTGAAGTACACACCGTGTACTTATATGTACACGCTATGTACTCTTTTTTCCGTACGTAGCCGTGTGCTGTCCATGTAACGGCCGAGCACACAGTCGTGTGTGGTGACCCGGAGACCGCCTTATGCAGGGGATGGTAAGGGAAAGTACACACTGTGTACTTCTAAGGTACATGCTGTGTACTTTTTTTCATTAAATGGACCAGGGTCACGTCTAATTGGAAGAAGTGTCTTCCTCTTCACCTTATTCGACCGAGAGCATCCGTACAATGCTGATCCTTCCCTGATCCCCTAATCGAGCATCCTTCTCCAAATCAAACTCCATCTATTGCGTTGTAATCGCATCTGTGAGTTCTCTCTTCTTCTTGAACCTCGTTTCCTATTTTCTCTTATCTCGTGAGTTATCCTCAGTTGAATATTTTAGACGTTTTTGTAGATATACTACATTCTTGGTCAATCCAAGGGCCGAAACCTGAGTATATCGATCATACAATGATGAGGTAGGTGTTTTGTGCCTTTATGTAGATAGTCTTTGAATTATATGTGCAAAAGTACCCAATACCCTTGATCGGGGTATTGAGTGTTTATGATTTTAACCCTTTTATTTCCTGCTATGATTTATATTCTTGAGTAGAGGTCAATTGATTATGAATAGGGTTAATTGATATGCTATGTATGTCTTGACCATGCTTGTATTGTTTATGACTGTTTGGTCTTGGTTAGCCTGTTAGCCTGCTTGCTTTCTATTACTAGTGTTGGTAGGATGGAGTGATATTATTTATCTAACATGCTGTTATGTTGTAGACTATTTATCCAAGTAGTTCTTGAGGAATACCTTGGATGTTATATATCACTGTGCTCGATTGACTTACATAGGGCCGTGAGAACCTGGTGTAGTAGACCATAGGGAGAATGGACACTGAGGGATTCTCCAGAGTGTCTATTTACTATTACGATCCGAGACCATAGAGGGAATGGATGTAAGTGCTTCCTCAGAGTGTCTGTAGTTCCTCTATTTGGGCCATATGGAGAATTTGACATTGAGTGATTCCCTAGAGCGCCTTTTAGTTACTGGTATGTGACTATAGGGGGAATTGACAGTGGGTGCTTCCTCAGAGAGTCTGTGCAAAAGCTGAACAAGAGGGGTTAGACTATGTGTACTTCCTAGAGGGTTTCTTATGTTTATTTTGGTTGGACCAGAGGGGTTAGGCTGTGAGTACTTCCCAGAGGGTTCCCTACTTTTGTTTAGCTTCTTACTTGATATCTGATAATTGAATGCATTTGAAACTGTAGGATTGTTTACTTTTGAGTACTTCCTTGTTTACTGCTTCATTTTGATTATAGCCTACCATATATATTCACTGACTATTAGATACAGATCTTTGGGTGGTTGTCTACTGGGATTTAGTCTCACACCCTTTTTGGGTCATGCTTTTGGGCCCAAACAAATTATATTTCTGCAGGTATAGATAAGAGAAACTGCCCTTCTACTTTAGGTACTTGATTGCTGTAGTGCTGGGGAGCATGGGACCAAGATGAGGCTTTCGATGCTGTGAAGCATTTTATCTGTTTTCTATTGTAATTTGGTTTAGTATTGAATTCCAACTTTGTGACTTGTTTGGATACTTTCTTAGATATATGTATCATGTATCATATATATATATGTGTGTGTGCTCTAGCTGTGTATTACTTCTAGTGTTTACCTATTTCATTTTTTACTACTTATGCTATTGCTATCTGTTTTACTTCCACCATGTTACTCTACCAATGAGAGAATAGTTTCTCCATTATCACACCCAAGGCCATTGCTTTTAGTCAGCAGCCTCTAGCATTCGGAGAAATGCGCTTGAGTCCATGTGACCAACTAGGTACGGGGAACCTCTGGGCGGCTTCCGGAACCGGGACATTACAAAGTGGTATTAGAGGAATTATTTCTTCTTGACTTAATTTTTGGAGCTTATAGAAAGGGATAGGAAGGAATAGGTACTTGGTAATAAGCTGGAATTAGGAGTAGCTAACCTGTGTACAGGGAAAATCCAATCTACCTCATTATTGAAATTTTATGGTTTTACAATTATTACAGTTGATTTGATTTCACCATTGGGTGATTCACATGTTTTTTGCGGTTATTGTTGATTTTATTATGGTTATATTTATGTTTCAACCTGATGAGATGAGGATATTCCATCTCATGCATCATATAGGAACTTGTTAGAAATCACATGTCATGCATTCTTGCTATGCCATTTAGGGTGAATTAGTGATTGAATGTTGTTGTGATAGATGTTGTGCTAGATATGCATGCTGTTGTGATAGATTCCTTGACAGATTACCTTCTTTTGATAGGGTATTGAATTATGTAAGGTTTCATTTAAATGAATACCAAACTTTGGTTCTTGAGGTGTTATGGGCTCCCATGGATCAAAATTTGGTGGATCATTGCCTTGTTTTTCTTTTATATAACATGTATAAGATGCCAAGCTTTGATTCTTGGGGAGTATGGGCCCTCACGGATCATAATTTGGAACTTTAATGTTTTTTCAATGTTTTTATGGGTTTCAAAGTAGTTTCTGAGGCTTACTATTTGAAAAAACCTAGAATACACCGCGTGTAATGGTAAATAAATGCCACATGTCCTTATATTCAGGAAGGAACTGTTTTTCTTGAGTACATGTCATTCACTGTATGTACACGCTGTGTAGTCTCTAACCGTGTCACTGACTATGTGGGCAGAGACACGGGGTTGATAAATCTTTGGGGGAACACGCTGTGTACCGGTTTTACACACCGTGTGGTGTAGACCTTGTGTCCACCCATGTGACTAATGAAAAAGATGGATGAAAGCTTAAGTTATACACACCATGTCATGTTTGAACATGCCATTTAGTGTAACCTAGGTATCCGACTATGTAGCAAACAACATGGGTCAGTGAAACCTTTCTAGTACATGTCGTTTCTGGCACAAACACGTAGTGTAGAGAGATCTGTGTAACCGACCATGTGACTAACAACATGGGTTGGCGAAGTTCGTCTAGTACACGCCATTTTTTGTCACTAAAACTCCATGTAGTCTTGTTCTAGGATAACCGTGTGGCTTAACCGTGTAGAAAAATTGGGCAGGGGAAGAAGATTCAAGTACACGCCGTGTGTTAGGACAACACGCCGTGTGAATGGGGTGTTACACGACCTGGGTTGGCAGAAGTACACACCCATGTGAAGGATTAAGGGAACATGTCGTGCAGTCATTATACACATTGTGTATCCATGTTTTGAAAAACTTGAATTCATTATTTATCTTGTTCCCTTCTCACACTTCTAAGTTTCATCCCTTGTTAATCTTGATCTAAGGTGTGTGCTTGACCTTGCAGAGTCATGCCATTGAGACGTCCTCTGGTTGTCTGCCAGTTATAGGGAAATGATCAGACACCAGATATGGTTGATTAGGGACTACTGGTAGATCCTCCTATTGTTCCAGTCTTGGAACCAGCCATTATCTCAAATACAGGTGCTGATGCACTATTTCGAGAGGGCTTCATGAGGTTCATGCAAACCTTCTGAGGAGTATCGCATCTTGCCCCTTCTATGGTAGAGTTAATGTGGGTTTTCTAACACCATAATCCTCCCACCTTCACAGGTAATGAGTACATTAGGATGCAAAGTCATGGTTAGAAGCCATTCTATCGATCTTCGAGCATCTGGAGATGCCTCAAGAGAGAAGGGTGAAGCTTGCTATGTATATACTTCAGGACTCCACCAAGAGATCATGGGATGCGATCTCACATGTGGGACTCCAGTAGTTTATGGCATGGGATGAGTTCCAGCATTCCTTCTATGACTACTTATACCTAGAGACCTTGAGGGCTGATCGAGCCTGAGAGTTCATGAGTCTGGAGTAGGGTACTCTTTCTATTATGGATTATTCTTCTCACTTCACAGAGCTGCAGTGCTTCATGCCTATTCCAGGAGGTGATGAGTTATTTCTAGAAATAAAGTTTGAGGATGGTCTCAGGCATGACATCCAATCATAGGTGAACATCTACAGGTTGACTTCCATCACTACTATAGTCAACCAGGCGCTGATCATGGAGCACAATCTTAGAGATTCTAGAGTTGTGAGCTAGGGAGGCTCGACATCCGGAGTTGGTATCCCTCTTACTGACAGCAGGAAGCATCGGAGGGAGTCTACGCATGGAGATCCGAGAAGGCAGGAAACTTCTTCTGGTAGCCAGGTGGTGTGCTACCAGTGCGGGAAGAGTGGGCATACAAGGCTGCATTGCCCAAGAGATCCAGTGGAGTGCCGATATTGTGGCAAGATGGGATATCTTCAGCACTTATGTCAGTTATCTTCACCATTAGCTGGTGAAAGGGGTTCTTCTATGACTCCACGTTCAAGAGAAACACCACCAGTTTCTCATCAGTCAGGGAACTGGAGTTCTTCCGACCATTCAGGCCGAGGTGGAGGTCATGGACATGGTATCCAGTCACCAGGATTTCAGCGACAACATGGTGGATCAGCTTAGGGTGGTCAGGCAGGGTCATAGGGCCATGGTGTATGCTATACTTTTATAGTGGAGCAGACCCAGTAGGAGTAAGATCCCAGAACCTCTAAAGTATGAGGTATGATTCTAGTTTCCTCAGTTTCAGCTTCTGATATTTTTGATATAGTGGTTTCCCATAGTTTTATATCTATTGCTGTTGTGGAGAGTCTTGGACTCTATATCCTTTCTTTTGATGATATCTTGACGTTGGACACTCCATTGGGGACAAGAACAACTAGTGTACGTCAGTGCAAGGAGTGCCCTCTAGAGGTTAGTGGGTGTCACTTCTTATGGGACCTCTATGTCTTAGAGATGATAGGATATGATGTAATTCTTGGAATGGACTGGTTAGTTCCCTTCTAGACAGTTGTCGATTGCTATCACCGTAGAGTGAGTTTCACATCACTGGAGGGTGGATTGTTTCTTTATAAGGGAAAATGGGATATCCAGGCGAGCAGAGCGGGACCCGAGCATCATGGGTTGGTAGGAGTTACAACCCAGATTGCTAGTCTATATCTGGATGACCAGGTGACTTCACAGATGGAATTTCCTCTAGTGATGGATCGTTTCAGAGATGTCTTTCTAGAGAACTTTTCATGTTTGCCTCTGGAGAAAGAGGTGGAATTTTCTATCGAGATTGTGCTAGGAGTGGCACCGGTGTCTATTCCTCCTTATAGGATGACTACACCAGAGTTACAGGAGCACAAGAGGCAGTTGGAGGAGTTTCAAGCAAAGGGTTTCATCCGACCCAGTACTTCTCCTTGGTGTTTGCCTATCTTGTTTGAGAAGAAGGCGTACGATACCCTCAGACATTGTGTGTATTATTGAAAGTTTAATCAGTTGATGGTCAATAACCAATATCCCTTACTGAGGATTTATGATCTCTTTTATCAATTTTGAGGAGCCCGGGTGTTCTCAAATATTGACTTGAGATCTGGTTACCATCACTTGCACGTTAGACCATCATATGTACCTCTTACAGCCTTTCATAGTAGGTATGGTCTATACGAGTATGTGGTTATGCCGTTCGGTCTCACGAATGCACCTACATTTTTCATGGCACTGATGAACTAAGTGTTCCATCCATACTTGGATTCTTTTATAGTAGTCTTCGTGGATGATATCTTGGTGTACTCTCACACTCGACACGACCATGCCACGCATCTTGAGATCGTTTTGAGTACACTGAGAGAGCATCAGTTATATGCTAAGCTCTCAAAATTCCACTTTTGGATGGACCAAATTCACTTCTTGGGCCATGTTATCTTAGAGATAAGAGTATCAGTAGACCCAAAGAATGTGAGAAAAGTAGTTTCCTGGGAGCAGCCGAAGAATGTCTTTGAGGTAAAATTTTTTCTAGGGATGGTTGGTTACTACAAATGTTTCATAGAAGACTTTTCATGCTTAGCAGCACCACTGAAGAGCCTGACTAAGAAGGGTGCAAGGTTCTTGAGGTTAGATTATTGTGAGTCATACTTTCAGGAGCTGAAATGGAGGTTGACTTTAGCACTGATACTAGTTCTATCAGAGCCAGGCAAGATCTATACTGTGTACTGTGATGCATTAGGTATTGGGCTGGGAGGAGTGCTTATGCAAGGGGAAGGGGTTGTTTCATATGGGTCTCAACAGTTGAGGACACATGAGAGGAACTACCCAATGCATGATCTCGAGTTGGCTGCATTTTTTCATGATTTTCACTATTAGATACATTATCTTTTGGGAGAACATTTTGTGGTTTTCACTGACCACAAGAGTCTCAAGTATATCTTCACTCAGTGCGATCTGAATTTGAGAAAACAAAGGTGGGTTGAGTACCTTCAGTCCTTTGAATTTGAGCTTGCCTATACGCCTAGGTTGGGCAATGCTATGGCTAATGCATTGAACATGAGGACTCAGATACATACAGTTAAGAAGGCCAGTAGTGAGTGGAAGCTTATGGCTCTGTTCTCTGAGATGAATCTGGAGGTGCACAATAGGAAGGGGTAGAATTTTCTTTCTTCTATAGCTGTTACCTCGACTCTACTTGATCAAGTGCGAATGAGGCATCTATCAGATTCAAAAGGATTGGTCCTATGGGAAAGTGTGTTAGGAGAGGACCCTATTCCTGGATGAACCATAGGCGAGGATGAGATCTTGCATCTTCATGGGCGCATATGGGTGCCAGCGGACATACGCGAGGAGATGATGTGAGAATTTCATTCCTTAGTTTGGGCAGTTCATCCTGACATTACTAAGATGTACCATGATCTACACCATCAGTACTTGTGGCCCAGTATAAAGAGATATGTTGCTAGTTTCATCATGAGGTGTTCCACCTGTCAGCAGGTGAAGGCAGAGCATCAGCGACCAACAAGGCTTTTGCAGCAGTTACTCATTCCTAAGTGGAAGTGGAACGATGTCATGATGAATTTCATGATAGGTTTACCAAGGTCACCTCGAGGGAATGATTTAGTGTGGGTTTTCATTGAAAGACTCATGAAGGTTTCTCACTTCTTGCTGATCAAGGAGACCTTTAGTGTTGATGAGCTGGGAAGGTAGTACATCTGAGAGATTGTACATTTACATGGAGTTCTACAATCCATTATTTCTGAAAGAGATTCCCATTTTACTTCTTAGGTCTGGCAGAGATTACAAAAGGATTTGGGTACACAAGTACTTCTAAGTACGACATACCATCCCCAGATAGATAGCTAGTCCAAGCAAACGATTCAGCTGCTTGAGGACATGCTTCGAGCATGCATCCTGGATTTTAGAGGTTCGTGAGAGAAGCACATACCTCTTATAGAGTTTTCCAAAAATAATAGTTTTCAAGAAACTATTCAGATGGAACCTTATGAGGATTTGTACGGTAGGCCATGTCGATCACCCTTATACTGGCTGGAGGCATGAGAGGTATCTATGCTGGGACCTCGTCTTGTCTAGGAGACCACATAGCAAATAGAGTTGATTTGGAAAAGGATGGCTACTGCACAGTCTCGACAGAAGTCTTATGTTGATCGATGGAGACAACCTCTAGAGTTCGAGGTTGGGGATCATGTTTTTCTGCATGTCACACCAAGGTTGAAACACAGGAGGATTAGGAGATAGGGTAATATTTAATCGAGGTACGTCGAGCCGTTTAAGGTGTTGGAGAGAGTTGGGCTGGTTTCCTATCGGTTGCAGTTACCTCATAGGTACCAGGCTATGCATGACGTCTTCCATGTTTCTCAGCTTCAACATTACTTCTTAGACCCGTCTCATGTTTTTCAACCCGAGGAGGTTGAGTTAGAGGTGGATGCCTCATTTGAGGAGCATCCTATCTGGATTTTTTATCTAAGTATGAAAGTTATCCATGGCCGATCTGTTCCTATAGTATGAGTGCTATGGAAGCACGAGCAAGTACATGATGAAACCTGGGAGAGGGAGGCTGATGTATGACCACAGTGGCCAGATCTTTTCAAGTATTCTTCTTTTACACCACCTTGCTAGGGAAATTCAGGGAAAAATTCCATAAGGGGAGAAGTTTGTAAGAACCCAGATCTTCTTTTCAGGTATGTTTTTCTCTTTTCTGGTGTTTTTGAAAAAAAAGGATTTTCTGTAAATTTTTGAAGTACACACCGTGTACTTATATGTACACGCTGTGTGCTCTTTTTCCGCACGTATCCATGTGCTGGACATGTAACGACTGAGCACACAACCGTGTGTGGTGACCTGGAGACCGCCTTATGTAGGGGCCGGTAAGGGAAAGTATATGTTGTGTACTTCTAAAGTATACATAATGTAGTTTTTTTAATTAAATGGACTAGGGTCACATCTAATTGGAAGAAGTGTCTTCTTCTTCTCCTTATTCGACCGAGAGCATCCGTATGGTGCCAATCCTTCCCCGAGCCCTCGATTGAGTATACGTTCTCTGAATCAAACTCTGTCGGTTGCGTTGGAATCACATCAGTGAGTTCTCTCTTCTTCTTGAACCTCATTTCCTTTTTTCTCTTCTCTCATGAGTTATCCTTGTTGAAAATTTTATATGTTTTTGTAGATATAATGCGTTATAGGTCGATCTAAGGGCCAATTCTAGAGTATATCGATCATAAAATGCCGAGGTAGGTGGTTTGTGCCTTTCTGTAGATAGTCATTGAGTTATATGTGTAAAAGTGCCCAATACCCTTGATCGGGGTATTGTGTGTTTACGATTTTAACCCTGTTATTGCCTGATATTATTTATATGTTTGAGTAGAGGTCAATTGATTGTGAATAGGGTTAATTTCTATGCTATGGATTTCTTTCCCATGCTTGTATTATTTATGACCATTTGGTCTTGCTTAGCCTGTTAAGCTGCTTTCTTTCCATTCCTAGTGTTGATAGGATGGAGTGATATTATTTATCTGACATGCTATTATGCTGTAGACTGTTTATCTAAGTATTTCTTGAGGTATACCTTTGATGTTATATATCACTATGCTTGATTGACTTACACTGGTCCGTGAGAACTTGGTGTAGTAGACCATAGGGAGAATAGAGGTTGAGGGCTTTTCCAGAGTGTCTGTTTACTATTAAGATGCGAGACCATAGGGGGAATGGATGTAATTGCTTACTCAGAGTGCCTGTAGTTCCTCAAAGTGGGCCATAGGGGGAATTGGACGTTGACTGCTTCCCCAGAGTGCCTTTTAGTTACCGGTGTGAGACTATAGGGGGAATTAACGCTGAGTGCTTCCTCAGAGAGTCTGTGTAAAAGATGAACCAGAGGGGTTAGACTGCGTGTACTTCCCAGAGGGTTGCTTGGGTTCGTTTTGGCTGGACCAGAGGGGTTAGGTTATGAGTACTTCCCAGAGGGTTCCCTGCTTATTTTTAGCTACTTACTTGATATCTGATAATTTAATTCATTTGAAACTATAGGATTGTTTAATTTTGAGTAATTCCTTGTTTATTGATTCATTTTGATTATAGCCTGCCATATATATTAACTGACTTTTAGGCACAGATCTTTGGGTGGATGCCTACTGGGATTTAGTATCACACCCTGTTTGGGTCATGCTTTTGGGCCCAAACAGATTATATTTATGCAGGTATAGATAAGAGAAAGCGTCATTCTACTTTAGGTACTTGATTTCTATGGATATGGGGAGCATGTGACCAAGATGAGGCTTGCGATGATATGGATCATTTTATATGTTTTCTATTGTACTTTGGTTTAGTATTGAATTCCAGCATTGTGACTTGTTTGGCTGCTTTCTTAGACATATGTATCATGCATCACATATATATATATGTGTGTGTGAGTGTGTGTGTGCTCTAGTTGTGTATTACTTCCGCTGTTTACCTATTGCATGTTTTACTACTTCCGTTATTGCTATCTGTTTTACTTTTGCTGTCTTACTCTGCCAATGAGGGCATAGTTTCTCCACTATCACACCTAAGCCCCTCACTGCTAGTCGATAGTCTCTGGCGTTTAGGTAAATGCGCTTAAGGCCATGTGACCAACCAGGTACGGCTCTAGGAAACTTTCGGAACCGGGACGTTACATGGATATTCAAGAAACATATCAAAAAGGGTCAATAAAATATAGTAGATGCTAAAATCATTAAAGACTCATGATTATCATATTCTTTTGTATGATTTGATTACAATATAAATTTTTCATATTTTGTACAATAATATAAGGGTGTTAGTTATTCAGTTGTGCCATTTTTTAGAGATCTTTATGATCATATTTTTTCTAAGTATTTCTTTTAAAAAATATTGTTAGAGACACCATTAATTTTGTGTGTGTTAGAGAAAATATTTCCTCCATAATTTTTAACATGCATGATACTTCTGACTGTCTATCTTCCAACTAAAATACTTCTCATAGGACCTATTTATTTTTTTTGTATGTATCCAACTGAAAGAAATATGTACACCTTGAAATATTATGTTCGTAACAAGAATCATCCCGAAGGTTCTATCGTGAATGGTTACTTGGCTTAATAATGTATGGATTTATGATCAATGTATTTTTCTAATCTTAATACGAGAATGAATAGACCAATGAGAATTGAAGAAGAATAGTATGAGAAAATTGAACCCAGTTTTCGATCACTTCCTCAAATAGAAGTAATTCCCAGATCATAGACATTGACAACATTAAGCCTTGAAGAGCGGGAGATGGCACATCACACACTATTGTTCAATTGTGATTTGTTCGATGACTACATCAATTAAGTAAATTGAACATGTATATCTTATTTAATCTCTTGTAATTTTAAATATCCATTAAACTTTTTATATTTTTATCTATAGAGAACCCAAAGAAATGATAAATAGAAATAATCATTATTTATCTTTGAGAAAGAGAGATACTTTTCATAGCAAAGAGTTTTCAACTTGGTTGAAATTGAAGGTATAAATATTGCTGTAATAAATTAATAAAATCAATATTTAATTAAGTTTAATGTTTGTTTAAATTTCATGTATTGAGTTTGTTTGCTGACTCTATCTCTGAGGAAATAAGATCTTTGGCTTTTGGTCCAAATACCACAGTTCGTGAATGTAAATCAATTGTGATCAATGGGTACATATTTATTATCACTGAAAGAGAAAAGAATATGATAACAAAACATGATGGTGTTATGATAACTTCCACAATAGAATTTTATTCCAATGTATCAGATAATATACCTTGTTTTGAAAATTTATCTTATTATGGAGTCATTGAAAATAATAATAATATTGGATTATTACTCTCATGGTTGGGTTTCTATGATGAAATGCCAGTGGTTTGATTCGATGAAAAGGTAGGGAACCTTTATTGATGATTCTAGATTTTGAGTTATTTACATGAATCTCACTCTTGCTACTGATGAACCATATGTATTGGAATCAATGATGAAACAAGTTTTTTATGTAAAAGATCATCTTCAACCTAAATTTGGTATCATTATTGAAGTAATTATAAGACATGTTTTTGATGATGGTGATGATGGAATTGACATCATCCCTAATTATATTAGCCCTAATCCATTTATTACTTATGATGACTCCAATATATCAATTTTTAGAGTTGATTGTGAACCCAAAGTTATGGTGATAAATATATAGAATCATTCATCCATGTTCTCAGTTATTTTTGTTTAGATCTACTTGGGTTATTAAGGTTGGTACTATTCAAAATGATTTAATATTGATTATAAATATTTTGTATCCAACTTGACCTTAATGTTAATTTTCAATATTGATTTTTTGCAGTTTTATTTGAGTTTCATTTTCTAATATTGAATTGAACTATATTCAAACCTAAGAAACCAAACACAACTAAAACAATTAAATTAGAATAAAAAATAAGAGGAATTTAATTGTACATTTTAAAATTCTTAATATGAAAATAAAAACAAATGAAAATAATAACCAAACCCAAAAAAAAGATAAATTACCTAATTGAAAATATGAACCAAATGACCTAAGAAAAACAATTCATGTCTCATATTTTTTGTTTTTTGGGTTACACATTAGTTATCCTTTTCTAATTAATTCCATATTTGTTTTCAATTGAAGGAAATGAAACCTATTGAGGAGATGAAAAGAAAAAGGATTAAGGACAACAATATCCAAATAACTGAGATGGAAATTCCTCCATTAGTGCCTATTGTGAGTATTTTATTTCAAATATATATATATATATATATATATATCAATAACATATAATGTATCGTGATTAATTTTGTTTTAAACTTTTATGTAGGATCCACCACTTAGGTGTTAGTTATTTGAAAAGTAGCATAGTAGTGGTCCCAGTACTCAGGCTAGTGGTATGAGGGGTGGTGGTGGTGGTATTAGAGCTAGGCCCTCCAGTCGGCGTACCCGATTAGAGCCTGCCCCTCCCACTAACATACCATCTTTCACACATTCTTATCCCATAGTGTTGTTAGGGACACATGAGATATTTATGCCTACCATGTTTTCAATAGACTTTACATCTAAGCCTCCTCACCCATATTTACCATATTCAATGATGATTCCCACTCCTCATCCATATCATGCATTTGGCCAGCCATCTATTTTATCTTTTTTTCTGTCTACTTCTTTCTCTCCGAGCTTCTACATTCCTTCTTTGAGTCCTACTCTGACACAGTTTGTGCCTACTAAGAATACATTGGGACCCACTCCACCTACATAGGGTGATGTTCCTTCAGTGCCTGCAGATTCAGTGGTACTTATTGATCAAGCTTCCATGGGTATATTTATAGAACCCTAATAAAAAATTTTACCGTAATTTATTTTCATTATAATATGTATTGGTATAATATTTGTTTTTATTATATAATAGATACATCTACTGATAGACAATGGGGACATACACACATGCATGTGGTGTGGAAATACCACATGTAGTTTATGGTGGAATAAAACAAAGACAACTAAATGATCGAAAAAACAGGGCAGCAATGTCAGAGTTTTTTGGCGATGCTTTCCAAATACACCGAAATCATTCCCGTCAACCTGCTCTCATAGAGAAAGTTAAAAAATGAAGTCAAGGAAAATACTTGGGAACATATATGGGTAAAAAATATATATTTTATTTAATGTAATATTATTTTTGTATTTATATTAATTAATATTTTGGTGTCAGTTTCGTTTTAATTTTCCTGATGGTGAGGGTGCACGACCAGCACGTCTAATGGAATCAGGTGAGCTTTAGAGAGCCTATAAGCATGAGTTATATATTGGTTGATGTTATAGAGTTGGAATAGAGTTAGAGGAAATACCTATCATGGATTATTTTATGATATAACAATATCAGAAAATGATTACCCATTGGATGACTACCAAGTTTAAGGTATTAATCACATTTGAGGTTTTTAAATGAAAATTTTCTTATTTTTCATTAATAATTTATTTTGTATTATTGAATTTTATTTAGGAATCATCTGAAAAAATAAAAAAACATTTATTCTAAAAAATACCTCCACACTTTGGGGCTTATTATGATGTCAAATCATAAAAGGAAGCATGTACGACATGCATTTATAAATTTTCTTTAGGAATTCCACTTTCTATTTTCCCCCATAATTCATTAGATATCTAAAGTTTTGATATTATTTTAGTTATGAAATTAATTATTGATAACCTATTTTAAATTATGGTTTCCTACATTCAATTTCATTATAGTGGGAGGTATTGAATATTAAAGGTGTGCCTCGAGAAAAACTGTTTTGATCGAGTAGAAAGAAAAAATATGTAAGTGTGATTAACGAACCGACACAATAATAGATTGTAAGTTTTAATTTTTTGATTTCAAATTTTAATATTTTTTTTGTGACTTAATAATCTATTTATATTTGTAACAGGCTATTTTGGAGGCCCTTTATTCCTAGGAACCTGACAATTTTGGGCCAAATGATCACTTACATCAAGTTTTGGGAGATGAGCACTATGAAAGAGTACGCCGCTGACCTAGGAAGAGTATATTACTGACAAGGTATTGTCGATATTCAGGTACTAGTTGTAGTACCACCAAGTTATAAAAGGTTAAGTCGTGGTCATAATAGGCTAAAAAATGGTCACATAGGTGGAAGAATGAGTTGAAAGGGAAAACATTAAATTTATGAAACTGATGAAAGTTTTATGTCCATCACTTACACCAGATAAAAACAAGGATTATGATGAATATATGTCATCGATATGTTCATTATATAGTGAACCAAGTAGTAGTAATAGTGGTGGTTGAGATGATGTCACTCCTGGCAATGATGATGGAGAGGATGATGGTGAGGAAGAGGCTGAGGTAGAGGACGAGGGTGAGGATAAGGATGGGGATGAGGATGGGGAAGATGATGGGGATGGGGATGAGGCTAATGATGATGATGATGATAGTGATGGTGATGAGGGATGGATTGATCCATAACATTTTTACTGATATTTATGACCTTTTATGTTTGATGATTTACTTTGATTGAATATATTTTTGATATTTTTTATGTTTGTTATCAATAGTTAAATGCATCAATTGATTTGTTCTATTATCATTATTTATGTATTGGTATGTTGGTATTTGAGTATGCTCTATTGGTTTCATTGTAGGTTTTTTTTGAGGATGTTTTGTTGGTTTCATTATAGGTTGAGGATGTTCAATTGGTGTTTTGATTATAGTGGGTAATTAGTTTCATTATTTACTTTTTTATATTTTTATTGCTGGTAGTTTTTATTTCAGGAGAATTATGTTTTGTAGGTAGTGATGGTAGTTCTGTTTTGTAGGTAGTGAATTATGTTATACTTGTAGGTATTTTTGTGGCGCAATTACTTGTCTTGTTTATTATTGAAGTCAGTTTTCTACCTCCACCTGAAGATAGTTATGTCAAATCTCCATATTGAAAATTTTAATTGATCATTGATACAGTGGATTCCATAAGGGTTGAATGTTACCCATTCTTATTAACCCGTGATATGAATTTAGAGGAATTAAACCATTATAAAGAATATTTCTTGATGATGCATGTGGATATTGGTTTAAGGATAGTTATGGTGTAGTTCCAATCAAACTTTGGTAAACTAAGATATCTGTGTGTATCTAGTGATTCATAACGTGATGTTCATAAATACACACATGAGTAAGTGTTATTTTTATTCATAATATTTATCTACATGGATTTGGGGTCAGGACACTACACATATTGTAGTGATTCTACCATCACTCTAAAAAATTAAATCTTTCAAAAAAAATACAACCATTATCATCATTTATATAGTTTAAAAATAAATAAACTATATATTTCCATGTGAGGCAAGTTGTTGGGCCCTCTCAAAGATATAAATACCCTTTATAATTTGGTGATAAATTTTCCTCCCTTGATTTTTTCTTTCTTATTGAGTATAATTACCATAAAATGAAGAACTAATAGCTCAAATAAGTTATGGGGAGGTCCCTACTAAATGTATAATATGATAAAAACATCCAAATGATTTAATATACATTGACTGTCCCCTCTATGGATCAATAGACTCATAATTTTCGGGTGTATGATGTACTTTTATTAATGCATAATAGATAATTATTTGATTTAGTAGGACCATAAATGGATAATGGGTCTCTAGTGATCAATTTACATTTATAAAAAGGTGCATCATTAGGGGATCTATAGCAAAAATAAAATGTATAAAATATTAAAAAATACTTTAGTATACATTCTAGAAATCATGGAAAATTAATCTTAGATTACCCTTTGTGGATGACCTACCAAGTGGCATCCGACCATTTTTTTATGGTTTCAATAAAATGAGAAGAGGGGTTTACCATAACACAGTAGTCTCTATGCTGGTGTTATTAGTTTTTCAAAATACTTAGCGGATATAGTATGGGTTATAATGGGAATGGTTAACGCCATGGTTTTAAGTAGATATTGGAACTCAAGTTTTATTAAACAAAATTATGTGAAGCTTTAAAGGGAATATGGAGAGTTTCAATATAGAGGGAGTGGTCAAGTGACCTACCTAGTGTTTCCCTATGCCTTTTAGTTCTCATGTTGTATCATTCCATATTCCCATGCCTTTCCTTATCATGTCCACACCTTTTCATGCTACTCCCATGAACTTCCATGTCTTTCCACACCCACACTCTTATTCACTCGATATCCCATACCCACGCCATCCACACCCTAATTCTCATTCCCACACCACCCATGAGCCCATATTAAGACACCCTTATCTCACACACCCACACATCATACCTAGGAACCCTAGGTGGTTATGAGATAACACAGGCACCCATACCTTTTATAGCCTATAAAGGGTCCCTAGCCTCTCCATTTGAACAAAGGTTGACAACAAGATCTATTTATATTCATAGAGATAGAACATGAGCTAGTAAAGAAGAAATTTATATGCCCTAAATTTTAAAACTATCCCTAAGACAATTATTTAAATAAAAACCATGGAAAAGTAATTAAAAATATTGATATTTGGGTCATCCAAAGGTTTTGACACCAAAACTCTTTTAAAAAGACAATTTCACCTAAGCCTCCACCAAGGAAAGGGGGAAGGAACCTTATCGATAATGTCTCCAAATAAATAAGTTTAAATCCATGTGGGGCTCAAGAATCTTTTAGTGGATTCATGCCTAGATGCATTCATTTGCATAATTATATCTAAATGAACTTCAAAAAAATTTATATATGTTCCTAAAAGAATTGATTTCTCATTATCAAAATTTTCAGTGTTTTTTTTTCATAATTATAGTATGAATAATTTTATATGAATGAATTGTGAATGTTTTAATTCATCCTAAATTATTTACTATATTATCTACATTATAAAATTTGGTGTAGTTTTGTTCTATAACTGTTGTATGCAGGTGCTGTATGAAAAGAAGGGGAAGCTGCTATCTGATATTCAAAATTCTAGAAATAACATATAACAACAGTTTAAAACTATTGATATAGTGTTGAAAACCATATGTATACCAACAGTTTTAATAAACTGTTGGTAAAACTCTATACCAACGGTTCCTTAACTATTGGTAAACATTGTACACATGATATATGATAATGGTTAATAAACTATTGGTATAAATCTATACCAATGGTTGTAAATAAACTGTTGGTATACTGCAATTTACAGTGTCCTATACCAATGGTTTATGCATAACCATTGGTATAGGCCTATACCCACGCCATACTACCCAATGTTTTGGAAAACTATTAGTATAGGGTATGCCAATGGTTTTCCTACCTATACCAATAGTTTGAAACCATTGGTGCAACCTGACTTTCCAGTAGTGAAATCAACCTTCTCAAGGAAATGAGTAAGAAACAATGAATTATTGTAATTAATTCATACTAATTTATGTGGTCCATTTCTAGTAGAGGCAAGGTGTGGGTTTTCATAATTTATTGATTTTACCGATGTCTATACTTGGTATGGATATATCTACTTAATGAGGTATAAGTAATATTCCTTTTATATGTTTAAGAAATATTAGTATGAAGTATAAATATATCTTGGTAATAATATTAAGGCACTCTACTCAGACCGAGACAAAGATTATCTCAACCCAATATTCATTGATCACTTGAAGGAGTGTGTGATAATATTACAACTCACTCCTCCCTATACAACTCAGTGGAATGGTGTTAGTGAAAGGAGGAATCATACCTTTCTTTACATGGTCAGATCAATGATGAGTCATGAAACTCTTCCATTATCTTTTTAGGGATACACATTTTAGACAACAACATATACCCTTAATCGAGTACCAACTAAAGCAACATATGAGACTCCATATGAGTTTTAGTATGGAAATAAACCCGATATGTCACACATATGTGTATGGGGATGTGATTATTTTGTTACAACTATACCTAGTGAAAAATTAGCATCTCAACACATAAAGTTAATCTTTATAGGTTATCCTAAAGAAACTAAAGGATATTAACTATATAACCCTTCAGATAAAAATTTGATTGTGGAAATAAATTCCATATTTCTATAAAGGGAATTTTTTTTTAATGAAAATAGTGGGAGAAAGATTTAATTTGATAAATTTTATGCTCTAGATACATAAGATTTGGTACAAGAACAATCTCCACAAGAGATAGAGGGAGATAAAGATGTTCCTAAGATACAATTACTGCATTGGTCAACTCGAGAGGTTAGAGAATTAGAGCATTATGGTTTTATTTTCACCGAGTCGGGTGACACATTACTCTTAGGTAATGATGGAACTCTAACTTATAAGGAGGTGGTAGATTTAAAGGATGATACTAAATGAAATGAAGCCATGTATTCTGATTTGGAGTATGTGTACCAAAATCAAGTTTGGATTTTGGTATATCCTTTAGTTAAAGAAAGGCCCATTGGGTGTAAATGGGTATTTAAGAAAAATATAGACAATGATGGTAAATATAATATCTATAAATCACTACCGGTAGTGAAGGGTTTCGAGAAACATCAAGGAATATACTATGTCAAAAGATTCTCATCAGTAGAGATACTAAAATACATCAGAATATTACTTGCAATGATAGCCTTCCATGATTATGTGATTTGGAAAATGGATATCAAAACTTCTTTTATAATTAGTAAGTAGGTTGAAGATGTCTATATGACTCAAATTGAAGGGATTATTAAGTAAAAGAGTGCTAATAAAGTGTGCAAGATGTAGAGATCCATTTATGTGTTGAAGCAGACATCATAATCATAGAATGTTTATTTTGATAAGGCTAAAAGAGAATTTGGTTTCATCAATAATAAAAATGAGTCATGTGTCTATAATAAGGTTAATGGTAATGGAATAATTT
This sequence comes from Viscum album, assembly GCA_963277665.1. NCBI lineage: Eukaryota > Viridiplantae > Streptophyta > Magnoliopsida > Santalales > Viscaceae > Viscum > Viscum album. Next base: position 212,408,179 of record OY728164.1, read on the forward strand.
TCCTTATATTATAGTATATGACATATTAACCATGGGAAATGAAGTGAAAGTATTACAGTTAGTTAAGACTTGGTTAAATGATTTCTTCTTCATGAAAAACTTAGGTGAAGCATCCTATATTCTAGGGATCAATATTTATCTAGATAGATCTCAAAGGCTACTTGGGCTAAGTCACAATATATATATTGACAAGGTACTCAAAAGGTACAATATATAATAATCCAAGAGAGGGTTATTTACAATGTCATATAGTATCAATATCTTCAAGAAAATGTGTCCACAGAAATAGGTGGAGATTGAAATAATGAGTAGAATCCTTTATTCCTCGATAGTGGGATCTATCATGTATTCCATGATATGAACTAGGTTTTATGTGGAATTTGAGTTAATCATGGTGGGAAGATATCAAGATAATCTAGGATAGCTGTATTCGGAATTTGTAAAAACTATAATGAGGTACTTGAGATATAGAAAGGATATTTTCTTGGTGTATGGAGGAGATGAGGAACAAGTAGTGATATGGTACACAAATACTAGTTTCTAGACAGATCATAATGATCTGAAATCATATTCAAGCTATGTATTTTTCTTGAATGGTGGTGAAATGAGCTATATAAGCTTGAAGAAACCTATGGTCGCTGACTCTAAAGTAAAATATGGGTATATAGTGACTTCCAATGCAACTAATATGGTAGTATAGATACACAACTTTGTCTCAGACATTGGTGTTATACCTAGAAGTGAAGAATCTATACTAGTTTATTGTGATAATACTGCAACAATTGTTCTTTCCAAGGAGCCTAGGCCACACTAGAGGAAAAATCATATAATTTAGAATTATAATCTCTTGAATGACTTTACTCAGAGAGTTGGAGTCATATTTTATAGAGTATCTATAGATAATAACATGGAAAACCTCTGACTAATTCCATATCTCAATAGAAGCATGATTCTCATGTGAGATGTAGTAGACAGAGACTTGTTAATAGTTGGATCTAGTGTAATTGGGAGTGTTCTAAGTGGTTTCCCTAGAGAAAACTCAGGTATGTACTTTGATTACCATTACATGTTTATAGTTTGATATATACATGTGTTTATATTAACATATAGTGTTTATAATTCTATTTCTACTATATTTATGGTAATTCCCTTAGATTACATGTCATATCAAAAGATTATAGTAGTTCCTAGGCTATAATTAGAACCTAAAGATACCATGAAACTAATATTAAAATTATTTCCTATAGTATAGATACACCATGCTAAAAGGATATAAATGATGTTTGACTATCGAGTGCTAGGGGATCATAAGAATTGAGATTTATTCTCATAAAGTTCACACTTAGTGATATCGAGTAGATGAGATCATGAGGGTAGACTCGCCAATAGGAACATCACATGTTTCAAGTGTCATTAGTTGTTCATATCTATGAACATGTATAATGGTCTTCTGACTTGAGATCATTATAAATGTGTATAATTTGATTTCATACTTTGATGCAAGTAAAAAACCATGGCATTGAAGCTATGGTGAGATAGATTATGTTGGTTGCATCATTAGTGGTATGACATTGGTTGAATGATCAAGATAGAATTTTTCACTTCCGAGTTAAGGAAGTGGTATCTTAGAACTAGTTGATCATGATGGTAGTATCTTTATTAAATCCATCTCCATAATAGAATAAGGTAAGTCTTTCCATTTAGGTTAATGAATAATAAATAAAGAATGGATGATGGCACAAGTTTTACATCCTTCTTCATGAGATATTATGAGATAAAGAGATTATATTACTGAGAGTGTGTTTGTACAAAGGTTGTTGTTTCTATAACTATTACTTATCCATTTAGGGACCTTGATTAGTTTCTAAACTCTGCTCATAGTCTGTGAATAATATTCATTGCTATCAAGATATGGGTCTAAAGGGTCACACACAATATTGTATTCAAGAGTCTTCCCTATTCTGGTGAATATGAGAATAAGACATGGTGGGTCCCACCATGATATTCGAGATATGTACGAGAATAATCAATCTCTAAAGAATAAATAAATTAATCATTATTCAAGTATAGAATAATTGGATTTCAATTTAATTATTAAAAGTATTTACAAAGTATTAAGTGAATAAATGAAAAATATAATTCGAACAAATATTATTTTAATATCCAAGGTTTGGTTAATATTGTGGGAATTAAAATTTGAGTTAATGACTCAGTGTTATCATGTAATATATTTATTATATATTATAATTAAGTGATAAAAATACAAATGACATTATGATGTAGTTAGTTCATCATAATGTGTCATTTATTGCTTATTTAGTGGGTATTTTATATATGGGGGATGAGGAACACTTTATAGGTATTTAAACTTTGATATATAATAAAAGAGAAGCTCATTTTCATGGGATTATTCATTCCTAAGATTTTTATTGCTCCTCTATCCTTCTTCCCACATCTTAGAGAGAGGAAGACTCATTCCAAGCGCTCGATCTAAGAACACCTTCACGGATCAAAGGAAGGAAGCCATGGTGATCATTTGGAAATCAAAGTAATCTTTAAAATTTTTCTCTAGAACCTAATTTCTAATGAATGACATTCTTATAAATTCTTGAATCATGTATGGATGATATATAGGGGTTTGATCTCAGATACTTCAAGCAACGATCACTAGTGAAGAGAGATAACTAAACACATCTTCAATCTGAATGAGGTAAAAGTTTGATTAAATTTTGTGCTTAAATAATTCATGTGAGATACTCAGACATTTACTGAGGCTCTATCTCTAGAGAGGAAAAATTTTCATCACTTCAATAAAGAAAAATTTAAAAATATCTGGTTCATTGAATTTTTCTGTGTACCCCAATACCAACACCAGAGGCTTCACATTTTTGTGTTATGTCTATGAAGGATATGGGCACTTCCATTCTCAGTGTATAACCACTCAGGGAAGAAAACATTAGGTGTATGTTCAAGTCCCTTTTCAATATCAACATTAGTTTCCTCCAAGACAGTTTTAGTGTTAAGGACTGTTGATTCTTGTTCAGTAGCCAAGGGTAGATGGTATTGGAAGAGTGAAGCCTCGTGATGGTCCCCATCCATAGAGACCTAGTTCAGAGCATGAACATAGAGTATAAAAACATTGAGTAAGAGGATCTTGGTGTGTTCAGATTCATGTGTTAAATGTAGAAGTGCCAACGTAGCTGAGAGTGTTCGATATATGATCAGTTTATCATCTACACTTTTTTATTTCTTATTTGATTCGTGATATTTACACTCCTTTTTTCTCTATTTATTTGGTCTATATATTGGGATTAGATTCGGATATACTTCCATTTCCCCTAGTGTTATCTAAATTGGTTGGAGGTCAATCATCTTTGTTTGATGTGTGTCGGGCATGTGGGCTGGTGATAGGGAAACACCAATCCATCGTATATTTTCTCTTACTTTATATATAACCATATGATGTTATCTTTGATATGGATTGGTTGTATTCCATATGTACAATCATCAAAATTTTCTAGAGGGGAGTTTTGTTTTCTGATGTGGAGGGCCAGTGAGTGGCATTCATTGGAAAGAGAGGTTGTTGGATGGGTGGTAGGAAAGTAGAAACTCTTTTGTCTTAGATAGAAGAGATATCCATGAAAGATCATGTAGAGGGTGTTCCTAGGGTTATGGAGGGATTCCTAGATGTTTTACCGAATGATTTTATGGATCTACCCCTACGATGTGATGTTAAGTTTGAGATATAATTGCATCCAGGTGCATCCCCAATTTTGATGGATCACTATTAGATAACACCTATGGAGTATCGAGTGTTGAGGTTGTAAGTGTTTGATCTAATATAGAGGGGTTCCAACTGACCTAGTGTGTCACTATGGGGGTGCTTCAATGTTTTTTTCCAAGAAGGTATATGGTAGTCTAAGTTTGTGTGTAGAATTCTGGAGGTTGAATTGAGTGACGATCAAGAACCACTACCCTCTTCAAAGATCGATGATATATTTGACTAGTTGAGAGGGGATAATTGGTTTTTGAAGATTTATATGTGGTAAGGATATCACCAGTCGAGGGTGAAGGATGAGGATATCCCAAAGACTACCTTTAGGTGTATATATAGGAAGTTAAAGTTCATGGTCATGTTTTTAGGTTCTATGAATGCACTATCCATGTTCATTGGGCTCATAATCTCCATGTTTTGTGAATTCATAAATCAGTTTATTTTCATATTCATTGATGATATCTTGATTTAATTGAAGTTATAGTAGGAGAACACCGATCACCTCAAGGATATTTTTTAGGTCCTTTGATACCACTAGCTCCATGGAAAATTTTCAATGTGTAAGTTATGGATATGATAGGTTCATTTCATTGGAAATGTGGTGTCTTAGTAGGGTGTATAAGTAGACTCATCGAATGTTGAGGCAATTTTTTATTGGGAAGAACCCAATAATTTGGAAGTGGTTCGTAGTTTCATTAGTCTTTCATGCTATTATTGAAGGTTTTTTTCCTGATTTCTCTTGGGTTGTAGCCATGATTACAAATTTTACCAAGAAGGACCATAATTTTTTATGGAATTATCAATGTTAGGAAATATTCAGTTATCTAAAAAATAAGTTTATTAGTGCCCCTATTTTTTGACTACTAGCGGAGGGTGTGTTGTTTTAGGTTTTCTATGATAAATCCCATATGAGATTAGGATGATTTTTTTTGTGGGAGAGAGAGGTGATCCCTTATAGGTCTAGTCAGTTACATCCTCATGAGAATAACTATGCCACCCATGATTTTGAGCTAGCAAAAGTTGTGTTGTGATGAATTTGTGGTGATATTACCTCATTAATGACCGCTTTGTGGTTTTTACAGACCATAAGAGCCTGAAATATATGTTCTCTCAGTGAGATTTGAATATACACTAGTGGAGGTGGTTAGATTTTATTTAAGATTACAATTTTTATATCTCATATACCCTTGGAAAAGTAAACATGGTTTTCGATGTGTTGAGTTAGAAGTACTGAGAAGATGTGGTTTTAGGGTCTGTAGATGTTTGGAAATGGATGGAGGAGATTACATCAATGAATATTTATATTTGATAGAGAATTGGTTGTGGTTGTATTCATCATATGATTGTGGATTCATCCTTTATTTATTATGTAAAGGAGTATCAGTGGGATGACTCAGAGGTGTAGGTGATGCATGAATGTATTGGCCACAGTGATGCTTCGAAGGTATGGTCAGAGGATGGTTAGAATAGTGTGTTGTTTCAAGGGATATTGTTTGTTCCATAATCTAGGTGCAAGAGAGTTTTCCATGAGTTTCATGACTCAAATTTAGTAGTGAAACTTGGTGTGATAAAAATGTATCATGTATTAATGAGATAACTTTAGTGGTTGAGGATGAAACTGTTAGTAGAAAAGTTTGTGGTAATGTGTGTGGTTTGTTAGCAGGTGAAAGAGAATAACCATATTCCTAGATTTTTTTATAGTTATCAGATGTTTTTTTAGTGGAAATTATAGTAAATATAGCTTTATTTTTTTCACCGGGTTACCCCAATCTCAAGGAGGTTGTGATGTATTCTTGGTAGTAGCAGACTAGTTGACGAAGTCAGCTCACTTTTTGGGAAATATGTGAGTTGAGTACCATGGATGTCTTGGAAATGAGGTATGTGGATGTTGTGGTTATGATTCATGGGGAACGTAGGACCATAATCTATGATTAGGGTCCTCATTTTACCTCATGGGTTTAAAGGGGATTGCATCATGCTTTCTACTTCCATTTGTGACTTAGCACTGCTTTCCAGTCTCAGATAGATGGGCAGACAGAGCAAACCATCCAAATACTGGTGGATATATTATTAGATTTCATCTTGGACTTTGGTGGATCCTAGGTAAGGAACCTACCTCTTTTTGAGTTTTCATACAATAATATTTATCACTCATCCATCGGTGTGGCCTCATTTTAGGTTTTTTATAGGTGACTATTTCATTCTTCATTATATTAGACAAAGGTTGGGGAATCAAAATTTCTTGGTCCTAATGTGGTGTAGAGAATGACTAAGAATATCTAGTTGGTTTGAGAGTGCATATGGTTGGTAAAGGACCATCATAAGGTCTATTATGATAATAGGTGGAGGCCCTTGGAGTTTTAGGTGGTAGAACATGTATTCTTGAGAGTTTCCCCTCGATAAGGGCAGTGGAGGTTTGGTAGAGGAGTAAGATTTCTTCTAGGTTTAATTGGACTTTTGAGGTGTTGGAGTGAGTTAAAAAGGTGGATTATCAGTTGAATTTTCCACCACATCTATAGAGAGTCCACAATGTGTTCCATGTGTCTTAGATTCATTAATATCTTCATGATAACTACCACATCATTGACTGGGGAGATTTGGATATCAAGGATAATGCTACATTCATGGAGAAACTAGTAGAGATCCAAGATCATCGAGAGAAGGTTCCATGTGGGAGAACTATTCCCTTGGTCCATGTTTTGTAGAGGCATGGTGTCTTTGAGGAGAGTACTTGGGATTAAGATATGTAGATTCATTAACAGTACCCAGATCTGTTTTGAGTTTTTCTTTTCTTTGTTTTATTTTGATGATATAATTTTTGAATATTTTTGTGTTATTAAATGTGATGTTTTATTGATGCGTGATGTGTGATAAATCTTATGATATATGAAAAGGGGAGGACCAAAATCCTAATCAAGACATGTTATATTATGATGTGATTAAAACTATGCAGATGAGTCAGTGCCACCCTAAGTGGATAATATTTTGACATGGAAAATGTAATTTCCTAATTTGTATGCTCGAGGTTGTGCTATGAGTTGATTATAGTTGTGGTTTTTTTGGGATGTGCAGAGTTTGAGATGTTGATATGGATGACTGTGTGGATAGTAGTGGCTTGTGGATAGTACCAGATGAGTGGTGTTGTGCCTAGTGGGAGGTTGTGATGTGGTTGTGTGGTGATGTGGTTACATGGTATGTTCTATGGGAATTTTGTTTTAGAATGTTTGGATGGTGGTAGCGTTGAGATATAACAAGATCCTCGAGAGGTATCTCACATGGTGGTTATTCGAACCTTTTTTTTCGATGGACATGGTTTTGATTTTTAAGGATAAGAATCATTTTATAGGTATATAATGTAACATTCTATGCCTTCCCAGACCATTACTTTTCCATGTTTTGGTGTAAGGGGTGCTTTAGAATAGACTTGATAGGTTCTGTGGAGGTTTTACTTTCCATATAACTACATCTGGCCTTTTAATCCATAAAAGTGGGGTTTACAACATAATTTTTAAGTTTATTACTTGAGAAGATAGTGGTTTATGGATTATACATGGAGAGGGGTTAATAGTGAAAAATGATTTTATGCCGTAGGATAGGAGTTTATGGAATAAGTTAATTCCAGCCCGAAGTGTCATGTTTTTTGGTGTAAAAGGGATTTATGAATTAAAAGGTGGGTTTTCAACATAAGTTTTGTGGGCCCATGGAATTTAAAGCGCAAACTTGTAATTTAAAATATAAATTGGGTGAGTTACAGGTTATTGATAAACCTATTTCATCCAATTATCCTCTCATTCATATCCTCATTGTTTTCCACCTTTTCTTCTTTGGGGTTTCACTATAGTATTATTGTTTGGGTTTGGGCTGAGTTTAGGGTGCATTTTTTTGATAAACCTTTGATGCGATGTAGGTTAATCCTAGGTTTCCATGTGCAGATGTGGTTTGTGAACTGTTTGTTTATTTACCTATAGTGCACAAAGAGATTAGAAAGCTTTTCCGAGGTATGGGATTATTGTTATCACCTATTTATGTGTTATGTGTGGGGATTGAATACATTTTATTTATTTTAGGTTGGTAGTAAAGGTCAAAAAAATAAGATAATTAATTTTCATAAATGAAATTGATGGGTATGAGGAGATATCACATGTTTTTATTACTTTGATATGTGCTTCTAATGATATTATTCCATGTTGTTTCCTTACTAAAAATAAATATTTTTGGGAGCCTTTATTACATATCAGATGTTATATTATGAGACCCTTGCTCTGTTTTTGTGAGACCACACCCTGAATAAAAGGCGTATGAATGTATATTTGTCAAATAAATTGGTTTCACATGGATTTTTTTTTGTGTATGATAACATACATGCTAAATAAAGAAGTAATTTAATGAAATACCTTGAATAAAATGTGGAATACGATATGTTTTTTGTTTTGTGTGCTTGTTCTTGCCGTGTTTCTATACATGGTTTAGACTGTTGTGCGATGACGGAGGTGACCGACTGGGTCATGTGATGCATGGGGCTGTAATGTGGTTATTGGGTGGAATGGATTCGATGTGGAAAGTTGTGTAATGTGGGGGACATTGGTTGCGATATGAGGTTGTGGTGAATGGTGGTTGTGATGTGTGGTGGCATTGTGCCATGTGAAAGTATGGTATGATATGTGAAGTTGTGAGATGTGGTGCACAATGGTTGTGATGTGAGGTTTTAGTGCATGATGGTTGTGGTTAATGATGGTTGTGGTGCATGGTGGTTGTGATGTGTGGTGATTTTTTTACTTTGTGAAGATGTGGTGTTATGTGGCTATGGTTGTTGTGGTAGGATGGTTTGGCTAGTGTATCATAACGATTCCAGTTGATGTGAGATGGGCTAGTTGTGGCATGATGTGGTTGTGTTAGTTTCTCAATTATTCATGGAATAAATTGTGACATTAAAATGAATTGAAATAAGCTGGTAAATAAACAATATGGTTTTGAAATGGATGCATGAAAATGGTTTAAATGAATTGAACGTTAAATTAATAGGCTGTATAAATGTGAATGAAGTTTTTTAGTAATAAAAGTCAATGTAACTTGTTATATTTGTAAAGTGGTAAACTTGTAAATGAAATTAAAAAATGTTTTTTGGATTGTGTATTGGTGGTGTAGTGTGTTTCATATATCTATGGAAATGGTTGTGATGGTAGATTTGTGGTAAGGAGGTGGTGATGTGCTGTGTTCTAGTGCATTTGATGTGAACCCATAGGTTGGGTATTTGTGCTATCTATATATCATGTATTTTATTTTATTTTTATATGCTACCCATTTGAGTTGGATAACCTTACCAATTCTCTGAAGTTCTGGGTTATGAGTGTTTTCCCAACATCTTTTATGGTGGTGATATAGATGGATGGTTACCCCCTCTTCACTGATCTTCCTTCAGCAGTGACGACTTAGGTGGATTTGGGTGAGATGGGCAGTGATGGCCTAGGTATTTTCAGGAAAGGTGTGATGTGATGAAATTATAATGAGATGTGATATATGGTGGAGGGTTATGCATGATAGGATTAGGGCCCAAGGTTTACTTCCTTTACATTCATGACACCCTAATTCTCTGGTTATGTGACGATATGTGGTGTGATGGCCTAGGTTTCTTTGAGCAAGATGTGTTTTCATGGCTCAAGTGTCTTCAAGAGAGACAATATGTGATGATTACTGATGCTAGCATCCAATGATTGACCTTACAAGAGTGGGAAAGGTAGGGATACATCCTGGACCACATTAGAGATTACTGTTTGGGATGTGATGCGTTGTGATATTTATGAAAGGGATGGGAGCACAAGATGTTCGACATTGGGGTGATAAAGAAAAAAATCAGCGGGGAAGCGGAAATGGTGTGAATTTAATTATTATGATATTGATGATATATTACTACATTGGTTTCATGATTTAGTGGGTGATCCATAGTGAGGCTGGGGTTGGTTAGTTGAACTATATAGGTTCTTATTGGTTCTGCTGTTTATTCACTGGCACTTTACTATGCTCTTTCCACATGTACACTTGATACCTTAGTTATATCCCTACCGAGTATACATGTATGCTCACACTAAGTATGTAAATTTCTTTCTAGGTTTCTATGATGACTTTGGGGATTGATCTGGGAATTACTATCTTAGGTTAGATCTATTGTTGAGTCACTTTCATAGACTTGTCTTTTGGTATATTAAAGACTTTTATTTGTATTGGTTTATTTCTGTTCATGAATTGTGGGATGATTTTGGGTTTACTTCTATATTATAATCTAGAGTTTTTTTGTGGTTATTTATCATATCTCCTGATCATATTTTATTATAAATGATAATTACTCCCATATATGATATTTTTATACCCTTGGTTCTAGTCACCAACCTGGGGCCTATTGAAGGCAGGACTTGAGGGTCATTATCTCTCTTCCTTCACTGTAGTAAATTTTGAGGGAGGGGGTCATGATAGTTATAACTTTAGTCATTGGGCCTAACACATTTTCCTACATGACTACTCTGCTATTTGTGACTTCACCTCCTTGAGTAAATCTTCCCAATAAATGATATCACTGATTATAACCTTTTTATCTTCTATCATAATCTTGACATATTAGTTAGTAATTAAAGTATAATTCCAAGAACTATAATGAATAATTGCATATTTTATGCTTCTTTAGCTATATCAGAAGCCACAACATACTCAGTATTTGAAGATATGGCTAATACTGGCTTGAATTATCTTATATTACTCATTTCTTTATCCAAACTGCGATATTAGATCATCTTATTCTTGTAAAAGACTAGTTTTCCCCCTCAAAACTAGTGTTCCATTATCTAAAATTACTAGGTAGATATCCATTTTACCTTCTGAAGTACTTGTTGGATATATCATATAGTACATGAAACTATATAGGCGATAGATCCATTATTGAATATTTTGGAGTTATACTTATTATTTTAATCTCCTCTTATGTCTCATACATGTCTTATTGGATAGATTTATACCATGGGACATTGGTAAAAATACTCTATCAAATTGTTCTAAGTGGTATTTTAAAAACTTATTAGTATATTTATTTTTACTTGGTCTAAGAAACCCTTAGATATACCTCAATAGATCTTTTCCCTAGAACTTAAGTTGTTACTTTAAGTCAATCTTTATAGAGTTACTTTCATTCTAATCTTTACTAACTATAATACTAAACAACTATTTTCCATATGTTAACATATTTACTTAGAAAACTACAGTTTCCCACTAAACAATTTTAGACACATGGAATGATTTTGTTCCAAATGAATATTCTATAATCATGATGCTTTTATTAATCCATAAATTGATCTCTATAACTTTCATTTCATATTGGTATTCGATAGTGTCACTCACCCCTACTGGTTGGGTCATATAGACACCTTCCAGTAAAGGTGTCCCTGATATCTAATTCCTAATATAATGATCCTAGAAAGCTATTATGAAAAGTAGAATACAATATATTTAAGAATAATGACTTGGTGTAACCAATTGATTCTTATTATTACAATTAATATACCATCCATGTATAGTTTCTCTTGAATACCCACCGATGAATTTACTTTAATTGATGAAAATACTAAAATATAGACTTGATTTTATCCATTTTCCTGAATCCATAGCTTATTTACATTCAGTCATTTATTATAAGATGAATAATATATCACCCACCATAGTTAATATAAAATAATTTCCTTATTTTTAATAATTCTACCCAATAAGTGTCTCAGGAACGTTCCTTTTCCATGAACTCTTATGGAAGTTGTTCTTCTACCAACTACTTGTGCATTTCAAGCCATGAATTCTACAAGTCAATTTTCTCCCACTATCACAACTAAATATTTTCACCCTTTTATAGAAATATATTCTATCACTTGACTATACCTTTTCTATATTAGGTATTTTTTATAATATCCTAAAAAATATTTTAGGATAAACTACGAGATGCACTAAGTATTTTTCTTGGATGAAAGTTTTTCTACTGATTTAGCCTTAAAAAAAATTTATTCATCAAAACACATTTATTCACAAAATTACGGATTTCCTTCATATTGTAACTCATATGATATCCATTTTTCATTATAGCTGGCATATGGTTATGGGTTTACATCGCTATTTATGAAGCATTTCTTGGAATATAATGGATGAATTTTCAAGTCTTATAATATTCATAATTGATTTTCCTTTTACTATCCTCATGGATCTAATGTGTATGAGGAAATGTGAGTTTAGTAATAAACCCACTCTGTATTTAGATGATCAATTTATTCTTGTAATACCCATCATCGATCATGGATCTGATTTGTATAAGGAAATGCGAGTTTAGGTTTAAATCCAATCAATATTTTCATACTCTATGAATGCTTGGTTAAGATATTCTTTGGCTCACTAGCCCAAAGAAACTCATATATTCTATCCATTAATGTTCATTAATTCAATTTCACATTCCTTAAAACTGTTAAAGGAATATCATGAAGTATAAAAATTTACCTCTAGTTTCTTCTTAGAATAGTTCACACTTTCTAGCTGAACTAATTATAAAAGCTTTATGGGTTACCTTTATTTCTAAAGGTATCTCTATCAAAACATCATAAGTAATTTTGTCTATAACACCTAAGGTTTATTTTTTCTTTAAAGAGTAAAAAGACTATACTTGGTATATCCTTGATAATTAATTTCAGTTTTACTAGACAAAGAATCATCTTTCTATAACTGGGTAATTAATTCTTACATTTTATATTTATTTTATATTTCTAATCATTCAATAATTACTAAACTATTAGTTTAGTATGAGACCCCACAAACATCATTCATTCCAAAAATGGAATAATGTATCCTTTTTCCCAATATAATTGTGAAATAATTTTTTGGTAATACTTAATAAAAGTTCAATTATAATTAATAAAATTTTCATTTAGAAGTTGTGTACTTTCCACTACTAACTTAGGAATCACCCTTTCTTAGATGTTTATATAATTGACATTACTTATTTTAATATTTATATACTTACTTGGTTAATGTATTTGGATACAAATATGTGACACACATTTAGTATCTAATACCCAATAATTAAAACAAAAACATCACATACAATGATGAATATACACTGAGTTGAAGCCTATGATTGATTCTAATTCAAATCATTGTATTTTATCTTTCATAGACTTATATAAGACATGTGAAGAAAATATCCTCCTGTATGATGCCTTTCCTTTTTTTGAAGGATGTTATGAAGGTGCCTTTGGAATCACCTTTCCATTGGCCTTTTTTTCAATATCTTTCAAATTGTTCACCATAATAACTAAATATTAATATTTATTTAAGTTATTATCTACTTGGTAGAACTTAACCAAATGATAATTAAGTGTCTTATAATCCTATATGAAACTGGAGTAATTGGGTGATAATGATATTAGAAAGGTATATATTAAAGGATCATGATACATCTTTCTATTTGAACATGTTTAGTGTAATCATCATCCGATTCATTTCTTGCTTCACTTTCTCATAAAATACTTCTCGGAGTTGAGACAAAATGTGAAACCATCCATTTATTGTTATTGTTTTTAAAACACATTGGACATTAATGATACCATTATGATGTAAACATAAAATGAATCATCCATGTGTCTCATATAATATTCCTTTTCACCCTTGCTTCTTGAGGTGGATCAATAGGTATTGGGGACTCCAAGACATATAATTTCATTTCCTATCATATTAATTTTCACAAGAACCTATACTATACTTGGAAATTCGTTTCGGTTAGGACATATTCTTTTTCCAAAATTTATTTCAGTGAACTTGTGGTATTACTATCCATTTTTTCTAATAAATAAAACTTAATTAGATTAATACTTTTACCTTGATTTATAGTTATTAGAAATTTTATATTTTGTAATCTTAAATGTATCCCAATATTTTATCAAATTATAATATCCCTCAACTACTAGATTCATAATACCTAGTGACTTGAGTATTTTAGTGGAATGCATCCTTAAAACGTCTCCTCATAGTCTAATATATGGCTATGCCACTACTTGGAGAGTCTCAAGGTAGTATTTCAACTGTCTAACCACATTAACTCATGACTCTTTGATATGTTGAGTGGAGTCCCATGAAGTAAAATTGATAACCAGTCATTGATCAATAATTTACCTCTAAAGTTGAAAAAAGCTTGTCATGACTATTTCTTTAATTCCAAAATTAGTTAAGTTGACCCACTACTCTAATAATAGCTTCCTAGTAGTAGGATGTACCCTTAATTGGGGATAATGAACACCTCATCAAATCAGTTTTGTTCAAAATTAAGTGATGGAAGGTTTTATAACTTAATATGTTTTGAGATTTTCTTTTATTATTCTTAATGAATGTAATCATTTTCTATTTACACTTTATTGTTATATGTGATAGCACTCACATATTTAAAATGATACAAATAGAAAAACATCCACCAAGCATGTTCATTTTATCTACACATGCACACTTATTAAATTAGGTGATCGCATGTAAAAACTACACATACATAAAATAATAAACCATGTATAAATAAAATAAAATGATATGATCATGAGATGATACTAATGGTTGATTCATTGAGTGAATAATGGATCAACCTATACCCTAATGGTAACTGCTTGAGTCATGATGCATGCCAATCGAGTTTAAACACTCAGCCATCCAATGCATTAAAGTCTTGTTTGGTGTCGCTCTAAGTCTCAATGTAAAATTCATCACCTTTCATCTTCATCATTATACAATAATAATTTTATGCAGTAAAGGGGATATTAAGTATGTGGGATACATATTAATTAAATTTTATCATGGATGTGCAAACCCTTATAAAAATTATGATGAATGAGGAGATGCTCAAATCACCATTTATTAAATAATTATTATAAATAAATATATTTCAATAATAAATAAATAAATAAATAAATAAAACTAGATAAGAATTGGTCGGTCTATGGATCATAACCATTAAATACACATTAAACTCATGTAAATAAATTAAATTTGTGATGAATTCATGTTTAAGGTATTTTTCATGAATTAAAATAAAATAAATTTAATTTTAATTAAAAAAACTCATTTCATGATCAAAAAATCATTAAATTAAATTCAAAATTTTTTTATATATTTTTATAATTTTTCTATATTTATTATGGATTTGGGGATTTTTAAACCCCCATTGGAGTTTCAGATCATTGGAAAATACCTGGAAGGGCTAGATAAGTCAGGTAGAAACTGTCCCAGCCTGCCTAGTGTCAGACCAACCTTGTAGGATTGTTAGGTAGGTGGTTCGCACACACCCATGTGACTTGCATGTGGATAGGGGGAAAGGCTCCCCTCATGGGGTGCTATATATACATAGATAAAATAATAATAATAATAAAAGTTTTTTTTTTAAAATTTCTATGACCTACTAGGTGCGACAATCCCCCCACCTAAATGGGGGGGGGGGGATTCTTCCACTATAAAGTGGGGAAAAAGAGTGTGCGAGGGGGGGATTCATTTCCATGTAGGGGAGGATATGGTTCCCTAAGTCCTCCCTTTTTTAATTTTTTTTTCAAAACTTCTAAAGCCTATATTTTAAGGATTTCCCTCTGTTTTTAAAGGTTTCATGGAAGTATTCCCCCCCTTTATCCACTATATATATATGTAAAATATATATGAGTTATATATTATTATATATATATGTATATATGTTTAAAAATATACATTTCAATGTATTTTAATTAAGTTGGCATTGACTCAGACTTCCGTGATATTGAAGATTGGATGGATAGATCCTACATGGGTAGGGTTCCAACCATCTCTTTTGACCTAAAGTCATTGGTCATCAGTGATATAATCCCGCATCGATG
This sequence comes from Viscum album, assembly GCA_963277665.1. NCBI lineage: Eukaryota > Viridiplantae > Streptophyta > Magnoliopsida > Santalales > Viscaceae > Viscum > Viscum album. The sequence goes on from OY728164.1 coordinate 212,423,848, forward strand.
ATATATAAATAAATATATATCCATTATTTATTTTAATCTCAATTAATTATAATTTTGATCTTCATATGACCACAACTTGGTCGTCTAATCTCTGATCGATGCACTTTTTCAAAAACATGACCATAATGATGCCCACTTCTCGAATAAATGAAAAATTAATTTTTAATTTGACTTAATTAAATTCATGCTCCATATTATTCTAATTGAATGAACCTAAAGTTTTATAGAAGAGTAAAAAAAGGATATTTTAAAATTTTTGGTTCCAGATTTATGTCAAAACATCAAATTCGATAAACTCCAGCCCAGATTCATCCACACATCATGTGTAAATTAATTAAGCATGAAGAATAAAAAAGAAAAATTGAAATCATACCTCATATGATTTCGATAGGAAAAATGTTTTTCTCATCATTGATGATTTTCACTCAAAGGAACCAAACTTATAACCCTATATATCATCCAAACATGTTTTTTAATCTTGGATATCATCGATATTCATGCTCCAGATAATATAATGTAGAAACATAGATCTCTTCGATGTTGTAATGATCACAGGATCATCACATCTTCAATCCGGGGAAAATATCTTGGATTGGGGAGTTTCAAACCATTCCTTTTACCTCTAAAACTCAAGAGAGAAGGGATATAGTGTCTCAAATTAGAGGGAATTAATTGTCCCTCTAATTTAGGTTTATTTTGGCATTTATAGTTTACTTTAAACTTATTAAAATCTCACTTAAGCCCTATAATATGTCAACCCTTCATTTAATGCGAAAAATAACACTTATAAAATCACGAATGTGTCACAATGATCATAAGTAATTTATCACTTACTTGAAATAATTAAATAATGATACATGATAAATTCTGAGTTATTAACTAGACCAATCTCCCCATGAATATTTAACAAAGTCTGAATATTAAGTATTTAATATTTTTTAGAAGAATATTTTTCATTATATTCACTGAATAATTTGTGAATATAATAATTAAATAAATTCAATGGTTATTATTATATAATAAAATAATATTTAATTTATTTATTTCCTTTACTATCGTATAAACTTAGACATTGCTCGACCGCCGTAAAGGGCCCCACCATGTCCCAGTCTCTAATTCACTAGAATTATTCAAGATTCTGAATATACTTTGTTTGTGACCCTATAAGCCCTTATCTCAATAGAAGTTAGTGATACTCATAGACCATATGAAGAGTATAGAAACCCATCAAGTCCCCTATGAAGATAAGTTTTAGTCATAACAATGAAAACCTCCTATGAACACAAGTTGTGGAATATAATATCTTTGTCTCACGATATCTCAGAAAGAAGGACTCAAACTTCTTATAATCATCCTTTCTTACTTTATTTATTAATGGCCTTACAGGATTGGATTACCTTTAATCATCATGGAAATATATTTAATATTAGAACTATTATCCTTTTTAACTAGGCTTGAGACTTCTCATCCTTTTAGAAACAATAATTTTTTTAAACATTCAACCAATGACATACCATCAATGGTTCACACAACACAAGATACCTTACCATAATATAAAATTCATGGTTTTAATATTTAATCAAAGTACATGATAAAATGTTACACATTTATAATGATCTCAAGTCTATAGAACAATACATATGCTTGTAAATAGGAACAACCAATGAAACCGAAAACATGTGGTGTTCCTATTGGTGGGTCAATCTTCATGATCTTCTATACTTGAGATCACCAAGTGAGAACTTAATGAGAATATGTCTCAATGATTATGATCCTCCAACACTTGATAGTAATACATCATCTATTTCTAGTTAGTATGATGTATCTAGACCATAAGACATATGTTTATGATTAATGTCATAGTATCTCAAGGTTCTCATTATAGTTGAGAACTACTATAACCTATTGATACAATAAATAATATAAGGAAATTACCATGAAAATAGTGGATGTAGAAGTTTCGATACTATTATGGTAAGTATACATCATTAATAACTCTATATATACATGATTTGGTAATCAAAAATTACTTTTCAAGTTTGGTCTAGGGTACCCAATTTTACAATAGGCGACACATGATACCATCTCACACACAACCTCTATGGGGAGGTCTATCCACATGGCACCCACTGGGGTTCCTCTAGTCTTAGTACAATAAAGGAACCATCACATGGGTTCCCAGTCTCAGTTGGGTCTCAATTCAACTCCCAATTCTCTAAGTACATCATATACCATGTTATCATCAATTGGGCAACACAAAATTACTAGATACATAGAGTCCCACCACAAGGGTAATATTCAAGAGATGGTTCATAACCCATCTCAATCCTCAAGGTAACTCTAGGTTGGTCCACTTACCCAAACCAAACATGGTCTGCCTAAGGTATACCCACCTAGGACTGTGCATGGTCTAATAAGACATGTTAGGTTCAAACTCACCTATCAAGAGGTCTGGAGGACATCAGGTGTCTCAAAGGTCATGTCTGGACCTCTTGGTCTTATCATATTAGGTTATAGTAAAAATATTTTAGGATGTGTGAAGGGTTCCTACACTAGAACCCCTATATCTAAATCAGGTCTGATTACCCCATTCAAGGGGTCTGGAGGTCACAATAATTAAATAATCACTACCTCATCCATCAGTGATAAGGGGTCAAGGAAATGCAATAGGTCCATCACTACCCATGTACTATAGTCTGGTCATTTGATTCAGTTCAGTTTAATCATTCAATATAATTTAATTAAACTATTTAAAAATGGGTAATCGCCTAAAGTAGTGATCTCTCACATCTCATTCCACATAATCAAAAGCATAAAATTCATAGGGAAAGTACAAGACACCACCTACCTTAAACTGAAGCTTCAACATTTATTTTTGAGGGATGGAAGCAACTGTCAAGGCCTGACCATGCTCATCCAACCACATCCTTGGTCAACTGAGCTCATCTTAGTGACTCAAGCTCCTACCCTAAGACAAAAATCAATAATTAATTAATTATAACATTTATAATTAATTAATTTACAACTTAGTATAATGCCAAATAACTCACTGAGTCACAGCATTACATCAAAACCAAATCCAACTGCTAGGGGAGGTCCACCGAGAACCCCCGACACCATTCCTAGGAAAGGCCCTATCATGTGAGGAAGAAAAAAATTCCAATTTAATTTAATTTAACCTTAAATTCTTAGATTTTTTTTGTGGAAACATAACTCATCCAAGAATTTCACGATGATATATTGATGACATCTTGGGATATAATATTTCTAGGATTAATGAAATTACTACCTCATTTGGCTGATTCCACCATGCTCTATTGAAATTATAACTGAACCCTAAGCTGGGAGAAAATAAATTTAGAGAAGGAGGGAGGCATGGATCAATAGGGAATGACGGAGGTCGAGACGTACCTAGAATAGATGCTTGAATTCATAAAAAACCCTCCCTTGAGGGTTCTTTATGGGGATATAAAAAGGTATAAAACCCATATTGTGTGTGCCATATGAGATAAAGGGGGGTGTTGCCCCCTTAAAACTTCAGGGGGTATAAGGGTCATTTTGACTATTTAATAACCCCACCAACTAGCTGATGGCTCTACAGTATACTTGGATGTAGTAGCAACCCGACCTATCTAAAGGCTCATATGAGCTCCTAGGATGAATCCTTAGCCCCCAAACATTTCTACAACTCCTCCTTCAAGGTGTTCTAAGCCTCAAAATATAGTTTTGAATCCCACTTCTTGATTCATCCTGACCAATAAATAAAAATTTCAAAAAACCCTTGAATACCAAATTCCTATGTGGACACATGGTTTTAAAAGATCCTAAACTTATTAATTATAATCCCCAAGAAGTATTTATAGAAAACCAACTGAACATCATCACATATCATAATTTTTAATTCCCATGCATGGCTATGTTCCCTCCCTAAACGTCTACCCATGCTCATGAAGTTCCACTTAAACATAAGGCATAAAATTCCCAAACAAATTAGGCAATGCTTGAAGACACCACAAAAACACAAAGATGAAACTTAGTCAAGCCTATGTATCCTAATACATAATCATTTAATTTTCTAATTCATTAAATTTGAGTCACCGCCTTCCACTATCAGCATAATAACACAACGCTTTTGCTATACTCACCCATAAAGTTCCTAGAACTCCCCACCATGGAACTAAACCCACAAGGGAAATACCATGATACAACTCCCACCAATATAGGAGTATTCCAATAAAAACATTCCTCTTACATCCTAATGACACTCCTAGAATGGTTCCCAAATCATCACACCAGTTCACACATGAGAACACAGCTCCCGGTTCTCAATTTTGATCCTAATCGATCAAATATAAACAGACCAATCTCAAACCCAGTTGCACTAGATTTTCCTTGTAAATACCTGAATAATCCTTTAAACAATACCAACATGTCCTAAAAAATGTAACCGATGTGGTTTCCATCTCACCACATCTCACCTCTCACAAAAACACAGGTCAAGCCTCCTCTGGCTAACCCATATCAAAAAATGCTTGGCCTCAAGACACTAGCACATCACCAAAACCTAATATTGGTGGTCCTAATCTAGGAGAAACCCATTGATCATCCATAAACACCCAAAAAAGCCCATTCCTAACATCCAGTGTAACTCCATAGTCAAGTAATTAATATTCCAAAACCATCGTCAGGTCCCACTACACACACCGACACACCTCCGATATGACACCTACTTGATTTTTCATAATCCATATCGAGCCTCATGACCATGATTATAATCCACCTAATTTTGTATCCGAACCTATACTTGGTATTCACTAAGGAATCCAGTATTACTCGATTCCATTTACTCACTGATGTTAGGAAGGTAAAATGATCTTTTAATGGAAATCCCATACTCCCACAACCCTTATCACATGAGGTTCACGCACTCACAGCCAACAACCTATTCCCCACCATAGGATCATCCTTGTCATCGTACTACCAAAACAAGTTCCCAACCATCCTGGTCTACATCTCGTCTATCACTAGACATAAAGACTATTGTGTCCAAATCTGCTCACTCCTAAGTTCCAACTTGCAATACCAAGTCATCAACCATTTCCAATCCAAGGGAAAATCATCCACGATTTCATTGAAACTCAATCCATAACAAGGGTCACCACCCTGAACTATCCATGAGTGAACGTACTCACCATAAGGAATCTCTTACCATTATCATCAAGCTTAATATTGATAGGTTCCACTGCCAACTCTGTATGTTTCTTCCCCTGGCTCTTGGGCTACTAGTCCCATAAGTAACTCTCAAAATTTCCATCGATCCTTAGCCCACTCATGTCCATAACTGATTATAATTCCAAAACTTGTTGACATCACATGTAACCATCACGTTCCAACTCTAGTTTCCTAGACATAACATGTATAAGATCCCGTATCACCCAAATATAGAATTCAAATCACACCCCTATGAGTCATGCACCACCAGGACCATGCTAACCAAGCTCATAGACATGTCAATATTGACATTCCAAGAGATCCTTGGGAACTCCTATTCAAAACCAACCACCTTACTTGTGTTGTGATTCAACCCATGACCACTATCTCACAATATCGTTCCAGAACCATAGGTTACATTCCTTTTTCTAGTGGATGTCAACCTCATCGACATATTTAGATTCCACCCAATGCCACTCCAGTCATGATCATCCACCCTTTCTCTGACCACACTGCTAATGCATACCCACTGGTTAGTAAGACCATACACCCAAACAATCATGCCCATCAAATCTAGTCTCAATAACCAAGAACTCTAGGTGCTTCCTTAGGAACCAATGTCATTATCCCACCTATGTATCAAACCCCAAGTACCTCCCATGAATTGGTCTTAACAAAAGATAAAAAATATGATCACTGAATATAAAGGAACCAAAAGTATAGACTATCCCCTTCAAATAGTCACCCTCAATTATACCAAATGTCGACTCACTAAGGACCAAGTAGTAACCAAGGGCTTTTAGGTCTCCCACTTAGCCTTAATAGTCAAGTCTCACACTAAGGTCACTACTAATGGGGTATCATCCCCATCCCTATCTTAAAAATTATACATTATATAACATGAAAAACTATTCAATATAGGGTCTCATATATGATGAAACCACATGAAGACCACCACCCATAACTAGGGTACCCATCCTCTCCAAGAATCTGCACATCAGACTGCTCACCGGAGGATCCCAACTCACCAGTCGAATCTTTCTATAATCAATGAAATTTTAATATATGATCTTTACCAAGGGAAACATAGAACTATATTTAATTAAGTAGATTTCAATTTCAAAATATGTGGGAAAACACTATATAGGTTGTTACCATCACATTAAATAACCAAACCTAAATTCTGATGACCCATAAGTGATCTTCATCAAGTCACCATGTGTCTATACGAACCTATTGTTATCACTTTACCTTCTGTTCACATGAAATATATCATCATACTCATCATCGAATGTTTCTCTATAGAATACAAATGACTTTCCATCAGAATAAAAATCCATATACAAGTTAGCTTAGAAGAGTAGAATTCCATCAAGTACTTACATGGGGAAATTCTATATGAGAAGTTTTTGACACTTTAAAAAATTGATCCTCATCTATTAGTGAAATCACACACTATATGTAATGACCTAAACTTTTATAAATAAAATTATCTTTTGAATTAATAAATGGATCATTAAGTAATGTAGTTCTATAAAACACATGCACTACTTTGGTTATTTTAGATCGTTATAAATTATAGACTATAAGATTTAAAATTCCTCTAATAATCATAACCATTGTACAATGACTTTTAATATTAGTATATATTTAGGGTTATGATAAATTATAATTGACATAGAAAGAAGAAGCGATGACATCAAATAAAAGGATCATACCCTATGAAGCCCATTTATCAGAGCTTCTGAGAGATATGGAATCACTGGAAATTTACCTTAACCAAGCCCAATATGAGATTCAATAACTAAAACATGAATGAAACTATTTATAGGATAAGTTCAATCTTATTAAGATCACAAACCTAACCATGTTCGTCGAACCACCCTAATAAAAACCACCATTTCACACCTTACCCTTAGGGAGCATACTGGTGTAATAATAGGTTATGTATCTAAACCCTAGAAATATGAATTTTTATATTTTGTTTTTAATAAAATAAAGATTATATTTGTCCCTTTTTATTATTACTATATAAATTATTATATAACGAGTTTTGATAAAAAATGGATTTTGATATGAAGAAATCAAAATTGTATTTTTAGGAAATATATTGGTCATTTGATACACTATTTAGATAAAATCAAGAATTTTTTAATTAAAATTTATTTTAATTTTTAATTAAATAATATTTATTTAAATACAAATGATTAGATAATTTAATGAATTTTAATGTAATTTTTATAATGGGTCATAAAGTTTCTAGTGTTGTAAAAACTAGTATTTTACAGTAAATAAGGTTTTTTATTTAAAAATGAAAATTATCATATTTATAAAACTATTTTGGTAAAATAAATATTATTTACGAAATATTAATTTTGAAATTATCCAATTATGAATTTTTCACAATTTTCCGAGATAGTCAAACTTTTAGGTAAAAATTAAATATGATATAAATATAAAGTACATATTATGAAGTAATAATAGCCCAAAATTGAGGTAATAAATACTATAAAATGAATCCAAGACCAAATTTAGATTTTCCTTTTAAAAAAATTCATTTTCAAATTTATTATATTAATTTTATAAACCTTTAATGAATCCTCCAAAACCTATATTGTATTTTATGGTTTTAAAATCAATTCTTTATGAACACGAATCACTTCCACATCACCAATGCTATTGTCTTAATATGTTAGGTTCTTAGACTTATAAAATATTGAAACCAATCCTTTTTGGTAGAAAACATGGGGAAAAACCATTTTAAGGTTTGTGATTTTGATTATTTTATTATATAGATTCCAAAACCTAAGTTTAGAAATTAATAAAGAATTCCCCACTCTTTTTCTATGAATACCCTGCCAAAATCCCATTAATCTTCACTTAAAATAATTTTATCATGAATTTAATCTCTCTATACCGCTTTAAATCTCTTCCAAGGTGTTCCCAAGCTCCTAAGAAGCTCATCCCAAGTTTTTAGAAGCTCTCACTCAAGGTAAGGGATCTCTCTCTCTTCTTTTCCATTTAAGAACCTTCTTTGTATTTATCCCTTTTAATATCAATTGATTATGTTTTCATGTATTTATAAATATAATTTTATTATAAAATTGTTTTTCTATGAATGATAGATCATTATCCCTTCTTATTATAACCTTTACCTAAGTCATTATTGTGCTGAAGTAAGGTATCCTCTCCTCTTCCTTTTGTATTTCAAGTACTTTCTTTGAAATAAGTCTTTTGATTTCTAATTTTTCATGTTGTAATAAGTTTATAAACATATATTTAATATAATTATGATTCCCAAGTATTGATGTACTGCATTTCACTCCAATTAAACCTTCCCTTGAACCTTTTTGTGCACCTGTTATGCTGCCAAAAATTATTCTATGATTTTCCAAGAAAACTTTTGTATTGTGAATACCCATCCCCATTTCCACTCAAGGTTATTAAATTAGATGTAAATATACTTAATTTATTTGAGTAATTCCATGTATGTAACCCAAAATACTTAATGAATGGGATTAAAATTGATGAAATTCATTTTTATGTTCTATGATTGACGAGACACACAAATGCATGTACATGATATAAATGTGACAGGTGGACCCAAGCATTGGGTAATATTTTTATCTCATGATATAACATGTATGGTTCATGATAGGTTATCATAATCACACTATGTTATTATGTAATTATGGTTAACCTTGAATTATGCTTACGATGATGTGTTTTATGTTGTCGCCTTGATGTTATCATATTATATCATGCTTTGATATCCATGTTTATTATTATCACCCATTTTATGTGATCTTAATATTACTATTTAATTAAATTTATTTCTTTAATTAGTTTATGATTTTATTTTTACTTTATTGGGATTTATATCCCACCACTTTATTATGTATTTCCCATATTATCCCATGTAGTATTAGAAGATCAATGGACTTTAAGGGAATGTTATAAAGTTTTAAATAGAATTTTTGTATCCCCATTTCAATTTATTATTATATATATCTAATTTACCAAATACACTAGGTGTATTTATCTTATGGGATTGTATTATGTGTATATTTATGTAATAAATCATGAAATATGGTATGTAAAAGATACGAGTTATCATAGTTGGTATCAGATGAAGGTATAGTTATTTTTGGATATTAGGTTTAGAAAAACTCATTGAAAGCCTTAGGGATAAGAATAAACATAGGAAAACACCCATAAATTTTGTTAAAGTATATATTGAGTGGTTTATAGGAAATAAAATACCTATCTGAATACTACAAGTGGATTTGGCTCTGGCACAATTTCATATAGGGGTAATAATCCTGAAAAGGGTGCAGTGAGTATTAACTCGGAAATCACTTGGTGCACAAAAAAGAGGCCTTTATACACACCTGGTTTGATACTACGATGGGATATTATTTGGTAAATTATAAAGATATTTACAAACCATTATGAAGGGAACAAAAATTTCTATGAAATTTTATGTTAGGAAATATACCATGGATAACTTTGATTGAAACCTAAAAATTTATAGGTTAAGGAATGTATGTCATTTATGAGTTATCACTTAAATGTTCATATTTTACCTTTTATATGTTTAATATTTTTAAAATTATAATCCCTATGTTTATTTTTTTAAGTAAATGATTAAAACTAGAATTAAATAGTGGAAGGTAGGCATATCATCCATTCATGAAATTTAAATGTCTTATATGACTATGGTTATATGAATTATTTCATATCATGAAAGTTTAGTAGAATAATTTAAACACCACCTCAAAACATGGAAGTAAATTTATCAATAAAAACAACTAATGGGGAAATTATTTCATCCCAAGCATAAAATCTCTCCCCAATCAATATTTTTAGGTTGAAATTCCTAGAGAACTTTTTGATACTCCCTTTAGTGGAATCCAATGAAATTATAGGTATGGATTGTCTTTACTTGTATAGGAAAAACATAAATTAGTAGGGTAAAGAAATTACCCTCCATATCAAGAATTAACCTCAATTTATATACATGTTTAAGGAATATGATAGATCTCTTTTGGAATCATCATCTCAATCATGGATATTACTACCTTATGAGAAAGAGTATCTTACTCAAATGATTGAGACCAAGTAAAAGATAAACTTTTATGAAATTCCCATTTTGAGGGAATACATTAATGTGTTACTCAAAGAATGTTCTGGTCTTCCTCCTAAACTAAAGGTTGAATTCTCAATCAAACTTATACTGGGATCAAGTAACATTCTTGGGGCATGTTATCACCAAAAAATGATATATGTGGATAATTTGAAAACAAAAGTAATTGAAGAATGAACTAGAATAACATATATGAAAAATATATATAGTTTCCTTGGAATAACTGGGTACTATCATCGATTTGTGTGAAAATTATCATGATTTTAAATCCCACTAACTAATATAACTTGGAAGGGAGTGGAGTTTTTTTGTACTGATGAATTTTAAGATATATTTAAAGAGTCAAAGAAGAGGCTAATAACTGCACCTATACTCACAATACCCACTAGTGGGTAAGGATTTGTGATCTATAGTGATGAATCTAAAAAGGGATTAGGTTATGTACTCATGTATAATAAAAAAGTGATATCATATGGCTCACTCAAATTAATGATCCATGAGTAGAACTACCCGATGAATGATCTAGAATCAACTGTAGTGATATTCAAATTGAATATTTGGATACATTATCTATATGGGGAGAAATGTGACATATATATAGATCATAAAATCCTAAATTATCTATTAAAAAAAGATCTTAATATGAACCAATGAAGGTGGTTAGAGATGATAAAGTATTATGATTATTTAATCCCTTACCATCCTAGAAAGGTGAAAAAAGTAAAAGATTCTCTAAGTAGAAAATATCCTACAACCCTATTCATAATGAGGCTTGAAAGGGATCCAAATTTCTTGGAACCTAGATATGTGTCCCATAAAAACTAGATATGAAGAGGCAACTTCTGGGTTATGCACATATATTATCCCTATCTATTTTTCTTGTAAGTACTAAGATGTATAAAGAACTGAAGAAAAACTTCTGGTGGAATAACATAAAGAGGGAGATTGCAGAATTTGAATATCGATGCTTGGTATAGAAATAATTCAAGGCTAAAAGATAGAAGTCTAAGGGTATGATGCAATTATTTCCCATAGAAATATGGAAATGGGAAAAAAACCATATATTTCTTCATGGGACTCCCCAGGATATCTAAAGGAAATAATTCTATATGAGTGGTATTCAATAATCTTACAAATTCAACACATTTCATTTATATCAAAAAATATTTATCTATTTACAAACTCACCAAGATATATATGAGAAAAGTGGTAAGACTTCATGGTGTTACATTGTCCATTGTATCTTGCTGAGATCCAATGATTACCACAAGGTTTTGGATAATCCTTTAGCAAGAATTGGATATAGAGATGAGTTTCAGTACTTCTTATCACCCTTAGATAGATGGTCAGTCTAAGAGAACCATTAAAACTCTAGAGGATATGCTGATGTCATGTTCAATGGATTTCCAAGGATTTTAGGAACATCACCTTCCCCTAGTGGAGTTCTCATATAACAACTGTTTCCATTATAGTATTCTAATGAAACCTTATGAGGATATATATAGGAAGAGGTATTGAACTCCAACATACTAGGATGAAGTTGGAGAGTGGAATCTTACGGGACCTGATCATATCCAAGTGATGAAAGTTAAGGTTCAAACCATTCAATGTCATATGAAATATTTACAAATATTATAGAAAATATATTCATACAATCATCGATGAGACCTAAAGTTTGATGTTTTAGATAGGGTTTTCCTTTACATATCACCATGGAAGAAATTCACAAGGTTTGGGAATAAAGGAAATATTAGTACTAGATACACAAACCCATTTGATATCCTTGATCTCATTGGAGATATAGACAATCAGCGAGCACTACCACCAAAACTATCTCAATTACATGATGTATTCCATGTATCCCTCTTAAGAAAGTACACACCAGACCCCTTACATGTAATGAATATATAGGTGGTACCTTTATAGAATTATTTTTCGTATGAGGAGTAGTTGATGAAGATATTATATTATAGAGACAAAGTTATATGAAAAAAGACAAATCACCTGGTCAAACTACTATGACGGAACCCCAAGTTTGAGATAGCAACTTGGGAAATGAAAGAGGTGATGAAAGAAAAGTACATTAATCTATTTTAGTGTATGAAATTAAATTTATAGGGATATATTTCTAAATGGGGAAAAATTTAATGACTCAAACTTTTATAAATCAAATTAATTTTAAATGAATAAATGCCTCATTAAGTAATGTAGTTATATAAAGAATATGTACTACTTTGGTTATTTTGGATTGTTATAAAATATAGACTATCATATTTAAAAACCATTTAACATCATAACCATTGAAAATATAGTTGTTATATAATGAATATTAAGATTAGTATATATAAGGTTTATGATAAAGTCTAATTGACATAGATGGAAGAAGAAATAACCTTGACTAATAGGATACCACCTTATGTAACCCATTTATTAGAGATTTTGAGAGAGTTTACTATCATTAGTATTTTACCTTAACCAAGACCAAGGTGATATTCAACAACTGAAACATGATCGAAACCATTTATGGGAGAAGTTCAAGCTTATCAAGATCATGACTCAAACCATGTTCACCGAACCACCCCATGAAAGCACCACCATAGAACACTTTACCCTTTGGGTGTACACTGGTGTAATAAGGGGTTATGTATCTAGAAATTAGTAATATGAATTTATATATTTTTTTTAATAAAATAATGATTATATTTATCCCTTTTTATTATTTATTTATAAATTATTATATAATGTGTTTTGATAAAAATTAGATTTTGATATGAATAAATAAAAATTGAATTTTTAGGAAATATATAGTTTTAATTAAGACACTCTTTTGATAAAATCAATAATTTTTAAATTAAATATCATTTCAATAAAATTTTCTTATTAAATAATATTTATCTAAATATAATATATAATATAATTTAATGAAGTCTAATGTAATTTTTATAAAGGTCAAAAAGTTTTTAGTGTTGTAAAAACTAGCATTTTCCAGAAAATATGGATTTTCTATTTAAAAATGAAAATTAATATATTTATAAAATTATTTTGGTAAAATAAATATTATTTTTGAAATCATCATGTCAAAATTATCCAATTTTTATTTTTTCACAATTTTCTAAGACAGTTAAGTTTTTGAACAAAAATTAAATATGACATAAATATATGTTTTGTATTATGACATCATAATAGACCAAAAGTGATTTAATAAATACTATAAATGGTATCCATGAACAAATATATATTTTAAATTTAAAATAATTTATTTTTGAATTTATTTTATTAATTTTATAAACCTTTAATGACTCCTCCAAAAACCTATATTGTATTTTAAGGTTTTAAAATCAATTCTTTATGAACATGACTCACTTCCACATCACCAATGACATTATTTTAATATTTTATGTTATTTGAATTATAAAATATTTAAAAAAATCCTTTTCTTGAGATTTTTTTTAAAAAACATGGAAATGTATGTGGTTTTGATTATTTTATCATATAGAGTCCAAAACCTATGTTTAGAATTTAATAAAGAATTCACCTCTCTTTTTCTATAATACCCACCCAAACTCTCATTCAAATTAACTAAAAATACATTTATAATGAATTTATTATCCATATCCCTCTATAAATCCTTCCCAAGGTGTTCCCAAGATCTTAGGAAGCTCCTCCCAAGATTTTAGAAGCTTCCTCTCAAGGTAAGGGATCTCTCTTTCTCTCTCTCTCTCTTGTTTTCCATTCAAGCACCTTCTTCTTATTTAGAATTTTTAATATCAATTTATTATTTTTTCATGTATTTATAAATATCCCTTTATTATTCAATTAATTTTATATGAATTATAGATCATTTATCACCTCTTGTTATAACCATTACCTAAGTTGTTACTATGTCGAACTAAGGGATCCTCTCCTCTTCCTTTTTATTTCAAGTACTTTATTTATACTAAGACTTTTTATTTACAATTTTTCATATTTTAATGTGTTTTTACACATAACTTTACTATAATTATGATTCCAAATTAATGAGATACCACCTTTCACTCTCATTAAACCCTCCCCTAAATCTTTATGTGCACTCACTATGCTGCCGAATTTATTTCATGAATTTCCAAGAGAAACTTTTGTGTTGTGAATACCCATCCTCATTTAAACTCAATGGAATTAATCTATATGTAACTATACTTAATTTATTGGGTAATTACATGGATGTATCACACGCTCTTTAATCTTGGTATTCAAATTGATGAAATACATTCTTATATTTTGTGATCGATGTGGCACATAAATACATGTACATGATATGAATGTGATGGGTGGGAAGAAAATAATATATAATTATAATGAATTAAGTAATGTTTTATCTTATGAGATACCATATATGGTACATGGGAGGTTATCTTAATCACATCATGTTATTATTTCTTGGTGGTTATCCTTGACTTATGCTTATGATGTCATGTTTTATGCTGTTTCCATATTCATAAATTTTCTTGATTTTATCATATTATATCATTCTTAGATGTTCATGTTTATAATTATCACCCCTTTTATGTAACCTTGATATACCTCTTGAATCACATGTATTAATTTCATTATGTTATGCTTTGATTATTTACTTACTGGGATTTATAACTCATTCCTTTATTTTGCACATCCCTAGGTTATCCCATGTAGTATTAGAAGATCAATGGATTTTAATAGCATTTTATGAAGTTTAAAATAATTTCATTATATATATGTTTCAATTTATTATTCTATGTATCTAATTTACCAAAGAAACTAGTCCTATCAATATTATAGGATTGTATAATATGTATATTTATGTAATAAATAATTAAATAAGGTATATAAAAGACATGGTTTGTTATACTAGTAGGACAATATTTCATATGAATACCACATTCTTGATATAATGCATGGGTTGCCTCTTGCCTCTATAGGCCAAAAGTAAAATTTAATCACTAGACACTTTCCAACGATCTAATATCCAGTAGTCCATAATAAATCATAGAGCCTCAAACACCCATGTGCATTTATCAAGGTGAAAATCATATACAACCGTAACATTGAACACCAAGAACATAAATCCCAGCTCTGGTAACCTAGAATTCTTACTAGAAAAAGTGTTCTTGATGCACCAGTTTGATATCCATCACTTGATCTAGAACATTACTATGTCTCTAGTATATACAATCTTGAAATATTAATACAAAAAATAAATCAAGGATTTGATACCACTTTGTAACATCTTTCCGCCGCACACCGATGATCGATGCCCTAAATAGAAGAACACTACTGTACCTCAGGAATGCCTTCTCATATTCCTGAGGCTTTCAACTAGTATTATAGGTTTAGGGTGGTACTATGGGGAGACTAGACCCCTATATCTGAGTGTGAAATAATGAATAAAATAACCAAGTATCATATGTCACAAATAAACTAAAAGTGAAAGCAGAAAAAAATAAAATAAGGTAGATAAAAAATGAGATGTAATAGGGTTCAAAAATCCATGTCAAAAATACAACTGACCGCCCACTAGGTTGGTTACATATACATACCATTACAAAAGGTAAAATAATAAAATACATTGGATCCATGTTATCCTTAATCAAAAACTCATACCAAGCTCCATGTACATGCCTGATCCATACCGATCTATTAACCTCAAACCTTAGTCCAAACTATGCCTATAGTAAATATGTGAGAGCTTCTCAGGTACCCATGTTCAATATCATCTCGAGAAGGATGTATGTATATAACTCAATAGGGTACCAACAACATAATACCATACTAAAAAAATGTAGTGATATGTTCATGTTACATGCTCAACTGAAATAAATAACTATTTAAAAATAAATAAATAAAACAAATTTTGATCCTTAGGCTAATGACCCTGATCAACCATACCTGCTTTATCTAGTTATAGGGTGTCTCTGAGCACATCATGATGACTGTGAATACCAAGTAACATATATTCTCCAAGTCTATGGTAGTCCCAACCAAACCTCATGGATCCAGGGTCCAATCCCATGGAAGTCTGAACATCTAAGCTTCAAATCCATAGAAGCTCCAGACATATACCATTCTCATAATATAAGAAAACTCAAATAATATACCAAGATCCTAATTCAAAGAAACTCCAATCATATACTAAGATTGTAATATAAGGTAACTCAAATCACCAAGATCCATATCCATGGAATATCCCACCCTTATCTAGATCCAAAACATAATAACCCATCCATATACTGAGCTCTTAATCCAAGGAAACTCCAATAACTGAGATCAATGTCCATCGAAGCTCCCACTTGTATCTATCTCAAAAACATGGAATCCCATCTATGTACATGAATAAATAACCATGGAGGCCCAACCATGTCACATATTCTTGAGGGTGCAATCCATAACACATCATAAATGAAGAAAACATGAGGGATAGCTAAACGACCATGCCCAACACTATATCCCATAGCCCCTCAGGCTCACCAGTATGATACAGGTTCTATGGTGACACTCGCTACCATATAACACACACCCTTTTAGGGGAGGTCTATCTATGGGGAACCCACTAGGGTCCCTCTGGTCTCAGTACAATAGAGGAACCCTCTTTTGGGTCCCTGGTCTCGGCTGGGCCTCAGGTAAATTCCCAATGTTCTAAGGAATTCATGTACCAAATCATAATCAATACGGTATCATTACCTTATTGGATACATGGGGTCCTACCATAAGGGTAACAATCAAGATATGGTCCATGACCCATCTCAATCCTCAAGGTAACTCTAGACTGGTCCGCTTACCCAACCCAAACCTATTTTTCCTAAGGTGTACCCACCTAGGCCTGTGCATAGGATAAAAAGACATGTTAGGTATGAGCTCACATCCCAAGAGGTCTAGAGGCTACCAAGTGTTTAAAAGGTCTCATCTGGTTCTCTTGGCCTAGTAATCTCCAGTCATAACACACCTATTTCAGGAGGTTTCAAGGACCCTACCCTAGGATCCCTATATCTAATCAGGCCCAATAAACCCATTAAAGGGGTTTGGAGGTCACAAAAATTCAATGTTCATTGCCTATTCCATCATTGGTCAAGAAAAAAGTTAGTACATGAGGTCCATCATGACCTAAACAGTCTTTTATGGCCATCTAATGGATTTAGTTAAATTTACCCATTCAATTTAATTTAAAAATTCAATTTAAATTAAATAAACCATTTTAAAAAGGTTCATCTACTAAAATGGAAATACCACATGTTGCGTTCCACATAATCAAAAACATAAAAGTTATAAGGTAAGTATGCAATATGACCTACCTCAAATTTAATCTTCACCATTAGTGACTCAATATCCTAATCCAAGACAAAAATTAATTATTAATTAATTTCTAACTCGGCATAATGACAAATAACTCACCAAATCACTGCATTGCACCAGAACCAAAGCTAAATACCCATGGGAGGTATATTGGGAACCATTAAAACCATTAAAAATCAATGACCTATCATGTGATGACAAAAAAATTTCCAATTTAATTTAATTTAAGCACAAAATCTTATAAAAATAACTGTGATAATATACCTCATCGAAACAGTGTGTGACGACATGCAGACAATATCTCGTGACATCTTATTCCTAGGATTTAAGAATTACCCACCTCATTTGGATGATTCCACCATGTTCTATTGTAATAAGTCCCAAGCCCTAAGATGAGATAAAATAAAATTAAAGTGGGAGGGGGTGAGGATCAACATGGGATAACAAAGATTGAGATGTACCAAGTTTTGACACTTGAATCCAGAAAAATCTCTCCCTTGAGGGTGCATGAAGGGGAGAAAATCCCCACCACACACGCTATAGGAGAATAAATGAGAGGGGATGGGGTATAAAAATATTGTGGGCATAAAATTAATTTTTAACCTTTAATACCCCCACTGACTAACCACCATCAGCTAGCCGGTGGCTTTGCTATAGCCTTGGCTACAATATCCACTCAGCCTCTCCTAAGGTTCCTTCGATCCCCTGGGATGAATCTCAAGCCACAACCATGTATAAAAAACATCATTTGAGTTGTTTCAAGCCTCATATCTTGGTTCTAAATCTTATTTCTTAATTTTTTCTGATCACTAAATCAAAAATTAAAAAACTTTTTAATTTTAAAGCCCGCATGGACATTGAGTTTTATAGATTGAATGCGATATGATAGATATGATTAAATTTGGAAAAGACATGTATTTCCAAGAAAGTTATCAACCCAATTCCAAGGGGTATTATGACTTACCCCAATGATTTATTCTATTTCTATAAAATAGAGTCCCCCATTTGATGTAAAAATTAATTCCAACTATTCCCAAGCACTCCAATCCTTTATACAAATTGATATCCTTTAAAAGCCTTCAGGAAGCAAAAAAAGAATTTTGTTGGTGCATAAAAAAATATCATTTTATTACTCTCTTATTTTTAAATTTTCTTTAAGGGATACTCTCTACTCAGTACCATTGTAGAGTATAAAGTCACCATTGTATCCTAAAGATAATTCAAATATAAACTATTGTACTAATGATTTGGTGGGGGTGAATCTACTCTTAAGGAGAGAGAACAAACAATGAGCCTCAATGAGATCCTTATATTACCATAAAATAATATACATATCAATTACCCATCAACATATCCCTAATAGTGATTCCATGAAAAGTGGGTGGTTACTCATTTTTTGGTATAAAATACATTTATATAGTAAGGTTAAACTTTCATAAATTATGTTTTAGTCCTTATAAAAGTTTACCTAGAAAACACACTCAAAAATATCACCAATGACTTATTTAACTTACCATAAATTTGAAGAATATTTTAACATTATATTATGTCTCTTTATAAATTTTATATGAGACATTAAATTGGTTTATTCCTCATGTAAACATTTATCAAGCTCGAACAATTAACATTCACTCAAAAAAATAATTTTTATCATATTTAGTTATTTTGTTTTTAAAAAATTTATGAATATATTAAGACATAAATTCAATTTTTATTATTATTCTAAACTCAAATAACATAATAGAACTAATTTACATGTGTTCATTCACACTTTTAAATTCACCAAACCCCACACATGGGTCCCACTTCATCCTAAACTCCAATTAATCTAAATTGATGGAACTTGTGGATACATTTTTTTATAACCCTCCAAGACCTTATCTTGATGGCAGTGAGTTATATTCATAGACCAATAGAATTATCCAACAATATATCATGGCCCCTAAAAAGACAAGGATAAGTCGTAAGCTATGTTTATCACCTAAAAACACTTACTGTGTAATATAATCTATTTATCACGTGATATCTTATAAAGAAAGATGCATAATTTTTTTGTCATCATCCTTTAATTATTTATTCATGTTTTATTAACTATATTGGATGGAATTTAATTCATCTAAAATTTACATATATTTAGTCAAGGAACTACCATCCTAGTCAAGTGGTCAAAGATATATTCTTCCTTTCAAAAGCGACAAATCCTGTCTTGGTCATTAATTCAATACCATGCCGCCAATGATGCTTCCAATGAAAGTTACCTTTCCATGAACATAAATTTCATGGTTTTAATCTTACATCAACATATAGTATCAAATTATACACATTGATAATGATCTAAAGTTGAGATACCAATATAAATGATCATAGATAGGAACATCCAATAACACCCAAAACATGTGGTGTTCCTATTGGTGGGTTAATCCTCAAGATCTCCTCTACCTGAGATCAAAAAGTGAAAAATTCATGAGAATAAGTCTCAATTATTATAATACCCCAATACCCAATAGTAAAACAACATCTATGTCCCTTAAATATGAGTTATCCAAACCATATAACATATGTTTAAGACTACTATCATAGCATCTCAAGGTTCTTATTACAACTGAGTACTAGTATAATCTTTTGATAGGACATATAATCCAAGTAAATCAATATATAAATAATGTATGTATAATTAATAACACAATTATTTTAAGAATAAATCATACATAACTCTTTGTACACATGATGTGGTAATCAAAATTTACAACTTAAGTTGGGTTTGGGGAAACCACTTTCCCAATAATCCCACTTATACTAAATCCAACTTTATAACTTCAACCGGTTAACTATCACATGATAAATAATGTTTCCATTGAGTTATGAATTTAGTCATTAGGCTTAATAAGTTTTTCCTCCATGGATAATTTTTTATCCATGAGTTCACCTCCCTGAGTAAAATTCCACTAGAGATGATATCCCCAAGTATATAACTTTTTTATTCCATCATAATCTTGACATCTTGGATAGTACCATCATTGTTTTTTATGTGCACTTAAAGGGGTATATCATATTTAATCATTTACCCATGTTGTATGCTAAAAATTTCATGGGATGTAAGTCAAAACTTATGATTGTATTGGATTGTAAGAGAGGCTTGTAAAAACTTTGATTAATATATCATATATTATGATATGTAATATAATATGCATGCACGAGATGCATGCACCATCCATGTCCATTCCCACATAGTTTTATTCAGTTATAATCCATGTGATGGATTATTTAAATCTTAAAATATATTCATTGAAGTGTTTAATGGATGAAAAAACTATGGGAATAAATGTTTGAGTATCACCAGATGTTATCATGTTGGATGAAACTCTTCATTAGACAAAGAGCACCAGGAATGCCTATATAAGGGATTTGATCCCTCATGTTGGTGAGAATCATTCCAACCAAAGGTTTTAAAATATATCTATTATCCATTGATTATCATTTATAAATTGATATTCTTAGGCTAGTGTAATCACCTCAGAGGTAGGAAGCCATCAATTATTTATTCAATGATCATCATTAATCCTACTTCATTAAATAAATGAGATAGAGGTTGCAGTTTGAATTTTATGGACACTTTCTATTCTTCATAAACATTTTCATGTTAATATATTGAAGATATATGGACTTGTTTTTTGGGTTTGTTCCCACTACCTATGATCATTAGTTAATCCCCTAAATCCATAATTGGTATCTGATTTTTTTTTCAAGGATTCATCATGTTAAATTACATGGTTTCTGAATAGAATGTATATTATATTGGTTATTCTTTCACATTTTATAACTTTTTAGGTTCTTTAAAAGGGGGTAACAGGATCAAAAAAAATAGTGGAACTAAGGAT
This sequence comes from Viscum album, assembly GCA_963277665.1. Taxonomy (NCBI): domain Eukaryota; kingdom Viridiplantae; phylum Streptophyta; class Magnoliopsida; order Santalales; family Viscaceae; genus Viscum; species Viscum album. Next base: position 212,445,385 of record OY728164.1, read on the forward strand.
GGGCGGCCCATTGATGACGCTGCTTCTTTGTCCCTCCTTGTTGAAAACTTAGGTATGATCCATCAATATTGCATGGTCTCAATCAAGGATAAGATAGTGGAAGTGAAAGTGTAGGATCATTCAGTCACATGCTCTACCACTATTTTAAACCCCCTATATCCTGTTATGTCAACCGTCTCTCACAAGGTAACCCCTTCAACAAATTTAAGGGATAACTCTATGGACACCCCACTAAATGCTGAAATAATTTAAGTAATGCAAGACACCTCTAATGTAGGTTCTACTTACATCTCTTTTGTTTCTCTTATAAATAACCAGGAAACAAAATCCACTCTGACCTCTTCTCAAATTTTCACTAGATCTAAGAAGAAAAAGGGCTTAGGTGGCTCCAAAAAGAAAAAGGGTGGTTCTACCTCCAAAAATAGGTTTTAATGGATTTATTTTTCTGGAACTATCAGGGAATTACTAACCCAGATACTTATAATGTTATTAAAATACTACTCTTGACTCATCAACCCAAAACTTTTGCTATTTATGAAGGGGGTAACACTGTGGAATCCCTTTGGGTTTTTTATCATGCTTCCTTACAGAATGTTAATGCTTTAAAAAGCTCTGAACAGATGTTTACTTGTAATTTTTCCCTAAATGGTACACATATTTTTTGTACCATGATTTATTCTAAGAATAGATATCAAAAATAAAGTCCCCTTTGGTATGATCTTTATGGTCTAGATATAACCATTTAGGATCCCTGATTTGTGATTGGTGACATTAATGATATTCTTTCCCCTAGTGAAAAATTTGTCCTGACACATTCTTCCATTTCCTCTAGGGAATTTAGAACTTCAATTGAAGATTGTGACCTAGTAAAAATTAACCTCACTGGTTCCAAGTTCACTTGGTATAGAAGACACCATAATAGGGTTTTTTCCATTAAATTAGATAGGGCCCTCACAAATATAACTACTCTGGACACTTGGGACACCATTTCTAGCATCACCTTTCCCAAACTTAATTTGGATCATCATCCCATTATTTTCAATATTTTTACTAAAATAGTTATACCAACCATCCTTTTCAAATTCAACAATGCTTGGTTTACAGATCTAGAGTGTTCTAACATCATAAAAAAGTGTTGGGATTCTATGAATCAATTAAATGATTCTTTTTATTGTGTTACCAAATTAAAACACCTCAAGATATGCCTCAAAAGTTGGTGTAGTAATAAATATAAACAAATGGACAAGGACATATAAAACCTTGAGAAGGAGCTTATACAAATTAAAATCTCCTCCACTAGATCTCATTTCTCCTTGGACCCCCAAATTGAAATCAACACTTCCATGAAACTATATTCTCTACTTACACTTAATGATAACCTACGAAAACAAATTTTTAAAGATAAATGGATTTCTGATGGTGATGGAAATACTAAGCTCTAAAACTCTCTTAAAATAATCAAAAAAGTCTATAGGACCCTTTCTCTACTTAGGAACGATGATGTTATCATTGAATATGTGGAGGGCATAGAAAATCATGTGGTATATTACTTTGATAATATTTTCAATGGCCCAAATGTTAAGAAAGACCTCCTTATTAAGGTCATTCTGGTTATGGTAAATGAGGAAGATAATGTCTATCTTCTTAGAATCCCGCTTGACCATGAAATTAAAGACACTGTCTTTGGTCTTAACCCTAATAGTGCCCCGGGCCCAGATGGATTTAACAATTGGGAGATTATTCACACAAATGTTTGCAAACTTGTCAGATCCGTTTTCTTCTAATGGAAATCTTCCTCATGGACTAAATGCTCAATTCCTTACTCTAATTCTAAAAGTGGACAGTGCCTCTAAAATTAATCTTTTCCAACCTATTTCTCTTCTTAATTATATTTACAAAATCATTAATAAACAACTTGATAATATACTTTCTGCTTTATGCAATAAAATTGCCTCTTGGAATCAATTTGGTTTCATCAAGGGAAGGTCTATACAAGATTGCATCTGCCTAGCCTTTGAATGTACCAACACCCTTAATAAAGCTATCAGAGGAGGCAACATTGTCATTAATCTTGATATTAGGAAATATTTTGATAGCATTGATTGGAGATTCATCTTCAAAGTCCTTCAGGCCTTTGGTTTTAATGACACTTTCATCAACATGATAAATTCCTTATTAAATTAGGCTTCCATTTCTATCCTTGTTAATGGTTCCCCTAAGGGTTACTTTAAATGCACTAAAGGATTCATACAAGGTAATACCTTATATACCATTCTCTTTGATATTATAGAGGATTATCTAATTAGATTACTCACCCTCTGTGTGGATCAAAACAAGCTCAACCCTATTCAGGCTGCTAGAAACTTAACTATGCCTACTCATCTTCTATATGATCATGGAATCATTTTATTCGTCAAAGGAGGAAAAAAGAATATTCAAATCTTAAAAAATACCTCATCTCATTACGAATATATTTCTGTTCAGTCTATAAGCTGGAAAAAATCCTATGTTTTCTTTGGAAAAAATTTCTCTTGTTCTAGGAAAAATAGTATTATCAATAGTCTAGGCATAAAATAAGTATCTTTTACTTTCACCTACCTTGGAGTTCCTATATTTTGGGGAATTCCCAAATCCATGTACTTTACCAACATGATGGATCAGATCATAAAGAAACTATCCTCTCGGAAGGGTAAGTCCCTTTTGATGGCAGGTATGATCTGTCTGGTGAAATCCACCATTATTTCCAAGATGGTTTATTCACTGATGGTCTACAAATGGCCTACTGGTCTTTTGAAAAAAATCAACGTTTACATCAAGAATTTTTTTGGACAGGTAGAATTCTTGAAAGAAAACTAGTAACCATTCCCTATGATACTTGCTACAAACCTATAGAAAAAGGTGGTCATGGCATAAAAAACCTACATCTTTTAAATGATTCCCTCCAAGAAATACTCACCTGGAGGATAATCCATAACAATTCTGATTCCATAATTTTTCTAAAAAAAATATTTCTTTCGAAATTAAAGAAGGGAAATTTGAACTACATTAATTCCTTTATCTATCCCTCCATTAGGTAATATTTTCCTAATATTATGACTAATTACAGATGGGTGGTTATCATGGACTCTACCCTAAACTTTTGGCTATATAATTGGTCTATAACCCCCCTAATCTCTATAGTCTCTCCTAATTCTCTTCCGTAAAACACCAAAACTACTATAAAAGATATTATACAATCTTGTATCTAAAACTTTCCAGAGAACATCATTAAAGTTATTGATAACTACAACTTTTCTAATTCTAAGTATTTCCTCATTTGGGATCCTACTCACAATGGTATCCTTGATTTTAAGAATTTCTATAAACACAATTTTTCAAATTTTGATCTTGATTTTGGTTGGTTGAAATCTTTTGACAAAACCTGGATTAAGCCTTCAAGACTTACTCATGTTTGGAGACTTGCCTATAATTGTATCCCCACTGAGGTTTATCTTCAGTCCTTTGGGGTCCAACTTGGCTCTATGTGTCCTTTCTACCCCCAACATAGAGAAGATACTAACCATCTGTTTATATCTTATGCTACTACCTCTGCCCTTTGGAATTATATTTTTGACATTTTTGATTGCAGATGGATTCTCATGGACTCTCTCAGCTTACAATTAAAATGATATGTGGATATAGATTTCTCTCAACAAATCAAGAACCTCTTTCTCAATACGGTTGCTGAACTCCTCCACATGATTTGGTCTGATATAAATGCAATTATTCACAACAATTACTCATTAAATCTCAATATAGGTAATATGAAAATTCTCATTTCCATTAAAGATGCTGATTTGATATATAAAGGTTATTGTGGCAACACTATTGGTGATTTTGAGATCCTCCATCGACTTCAGATCGATGGGCTCTAAAAATAGCCGAGGCACACTTTTGAGGTGTTCTGGAAAGCTTTGCTTCTAGGATGGATCAAAGTGAATGTGGATGGTGATTCTAAAGGCAATCCGGGACCCATGTGATGTGGTGCTATCTTTAGAGATTTCTTTGATCGGTTTCTTGGATGATTCTTTGGCAGCTATGGTACTGCATCATCTCTAGAGGCAGAAATGATGGGTGTGATACATGTTGTAAGCTTTGACAAGAAAAAGTGCTGGAACAATATTTGGATTGAAAGTGACTCAACCACTATTTTCCATACTATTTGGGAGGGTGTGGCACATCTTGCCTGACCACTGACCACCCAATGGATGAACTGCCTTGATTCACTTATAGGAACTAATTTCATTGCCACACATGCCTTTTGTGAAGCGAACATGGTTGCTGATGGTCTTGCTAATAAGGGAATCAACCATGGCGTAACTTGGAAGGACGACTTGCTAGTTGAGATGCTCCCTCTCTATGATAAATATTGTAATAAGATACCTTATTTTAGAATCATGTAGTTTTATTTATTTTTTCTAATAAATTGTGTCTCGGTCTTTGACCGAGGCACCACCTTTTACAAAAAAAAATCTCACAACCTTGTCTATTCATAATTTTTCTATTCTTTAAGTAAGTTTGATGTTTGTAATATTTTTATAAAGGATTACGTAGTCACTATTATTTTATAATTTTTTTAAAAATTTAGTTTATTTTTTATGTTTTAAAGTCATATGAAATTTTTTTAGTCGTACAATATTTTTAAAATTCATACAAAAATATATTTAAAGTCATTTGAAATTTTTTAAATTCATACAGATCTAATTTTCAAAGTCCTATGAAAATATTAAGTAATTCAAAACTATTTTTGAAGTCTTATGAAAATTTTGAAGTCTTATGAGACTATTTTTTAAGTCATATGAAAATATTGAAGCCACAAAATTTGAAAATTCATATGATTTACTAATTCATGCAATTTGTAAAGTTATACAATTCAATTAGTCATACAAAACATTTTATAAAGTCTCACGATTTGAAAATAATTATGTTCTTTGAATTATTGAAAACTTCAAAAGACTTTGGAAATTTCTAAAAGCAATAAGAAATTTTTTAAAGTCATACAGATTTATTTAAATTCATGCAATCTTGAATTAAAGTAATATGAAATTTAATTTATCCTTTAAAGTGTAGTTCAATGATATGTTTTTCTCACCGATTCAATATTTTGAATAATTTCATGTTTATATGAAATTTTTTGTTAGTTTTATTAAATTTTAAAATACATATATATTCCAAAAAATCTATTCAATGTGTTTTTTAATTTTTTAGTGGAGGATTCATGTGGTATTTCTCTATATATAGTGAAATGATAATATTCTTTGTTTTCATTATTTCTCATTTGGGAATTTATGTGATTTTTCATCAAGAAACACTCACATGATTAGAATATATTATAATTAGTGATAAAGTATCATCCATTGGAACAAGAACATGGGTACTTAGTTAAAAATATTAACATAGATCATTTAAGGAATAGACATTGACACAACATTCATATGAGAATTTCAAAAGTGCTGAGATTCTACTTCTACAAATATCTTGCTTCTGTGTGGTTAGAAAGGAACTTAAAAATTTTATCCATTGTTACTAAAATGATCAAATATACATCAAGATACATTATATTCAAACTTTTTTTCTATATTTATTTCTAGTTTTCAATGTTTTATTTCTTTGTTATCAATTTTTCTAAATTTTTAGTTTATGATTTTCCTAATCAAAAGAAAGTTTGTTATCAGTTATACCTATTAACCAAAAGGCACTTCCTTGGATTGTGACTCCCAAAAAAAATTCAAGTTTTATGGTTGTTCATTTTTACACAAAAGTTATGTTAGATAGGATAGGTTATGATTCTAGATAAGAAAAAATAATTGTTTATACAAGGTTATCACACCCTTCAAAAGTGTGGCCTTGTTCTTAGCGAGTACCATTCCTCTCACTAATTTAGAAGGGGTGAATAGTAGATATAGGATCAATATGATCCAAAATAATATAAAAACTCAATTTCATATATTTTATTTCTATTTTATTTTATTTTAAACACTATTTCACCACACTTTCACTATTTCTATTATGAATGTTTTATTTAGTTGCCTATGCATGTTAAAAGTTACTTTTATTTAATAATAAATTTTAATTCTTCTAAGATTTTAAAAGGTCTATTCAACTCCATATAAAATATTTTTTTCATCTTAATTTTGAATAACAATTGGTATCTATGCAGATGGATGATAAAGATAGTTTAGATTTGTTGATTTTTAGGATACCAAGCAATTGGTATCAGAGATTATCCCTCTTATATATATGTTCTGATGTTTATAATTATACTAACCTTAATGTCATAAACCTAACAATTTAAGGATAATGATTTTATAAATATAGAATGAATGAACTTAAATGATGTTCGGATACCAAAAAAGCCACCATATTTTGATGGAAATGACTATGGTTATTGGAAATCTATAATGGAGGCATATTGTAAGAAATTAATTATTGATCACAAGATGATCATAGTGAAACCATATAAGTTTTTGGATGCTGATCTAGATTCTATTTTTGATAAAAATATGGAAAAATGTGTTTTGAATTATAAGGTAATGAATATATTATACAATTCCCCACCATTAGTGGTGGATTGGGAAGGGTTTAGGGGGTGAGGGGTAGGTCTTGAGGTCAATTCCCCATGCCTACATGTTTACTGTGATTTTATTCCTTTCATTGTGTTCCATGGTGATAGATATAATTTACCTATTATACTATTCTATAAGTTGAAATGTTTTTATCCATGTTTTAGACTAAAAGATAGCCCATGATATATGTAGAATACTTCAAGTCACACACTACTCACTATTACATACATTTGAGTGAATCTAAGTGGCATGTGTGTGTAATTCTTAGAATGAGATAAGAAGTTATTAAAATAAAAGGTCAATAGAAACCTCTAACTGATTAAGAAATTAAAAAAAATCCAGATAAATGAGTAGAATATATTAAGTATTAATGAACCAAATTCAACAATATGTAATGGGGGAATTCTCCTTGGATCAACCACTAATGGACTATTACGCCATCATCATAGTATAAAAAAAATATAAATGAAAACAAGAAAATGTAGTAGATCTAGTTGATCAAGAAGTCATTATCGCAACCCCCTCTCCTAAAGTGAACAATTTTATATTTATAGAGATTATCAGGACCTTTCTTGTAGTAGCTACCCCTTACACATGATTTTCACAATCTCACATACAAAAAATTTGATAATTTCATCAAATTTAGTGCCCAATTCGTTTTTATTTGATTTCTACCATGTGTATTTTTTGAGGGTCCTGATTAGGCTTCTCGAATCCTCTAAATTATTTGAAATTCTCCCCATGATCTCTATATACTTATTAATTTGGATGATTGCAGCATGTCCATCTTGAGATATTCTTCCCCAATTTAGCTAAACTAGAGAGATGAAAATGATTTTTATTTTAAGTTGAGTTGATCTAATTTAGGGAATTCATATCTAATCTATGTGGGTACCCTTATGTATACTTTAGATCCATGGGATGAAATTAATACAATGAAAATATTCTTGGTAGACCGTGAAGTAGCTTAAATTTTACCCTAATGTTTCCTTTGAAACATTCCAACTACCTTTATATAGTTCAATGGGACTCAATATTACCCTTACAAAGGTCTTTATAACCCTCACATAGCCCATGGAATATTCCAATGACATTTCCGTAGTGTCCATTTACCTTAATGTAGCCTTAAAAATATATAATTTTCATTGAAGCAACCCTACAAGCTTGGTGGCCCCATTTGTTTTGACATTTGTATCCTTATGTGAGCATTGGATTATGAAATCTATGACATCCCACTTTTTTATTACATAACTTTTCATTACATTTTACAAACATGGGATATTTTAAAGTTTAGTGTATTTAAAATAAGGTACATAATACATTAAAATATGAAAACATTATTCTAATCCACTTGAATAGCTTCATCAAAGGTTCATCCTAAGTTCAATTACTACATCTAATAACCTAGGGACATAAATCAAAGGAAAGGGTGAGCAAAATGCCCAGTAAGGGTAAACAAGGGAAACATTTTTCTTTTTGATCTTGAGGAATATCAGTAAGAACATGACGAAATACATAAAGGTATGAGAAAGAGGAATATAATAATAATAACATGAATCATAACTTTTAAATGTGGATAAAACATTTAATTGAGTCATTCATAAGCATATCACCAAGGTTTATCACTATGGTTTCATAAAAAATACTGTGGTTATTCACCAAGGCATCGTAAAACATGTCATCTATAGAGATTAAATTATTTACCCAATGCATTAGAGAGATATCAGGGTGAAACCTTCATGTTTCTTAATTAATGTGAACCACATAGATCTTATTAAAAAAATCTCATAAATAACCCTTTAAGAATAAAAAAATGGATTTTATTTCAAAATCATGGTGTTTTAAAAAGTGCTTAAATTCAAGATCCTTTTGTCATTTTAAACCCATGAAAAAGGAAGTCAGGTTTAATGCATGTTAATACCATAATTAAATAGATAATTTTGGTATCTATGTGAATAACCCTGGAGAAGATATAGGTTTGGGTATTCAAAAAATAAATTAAAATAATTTCTTGATAAAAAGAGAGAAAATTTTGAGATGAAAATCCGTTAGAATAACGGGTATGAAACACGGTTTTAGAAAACATTAAAAAGAGAGGGGAAATGGGTATAATATTCATAAATGAATATTAATATAGTAAATAGATAGAATAAAATGGATATAAGAACATGGTATGTAAGTTTTAAAAACATACCACATAAAAAGGAAATATGAAAGGAAACAAGAAGTTGAGAGTTCCCTTACCTTGAATAGTGACTCCTAAAACTCGAAGATTGGAACCTTGGGAGATTGAGGACACCTTGGAAGGAAATATTGGGAGGTAAAAATATTAGTTCATGAAGGATGAATTTGTAATGAAAGTATATAAATAAATGGGTGGGTATTTATAGCAAAAGTAAGAGAGTTTTTTATTAATTTCCTTAGACACCTTATTGGTGGTATTTGAAAAACCATGAGCATGCCCATGGTTTTTCCCATGGTATTAGAAACTTGGTACAAATATTGAGTTAATTTTACTCATAAGATTAAAACATAATTTTAAATTGATCATCACATCATTATGACATAGCTACGATGTCATTAAACTCACCGAAAAACTCAAACTGTATTTTTACTATTCATGAAAATCTAAATTATTTGATAAAATTATCATAAATTCACCTCAACCTAATATCGATATTCTTAATTTAAAAAAAAATATTTTGTCATAATAAATCTATTAATATGATAAATTTAAATTTTAACTATAAAAATACTTATTTATTAAAAATAATAGCGGACAGAAAATGCATAGTAAAATTGCATAGTGAAATTTACGACAATTGAAAAAATAAAATTATTTTATTATTTATAATTAAAAGTAGTGTTTTTATAAAACTATTTAATTACCATAAAAATTATTAATAATAACCTAGTTTATTATACTAATTATATGTTTCTGGAAAAGTACAATTTCTATCTAAAAAATAAATTTATCAAAATACATCTCAATTTTATTAAGAAAAACTATTCTTAAAAAAGAAAAGCTAGAAAAAAACATTTATTAATAAAATGGGTTTACAATTTATGTTACTAAGGACTTGAATCATAACCCCTTATAACACCCACATACGATCTAAGGGTAATGTGTGAGATGGTGATAGAATCATTGGGTGGCTCGGAAAACATCGTCCGAGTGGTAATTTCCACTAACATGAACTTCTCCCGTTGGTGATTTATTTCAAGCTTCACTTGTTAAATATTGACTTGGGTTTGGTCTTGAGAGAATCCCAGTGATGCTACCTCCCTTTCAAGATCCAAAAAATGGGATTCATATGACACAAATCTACTGGATGAGACTATCGAATATTTGTTTATATTAATTAACCATTATCATTTCTATTTATAATACCAAGTATAACGTTAAAATTATTATTAAGAGTATTGTTTCCAATGGTAATATTGACCAAAAGTAATATAATGGTTGAAACCTAAAGATAAAATTTCAATTATACTCACTTCATTATTAAAGGGATATAGTTTTTTTGAGTACAAAATAATATAACACACATTTTTAGGAAACAAATTTTATTAAAAAAAACTCAGGTCATTACATTATTCCCCCTTAAGAAATTTCATCCCCAAAATTTCATCTTATTCCCTTGGTTGAAAAAAGGTGTGGGTAATTTTTCCTCATTGAATCCTCTTATTCCCATATAGATTCTTCATATTTGTGGTTCCTCCACAATCCTTTAAGGAGGTGGGTAGTATTGTTGTGTAGAAAATTGTCTCTATGGTCCAAGATCTCCACCGGTTGCTTCTTATAATAGAGTTAATGTTCCAATTGTACCACTTCAAGATTCAGTACATGTGAAGGGTCATGTATGTACTTTTTCAAGAGAGATATGTGGAAAACATCATGAAATTGAGCTAGGTTTTGTGGAAGTGAAAGATGATAGGCCACTGCTCCTATGCGATCAAGGATTTCATAAGGGCCAATGTACCTGAGGATGTGCTTCCCTTTCTTCCCAAACCACATGACTCTCTTCTAAGGTGAAATTTGAAGGAATAATTTTTCCACAACATCAAACTCAAATCCCCTTTTATGGTTGTCAACATAACTCTTCTACTGGCTTTGAGCAGCCTTTATGTGTTGTTGGATGGAATGAACCTTTTCTGTCATCTCTTGCACAACATCATGCCCAAGAAGCTTTCTCTCCCCAGCTTCATCTCAAAAAGTAATATTTCTACATCACTTTCCATATAGATATTCATAGGGTTCTATTTGAATCCTCAAATGGAAGATATTTTTCTATGATAACTCAACTAATGGGAGATGTTGATCTCATTCACCTTTAAATTACATCGAGCATGTTCTCAATATTTCCTCAAGTGTATGAATAGTCCTTTTAGATTGCCCATCAGTTTTAGGGTGATAAGCCATACTAAAATTCAATTTCGTACCTAGATCATGTTAAAGACTTCCCCAGAATTTTGATGTGAACCTTGGATCATGATCAAATAGGATAGAAAGTGGAACTCCAAGCATCCTTACCAATTCCTTCACGTATATATTGGTGAGTTGGTCAAGAGAGAAATCTCCCTGAATAGAGATAAAACGGGTAGTCTTGGTGAGATGGTCTACTATAATCCATATCACATTGTTTCCTATGGATGTTTTTAGAAGAACAGTGAAAACATCCATAGTGATATTATCCCACTTCCATTCTAGTATGGGTAGTGGTTGTAATACCCCTTTAGAAAGTTGTTTCTCTTCCTTCACTTATTGACACACCAGTCACTTTGTAGTGTTGTAAGATATCTATGTTTTCATGTTATCCTACAAAAAATGATCATGAAGGTACCTATACATTTTCGCACTTCTAGGATGTATAGAGAATGCAGATCTATGAGCTTCATACATCAGTTCCTTCTTTATTTCTGAAATAGATAGAACACATATCCTTGTACGAAATTTTAGTACACCTTTTTGATCAATATTAAACTCAGAAAACATCTCATTCTTTACAACCTCTATCTTTTTCTGAAACAAAAGATCTTCTCTTTGAGATTTATTGATATTCTCTAATAATAAAGATTGAGAAATAATTTGGGATAGGGTTGATGATGCCCCTTTCCTTAAGATTCCCATGTCTAGTTTTACTAGGTATTTTATTAAAGGATCTCTTTGAATCCTCATCATTTACAGCACAATAGGACCTTTCCTACTTAATGTATAATTGCCTTTGGTTTCACATTCGAGGTGATAATGAATTGAACAATCATAGTCTTTAAGAAGTTCCAACCATCTCCTCTATCTCATGTTCAATTCCTTTTGTGTGAAAATATACTTCAAACATTGATGGTCTGTGTATATATCACATTTATCCCCATAATGATAGTGCATCCATATCTTCAAAGCAAAAAAAAAACCGCAACTAGCTGCATTTCATACGTAGAATATCTATTTTCATTAGGCTTCAACTGTCGAGATGCATAAGCAATTACCTTGAATTTTTTCATGTAGACACACCCAAGACCTTTAAGAGATAAATCAATAAAAATAATGAATCCTTCTTCGATAGAGGGTAGAGTTATCATGGGTGTAGTAACCAATCTCTTCTTCAGCTCTTGGAAACTTTCCTCACACTACTTTTTCCAAATAAACTTAACCCATTTTCAAGTTAATTTGGTTAGTGAATTAGAAATTCATGAATTTTTTTCACAACCGTCCTATAATATCCTACTCATCCAAGGAAACTATGAATCTAAATTACTATTTTAGGATGAGGACACTCCTCCAAAACCTTTGTCTTTATATGGTCAATTGAGATTCCTCCACTGGTTACAATGTTCACTAATAAATAAACTTTATGTAACCAAAACTCACACTTACTAAACTTTCCAAATAACCTCTCATTCCTTAGAGTTTTTAGTATCACCCTTATATTATCCTCATACTCCTAATGAATTTTATATTATATAAGAACATCATCAACAAACACTACCACAAATTTATCAAGGTATTGGTTAAAGACTCTATTCATAAAATCCATAAAAAATAGAAGGTGAATTAGTAAATCTGAAGGGAATAACAACAAACTCATAATGGCCATATATTTATTGGAAGATAGTATTTAGAATATATTATTTATTCACCCTCAATTAATGATAACCAAATTGAAGATCAATCTTGGAGAATAATTGATCCCCATGAATCTGGTAAAATAAATCATCAATTCTTGGAAGAGGGTACTTTTTCTTCATTGTGATCCCATTAATTTATCTATGACCAATGCATAGATGCATTAATCCATAATTATTATTCACAAATAGAACATGTTATCACTAAGGAGACACACTTTGTTGGATAAACCCCTTCTCCAAAAGATCTTGGAGTTATTCCTTTAATTCCTTCAGCCCCACATTTTCCATTATATATAGATTTTTTGATATTATCTTGGAACCAGGAATGAGTTCAATGGATAACTCTACCTCTATTTCTGGGGGAGGTTTAGAAAACTTCTTAGGAAATATTTCAATGTATTCCTAAATGATGGGAACATTTTCTATTATTATACTTTCACCCCCTTCTTCATCTTCACCAATAAACTCCAAAAAGAATTCTACGGGGGGTACTTCTAGACAAATATCAGGTTGAGATATCTCTAATTTGAAGATAACTATAGGTTTTCCACTCAAGACTAATAATATTTCCTTGATTCTATATTTTATCTTAGCATTATACTTTGACAACCAATCCATCCCTAGTATAGTGTCAAATTCCAGTAAGTGAATGACTACTAGATTTGTGATAAGATTATTCTCACCAAAGTAAATAAAAGAGTTTCTATACACTGATTATTCTTGGATAATCCCACTAGGAGTCTTGATTGATAACTATAATTATAGAATTTTAGTAATTGATTATATATTTATTAAAAATTTGGAGGAAACAAGGGAATAAATAGAATCAGTATAAAACAAATTACTTGCTATCTTTGAGAGAACAACAAGAGTACCTTACACCAAACCATTTAAAGATTCAACTTTAGCTGTAATGATAGAAAAATAACTACCTTGATCCCTTGTCCCATGTTATGGTTCATGGTGATTCCCCTCCACTAACCTTAGATTTGGAAAGTGATTGGCGAAGTGCCTAAGCTATCCACATTTCAAGCATTAGACTTTAGGTAGGGCTTTCACTATCTTTCCTTTTTTTTTGTTGAAAAGTTGAGGATTCACCTCAATATGACAATTTCTAGTGATATGGATATATCTTCCACACTTATAACATTTCCTGCTCCTAAGAAAGCAATTCCCTGAATACTTATTCCAACACTTGGTACACATGGAAAGTTTCACTTGCTTTCCACCTATACCTTGATCAAATTTCCTCCCCAGGTTTGGATCTAGAGATATCTTCTTATCATTCAATTTATGAGACCACTACATATCACCAAACTCCAATTAGACCTTTATAGAACTCCGTATAATTTCCTCATAGCTGTCATAGCCTCTACTGGATAAATTCTTTCATAGATGTGGTCTTAGTACACCGAAGAATCTATCAACCTTACCATTAGAATCCATGAAAAAGCTAGAGGTATAATAGGAATGTTTTGTGAATTTCATCCCATAGATTCCAATAGATTCATTCTCCTTCTGTTTTAGTTTAAGGAATTACTTCTCTATTTTCATTCTCAACAAATGAGGGAAATTATTATTAAAGAAGATTTACCTGAACTCTTCCCACTCAATAGCTTCAATATCCCCTATTGGCATCATGTTTTTAATTATTTTCCACCACTGATTAGCTTCTCCCTCTAAATGGTACATAGCCAAAGTTACTTTCTCTTGTTATGAATAACAAAGTATATCCACTATTCTGCAATCAATGGGTCAGTAGATCCACTAAACATTAGTGGTCGTTGATGCATAACGGGCTCAACAAAAATTTGTTAATTTCATTGTGAAATTGATCTCTCATCTTGATTCAATTTATTTCCCATAACTTAAATTAGTTGATTCATCATTCTCATGAAGGTTTCCATTCCGAATTCCATCGGAGGTCCGTCAGTGCATGGTACATTGCACTCACCATTTACACGGTTCCTCCTATTTCCCACCATTTTATAAAATAATAGAAACTTAGTGAGAAACTTGTTTATTTTAATAATCTGATAAATCGAAAATAATTTTATGTCTTAAAACATCATTCTTAAATTTGTTATTCATTAACAAAAATTTCATTTTCTATAAATCCTTCATAATAGTTCATAAAAAGGCCATGATTAACCAAACATATCCCATACGAGTATCAAAAAAGGAGTGAAGAAAGACCCATTATCATGCACTAGTTCCTGTTTGAGTATAGCTCAAAGCAGTGTTTTCAGGTTTTACCCCTAAATACATCTATGCTAGAGCTAAATCCACTTGTTTATATCTAGACCTAGATTTCTTTGTTTGGAAACCACTTACTTAATATTTGAACAAAATACCAGGTTGTTTTCCTATATTTAAACTTTTCTATAAGGTTTTCATTAAAATTTTCAAATCATTATTTCCCAAAATAATTAAACTTCCCTTTATTACTAACTATGTCATCTCTTCTTTTTATTACATAACTTTTCATTACATTTCACAAACAAGGGATCTTTTAAAGTTTAGTGTCTTGGAAATGAGGTACATAATACATGAGAATATGAAAAATTATTCTAATACACTTTAATGTATTTATAAAAGGTTCATACTAATTTCAATTATTGCATCACATAACCTAGGGACATACATCAATGGAACGGGTGAGCATAAGGCCCAGTAAGGGTAAACAAGGGAAACAATTTACTTGTGATCTTGAGGAATATCACTAATAACATGATGAAATACATAAAGGAATGAGAAATACAAATATAATAATAATAATAACATGAATAATAACTTGTAAATGTGTCTAAAACATTTAATTGAGTCATTCATAAGCATATCACCAAGGTTTATCACCGAGGTGTCATAAAAATTACCAAGGTTATTCACCAAGGTATCGTAAAACTTATCATCTCTAGAGATTAAATTCTTTACCCATTGCATTCGAGTGATATCAGGGTACAAAATTAATATATATTAATTAATTTGATACACATATATCTTAACAAAAACATCTCATAAATAACCCATGGAGAATAAATGAAACAAGTTTCATTTTAAAATCATGGTGTTTTATAAAGTGCTTAAAAGAAATATCCTTTTGTCATTTTAAACCCATAAAAAAGAAATGTGGGTTTAATGTATGTTAATCAAAAAATTAAATAGATAATTTTGGTATATATGTGAATACACCTGGAGAATAAAGAGTTTTGGTTATTCAAAAAATAAAATAAATGAATTTCTTGATAAAAAGAGAGAAATTTTGAGACGAAAACCCAACATCATAATGGGTATGAAACATGGTTTTAGAAAACATTAAAAATAGAGGGGAAAATGGTATCACATTAATAAATTAATCTTAATAAAGTAAATGGATATAATAAAATGGATATAATAACATTTTATGTAAATTTTAAATATATACCACATGAAAAGGAATCCTGAAAGGAAAAGAGAAGTTGAGAGTTCCCTTACCTTGAATAGTGAATCCTAAAACTCAAAGATCGGGACCTTGGGGGCTTGACGAAACCTTATAAGGAATAATTTAGAGGTAAATCTATAATATATTCATGGAAGATTAATTTTTAATGAAATTAAATGAATAAATGGGTGGTTATTTATATCAAAAGTGAGGGGGTTTTTTATTAATTTTCTTAGACACCTCATTTGTAGTATTTGAAAAACCATGGGCTTGCCCATGGTAATTGACCATGGTATTGGATATTTGGGACACATATTGAGTTAATTTAACACATAAGAGTCTAAAATAATTTTAAATTAATCATTACATCATTACTACATAGCTATGATGTCATTAAACTTACTAAAAAACTCAAACTGTATTTTTACTATTCATGAAAACTAGAGTATTTTATGAAATTATCATAAATTTACCCTAAAAAAGTATTTATATTTTGAATTAAAAAATGAAATTAATTTTATTCTAATAAATCTATAAATATGATAAATTTAACTTTTAACTATAAAAATAACTATTTATTAAAAATAAAAGTAGACATAAAATGCATAGTAAAATTTCCTAGCGAAATTTCCGACACTTGAAAAACTAAAATTTTAATAATTTATAATTAAAAAGGATTATTTTTATAACACTATTTAATAACCATAAAAATTATTAATAATACACTAGTTTATTATAATAATTATATGTTTCTTGAAAAGTATAATTTCTGTTCGAAAAATAAATTTATCAAAATCCATCTCAATTTTATTAAGCAAAACTATTCTTAAAACAGAAAAGGTGGAACACAAATTTTGTTAATATAAAGGGTTTACACTTTATGTAACTAAGTCCTTGAAACATAACCCCTTATAAAACCCACACATTAACTAAGGGTAAGGTGTTTGATGATGATATAATCATTGGGAAGCTCAGATAATATAAATTGAGTGGTAATTTACACTACCTCAAACTTATCATGCATGAGATTTATTTCAAGCTTCACTTGTTGAAGATCAGATTTGTCTTGGTCTAGAGAGAATCCTAGTGATGCTTCCTACCAACCAAGATCCAAAAAATGGTCTTTGTATAGAACAACTTTACTAGATGAGGCCATCAAATCTTATTTCTGTATTGATTTACCATTATAATTTTTTTTAAAACAACAATTATAAAGTTAAAATTATTATTAAGAGTATTTTTCTAATGGTCATATTGATCAATTGTCATATTGACAAATGGTTATATTGACCAATGGTCATATTGAAAAATGGTCATAATTGACCAATGATCATATAACATTTGAAACCCAAAGGTCACATTTCTATTATAATCACTTCATTATTAAAGGGATATAGTTTTTTAGTAAAAAATAATATAGCACACATTTTCAAAAAATAAATTTTATTAAAAAAAACTCAGGTTATTATAAAATCTAACCTTATAAAGTGATTAAAATGAACCCTTCACCTTTACATAGGTCTTTTATGTCATTTACATAGTGTATTATCTGTGATAATGACCCTTACGTAGCTTTTGATCACCTTTCCAAAACCTGTGGAACTTTCTCTTCACATTTACACAATAGAGGAGATGTGAAGGTACCCTTATGTATCCATCAACAGTTCTTGATATTCTCTTAGTTTGGAACCATGAGGTTGATTGTTATCTCATTCCCCATCAACTTTTTCTATAGAGCACAATCAATTTTCTTTCTTGGAAGTATCTTGGTCGATCCATAGCCCACAATCACTCACTTATTGTCAATAAAGTTACACTTTTACGATATCCTCACATGGTAGAAAGAGTTTCATGGTAGCTTATCAATTGTCTTTATTATGGTTTCTTAACCTATTACCAAAAATAATTAAACCAATAAATGGATTTTAATAAATTCCAACATGCGTAAAAAATGAAATTAAAGATTTCATTTTTATCACCAAATTCAATAATTTAATCTAGTTTTATTTTATTCACTCAAAACACACCAAAGTATGAAAATATGATTAACATACAGATTTTATAATGGTTTTATGGAATTTTAATAGTTATTTGTAGAAAAAAACTTATGAAATTTAATGTTTTATCACCCCCACACTTATAATATTACACTCTATGTAAATAAAAATAATTCCTTTTATTTGAATAGATATGTCCTTCCTAGACTTAAGAACACAAACTGAAGAAGAAAAAAAATCACTAATTCATCTATTATTTGAATCATCATGTATTCCTTATAAATTAATCTTACCAACTCATTTAAATTAAGTTCAAGTTCTAGATCCTTGAGTAAAATGGAACTATTTAAGTGGAATTGGAATTTTAACAAGTGACACTTCAATTTATCTCTCTTTCCCAAGTTTCTTAAAACAAAGTTCCAGTTTCTACTTCCTTGATACAAATAAAATTCTATTTTTATAAGTCAATTTCCCCTTATTCATTTGGACTCAATATTACCCTCACTTGAATGAATTCATTTTTAATAATTATTTAATTATTGAATTTTTATTTGTATCCATGTATTATAAAAAACACTTATTAGATGAAATTTATTACTCACACACCCAACACCTAATATCTCAGAGTTTCATTACAAGATCCCAATTAACCATTTTAATTAAATTTTAAAGGAATTATATAAATATATTTTTTATTTGGATCCCTAAGGGTTTTTTCACAAAGGATAATCTACCTTGAATAAAGTTCAAAATTCCAGTTTCTTGATGTTATAATTTCAATTCCATAAAGATCTTTTCACTCACAGTTCTTTTCATAGTTCTATAACCAAATATCCATGAAAATAGTAACTAAATTCAACCAAAAATCATTTAACTATCACAATTTTAGAACCAATTAACTATATCCACTCCAGTATGGCATTTTTCCTAGGCATGAGAACATTAAAATTGAGTTTTATTATCTATGAAACTCTAAAAATATGAAAATAAAAACATGAAAAATGATGTATAGATCCCTAAAAACATATTTGGACTGTATTTGATTTATTTTATTTTAAGTCAAAGACACATAGAAATTGAAAAACAAAATAAAAAAAAGTATTTACAGCCTAAGTTACTATACCTCTCCCCCACATTTAGCTTAGAAACAATTCCATTTAATGAACACATTCATTTATCAAGGAAAAATAGTTTTAAAGAGTGAGTATCTAGGATAATATGGGGGAAAGAAACAACATGTAATTCTATTATTCAATGGTATTAGTGATGAGTTTAGACTCCTAAATTGGGTCTTTCTAAAAGTCCTTATATTAATGATTCACCTTTGTCTATTCACCTTAAATGGGTGTTGTTATTTTGCTACCATGATCACAAATGAGCCAAATAGAAATGTGTTAGTTACAAAATAAGGTCTAATCCACTTGGGATTAATCTTACCAGGCATGAGATTAATTATTGAAGATAACATTATCACTTTATATCTAACTTGAAAGTCACTTTTCTAGACTAGTCTATCATGGATAGATCTGAACTTCTCCTTGTATAACATGGCGTTTTCATATGCCTCCATTCTTAGCTCTTCTCATTCAATCATTTGAAACTTACACTACTCTCTAAACTTTACAAAATCCAAGTACACTCGCTTTATAGCCTAGTAGGCTTTATGATATATCTAAACAAGTAATTGATAATATTTTACATAAACAATTTTATAATGAGATATACCTAAAAGGGTTTTGTAGGTGGTCTTATATACCCAAAAGGAATCTTTAAGATTCTTACTCTAACCCTTTTGGGTGGGATGCACTGTCTTTTGTAAAATCCTCTTTATCTCTCTATTGGACACCTCTACTTGGCCATTTTTCTATGAGTGATAAGAAGCTATGGTCTTGTGGTTCACTCCATACCTCTTCACAAGGGACTTCATATTATTTTTGTATAAGTGTGTGTCTCGATCACTGATTATGGATTAGTTCACTTCAAATCTAGAAAAAATGCTTGATTTTAGAAACTTAATAAAATCTTTGGAATCATCAATTCAAGTTTTTTTTCTTCAATCCACTTAGAAACATAATCTACCACTAATAGAATATATAAAAAACCAAAGAATATAAGAAATTGACCCATGAAATATAAAACCTATACTTCAAATACTTCACAAAAAATAAGGGTTGTTGGGGAATTTTTTATCTTTTGGAAACTCCATTATTAAATTGATAGTTTGGTAATTATTTACAAAATTTGTGTGAGACTTTAAAAAATGAGGGCTAATATAAACCCACTTCTAATAATTCCTTGAATATTCTATGAGGTCCAAAATGAACTCCACTTGCATGTGTATGGAAAAAATAAATCACAAATTTAATTTCTTTCTCATGGATACACCTTTTAATTACTTGGTCATTGTAAATATCCATAAATATAGATCTTATAATACATAAAAAATTGACTAAAATTTTAATTTTAAAGTTTGATTCTTATTAATTAATGGGGTACCTTTGATGTGACCAAAAAATTACCTATATAAACACACTAGATCACTTGGGTGACTTTGTATAGTTTATCAAAAGGGAAGGATTATCAAGGTTTTCTTTAGTTGGTGGTTCTGCCTTGAAAGTCTAAGGAAATCTACTCATGTGGTATACCGTGATATTTTTATGGAAAATTTTACCTAGATCACTAAGTCAAACTCATCCAGAAAAAAAATCCAACTCACTAACCTCTAATTTACTTTATATTTATTGATAAAATAATTTAGTTCTCCATGATCATAATAAATAATTACTTTACTTCCTAAAATAAAGATCAATTTTTTTATAAAGAAATAAAAATTGATAAAAAATCCTTCTCTATTGTTGTGTAATTTATTTGTGTTGTGTCTAGGGACTATGAAATGTAGGATATCCCTTGTGAGTCTCCATCAATTTTATGGGAAATGATAACTCCTACATCTTTATTTAAAGAAACACACAATATCTTAATGTGAACATTCTAGTTAGGTGGGAAGATTATGGGAGTTGTGGTCAAGTTATCTTTGAGATTATAAAAATGTATCCTACATGAATCATAAAAAAAATTCAATATCCTTATTTAGTAGGTTAGTTAGGGGAAAATAAATCTTTCTAAGTCCATAATAAAACTTTTGAAAAATCCACCATAGACTAAAAAATATATAATGTGTCATATAGTGGTGGGGTAAGTTGGTGTATAAATAATTTAAATTTTGGGATTATCTAATTCATTCCCATTTTTAAAAATTACATGGACTAATTTTTTTTCTTTCTTTATCATGAAATAACCTTTTCAAAATTTTAAAACAAGTTTTTATAAATGATTTTTTCTAAAAACATTTTCTAAACTTTCAATAAAACTCTGAAAACATGTTTTATAAATAGTAAATTCATTAAGGGATACCTCCAAGTAGCTCTCAATTAGGTCTTGAAAGATAATCACCATTCAACATTTAAAGGTTCCTAGGGTATTGAAAATCTCAAATGGAATCCTTTGATAGGAAAATATACCGAATAAGAATATGGATGTAATTTTTTCTTTGTCTAGAAAATCCATCAGTGAAACAACAATTACCCTTCCCAGCCATCCTATTTAACATTTTTTCTACAAAGGGAATTAGGAAATTGTCTTTTCTTATCACATGGTTCAATTTATGGAAGTCAATGAAAACTCTCTAATTATTCTAAATCCTTATAGGAACAAACTCATTATTATCATTTTTTAAAATTGTTTATCTAGTTTTATTTTAGACAATATGAATAAGTCTCACCCATTGGTATTTCTATATGGTTTATATGATTCCATCTCATAATAGCTTCTCAAATTCTTTTTTAACAACCTCCATTAGGGTCAAATTTAGCCTTATTTGGGGTTGTATCATTAGTTTAGTATCACTTTTTAGAAAAATCCTATACATGTAGGTGGTAGGTATAATCACTGGGATATATCCTAAGGACCATCCTCTATCTCTATAATTTTGTTTCAAGACTACTAGAAGTTGGTTCTCTTGATTAGGTTCCAACTAGTTTAAAATTATGTCCGGTAATTTATCATTTTATTTTAGAAAATCATATTTCAAGTTTGATGGGAGAAACTTTAATTCCAATTAAGGGGTTTGTTCTAGTGATGATTTTAACTCATCATTCTCCCTATTGGAAACCTTCACATTTAAGGTAGAATTATGCATGGTAGTTTTGAGTAAATCAATAAAATAATTATCATCAAAATAACTTTTATCAGTACATAGACCTGTTTCCAAATCTAATTCATTATCAAAAATAGATTCATCTGAAAAATCATGTGTTTCATGGGATTATCCTAATCAAATTATATCATCAAACACCTCAATTTATTTTTTATAAAAATAAAAAATAAAAAATGGTTCAATGTAACCACAAATTTTCCACCATAGGGGTACTTTGTTGAATCAAGAATGTTAAATTCACTATTTGTTCTCCTAAATCTATTGAAACAGTCCCCTCATTAACATTTATAATTATCTCAATAGTCTTAAAAAATTGACTACCTAGTATGAAAGAGTATTGAGCTTTACCTCTTTATTCTTTCATTTTGAGAATGTAAAAATCAGTAGGGAACAAAAATCCTTTCACACTTACCATAATATCTATAAGAACTCGAATTGGGTAGGTGGTGATTTAGTTAAAAAGTTGTATAACCACTTGGGTGGGTTTGAGATCTCCAATATATAGAGAATAATGAATAAATAAGGAATTACATTAATTTATGCTCCCAAAATAACACAATACATTTGAAAAATTTATATCTCCTATAGTGCAAGGGATAGTGAGGGTAAATGGATCTTTTAAATTTCTAGGTAATTGTGTGTTAAAAATGGAAGATACAATTATATCTTAATTTACCTTTTCATTTCCTTGAAGTCTTATCTTCCTAGTGCACATTTACTTGATAAATCTTATATACCTTGTATTTAGTGGATGGAATCTAGAAAAGGGATGATGATCTACAATTTTTTGAATATCTCTAAGATCTATTATTATAATTTTTCTTTACTATTTCTTTTGTGATTTTATCATTTTTAGGAATGGAGGTTGGTGATGCTATAGGTATTCTATCTTGTATTCTCCCTTGTCATTATTCACTAGGGGTGTCTCCATAGTCACTTCCTCTTCAAGGTAACTTTAAGGAAAAAATTATTCAGGCTCATTGGACTGTTCACTTCTATAATCATCTTGATATAATTATTATTAATTTTTCTTTATCTCCTTTATACTCCTTAATGAACCAAAACTAACATTACCTTTGGTGTTATGAATTGACTAAGTAGGAAGTGTACCTAGACCTTGGTTTTTCAATTTGTTGAGGGTAGATAGAATCTAGATGACTTTTCCTTTGATCTACTTCAACTCTAAATCTTGAGTGTTGTTGGAATTCACATGTTGTTTCACCAATTCCTCCATTGAATGTTCTTTAGATTTCTTTTTTTGGTACATTGTAGAAATTTGAGAGATCTATCTTTGAAATGGAGGTGGTTTTAAAGTTTTTTGAAAAAACTGTTATAAGGGTGGTTTCAATGGTTATAGGTTTCTAGATCCGATGCTTGGATATTTTTCATGGATCCTTGGTCAATATTTTTATTTAACTTAGAATAAAATATAGATAAATACCTAGGGCCAATCTCTCAAGAAGGCCACTCACACAAATCGAATTTCTATTATCACTATTTATAAATTAAAATATACTAAACTAATATATACTAATATAAGGGGGGTTAAGAGATATAAATTATATGAATATATAAAAATAACCAAGACTTAAAGAAGAAAAAAAGGCACCAAAAAGTTAGTAAGAAATGATATATTATTCTAAGGATTTCATCAGGGATTTATCATCAATCTTTAAATAACTCTTAATATTCTACTCAATATGGACCATTAAAACACATCCTACCACTCGAATTTTTACTACCCCACATTGAGACCTCTATATGTGGAGAAATAATCTTCATAAATTTGTACAAGAGGCCTCTTTACTTACCATCACTATATAATCCATACTCCATCATATGCAAGACTCAAAAAATGAAGTGACAGAATATTGATGAATGAAAAGTTGAACACAAATGATAGAGAAAAGGGTGAAATTATTCACCACAATTAATTTAACCATCACAAAAATTATTAAAAATAAAAGAAATAGAGACATAAAAGTGAAATAAATCTATTAACCAAAACTAATTTACTTCAAACAAATGTTGAAGTTAGTTCTCCATTTTCATGGAGATAAAAAACCACAATGGGAGAAAACAAAAGATAAAAATGAAATAAGAAATAATGAGATGGAGAAACTAAGATATATTAAAAATATTTAATACTATTACAACAATAAAACTCCACCATATCCCCTAAAAATTTATATTCCTTTTGAATTTAAATAGAAGTATAATTTTTATATGGAAGAGGGGTGGCTGGTTTTGAAACCAAGAATTTTAATCCAAAAATGGGCACCCTTTTGGCCAAGTAAATGGTATATTCTTATAAAGTTCACTTCTTGAACTTTGTTCCTATATTTATTTCACACTCAATATCAAAATTTCATCCTTTTTTGACATTTTTAACCTATGTTATGATTTTTTTATTCAGGAAAATATTTCTATCCAAAGATATTATTCAACTTTATCAAATTTGACACATTCATAGGCTGATTCAACAAATGAATTTTTTATTTAAATTTAATGTGCATGAGTAAATACTAGTACTATTTCATTTAAATATAGAATAAGATCATTTATATTTTTTAGCTCAATATATACCTCATTTATTGAGAGGTGGTAAATTCTATCCCCCAAAAACGTTTCCATGGTGCACACATTATTTGGGCCTCATAAAGTTTGAATTATCTCTTGGTCCAATTGATAGAATTAAATAACAATACACATAGAAGCCTAAAAAATAATTTCCCAATTTATATTAGTGTGGTAAATTTTATGTCCATAATATCAAAGTGATTAAAAATAATTAAAATACAAAATTATTCCATTTTCATAATTAATCTCAATTCACTAATAAAAAAATATAATGATTTCCATTAGGATTATGAATTTATGGGAATAAAAACATTGAATTATAAAATTAAAATATTAACATACAATCTTAATCATGCTCTAATTTATGTATTTGAATAATCTTCAAATCCTTGATTGTAGGTTGGTTGCTGCTGGTATTACTTCTAGAACATGACATAAAAACTTTTAGTTTCTTAAAAATAAGGGAAACCATTAGTGAAATGCTCTAAAGACTGAAAAATTTGACATAATTGAGGGGGTTTAGAATGTGTGGTCAGCAAATAATTATCCAAATCTAACTACCTCACAATAGAGGTTATGTATTTTAATTTCTTTTTATGTATAAGAGAGTTAAAACTCTTTTCCGCATGCACTCCCCTTTTTTGTAATTATTGTATTGAATTATTAATAATTTTGAGTGATCATCTTGATTAGTTATTTTAATTCAATAGGGGAATTATAAATAAGTTTTAGAATCCCAAATTGGAAGCCACTTAAAATAGTGCACTGGGCCAGTTGGCCACTAGGCCTTGGGTATACCTTCCCATATGCCAAAGGCTACCGACTAGTAGAGAGGGTTTGATAAGGTGATAGTGGGGAGACTATAACCTCTGATGGTGAAAATAATAGTGGTAAATAAATAAATAAATATAAATATAAATATAAATATAAATATATATATATATATATATATATATATAACACAATGAAATAAAGAAACATAACAACAGAAACAAAAAATAAAACTTAGTAGGATCATAATAAACAACAGTAGTAATAAATAGCCCAATGAAATAATACCATTTGTAGATGAATACAACATGTCATATCAGGCCATACAAGAATGATAAAAAAGGTTTCCCATGGACAAAAATATAAGTTCATATATATAAAAACCCAAAATAGGGTCCATCCTGATGCAGAGGGACCACCTAGTCCACTTCCATCCATCCCATGCAAAGGGGTACATCTATGATCACTAAGGTCCATCTCCCGAGCCTGACCTCTTACCTGATCTCAAAAACATAAAGTGTACACATGTCCCAAAGGGACTGTATAGGGTGTGATAATGAACTTATTAGTACACTAACAATGAGTTCTTGTCTTATATCTATAATTATTCAGGTGTATGTGAAATATAAATAAAATGGAAATTCATTCATGTTTAATAATTAACTTGTTTCCCTTGTGATCAACAGCCACAAGGAAGTGTTTAACTTCTTCTCCTAACATTGGTATATCTCATAATATGTTCCCCTAAATATATATATGGAATATAACACATGTCTGCATATATATATATATATTCACATTAGTGAGGACCCATGTCTTAGTACCTAGGCATCCCCTAATGAATATCATACAAGATAAACCCTTAGGTTACACCTAAAAAAATATCAATGACACCTGGTGCCATCCGACACCTCTAGAATCACCAAACAAGTATTTGGAGTCCTAAAAAAACACCTCGACAATATTTCCTAGGTCCCTCATACCTTCACTCAGAAAGTCCCCATCATCTCAACAACCTGACATCCCGAGGCATGATATTACCCACCCTCCCATAATCCTAGACCACTAGCCTCAAGTGTAACAATGATCCTTAACCCCCAACCGATGGCCTCAACACTATATCTCAATGGTCCATCACTATCCATATGGATTTATATGGTGAGCACCTCCAACATAGCTGATGGTCAACACCATCACCTAAGACGTAATATCTATGGAGGTCTCCACCCACAATGAGTAGTCAACACCACCTTAACTGAGTCCTATCCATGTGAACATGAATACAATGGAGTATTGGCAAAAAAATGATCAATAATCACCAACATATACCTAATCCACATCATCTAATACCTTGTTCCCCTAAAACCATGTTGCTATGTCCCGATGATCATCACCATATCAAATCACATGGGACATGCCCTCATCTTGATGACCTCATTGCCTCAACCTAACGACCATGTTGCCTCACCCAGGTTATCATTGTCACCTCATATATCTTAGACCATGCCCAAAATGATGAACCACACCGCCTCAGTCTCAGTGATCAATATCACCTCAAGTGAATCTAGGTGATGCCCAACATTCCCATAGAAGCAATCAATAGTACAAAAATTTAATTAATTAAAGAAACACAACTGGCATATCCTACCCAGTTGGTCACAAGCCCCCTTACCTGTCTTAGCATGTATTAAAGAACTATGTAATACCTAATGACATCCCATGGAATTTATTATTCAATTTAAAAGAAATAATTAATTAACTAAGGGTCTAGGTGATTCTCTCTTAGCCAAATCTTATTCAATGTCGAAGGGTTTATAGTTGTGACTATCACATGGCATCTTGATGAATGTTGTAGAAACAGATTCCTTTATCCTGCATGGATCCATTAGGAAGGATTTTCAAACCCCATGGTCTATCATTTAAACTGTACACAGATGCAGGATCCTTATTCATATTGGTATAGAGCTCACTCATACTTGGAGGGAGGGTAACATGGTGGAATATTTCCTCACCTCTCGTGCCTCTTCTAGTAGTACTTGTACTGTCTTTTCCTCTACTGGTTCCCTTCCCCATTCCTATGTTTCCCTTGTTAGGGTTGATGCTTTGGGGCTGGATTATTTTAGACCCCCAGAATCTTTTCAGCCTCTAGCCCTATTTGAAATAAAAATTTCTTTACGTTGGATGGAATTAACTAAGGGTTTGTATTATACTACCCACATGGGTATATATAGAACGCATGACAAAAAAAACCATAAAATTATGAATAAATCTAGGCACTACCTACCTTAAATTTTTAGAATCTCACTCGTTTGATATCAACCGATAACTTGAGATGAAATGAGAGAAATATGAATTTTAGACAAACAAATTGAAAATAGGGGAAAAGGGATCACATGGATTTATCACTCTGTATGGAGATATAAAAAATAAAGAGAAGCAAGATGATATAATTCCTTATCTATACTCTTCTAATGAGACCGATGGATCTCAGATTAGAGCTCGTATGACAAAGGTAGGCTAAATCCTTGGTGGAGAATGATAGGGGAGATCCCCCCTGTGCTGTGTGAGAAATGGTGGAGAAAAAAGATGGTGGAGAGGAAATAGTAGGGAGGGAAAAAATGTAATTTACCAATTTTTAATGACCCAAACGTTTTGGATGCACGGTTTGGATAACCTTGTGCCAACTGTGTGGTTCTCACTATCTAAACACCACACTATGCATGGTTAGGTGCATGGTTTTACAAACCATGCATAGACCATGCATATGCCATATGTTAAAAACTATAGAGGTATCACATTGATGTGTTCCACCACTCACATGGTTTGAAAAACCATTTTCAATGAAATAGGTTGGCTGTATGTTTTCCCCATGCAGGCTGCATAGTTAAATTTAACAATGAGCCTATGTCTGCACTTTCCCAAAACTAAGTTTCTAGGGCCTGAAATGCCTAAAACAAATCTTAAACCCCAATTCACTTGAAGGGACTTAAACCCAATCAAAAAAACAAAAAATACATTGGGTCAATAAAAATATCATAATTAGGTTCCAAATCCCAAAATAAAGGTTGGTTCAACCACCAAACACAAAAAATCATATAGGTTGAGAAATTTTGACCCGCTCAAAAACCCATGACGTTATAGTTTCCCCACCTTATAATATCTCATTTCCTAGCTATCATGATTTAACCAAAGATGGTACCAAACATACCCATCTAATAAACATTAACCTAGTCTACCCCAATTATTATTCCCAAGATAATTCCTCTCATAGACTTCCCACCTTAATAATTACCTACCTGATCACTTCCCAACCCAAAAAAAAACATATGATGGTTATATCGACCATACTTAGACATACTAATACTCCCATGACATACCTTCATTTCCAAACCTCATAATGTTCTCAATTAATGCCCTTGTCATACCTGACACCCATCAATTCTTGCATCTTATCAGATTCTTGTTAGTACCAATGTCATACCTGACACCCATAATAACCCACATCTCATTAGATTCCCATAAGTCCTATGTCTCAACAGATTCTTACAAATAATACCACATCATATACATAAACATATATGCATTCCCAAAAAGGACTCGATGCCCCTCACCTCATCAAAACATTCATCAAATCGATGCCAACAATAAATCCCAGTGCCTACGCACCTTATATATACATATATATCATGCATCATAATCGATGCCAACATACTAACCAATGCCTAGTTACTCCAAAAACAATACACGTGAAACTCATGCACCAAAAACAATCCATGAAAAATCAAAAGGTCCTTCCTTGATCAAGGCGTACCTCTAAATGTCACCGGATTACCATCCTGCTCTTCACCTAGAAGCTCAACTACATACACCTAGCCTAAAGCTCAACTACCTGAGGCCTGGCCTCTTTGTGGAGCTTCACCAGCTACTGTCCACTGACCCCATTGTTGGGTCCTACTATCTCTACCACAAACTCTACGTGTAGATAAATTTCAGATACCAGCTCCTGATACCAGTCTCGATCTAAAATCATATCCCTAAGTCTGCCCCAGTCCCTAGCTCCCATGTAACGCCCCGACCCTAGTTGCCCAGAGTCGTCACATTATTTTAATACATTGGCATAATTACAAGGAATCAAGTCTCGAAATACCGATCAGTTTAGCAGTCTTGGAAAATAGATTACATACATGAATGTTACATTACACTTTATAACATACAAAACAACAATAATAATCCTTTATGAACACCATTATTCCCTCGGCTTAACCCTGCATATCAATCACAATACACTTATTGGAATCCTGGGAAAATAAAACATAGAAAGGGGTGAGCTCAAACGCTCAGTAAGGGTAATCAATACAGCGGAAAATTTCAAAAATAAGCATAAAAATTTAAGGAAATGTGTAAAACTAAAACAAAATCCTTTTAAACTTGAAATTCAGCATAATATGGAAGAAATAAAATAAAATAATGCCATTTACTTATTCACATGGATATTCTACTAATCGGATAATCACATGAAATATCAATAAAAACTTTCATAATAATGGAATGCATAATGCCAGACTATCATAACCACGTAGCCAAGGCCTTGTTCCAAGACTACAAATAAGATTTTGTCAAGGACTCGTGCCAAGACACTAGTTTGTCTCATGAGACCTACCGATGCATTTAGGAGCTATATCAGGCTCCACCCATCACTTACTAAGTCCAATTAATTCCTCATATGAAAATGTCTAAACATAACATAAACATTCGTATTAAAAATAGCATACGAAATGTCAATACTTTACCCATAAACCATGAATGGTATAAAAATAACACATCCATAGTCAAACATATCACAAAACCTTCAACACAATATGGAAGATTTGTATCATAATGAATCAACTTCAAAACAAGTTTAAAATCCATTAAATGATTTTGATGTTGATGAAAATGATTTGTAAAACTCTTTGAGAGAAATACCCCTTTTTCATGAAAACATTTAAAAGTCACATAATTTGGAAAATAAGTCATTTAAAGAAATTTTTGAATCAAAGTGTCCCATACCACCTTGAAACTTTATAAAGGAATTAATATTTTAAAAACATTCATGTCCATATAAATAAATCCTTAAAAAACCATTTTGAAGACATGGACATTAATGAGAAAGATTTAGAAGAATAAATATTTAAAACATTTGAAATGATTTTTTAGTAAAAAGTCCCTTAAAATAATCCCTTTGAAAACTCTTTCATAAAACACAAACATGGATAATAAATATGTCCGAGTAGATACTTACGTAAAAACAACCTCAGATAATAAAGAGATTGTGAAATTAACCCTTACCAATTTGGTAACTTACGAAAGATAAACCCCATGAAAGAGGTATCATACAATGAATATGTAAATACACATAAATTAAAGTGTATTACACAAATAATACAATTATGAGCAGTACATACACCACACAAAAGGTAATAGTGTCAATATGGTATGAATCTAACCAGAATAAGGAGTGAGATGAAAACCCCTTACCTTGCAATTTACTTTAGTTGAGGGTACATTTAGCCTCCTGTATGAAGACTATAGTATGTTATTAAATTATACCAGAACCATATTAATATTTATTATATCATAAATTATTCATTTATGACTTTATAATACCCATTTAAAAATAATTTCCATGTTATATTAATATTTTGGGTAATAATCGATTTCTTTATCGTACGTGTTTTAAATTGTTACTATTGATTGTATCACTTAGATCATGATTTAAATACTTCCAGAATATAAAAAATTATTTATTTATCATATATATTTAAAATATAAAAATTTATAATATATGTATATATGAAATGGAAAACACCGTTTATTGAGACGGTAGTCCGTACGTACACATAAATGTTGTTTCTGTTTTCATATAGTATTGAACAGAAGTAAGTGAACAAGATATATGTCAGTACATAAATAATTATATATATAAATAAATATATATATCTACAGTAGAATTATTATTTCAAATATTACATACTTATTAGTAATATATATTTTTATAATCGTCGATGAAGGGTGAACTTGGAAATGAATCTCATCGCGTCATGGAGACGGTAATCCGTAGGTACGCACGAGCGAAAATATCATTCTTTTGATATTAAAATAATATATAATTGGATGTTATATCATATATACAGAATCATTATCATGTTATATTTATTATTTACATGAATTACACATCATTATTATACCCATCCAAATAATAATGTATTGAATAACAATTACACCATGACGTGGATACGGTAAGCCGCACGTATGCACGTATGGTGACATGTCATTCAAAGGATGGATAGAATAATGAATATGGTTGTAACATATTTATAATAATATCACAGTATATAGGATATACTGGAGTTATTATTTTATAATGGGAATAACAAAGAAAGAAGAAGTTGAAGAAGAAAGAAACTTGAAAGAGGGTGGTGAAAACATTACCTCTTCTTCGGGTTCTTCCTTTTGATTTGATCAAAAGGGCTCATTAGGTTGGATTTATGATCAAAATAAGGCCTCTAGGTTGAAGTGAAGGAAGTTGAGAGAGTATTTGGGTAGGTTTTGGCCGAACCAAAAGGATTTGAAAGTCTAAAGAATTGGTTAGAAGTGGTGTCCTTTTATAAGGGGGAGGAGGGTCACCTTAGGAAAATCTAGAAATATTATTTTATAATAAATTCATATTCGGTTTCTAATGGCTTAAAAGTGGATTATTTAAAGGTTAATGTGGTTATGGGTCTAAAATCACTCAACCAATAGAATTTAGACAGGTTTGGGTCATTATATTAACCTTATATTTTAGTTTTAACTCTTAGTTAATTAGTTTGACACTTACCATGTCACTTTGTATTTTTATATTATATAGTTAATAAACTTACTATATACCTCCAAGAGACCTCCAAGTGGTCAATTAATGATACACCTATCATGATATAAGTATCTTGGACAAACATTAGATTTTTAGGAATTGAATATAAATTAATAATATAATATTTGTTTTAAAAACTCTTTTATGTCAATTTTGACACTATTGGGTATTTTATTCTTGATAAATTTATAAAAACATTATTAATTCGAAAAAAATTTATATAAACAATCCTAATATGTCATAGTATCCTAGAAAATTATTTGAATTTATAAAAAGTCTCAAATTACATTTATTTGGGTATTTATAATATCAATTATCTTAATCTTTCATTAATACGGTAATTACTGCATCATCATTGTGTCATAAATAAATTAAATTATTTAATGTCTAAAAATTATAAATAAAATACCATTATGTAGGAAATATTTTTATATTTATAATGAATATTTATAGTTGAAAATATAACATATATAACCCTATGTAAACATTGTTTTTCTAAAAGATATATGCTTATGTCATTTTTGTATTTACTTTAACTTAATTAATATAAAGTGTCATTATCACTTACAAGTGGATCCATGGGGTCCCAAAATCGACCCAAAGATTCCCATGGTCGGAAATGTATCAAAAAATAAGGTTAGGACACGTTTTAGGGTAATTTATTATTATTATAATATTATTTTTTAACCCTTATTTATCGGATTTACCCTTTAACCATGGTAAATAAAATATTACCGAAGTGATTATTCAAAATGTCTAAATATAAAAGTTACCTATTTACATGATTTGGGCCTCCTGATTACAAATATGGAATCCATTTTTCTAAATTCAAAACACATAAGTGGAAGAAATTAATTTAAAATTAATATCCCGTTGTTAAAACAAAAGGCGTGTTTTTAAGAGATAATAACTATCAAAAGATTGACACTTGTTTATGTCCGGTTTAAATATGAAATTATGTCCAATGAACAAAATTGTATTAAATTGTAAAAATATACTATAAATATACTTTAAAACCACTCAAATTCATAATTTATCACTACTAATTATTTTGATTAAAAAAGTTGTTTTTAATTAAAATTTAGTAATTTTCACTATTCATCAAAATATAAAAGTTATCCGAAAAGTACCAAAATTTTACCCTAGGCTAATTTCAATATTCCAAATCCAAAAATGAAGTCCATTTTGAAAGATAAAATGTATAAAATTTCAAAAAGCGGGTATTACTATTCATAACGACTACTTTGATTGGTCGCAGTGTGTTAGAATCTCAAAGTTGCGTACAACACACGCTACTATATTATTCAAAGAGAAGCGTACTGTGGAAGCTTGGGGTGTTACATTCTCCCCTACTTCAATAAATTGCGTCCTCTCAATTTATTCTCGGTATTGGAAAATTGGGTTTGACATTTCAAAATATCATAGTTGAAATCCCACATCAAAAAATGGATTAATGAGGCCTCTATTTAAAATAAAGAGTGGTAAGTATGAAGGTTACTGAAAATAACACATACTAGGGTTCCATGTAGGAAAATATGGATATGTAAGAGAAATCTAACCATCAATATCTGGCGGAGAGTGGTAGAGAACATGGCTATGAAAAGGCCAATAATCCCAAAGCCATAAATTTGTGATGATCTAAGGTACCATCTAGGACAAAATTTTTGTTCTAAGTTCCTTTTATTAATGTTGAGGAATTTATTTATGATATTGAATAAGATCATAAGGAAATATACTTACTTTATAATTAGAGTTTTATCCATTAATAAATTTCTACCACAAACTCATCTTTCACTACAAAACACAATACAACTCAAAAATACTCTATTTATCCTAATCGTATAGGGTTCGAAATATAATGAATGCATAATTCACATATCAGACCCATTAAAAAAAGAAACTACATTATAAAATCTAGGGACTTCACGTAGTACAGTGGTAGGCGATAAATCCCAATCGCACTATGCTTGTGGGTTTGATTCCCATAGCTTTGTCCGACACGACGAGTTGTCACATGGTCTGTGTGTTGTCCTTTTATAAAAATCCAAAAATAACCTTTCAAACTTAATCCATTACAACCTTTATACTTATCCAAAATACTTCTGTAAACTCTTAGTCCAAAATTTATATGAAAGTTAAACATAATGTATATCCTTTTTATCCCGTAATAGCATGTGAATACCTTCATGATGTATTCTTTTAAAACGCTGAAACATCCTAAATTACCATAAAACCTTATTGATTACATTCATGCTCCCTTATTCCATATAGAATACTGGATATACTTCATCCATCCAAAAATGTTGCAAACTCCAACAATGATGGAATATACAAATCTTTAATCAGTTTCAAGACAGTCAATAATATCCAATATAATTTACCCAAATAAACCATATCTTATTCCAAAATCAATACCTCAATATTAGGACCATATTAAGGTTTATCTTTCCTTCAACCATGTAATTTCCAAATTTTTTTAACTCACTGTAGAGTCACTTTTCTTATTAATATAAAATCTCAAATCCTCAATGAAATATTACTACAATACAATCCTTATTTATTTCCAGAACATCATTGATACAAAACTTAAATTAAATAATTCTAAAATAACAACATAAGAACACTAGTCATTCCTCTTCATTTTTGGTAGTATCATAACTTGATTATTATCCAATATCATCATTTACGGCATAGTCTGAAGTCTGGGACATTGGTTTGCATAGTGTCCAAACTCCTTACAGATGAAGCATTGAACATTTGAAACCTTTTTCTTACACTTTCATTCACGTACTTGGTGTCCTTTTTCTCCACACTTATAACATACTCCCATTCCCTTAAAGAATTTTCCAAGGTGATTCTTTCCATAATTATAACATATGGGAAAATACTTCTTTATCTTCTTCCCTTTATCTGTCCTTCTCTCTACCATCCTTTTCTTCTCTGGCTTCCCTTCAAAGCCATAGAACTCTGAGAATTATTTACTTATCTTATCAACACATGATACTATTTCTTCATATGATGATAAATGTGGGAGATAATTTCCCTTCTAAATTTTGGCTTAAGACCATGAAAGATATGATCCTTCTTACTCTTTGGATCATGCGTATTGCTGGAGTTCTCATTCCTTCTACTGGGCGCCATTTCTAAACAATGGCATACACTAGATTAGTTTATGAATAACAATTCCTAATCCCAAACTTGTAAAAAACTTAACATAAATTAAACAGTTTATGGATATAATCCATAATCATAAAACTGTCTTCTTTGAGGAAGTATATACTCATAAACCCTTCATAATGGTTTGTAAAGAAAATGAGAATTATCCTAAGCATATCCCCTGAG
Source organism: Viscum album (assembly GCA_963277665.1). Taxonomy (NCBI): domain Eukaryota; kingdom Viridiplantae; phylum Streptophyta; class Magnoliopsida; order Santalales; family Viscaceae; genus Viscum; species Viscum album. Next base: position 212,481,335 of record OY728164.1, read on the forward strand.
AGTGTCGTAACCTAGAGTGCCGCAAGGCCCATTGTCGTTCACCAGTTCCCGTTCGAGTCTAGCTCAAAGCGGTGTTTTCAGGTTTTACCCCTAGGTACATCTGTGCCAGAGCCGCCTCTACCTGCTCGTATCCAGACATGGATGTATTGCTCAGAAAACTCACAAAATCTTTACAATATCAAAATTCTAGGAAGTTCTTCTATACTAATCCTCAAAGTCCATCTTAGGTCTATGTGATCTAATCAGATTTTATCTAAATCTATCTTCCAAGGTTTGTACTAAACTTCCTATGATACCAACTGTAATGCCCCGACCCAAGTTGCCCAGAGTCGGTGCATTATTTTAATACATTGACATGATTACAAGGAATCAAGTCCCAAAGGACCGATCAGTTTAGCAGTCTTGGAAAATAGATTACATACATGAATGTTACATTACACTTTATAACATACAAAACAACAATAATAATCCTTTATGAACACCATTATTCCCTCGGCTTAACCCTGTATAATAATCACAATACACTTCTTGGAATCCTGGGAAAATAAAACATAGAAAGGGGTGAGCTCAAACACTCAGTAAGGGTAAGCAATACAACAGAAACTTTCAAAAATAAGCATAAACATTTAAGGCAATGTGTAAAACTAAAACAAAAGCCTTTTAAAATTGAACTTCAGCATAATATGGAAAAAATAAAATAAAATAATTCCATTTACTTATTCACATGGATATTCTACTAATCAGATAATCACAAGAAATATCAATAACCACTTTCATAATGATGGAATGCATAATGCCAGACTATCATAACTACGTAGCCAAGGCCTCGTGCCAAGACTACAAATAAGATTTTTTCAAGGCCTCGTTCCAAGACACTAGTTTGTCTCATGAGACCTACCGATGCATCGAGGAGCAATAGAGGGCTCCACCCATCACTTACTAACTCTAATGCATTCCTCATATGAAAAGGTCTAAACATAACATAAACATTCGTATTAAAACTAGCATACTAAATGTGAATACTTTACCCATAAACCATGAATGGTATAAAAATAACACATCCACAGTCAAACATATCACAAAACCTTCAACACAATATGGAAGATTTGTATCATGATGAATCAACTTCAAAACAAGTTTAAAATCCATTAAAGGATTTTGACGTTGATGAATATGATTTGTAAAACTATTTGAGAGAAATACCCCTTTTTCATGAAAACATTTAAAAGTCACGTAATTTGGAAAATAAGTCATTTAACGAAATTTTTGAATCAAAGTGTCCCATACCACCTTGAAATTTTTTAAAGGAATTAAAATTTTAAAAACATTCATGTCCATATAAATAAATCCTTAAAAACTCATTTTGAAGACATGAACATTAATGAGAAAGATTTAGAAGAATAAATATTTAAAACATTTGAAATGATGTTTTAGTAAAAAGTACCTTAAAATAATCCCTTTGAAAACTCTTTCATAAAACACGGACATGGATAATAAATATTTCCCAGTAGATACTTACGTAAAAATAACCTCGGATAATAAAGAGATTGTGAAATTAACCCTTACCAATTTGGTAACTTACGAAACATACACCCCATGAAAGAGGTATAATACAATGAATATGTAAATACACATAAATTAAAGTGTATTACACAAATAGTACAATTATGAGCAGTACATACACCACACAAAAGGTAATAGTGGCAATATGGTATGAATCTCACGGGAATACGGAGTGAGATGAAAACCCCTTACCTTGCACTTTCCTTTAGTTGAGGGTACGTTTAGCCTACTTTATAAAGACTATAGTATGTTATTAAATTACACCAGAACCATATTAATATTTATGATATCATAAATTATTAATTTATGACTTTATACTACCCATTTAATAATAATTACCATGTTATATTAATATTTCAGGTAATAATCGCTTTCTTTATTGTATGTGTTTTAACTTGTTACTTTTGATTGTATCACTTAGATCATGATTTAAATACTTCCAGAATATAAAACATGATTTATTTATCATATATATTTAAAATATAAAAATTTATAATAGACGTATATATGAAATGGAAAACACCGTTTATGGAGACGGTAGTCCGTACGTACGCATAAACGTTGTTTCCGTTTTCATATAGTATTGAACAGAAGTAAGTGAATAAGATACATGTAAGTACATAAATACTTATATATATAAATATATATATCTCCAGTAGCATTATTATGTCATATATTACATACTTATTAGTAATATATATTTTTATAATCGTCGATGAATGGTGAACTTGGAAATGAATCTCATCGCGTCGTGGAGACGGTAATCTGTACGTACGCACGAGCGAAAATATTATTCTTTTGATATTAAAAAATATATAATTGGATGGTATATCATATATACAGAATCATTATCATGTTATATTTATTATTTACATAAATTACACATCATTATTATACCCATCCAAATAATAATGTATTGAATAACAATTACACGACGACGTGGAGATGGTAAGCCGTACGTACGCACGTATGGTGACATGTCATTCAAAGGATGGATAGAATACTGAATATGGTTGTACCATATTTATAATAATATCACAGTATATAGGATATACTGGAGTTATTATTTTATAATGGGAATAACAAATAAAGAAGTAGTTGAAGAAGAAAGGAACTTGAAAGAGGGTGGTGAAAACATTACCTCTTCTTCAGGTTCTTCCTTTTGATTTGATCAAAAGGGCTCCTTAGGTTGGCTTTATGATCAAACTAAGGCCTCTAGGTTGAATTGAGATAAGTTGAGAGAGTATTTGGTCAGGGGTTGGACGAACCAAAAGGCTTTGAAAGTGTGAAGAATTTGTTATAAGTGGTGTTCTTTTATAAGGGGGAGGAGAGGCACCTTAGGAAAATATAGAAATATTATTTTATAATAAATTCCTATTCAGTTTATAATGTATAAAAAGTGGATTATTTAAAGTTTAAGGTGAGTATGGGTTGAAAACCACTCAAATAATATAATTTAGACAGGTTTGGGTCATTATATTAACCTTATCTTTTAGTTTTAACTCTTAGTTAATTAGTTTGACACTTACCATGTTACTTTGTATTTTTATATTATATAGTTAATAAACTTACTATATACCTCCAAGAGACCTCCAAGTGGTCCATTAATGATACATCTATTATGATATAAGTCTCTTGGATGAACCTTAGATTTTTAGGAATTGAATATAAATTAATAATATAATATTTGTTTTAAAAACTCTTTTATGTCAATTTTGACACTATTGGGTATTTGGTTCTTGATAAATTTATAACAACATTATTACTTTGAAAAAAATTTATATAAACAATCCTAATATGTCATATTAACCTAGAAAATTATTTGAATTTATAAAAAGTCTCAAATTACATTTATTTGGGTATCTATAATATCAATTATCTTAATCTTTCATTAATACGGTAATTACTGCATAATCATTGTGTCATAAATAAATTAAATTATTTAATTTATAAAAATTATAAATAAAATACCATTATGTATGAAATATTTTTATCTTTCTAATGAATATTTATAGTAAAAAATATAACTTATATAACCCTATGTAAAAATTGTTTTGCTAAAATATATATGATTATGTCATTTTTATATTTACTTTAACTCAATTAATATAAAGTGTCATTATCACTTACAAGTGGATCCATGGGGTCCAAAAATTGACCCAAATATGACCATGGTCGGATATTTATCAACCAATAAGGTTAGGATACGTTTTAGGGTAATTTATTATTATTATAATATTATTTGTTTACCCTTATTTATTGAATTTACCCTTTAACCATGGTAAATAAAATATTTACCGAAGTAATTATTCAAAATGTCTAGAAATAAAATTTACCTATTTACACAATTTGGAACTCCTGATTCCAAATATGGAATCCATTTTTCTAAATTCAAAACAAATAAGTGGCAGAAATTAATTTAAAATTAATTCCCATTGTTAAAACAAAAGGCGTGTTTTTAAGAGATAATAACTATCAAAAGATTGACACTTGTTTATGTCCCGTTTAAATGTAAAATTATGTCCAATGATAAAAATTATATTAAATGGTAAAAATACATTATAAATATACTTTAAAACCACTTAAATTCATAATTTATCACTATTAATTATTTTTATTAAAAAAGTTGTTTTTAATTAAAATTTAGTAATTTTCACTATTCATCAAAATATAAAAGTTATCTGAAAAGTACCAAAATTTCACCCTAGGATAATTTTGATATTATGAATCAAAAAATGAAGTTAATTTTGAATGATAAAATGTATAAAATTTCAAAAAGTGGGTATTACTATTCATAAGGGCTACTTTGATTGGTCGCGACGTGTTAGAATCTCGAAGTTGCGTACAACACACGCTACTGTATTATTCAAAGAGAAGCGTACCGTGGAAGCTTGGGGTGTTACATCCCAGCCATCTGAGAAGGATTCATAAAAAACATCTCTAGATGGAACATCTAACCACATGATCGGTACTTCTTCAGAACTCGATCACACTATGTCTGAACATTTCTCAGCTTCTATCACTGGAAGCAGTCCATCGAAGACCCACCCCTCAGCGGTTTTCCTGAGTATCTGGACTAACTTCTATAATGAGACTACTTATGAACCCACTTCCTACTAGTTGAAGCATCATTGATAAGATCATCTATTTCCATAACTCGGATTGAATAATAAAAGTATATAAAATTTCCCTTAGCTATCATCACATGATTCACAAGCTCTGAGAATGATGTCAGCCTAAAGATATTCACCTATATCCTGATGGTGTGATATAAACCATACTCAAAATTCTGTACCCTAGAGATGCCTTCAACCACCATAGCAGGTGAAAAATGGGATAAGTATGTGAAATTGGCCACATAATCCATGACATATATATCTCTCTACTAGAGATTCATGAAATCACATGTATCCAGATTCACCCTACAAACTGGGGGTGTCTCAAAATAATCAAAGATAGTCTGCACTGACTTGATCCAATTCCCTACTTCCTACAATCCACCATCACCCTAGAATAATGATGGGTGCTAAGACTAGAACTCAGAAGTTTGGTATGCCATAGATGGCTCAAATCTTTGAGATCCCCTATCGATACCATGTATAACTTGAACCAAGCTCTCCCTGAGTTGGTCTTCTAACCATGACCCAAATTTTTCCATTTACAATGGATGTACTGCATATACAAAATTTTGTACCTATAGCTCATGATAAACCTAACCCTCAGGGGACTCATCCTGACCCTCAGGGGGGGTCATCTCGTGCATGCTCATGTGACACCATATCACTACCCTATTGACGCTCCATTATAAACCATCTAGGTGGAATCACGTTGAATACCAATACCATTTTCAAACAGACATAATAGTTTATATATATATATCGTGGGTAGGGAAGGCTATAAAAATCAATGCTTCTCACCACCCTTACATTCCCCTACCACACCCATGTCACATGACATCTGGTCTCACGACCCCTTACCTACTCATATCAAAGTCAGGTATCATGTATCATCCAACCTCATGGGCCCATGTTTACTAATATATGAATCTATCATAACATATAATCTAGCCTCATGTCCCCTTTCCATCCCATAATAGGGTTAGAAATCACGTATCATCCACATTGGATATCATCAATCTGGGGAAGTTGAATAGAATTCCACCAAAGAGGCTATATAAGAAAACACTATTTAGATTATTTGATGACACTTTAAACAACACACCCCCTTTTCTATCACTACCTACTCATATTAGAGTCATTCATACATATTACATGTATATACAATCACATAGAATCACATCATATCTCATTAAGAACAACATACCTGGGTTGGATGAGTAGAATTCCACAAAAAATGCTCAGCATAAAAATGGTTTTTAACTTCTTTGTTGACACTTTAAACAACCCAACCCCTATTTATGCATTCTAGGTTCCTAATGACAATAAAAATAAAAAAAAATACATCATATAAGCCTAATATTATATCACGATTCATAAAAAAACCTACCTTTCTATACCAAGACAAGATTTAAAAGCCACATAACAGATAACCATCACACCAAAGTGTTCCACTAAAAGTGTAAATCCAATAAACTATAAAATTAAATAGCAGAACATCAATTTAACACCCCTAAAAACTTGGTCTATCCACCATGCATGGGTTTATAGGCACCAAACAATGAGCTCTATACCTAGTTCCGACTACACTCAAGTCTCCAGTATAGGAGAATTAGAACTCTTTACCTCACAAGAGAGGTTAGATCTTTTAATTTATTTTCATATAAAGGAGAGTTATAAATCTTTACCTCATGAAATACCCTTATTATAATTCTTGTACAAAATTTCTTAGAATTTTGAGATATCTTCTTCATCAGTTATTTTAATTCAAAATGGGACTTATAGATAAGTGCTCCTCCAGATGAAGCATTTAGAAGGTTCTAGTAATTTTCCATCACTCCTTGGTAAAATAATAACAGGAAATGGTGAAATTCATAGGTATAGTGTGGGAAGGATGTTGTTAACCACTTTAATCTCTCCCCAAACCCATAAATTATTTCTGCACTTTTTTTTATATCTCCGTCTTGAACTAGGTACTTGTTGATGCATGAATGTATTTCTGGAGGAATTCCTTTTGGAGTTCATCCTAGGTGATGGCCTCTACAGGTTAGAGGTTTTATAGATACTCTTTGGAATCCCCTTCAAGGGAGAATGAGAATACCTTACCTCCGAATTTTTCTTATAAACTATTCTTGGTTTCAATTTACAAAAAAACCAAATTATCTTAAGTTTTGGTTAGGATCCTATCTTTACAAGCTATGAAACTTGATAAGAATTAGGTCATTCTAGTTCTAATCTCAAATCCTTATTGGTTATTGTGATATTGAAGCTGATTATTAATATTTAATTTGAGTAAATATAATTCTATAAAGGCTTATTTAATTGAGAAAAATTATATTCTATATTTTCAATACCCATGGTGACTCTAGTGGAAGAAGTAGATGAGGAGGGCGAGTCATTCAATGAAATTATGAAAAAATTTCTCTCTACTTATTTAGAGATTATTAGATTACTAATTATTTACACCACAACTCATTAAAACTCTAGATCAAAACCAATAAAGTGATATGAACTGTATCTAGTCATGTATTCAAAATAATTTTAATTAAAATAGGAACATAATGAGAGGCTTTCCAAAGTTCCCTTAACAAAAAAATTTATGAACTCAATTTTAATATAGAAATAGTGGGGCTCAATTTTTATTTGGAGAGGAGATTTTTTTGGGTGTATTATTATCTTTTTTTATAGGTTCACTATGTGTGAAAACAAATAGTTAGTTTTGTTGGTCTTAAATTCATTTTTTTGAAGTAGTGGTCTAACCTCATATCATTCCCTCATTCTCTTATTAAATCATTATTCAAGTTATTTCCCTAATATTTATCTAATCAAATGAGATATCATTGACTACTCTCACCTAGTTGTTTTGGATTGAATAATGGAGTATAATGATCATATATCCCCTAATATTTTCTATAATGGTGACTGGATATCTCCAATCACCCTTAGATCAACCCACTTCTCACTATCGCATACAATGTTGTGGATCCAAGTGGCCTGTGTGTGAAATTACAAGAATGAGAGAAGAAGTAAATAAAAGAAAAGGCTATTAGGTACCTATTAATAATTAATAAATTATAAAAATATAGATAAATGATTAGAATATATTAATAATTAATGAACCAAATTTAACAACAAAGAATGTGGGAATTCTTCTAGGCTCGACCACTAATGTCCTAGAATGCCATCATCAGAGTATTACAACTAATAGAAAAAACAAGAAAATACACCATCTCAATTCAATCAAGAAGTAATGATTTAATCCCACATTCCTTAATTTAATAGTTTTATATTTATAGATATTCTCAGTACCTTTCTTGTAGTAGCTACCCCTTCCACATGAGTCACACATATTCACATCTTTAAACTTTGAGAATTTCTTCAAATTCAATTCCCAATTAATTTTTATTTGATTGTTGGTATGTGTATAGTTTGAGGGTCATTATTGGGAATCTAGAATTCTCAAGATTATTCAAAATTCTCTCCAAAATCTCCATCTCCTTCCTTTGGATGATCTCTATGTGTCCATCTTGAGAGCTTCTTTCTTGATTCATCCTAACCAGATAGCTGTAAATGATTTAAATTTTAAGTCATACCGGTCTAATTTAGGGAATTAAAATTTAATCCCCATGGGAACCCTTTTGTATCTTGTGTAACCTTGGGATAAACTTTACATAACCATAGTGTGCTCAGTGGACCTTGACTCATCCTGCACTTTACCTTGATGTAGCTTTTGAAACATGTCAATTACCTTTAAATAGCTTAAAGGGACTTGAGAGTACCCTTATGTCGGTATGAATAACCCTTATTTAGCCATAGGAATGTTCTATTGTAATTTTTGTAGTGTAATTTTACCATGAATTATCCTTCACAATGCAACAATTATCTTGATATGGCCCTGTAAGCTCAGTGGCACCCTTCAATATTATAATTTGTACCCTTAATTAAGCATTAAAGAATGAAATATACCCTTAAATAATGATTTAAATACACACTTAACCTTTTCATAGGTCTTTGATGATCTTTACATAGTGAATTGTCCATGGGTGTGACCCTTATGTAGATTTTTATCACCTTTCCATAGCTCATGGAACTTTCTCTTCATCTTTACACAGCATAGGAGACACAGAGGTACCCTTACATATCTATTTCCTATGCGTGATCTTATATTAGTTCAACATCATGTTTTTGATTTTTATCTTATTATTGATCGACCATTGCAGTAGATTGGGTGAAGGTGCAACCGATTATCTTTCTTAGAAGTCTCATGATTAATACAAGGTTCATAGTCACTCACTTATGATCAATCAAGTTTTAGTCTTATGATAACTTCACAAGGTAGCCATAGTGTCACCGTATCTTGTTGATTGTCTTTATTATAATAACTTATCCTATTACCAAAATTTTTTAAATAAATAAATGGATTTCAATAAATTCTAACATGTGTAAAAAATATTAAATCCAATATTCAAACCATTTAATCATTTAATTCCAGATTAAAATCTAAATTATTTTTTGTCACTAAAATAAACAATTTAAACTAGAATTAGTTTATTCACTCAAAACACACCAAAGTATGAAAATTTGATCAATTATTGAATTTTATAATGGGTTTAGGGGATTCTAATAGTGAATTATAGATAAAAATATCTATAATTTCATATTTTATTAGTAGTAGAAAGGCAGTAAATATAGGAGGACTATGGAAAATGTGAATGGTACATGATTTCATGAAGGATAACATTAACGCGACACAAAAAATCAATAGAAGTGAGTAATTATCTCATAGGATCTCATTATAGTATTCTATAAATTCATAAGAAAATTCATAGAGAGAGTATTGTGATGCATTAAGGAAGTTTGTGTAGTGATTATGTGAAGAAGCCAATCCGTAAGTTTGATAAGTGGTGAAGGAAGTTCACATGGTGAGTACATAGAGAATGGAGTCTATGAGGTGTGTACAGGAAAGTAAATCATACAGGGAAGTACGTGGGATTGGTTCGTAAAGGAAGTTCATAGAGGAAGTAGCTTACGAAGGGAGTCCCATGTTGAAAGTGGATGATGAATAGTATATCACATGGAAAGTGAGTATTAAATAGCAGTTCATGAGGTAACCATTCAAAGGAGAAGATTTTAAAGAAGATGAATTTTCCATGAAGGAATTTTTTTTAAAGCATAAATTTCATAGTAAAGTGGATTTTGTCACTCAAATTAAAGTGGAGTTTTATATCACACCCATTTTAGTGTGAAAAATTTCTGAGTTGATATAGATTATCTGAAAAATTTTATAGATGAGTAGTGCATTATTTTAACCAAAGAGAGCGATGAGATTTCAACTGGTGATTGGTTGTAAACTAGGAGGGATAGTGAGTCTGTTTTGAACATTGTAATAGTAGTGTACTTTAGTTATTTTGGTATATTGGAACATTGATTTTGTTTTCTCTTTAGATTGGCCTGGTAGGGTGAAACAAGTAAAATTATTGTGTCACTTACATGATTTTTTTTAGTTTATATATTTACATAAAAGAAGAGTAAAGATAGTTTTATTTAATTATGAAACAAGATCAAGAGAGGGAATATAGTTGATTGAATCTATATAATGAAACCATAATGGTCATGATACCAGATGAATATAGTTGAGTGAATATATATAATTAATTTAGATAAATATTTTATCCTCTCAACAATCTAAGAATTATATATGATATGATAATAAACTTTATTATCTTCCAAATATAGTCATACATTATTTACATTCTCAAATAGGTGTAAGTCATGATGAAATATGGATATAAGTCATGATGAAATATGGATCTTGGCTCACTAAATACTGACTGAACATTTAATTGTTTTATTAAGGAAATAAAAAAGAGAAAAATAAACCCAAGCCTTGAAATTTCTAGATTATAAGGAAGATTAAAATGGTGAATCCCAAAGTCATCCTCACAAAAAATATTAATATAATCTGGTGGGTGGGATAGAGTACTAAAATATATAATAAAACCCTCACAATACTAGAAAATAAACATATATCCATGTAACTATAGACTCAGTCTGGAATGACCATGCCTATAAGGCACATATAGCCACATATAGCAGTGGAAAATCGCTATAAGGAATCCTATATCCATGGTAGAGATGGATCATGGCTATAATGTATGAATTGAAATAGATAAATCCATGGGAAGAGTTTTCCAATGGGAAAAAATGTGTGGGAAGGAGCCTATAATCACGAGTAATAGATCTTATGTCTATAGGGAATCCTATTGAGGATCTATTACCACAATACATTAATTCCTTATGATAATAGGAAATGTATATCCATGGGCCATGTAGCCCATGATATAAGCCTTCGTTTCAAGGCTATATTGTCATGGACCATGACTACCCATGGAAATTGGAAATATATATCCATGGGCTACAATTTCCCATGGGAATTGGATGGCTATAGCCATGGGACACAATTTACCATGGAAATTGGATGCATATAGCCATAGGTTACACTGACCATGGATATAGGCCTTCTTAGACATAGTCTATTTCTATGGGTGTGGAAGTCCCATGGATATAGGTGGAGGGGCGGGGACTGTAGTCACGGATGGGAAAGACCATGGATATAGGTGGTCGATGAGGCAATGTAATATTAATTGATTTCATAAAAAAAAATATATTTAAATTTTTTTCTATATATATATAAATATTATATATATATATATATATATATATATAATTAACTTGTTAGTGGAGTGGTAAAGTGTATCACTTTATAAGTGGTCGGTGAGGGTTTGAATCACACAGGTGTTATTTTCTTTTCTAGAAAACCTATAGCCATGGGAAACTTTCCTGTGGCTATAGGTGTGCCAATGTGGATACACCTATAGACAAGGGAAGGTCTCCCATGGATATAATACACATGGGGACCATGTGAAATGTTAACATGGCTATATCCATAACAATTGGTCCCATGACCACTATGCCTATGGTTATATCGGTTTTTTGTACTAGTGTCAGTTTGATCTCCTTTAAAAGAAAGCAGGTCCACTATCATGATATTCACCCAGATATATGTCTCTATTATAGGTTATGGCTTACTTCATGATAGTAATATTGAGGTCCCTTATAATTATGGCTTATAGAACAATTAAATATTAGTATCTAAGGTTGATAAGTGTTCTCAAAGTTATGTATTCTGAGCATTTGAATGTTAATGTTATAGAAGTGAATTTCACTAACTCTAGCTCTTGGGTAATAGATATTGAGTGTGAATAAAACATTTGTATTGATAAACATAGACTCAAAGAGAGGGGAATTGATAAAGGGTTAAGTAGGTCTTCATGTTGTTAATGGTGCAAGAGTTTCTGAATTAGAAATTTACACTTATAATATGATTTTAACAGGTGGATTAATACTAGAATTGGAGAACTATTATTATGTTCCCTCCATAAATAGATTTTTTTGTATCTTTTTTGAACCAGAAGTTATTCTCATTCATTATTAAGAATAATAGTTTTTTAATATATATGATTGAAATTTTTTATAGAATTGAGAATATGATAAAAAAATTATATATTCTATATTTGGATAATCATGTTCATAACATCCAAAATAAGAAGGTTAGGATTGATTTTAATGCCACACATGTAATGGATCGAACCTCCTGGGTCCATTACTTTGTCAAAATTCAACATTCAAGGTGTTCTGGGGATAATGGTGCCTCATTTCAGGATTTTTCCAAAATTCTAGTTTTTCCAATGGTAGCTTGTCTGATGGTGAGTCGTCCACTGGTTAGTCAATACTGGTGGGTTAAGAATGGTGACTCACAATGGTGGGTGAGGAACAGTGACTCAAAATGGTGAGTCAAGAATGGTGACTTGAAATGGTGGGTTAGGAATGGTGACTCGCAATAGTGAGTCAGGAATAGTGACTCACAAAGGTGAGTTAGGAATGATGGCTTACAATAGTGAGTTAGGAATGGTGAAATGTAACAGTGAGTCAGGAATGGTGACTCACAATGGTGAATTGCTGATGGTAGGTCACAATGGTGAGTCACGATGGTGAATCACAAAATAATAGATCATCAAACAATGAATCAACATTGGTATCTTGTCACTGGTAGCTCACACTGGCAACTCTTCCAATGGTGAGTCACCCAACAGTGCCTCACCCACCTGTAGCTTACGACGGTGACTCACCCAACAGTGAGCCATTTCCGACAATTTTTCAAATTTCCATTTTTTCCTAGATTCACCCCTTTAATGTTTTATTTGACATAAATTGAGTTCAGAACCCTATTTTAGTGATTTTGAAGTCGTTTCAAAGGATATAAAATATATATTTAACTTCTTAACACCTGGGAGGCTCCTAAATGGCCAAGCCACATGGTCTTGGTCAAGACCCACCTTTAACAGATTTTAAAACTATTTCTTCCATTATTATAGAATATGGCCTTTCTGATGTAGAGACCCTTTCTTCATTGTATGTTTCCCTTTAATATTGATACCTAATGACCCTAGAACCTTTATTCGCTAATCGATTACATTTGTGGTGTATAATTTGGATTTTTCTTTCCCCAGAGACTCTTTCCTACTGCATGCACACCCCCTGTTTTGGGTGCAAAGAGGAATTGTTGATCGTCTATTTCTCAAGGTAGGGATCCCTTTGTTTTTATTTTAAATTTTGTATTATGTGGGGTGGGTGTATGAGTGTCTCATTTTTAAGATATAAAAACACCAGATAAAAAAATAAAATTGAATCAGTTTAAGATCAATATGTGAGGTTGGGAAGGAGATTTAATACCGTATTTTTTTATTGATATTTTGGTCAATATTGTGAATTTTTATGGGCTATATGCCTAATGAAAATCATGGACATTATTGGTATTTGTTTGTGCACCTAGAATAGATTGTGAATGTTTTTTTGGTATTCTATTGAACAAATGTATGTATATGAAATTGATTAAACATATTCACTCGGCTAATAAATGTATTCTCTAGTATCAAACTATTTATGTGATAACCCTTGAATTAATAAGATGAAATTGAATGAGGAATACCTTGTTAAATCTGAATATGGCTCTTGTTAAATCTAAATATTCTCTTCCTTGGTCTATTTAGTGGTGTGATCGGTGTGAGTTGTTCTTAATTGTGCTATAGTGGGGTTGTGGGCATGACTGTGTGATGTGGGGTGGTACGATTAGTGAAATGGAATCTTAAGATAAGAGATTAATTGGTTGTGGAATGAACGAGAGGTGTTTCATAGTGGGGATATGATTAGTTTGTGATATTCTGTGCTTATTGGGTGGATGATAAGTGTTAGTTAGTGGGGATTCCAAGGATAGTTGGGTAGTGTTGTAAAATGGGAATGCACCAGGTTGTGTTTTTTTATAATGCTGGATGTGTTGGGTATGGTATGTTTGTACAACAGGGATTCTAGAACAATTGTGATGAGATGTGTTCATGGGTGTGGCTATAAGTTGGTGGTTTACTCTGTTGAGGGGATGGTTTTGGGCGGAATGAATTTGAATAATGATGTTGGTAGTGGTTGGAATGGGTGTTAAGTGGGGAGGAAATGTGCAGTGGGTTCTTTTACCGTGATTCTTCTTCCTTGTGTGTTTTAGGCTGTGTTTCTTGTTGTGTGTTGTGGTTGGTAGTTTCCTAGGTAGGTATGTAATTAATAAATGGGTTTCTTAATAAATAATGATAATTTGTTAAATGAGTTGGATGGGGGTATGTTTTGAGTTGTGGATTTTTGTGAAGTGGATTTCATTCAATAACTTCCAAAGTGACTATTGATAGTGTTGATAAATGCATTTAGAGGTAGTAGTAAAGGCAGTTTTGTAGGATGGTTGTTTGTTTAAAAAAACCCATAGGTTGGGTTGAGTTTTTGATACTGATTTATATACTTTCACTTCTCTTGTAATTTCTATACAAACCCCACCCTAGTTGAGTACTATGTTCCAAACACCCCCATCGTCATGGGAGAGGGTTTCTTCCCAACATACCGGTAGAAGGATGGATGGATGGTTATTGGATCTTCCTTGATCCCTCTTCTAGGCATTAGTAGGACAAGACTCTTTAGGAAGGTTGTAGTGTATTTTGTGAGGCCCAAGTGTTTGCGGGTGAGTTGTGATTTCTTAGGTGTCTTCGGGATGAGATGTGTCGTACTTTCCCAGGTGTGTCCAGGATGAGATATGGTTGTGGCCTAGGTGTTTGCAGGCATGATGTGATATGGTTGTGGCTTAGGTGTCTATAAGAGGGATGTGATATGGTTGTAGAACATGGGTATGTGGGTCCGATGTGGTGAGCTTCATTTTCTGAAGCTGTGAGACTAGATTTAAGGCCTAGGTGTGTGCAGACGAGTTGCGACATAGGGCTTTTGGAAGAGTGTGGAAGTGTCAGGACATTTTCCATTAGGGTATGAGCATTTAACTAGTGGGAAGTGGTACGAGGTACCTAAAAAAATCAATGTTCTTACTATATTACTTTACTTGAATTGTGTTATTTGGTGAGAGTGCCTTTATGAGGCTATAGTGGCTAGTATACCTTGTTAGGTGCTGTTGGTTTCAACTATTTTCCCACAGGGGAATTAGTATTCTTCTCCACTTGTGCAAGAGAGACTTTGGCTATTCCTGCTGAGTATACTTGTATGCTCACCCTACATATATAAAACTATTTTTAGGTTTCTAGAAGGATTACGTGGACCGTATTGGACCATACTAGCTTGGACTTTGGGATAATTGTTGTGTCGTTGCTTATATTTACTTTTGGGTATTTACTTTGGAGTTTATTTTTATTTGTAGTACTTTTGTTTTAAACATGCATATGGTATGGTTTCAGTTTTATTTTATATATTTTTCTTGGAGTTGTTTTGAGGTTGATACATCTTATCTTCTAATCTTGTTTACTATAAAAGGTTAATGCCTCCCATTTTGTGAGATTTGTGTACCCTTGGTGATGGTTTCTACCTTGGGGCCTACTGGAGGTAGGACTTGGGGGTCATTATCTCCCTTTATCCATTTCCAGCTCAGAAGGTACATCTTTGGAGGGAGGGGGTCATGACAACACATCTTTAACATTGTATCCTTAGATATATAAATGAGAAAAATATCTATAGAATCTATAAATATGGATTACTATAACTATTTAATTATGAATCATTTAAGAAGTTCAAATATTGTTTATTAGGTAATATAGAAAAATCACCTTTTAGTGGAAAATATGAAAGAGCCAGTGTACCATTGGATCTCTTACATAGTGATGTATATAGACTAATGAGTACTCAAGAAAGTGGTGATTTTAGGTACTCTGATACCTTCATCGATGCATTTAGTTTTTATTGTTATGTGTTCTTGATGAGACATAAGTATGAAACTTTTGAAAATTTTAAATATTTTCATAATGAAGTTAAAAATAAATTTGGAAATAAAATTAAAATCCTCCAATAAAATCAGAGTGGTGGATATATGATTCAGAAATTCATTGATCATTTAAGGGATTGCATAATTTTTTCAAAACTCACAAATCCGTGAACACCATAGTGGAATTATATGTTTGAGAGTAGGAATCATACCTTGTTATATATGGTTCAATGATGATTTAGTGTGACATTCCAATTTCATTATTAAGTTATGATCTCAAGACAACTATATTATTATTAAACCAAATTACGTCTAAAGTGGTCATAAATATATCATATGATATATATAATGGGAAACATCCCATTATGTATTTTATAATGATTTAGGGATGTGATTTTTTTTATGAAATTTGGATCTTGATAAGCTTTATCCAAATATGAAAATGGTTATTTATTTTATATCCCAAGGAAACTATGAGATATAATTTCTATAATCCTAGTGAAAATAAAGTTTTTTAGCTTGAAATGATGTTTTTATTGAGTAGAAACACATAAGTTGAGGAATCAGTAGGAGGAAATTTTAACTTGGATAAGTTCATAACCAATAAATAGGAAGTGTTTTCAAGGTGTATCTAGTATCACCAAGAGTTTTGGAAGAAATACTCACTCAAATTACATAAAAACCTTAAAGGTATGGTAGTATTTTTCAAGAACCATAGAGATATGTATTTCTTGTAAAAAACTACGAGGAAGTAATATTCATAAATGATGAATTATACTACTTATCTAGAGGCCATATAGAGTTTTGATTCTAAGAAATGGTCAAAATACATGAAACCTAAAATGGACTCTATGTACACTAACCAAGTTTGGAACTTGGAGGATGTACCTCAAGGGGTTATACCTGTAGAGTACAAGTGGGTTTTCCTCAAGAAAACTAACATGGATGGTAGAGAGTATACTTATAATGTAAATATGGTGGTAAAATGTTATAATCAAATTCATGGTATTGACCATCAAGAAACCTTTTCACATATTGTGATGATAAACTCCATTCAAATATTTATTGCGATAATAGATCATTTTGATTATGATATATATCAAATGGATGTCAAAATATCTTTCCTTATTGGGAATTTAGTTGATGATGTATATATGATACAATGTAAAGATTTTAAAGTGAAAAATGAGACTTCTAAGTTGTGAAACTTGAAACAATATATTTATGGATTGAAAAAATCTCCTCAGAGTTGGAATATCTTATTTTATAGTTGAAACACCTATCATAGGATGATAAAAAAATTAATTTTTTTCCTATTACAACACAACAGATGACCAGGGTTATCTCACTTGTGAATATTTCATAGTCAATCACTAACTATTATAATCCACTAATTATATTTTTCTATTTTTATTTTCCATGTAAGAAATGAAAATGTGGGTGTTTAGAATGGAATGGAAAATATAAAACTAAACATGTAATAAAAAAAAAATTAATACAGAAAGAATGAAGTTAGAATAATAAATATTCTCTCAAGATAATTCTGTAGAGTGAACCTTCCATGTATTATTATTAATTTCATATTTAATTAATGAACATACTCTCTTGAATGTGAACACCCTCTTATTCCTTTTTTTGAATTTATAGTGCAGTCATTGATTACACTACACATCCGTCTTCTTCATAGAAGGGAATATGGTTTTAGAAGAAGCATCTAGACCTTAGATGACCAAGAAGAGACACACAAGGTATTTCCCACTTAAATTATCCTCAACCCAACTATAAAAAATTATGAAATATTAATCATTAAATCATAAATATTTCAATTCAAACATTGAATTAATCTCCCAATAAATTCCATAGTTTAGCTACTCATGATTATGATTATAAGAGATCACAAAAAAGAACATGAGATAAAAAAGATAGATAGAGGAATAAAACAAGAGAACTTATATTAAATGATGCAATGTTATTATAGAATGAAAAAAACTACAGTAGATATTCAACCTAATATTCAGTGTAGTGGTTGATTCCCTTCATTGTGGAACCTAACTATTATTAATAGGCATCACCAAAATTATTCTATAAGGTTTAAACTTTCCTTTTTCTTTGTCTAGTAAAAAATCCTAGGATATTCTCTCTTTTTAAATCCTCAATATTTTCCTTTTATTCTATGAATTAGATTATTTTTTTTGATCCATTAATCTCTACAAAATCCATGGATTTTTATTTCATGTTTCCTTAGTTTTCATTTCATTAAACATGATCCATGCAGAAACATGATATTGGTTATATTCACAGTTAACCGATCCCCTTAATAGAATATACATTCATGAAATCATAATGATGAAACATACCACCTTCATTGTCATTCCAAAAACACTTCCTTCTGACCATATACTTCCATGTGAACCATATACTTAACTTTGCAGTCAGATGAGATCCTTTGTGGAAATCCCATTATTAGGCCACGTACTTGACCATATGGTCTGCATCATTGAATACATGAGTCATGTGCTTGACTATGAAAAGATCCTTTATTTTCCTTTAAAACATCATGGAAACTTACTAGAACCACTAGTTTTTCAAGACTAAAAATTTGGAAAATAGTGGAAAACAATTCCATTGAACAAACTTCTTGAATTACTCCATCGGGCCTCAATTTTCTATAAACCATCTTCCTAGGTATTTAAAATCATTTGATCAACCCATACATGGATTTTCATAAAAAAAACATCAACATTGAACAAAAAACTAGATCACATTGGTTCCAATAGCCCCCCTAGACCATTATTGTCATCTTACTCTAGGATAACAAAGACTACACATAAACCTAGAGGTTGAGGTATTATTTTATAAAGGTGAGGGGTTGGATATATATCACTCTTCTATAACTCATGTAAAGATTTTAAATATCATATAACTCTATGAATTTACGTAAAAAATCATATACCTTGTGCATGAAATGCATTCATATATGCATGAATAAGTTTGGATTCATTTTTTGGATAAGTAACACAAACTTGTGGGTTTTGTAAAGCGTCACACATTAATTTGTTGGTGAACACATTAATTTTAAGGATGAAATAGAATTCCAAAACTAATTTTTTAGAATCATTCATACATAAAGGTATAAAATATGAGATAATAAATATTTCATGAAATGAAATGTGTTTAATATGCATGATATGGATGTTAAAAAGATGATACTTTTAAAATAAAACCTTTAAAATACAAAGTGTGGGATTCCTTTTAAATAATAACTTGTTAAGAACTTTATCAATCAATATGGGTGACCCTATAATTAAGTTCCCATGAATTATATTACGTAAGATAATCTAGTAATAATGTGACCCTAATAGTTAGGTGTCTTATTATTGAAATTTTATTTGGGTTACACTAACTCGGAAACCCTAATGGTTAGGATGCCATATAAATATAGTTGAGTGAATCAATATATTAAATTTAAATAAAGAGTTTATCCAATCAACTATTCAATAATCATATATGATATTATTGACAATTTTTTTCTACCAAATATATAAATACATTATTTCCAAGCTCAAATAGGTGTAATTCATGATGAAATATGGATCCTAGCTTACTAAATAGTGACTAAAAATTTAATTTTTTTATTAAGGAAAGAAAAAGAGAAAAAAATCTAAGCCTTTCAATTTACAATGTTTAGGGAGGCTTAAAATGGCGAATCCAAATGGAATCACCATAAAAAATATTAATATAGTTTGGTGAGTGGGAATACCTACTAAAATATATAATAAGAGTATCACACTACCAGAAAATAAACTTATAGACATATAACTATATCCACATTAGAGTGTGACCCTGAATATAGGGAACCTATATCCACATGTAGCTGTGTCCTGTTGCTATAGGGTACCCTATATCCATGGTAAAGTTGAATCATGGATATAAGGTATGATGTTATGTGGAAAAATTCATGGGAAGAACATACTAGAGGGGAAAAATACATGTTAGAGAACCTATAACCATGATCCATAGAGCCCATGGCCATAGGTCATCATATCAAGGCTCTATTTCTACATGACATAACTTCCCATGACAATAGGCAATATATATCCATAAATCACTTAGCCCATGTCTGTAGGAATTTGTATTAAGGCCCTATTTCCATGAGCCATGATTGCCCATGCAAATAGAAACATGTATCCATGAGACACAATTACCCATGGAAATAGGATAACAATAACCATGGGTTAAACTACTCATGTATATATGACTTTTTATCCATAGTTTGTTTCCATGGGTGTGGAAGTTTCATGTCACTAGGTGACAGGTTAGTGGGTGTAGTCATGGATGGGAAATATTGTGGTTATAGGTGGTCAGTGCATTAACATAATGTTAATTAATTTAATAATAATAATAATAATAATAAATTTTTATATAATTTCCCATATATATTCATATTATATATATATATATGTAAAATTAACTTGTTAGTGTATTGGTAAAGTGTCTCTATTCATAAGTGGTAGGTGAGGGTTCAAATGACATGGGTGTTAATTTTTCTTCCAGAAAATTTATAGCCACAAAAAACCTCCTATAGAAATAAGTATGCCAACATGGATACACCTATAACCATGGATAGGTCTCTCTTGGATGTAAGACACATGGAGAATAGGAACTATTTCAACATGTCTATATCCATGACAATTGGTTCCATGAGAATTGTGCTAGTGGTTATAACTATTTTTTGAACTACTGTCAGTCTGATCTCTTTTAAAAGTAACCAGGTCCACTGCCATAATACTCACCCATTGATTTGTCTCTATTATAGGTCATGTCTTACTTAATGATAGTTATATTGAGTTCCCTCACAGGTATGGAATATATAACAGTTCAAGATTATTATATAAGGTTGATAGGTGTTCTCAAAGTGACTTATACTGAGCATCTTAATGTGAATGTTATAAAGGTGAATTTTACTAACTCCCACCATGGGGTATTAGATATCAGGTGTGAATCACACATTTGTGCTGAAAAATATGAATCAAAGAGATGGTAATTGATAAAGGGTGAATTATATCTTTATATTGGTAATGGATCAAGAATTACTACATTATAATTTGATACTTATAATTTGATTTTACCAAGTGGATTAATACCAAAATTGGAGAACTGTTATTATGTTCCTTCTATAAACAGAAATTTAATTTCTATATATTATTTGTAAAAGAAGGGATTTTAATTAATTATTAAGAATAATAGTTATTAAATATATATGATTGATATGTTTTATGGATTTGAGAATATTATGAAAAATTTATCAATTTTAGATATGGATAATCTCATTCATAACATCCAAAATAATAAGGTTAGGGTTGATTTTAATCCCACTTATATTTGGAATTATTTCTTTATACATATAAATGATAAGAATATCCAAATAATCCATAAAAATGTATTATTGGAACCATTAAATTATGAATAATTTGAAAATTTTAATCTTGTTTACTAGGAAAGATGACGAAAAGAACTTTTACTGGAAACCGTGAAAGATCTAATGGACTATTGGATCTCCTATATGGTGATGTATGTAGACCAATGAGTTCTCAATAAATTGGTGGTTTTGGGTACTTAATTACATTTATTTATGACTTTATTAAGTATAACTATGTGTTATTTATGACACATAAGTATGAAACTTTTGAAAAGTTCAAAGTGTTTCATAATGAAGTAGAAAATAAACTGGGTAAGAATATTAAGATTCTATGATAAAATATGAGTGGTGGATATATGATCTAGGAATTAATTGAACATTTAATGGATTGTGGAATTATTTCAAAACTCACTCCTCCTAGAACACCATAATGAAATTTTATGTTTGAGAGGAGGAATAATACCTTGTTGGATATGGTTCGATGATGAGTTAGTGTAACCTTCCTATTTCATCATGAGGTTATGCTCTAGAGACAAATGCATTCTAATTAAAAAAAATTCTATATAAAGTGTCCATAAAGACACTATATGTAAAGGGAAACATCCCATTATATTTTTTAGAATTATTTGGGGATGTGAAGAATTTGTATGACATTTTTCTTCTGATAATGTTGAAGTAAAATAAGAAAAATTCTTATTTATTGGTTTTCCTAAGGAAACTATGAGATATAATTACTATAATCCTACTAAACACAAAGTGTTTTTAACCTAAAATGATTTTTTTATTGATTAGGAAACTATAATTTGAAGAATCAGTGGGACGTAATTTGAACTTATAGAAGTTCAAGACTAATTATCTAGGTGAATCTAGTCACACAAAGAGTTGTGGAATAAAGAATGACTCAAATTACACAATAAACTTGAAGGTATGTTAGGATTTTTTAGGAACCAGAGAGATATGGATTTATTTTGTTAAATTAAAATGAATTAATTTTCATAAATGATGAACGTACCACCTATCTATAGGATATAATGTGTTTCAATTCAAAAAATAGTTAAAAGAAATAGAATCTAAAATGGAATCCATGTACACTAACCAAGTTTGGAACATGGTGGATACACCTAAAGGGTTTAGAACCATATGATGAAAGTGGTTTTACTCAATAAAATTGACATGGATGATATATTATCTACCAATAATGTAAACATGGTGGTAAAAGGTTATAATAAAATTCACGGCATTAACTATGAATAAACCTTTTCACCTATTGTAATGAGAAAGTCCATTTAAATATTTCTTTACATAATATATCATTTTGATTATGAGATATATCAAATAGATGTCAAAAACTCTTTCATTAATAGTAATTTAGTCGACGATTTATATATGATATAACCTGAAGGTTTTGAAGTGCCAAATGATACTTCTAAGTTCTGTAACTTGCAACGGTCTATTTACAGATTGAAGTAATCTCATTAGAGTTGAAATATAAGATTTGATAATTGACACACCTATAATAGGGTGGTAAAAAAAATTTAATTTTTTTTCTTACTGCAACACAATGGTTGACCAAGGTTGTCTCACTTGAGAATCTTTCATAGTTGATCACTAACTATTATAATCAAATTATTATATTTTCATATTACACGAAAGAAATGAAATTATGGTTGTTTTTAATGGAATGAAAAAAATAAAATTAAATATGTAATAAAAATAAAAATAATGAAAATAAAATGAAGTTAGAATAATATAGATTCTACTAAGATAATTTTTCAGAGTGAACCTTCCTTGTATTATTATTAATTTCATATTTACTTTATGAACAAACTCTATTGAATATAGACACCCAATTATTCCCTTTTTGTGAATATATAGTGTAATAATCAATTTCACTACACATAAAAATTATTCACAGAAGGGAATATGGTTGTAAAAGAAGAAACCAGACCTTAGATGAAAAAGTAGAGACACACAAGTTATTTCCTACTTAGATTACCATTGACCAAAATCCAAGAAATCATGAAATATTAATCATGACTACATAAAAATTTAATTAGAACACCTGATTACTCTCCTAGGATATTTACAAATTTATCTACTCATGATTATGATTATAAGAGATCATAATAAGGAATATTAGAAAAAACAAGAGAGATAGAAAAAATAAAACAAGATAACTTCTATTAATAAATGTAGTGTGATTACATAATTAAAATAAAATAAAAGCACAAAACAAAACTACAATTTAAATTTATATAGATCTTTAGTGTAGTGCTAGATCATTTCATTTTGGAAACCAAATCATATTTATAATCATCACTAAAATTATCCTCCAAGGTTATTTATTTATTTCTTTTTTGGATGGTCAAACATCATTGGATATTATCTCTTTTGAAACACATAATATTTTATTTTCTATCCTATAACTTACCTTATTATTTGTGATCCATATATCCCCATGAAATCCATATATTTTTTATTTCAAGTTTTCATGTTCTGTTAGCTAAAATTTCATTAAACTCAATCCTTGTCAAAAACTTTTATTAATTTAATTCATAATGACATGATAGCTTAAATCCTTAGCTCAAAGTGTAGATTATCCTCACGCAGACATGTTTTCATGAACTAAGATGAATACCCTAGTGCAATAGTACTTGATCTAACACTGATATGGACCAAAGGGAGTTACTGATCCCCTAGGTCTGATGACTAGTTCTAAGAAATCAAAAAATGATTAGAGGAAACAATTTCTACCCAAGAAGAAATGATCAATATATAACAACAGAAGATAAAATGAATGAAAATTCTATATGATAAACACTCCCCAAGGAGAAAAGTACCACACTAAGATATATAATAACCAAATGATACATTATCCAAATAAGCGACACAAAATCCATCAAGATGAAAGCTCAAAATCTCTATTTCACAATTAGATCATAGCTACATTAGTCACTTTCACCACCCATGGTCCCATGAATCAAGCACATCCACCACCTCCAAGTGGTGATTTCCCCTTTCTTGTACCTGGCTTAAGGAAATCTATAAAAACCCAAATGAAAAGGTAGGGTGTGTGAAAAATTTCTCAGTAGGATTTCAACAAATGTTCCATAAGTTGTTACATAACAAATAAAAAATTTATTAATCAATTTAAATAAAGGTAAGCCATGGAAAATAATTTTAATATTTTCAATCAATCAAGATTTAAAATAAGTATATAGAAAGTATATAAAAAATAGGCTTAAATGAACATTTTTAATAAATAAGAGAGCATAAATAAAACAATTCAATAAACACTGGAATGTAATAGTAAAATAAAAAAATATACATGGTTATAATCCCTAAGTTTGGTTAGTTCTCAGCTCTATGATCCTCACAATACTCAGTTAAAAAATCAAAGCTCATTCTGTGCACACATCCCTAAGGCTCGTGCCACTGTATGAAAACCCTTATCTTTATTACACATTAACACATGGTTTATTACATAATATTACACTTAATAAAAACTATAATATTGATAAGTGTAGTGTATTTGAGAATTAGTTATATTAAATAAAAACTTAAAATAGTAAAAACATCATCTTTATTGAAAACATACTTAACATGCCCACACTAAAAACTGCACAGGATAACCTGAGGACATACATAAGAAAGGGGTGAGAAATAAACCACATTAAGGGAATAAAATGGAATAAAATGAAGAGAGTAATACATGTTAGATAATATCAATATCAATGGGTAATAAAAGGGGTGAAAATCATAAATTTTAAAAATAATACATGATATAGAATGATAACATAAAGGTAACATGGGAAATGTGGAAAGCAACTTAAAACACTAAATCATAAACATAGGTCAAGGATAAATACCAAGAAATCATGATGAAAAAATTACTATAAATGAATTATGTTTAATCACTATCCTAATATGACATCTCATGAGACTAAACACTTCCCAATGTATTGGAGCGCTATATAATTCTCGGTGCATTCGTCACTTTCATTTCATTCCCACTTAAGTGTACCATATAGATCATACAACATGGATTCATTCATCATCATATTTTATTACATGATAAAGGAGTGTAGAATTAATAAATTTATTCCCAAAATAAATAAGTATAAGTCTATAAAGGTGAATACCCTTGATAGGAAATGGGTACAGGTATTCCCTACACAATTTTTTGGCTCGGAAAATCACAGTGAAATTTCGGCAGCATAACCGGGGTGTATGAATGCTCATGGGAAGTATTGATGAGATTGAAAGGGGTATATAATAATTTATTCATAAAATAGATAATAATGGGGATATTTAAGAACATATACAAACATTATTAAATGAATATGAAAGACATAAGATACAAAAGATACTTGAATAAAGAGAAGGAAAAGAACCCTTACTTGAGTGTGTGGCTCCAAATGTTTGGGAGGAGATTCTTAAGAGGTTGGGGGAACCTTGGGAGGACTATAGAGAGGGGATGGAAGAGTAATGACATGATAATTTTTTTTAGTGAATAGAAATGGGATATTGGGTGGGTTTATATAGAAAATGAGTGGGCATTTCTTTATTATTTCTCAAACATAGGTTTTGGACTCTATATAAAAAATTAACCAAAACCATAAACCTTACCATGGTTTTTACCCATGTTTTTTGTAAAATGGGAGTGGTTATTATTATTTTATGAGGCCATGGTCTGAACATAATAAAATAACACTCTTATTTATGTGGAAGTGAGTCATAATCTTAAAGAAATGATTTTAAAACCTTAAAATATATTAATGGTTTTAGAGGATTCATAAAGTATTTATAAAATTAATAAAATAAATATAAAATCCATTATTTTAAAGTGGGAAAATATATTTGGTATTGGATACCCTTTATAGTATTTATTACACCACTTTTGGGTCATTATGATATCATAATACACATTGTATATTTATACGGTCTTTAATTTTTACCAGAAAATTTGATTCACTCATAACATTATAAAAAATTAACCATTGGATAATTTGGAAATAATCATTCCAAAAATAATAATCATTTTATAAAAATAATTTTATAAATATGTGTATTTTTCACTTTTAAGATAAGAATCAACATTTATTGAGAAATGCTGGGTTTTTTGACAATAACAAATTTCAAACCCTCATAAAAATTATATTTGACTTCATAAAAAATATATGATCATTTATATTTAATAAAAATTATTTAATAATAATATTTTATTAAAATAATATTTATTTCAAAAATCCATTAATTCATCAAAATAAACCTCTTAATTAATATTGAATACCACTTGAAAATATAATTTGTGTTTTATTGTATAAAGATAAAAATCATTTATAAAGTAATGATAAGAAGAAAATATAACCATTATTCTATTGAAAATAGAATATAAATATTCATATTATTATGGTCTTGATACATATCCCTTTAATACACCAACAAACTTTCTAAGGGCAAGGTGCATGATTATTATATTTTCATGGGGTGGTTCAACATAAAGGGTTTGAGACATGATCTCAATGAGCGTGAAATTATCCCATAAAAGGTTTCACTCATGATTAAGTTTTTGGATCTCATCTTTGGATTAGTCAAGGGAAAATCCCAGTGATTCCATCTCCCTCATAATCTTTGATAAATGGGCTTCATAGGGTATGATCCTACTTGTTGAGGCCATCACTTCCTTTGTCTATGTCAATTAGATTTATCAAAACCCTTTATTTATACTAATTATATAATCACTATTGAACAACTATATTATCAATGTTAATGATTTTTAATGGTCTTTTAAATCCAATAATATATAATAAAACCAAATAATTTCATGTGTTTTCTATAACCATATTATATATTAAGACATTTAATTAAATCATAAGGGGAATTTTATTTATAAAATTTCAGGTCGTTACAATCTTCTCCCCTTCAGAAATTTTACCCTTGAAATTTTTCATTTCACACACTAAAAAAGATGAGGTTAATTCTGTTTCATCACCTCCTATGGTTCCCACATCGCTTCTTCAAACTTGTGGTTTCTCCATATCACTTTGACCAGGTTCATTGTCTTATTTCATAGAACTTTGTCTCTATGATCTAAGATTTTAACTGGATACTATTCACAGGAAAGATAATTATCTAATGGTACAACCTATATATTGAATACATGTGAGGGATCTGGTATGTACTTCCTCAATAAAGATACATGGAATACATCATGTACTTGAGATAGGTTAGGTGGGAGTTCTAGTTGACAGGCCACCGCTCCAATGCGACCGAGGATCTTAAAGGGTCCAATGTATCTTGGACTAAGATTTTCCTTATTCAAAAATATCATGAACTTATTACATGGAGATATTTAGAGAAATACCATGTTTCCAACATCAAACTATAGGTCTCATCAGTGATTTTCATCATATCTCTTCTATCAACTCTGAGTAGATTTGATGTGATGGTGAATGGTATTAACCTTTTCCACCATTTACTTGACCATTTTATGACCTAGCAGTCTGCATTCCCCAACTTCATCCTAGCATGAAGGTGTTTTAACCTCTTCTCATAAAGTTCTTAATAGGTATCCATGTAGATTCTTGAGTGGAAACTATTATTGTTTGAGAAATTGACAAGAGGAAGATGTTGATCCCATCATCCTTTGAAGTCAATTGAGCATGCTCTCAATATGTCCTCAAGTTTCTGGATAGTTTTCTTAGATTGATCATCTATTTGAGGGTGATAATCCATGATGAAGTTCAACTCTATATTTAGTGAATGTTGAAGACTCTTCCATAACATAGAGATAAATCTTGAATCTCGATCAAACACAATTTATAGTTGTGTTCTATACAACCTCAAAACTTCTCTAATGTATATCCTTGTAATTTGATCAAGTTATAAGTCTTATAGAATCACAATAAAGTGTGAAGTATTTATAAGATGATCCACCATAACCCAAATAAAATTATTTCTTCTTGATGTCTTTGGAAGACCAGTGAAAAAGTCAATAGTAATGTTTTCCCATTTTCATATTGGTATGGGTAATGGTTGTATCATCCCCTTGGATTTTTTCCTTTCAACCTTCACTTGATGGAATACAAGACATCTTGATGTATATTCTATGATCTCCATCTTCATATTGTCCCACTAATAGTTCTCTCTAAGATCTCGATACATCTTTGTGATTCCTGGATGAATGAAGAAGATTGAGCTATGTGAATCATCCAACAACTCTTTCTTTAACTTGGGATTTTATTGTACAAATAATTGTGACCAAAATATTAAAACACATTCTTCATTAACATTAAACTCCAAGGATTTACCTTTTCTTATATATTCCACTTTCTTTTTAATTCCCACATCATCTCTTTGAGCATCCTTTATCCTCTCTAGAAGGGATGGCTGAGCAATCATTTGTGAAAGGATTGATGATGTTCCTTCATTTATGATTCCCATGTCCATCCTTTTCACATCTAAGAAGATTGGATACCTCTCAATTCTTATCAATTATATAATAATTGGATCATTTCTACTTAGATCATCTTCCACTTTATTGGATTTCCCAAGATGGTAGTGAATTGAGTAGTCATAGTCCTTGATCATCTCTAACCATTTTTATTAGTGCATATTCAACTATTTTTTTTTGTGAATATATACTTTAGGATTTTTTTATTCATATATATTTTACAATTATCCAAAAAGAGAATATTCCACCATATTTTAAAAGTTAATATCACCACATTTGACTCTAGATCATGCGTTGGGTATTTTTATTTATGAACTTTCAACTACCTTGAAGTATAGGATATCACTTTTTCATTTTTCATTAACACACAACCCAATCCCTTCTTCAAATAATCTTTGAATACTATGAAAATTTATCCATTTGTGGGTAGTTTTAGTACAAGTTCAATTATAAGACTCCTTTTTAACTCCTTTAATCTCTCTTAACATTTATCATTCTGAGAAAACTTTAATCATTTTTAAGTTATCTTGGTTAGAGGGTTTGAAAATCACCAGAAATTTCTCACAAATCAAGGATAGTGCCCAGGTAATATAAGGAAAATACGAACATCTATCATAGATGTTGGCCTCATCCATCCTTCAATTTCTTCTATATTTAAAGGGTCTAAATATATCCCATTTCTTGTGATGATATTCCCCAATAATTATACTTCAACCATAACTCACATTTTATGTACTTTTCATAATGATTCTCCTTTCACAGGGTCTTTAACACAATGCTCAGATACTCCTCATGCTTCTCATTTCTTTTGGATTATATTATAATATAATCTATAAATACTACCATAAATTTTTCTAGGTAATATCTAAAGACTATATTCATCATGTTCATGAATATTGCTAGAGAATTAGTGAGTCTGAATGGCATTAATATGAACTCATAGTTCTCGTACCTTGTAAGAAAAGAAATATTGGGGATATCCTCCTTCTTCACCCTAACTTGTAAATATCCCAACAACATATCCACCATAGAGATGTATTATGCTCCACATATCTGATAGAACAAGTCATCAATCCATGTTAGAGGATAATTATTCTTTATCGTGATCTTGTTGAGCTCACGATAATCAATGTAAAGGCACATTGACCCATCCTTCTTCTTGATGAAGAGGAATGGTGAACCCCAATGTGAAATAATTGGGTGTATGAACCCTTTATCCAGATTCTCCTATAGTTGTTTCTTCAGCTCCAAAAGTTCCAAAAAATCCATTATATATGAAGTATTGGATAATGGTAACACCCTAGGTATAATCTCGATTGAAAATTAAACCTCTAGTCTAGGAGGAACACTTGGTAATTCTTCAAGAAACACATCAATGTATTCCCTCATAATGGGCATGTCTTCGAGGATAATCCATTCCTTAGACTAAATCATTTTATCTAGATATTCTTTCTCATAGGAAAATAATATCCATGCTTTAAATGCTTATTTTAAAGAAGATTCATCTTCCTCCATACACTTGTACAGAATTAGGGGTCTATTCATGATACAAAGAGTGATTTACTCCTCACAAAAATTTATGTTGGCTCTATATAGAGAAATACAATCCATAACTAGAATTTCATCAGATTCCACCAAAGGGAGTATGAAAAGGTTTTCTAGGAAATTAAACCCACAAATTTTCTTAGGGGATGAGTTATATACTCGGGAAGTAATAATTTCCCCATTTTCCATTTTCACTAACAACAATACCTATATTCTTTGTGGTGGTGTTTGAATAGTTATTTTAAAATTTCATGATATGAAGGAATGCATAGAACCAAAATCAAAATGTACATTTTCTATTATTGAATGAATAATTAGTGTACCTATCACCACTTCATCGCCCAGATCTACCTCAACGGTTGTGATGACAAAATATGTACCTTGTTTCCTTGGAGGTTGTTGGTTGTCTTAGAAAACCCTTAGATTAGTGCATTAGTTTTCAAAGTGCCTTGGTTCCTTGAAATCGAAGCAATGGAAAATTAATTTAGGTAATAGAGAATTCCTTTACTCTATCACATTGGTGAGTTTCTCCTATCAGCAATCACAAGCTAGGTGCCCTTCCTCCCCGTATCTAAAGCATTTCCTTTCCCCCTTAGGCAATTTCTTGGGTGATCCTTTCCATACCTTTGACAAGTGGGACGTTGAAATTTATTGGCATCATTATATTTCTACATCTGACTACCATAATTAAACTCCACTTTCCGCTTCTTATCCCCATGATACCCTTTAGATTATCTGGTCTCCATTTCAACTTTGAGATCACATTAGAAAATTTCCTCATATCCATAAAACTATCAAATCACGAGGTATTTTCATAGAATAGGTTTTATACCACCAAAGAAGTGTTCAACCTTTCAATCATGGGTAATGATAAATTCAAAGTCATATCATGAAATTATTGTGAAGTTTTCCCTATACACCCTGATAGATTCATAGTATTTTTTCTTAAGGTCAAGAAAATACCTTTCTATTTTAAGTGAGAGAGTATGGGGAAAATATTTATCGAAAAACATTTTATAGAATTCCTTCCACCCCATAACATTGATATCTTACTTAGGATTCATATTCTTGATCAATGTCCACCACTGATCAAATTACTCCTTCATACACTAAAAATCCAGTGGAACCTTCTCTTTCTTATAACATTGAAAGATAGAGAAGCTCTTATCAATGGAGTTGATCCATTGTTCCATGATTAATAGATCAGATGATCCATTGAAATTTAGGGTCCTTTGTTTCATAAAGCTCTCAATTACACCTTATTCTTTCTTAGGAGGATTTGGGCTCTCTTTCTGATCCATTTTTCTATTCATAACCCAAGTCAGCTGAGAGATTATCATCACAAATTTTGTGATTCCCACTCCCATCAGGTTGGTAATCTCATTGGGGATGTCATCACATTGTCCATCACATTGACTATTTAACTAATTCCTTTTATTTTCAATCATTAACTAGAATAATGGGAAAATTAGGGATGAATATTTTTAAACTAGTAAACACATAAATGGGATTCCAATGACATTAAATAGATAACTTATAAATTACATGTATTTCCTTAGCTTATGAATTTCCGGATTCAATCTATGTTATCCATGATCTATTTTCCAACATATATTATTATTAGTATTTTTTGTTCCCTTAATAATGGTTAATAATGAGTGTTAGTCTTAACTAGGTTAAATACCCTGAGGGGGGGGGGGGGTGAATTAGGGTATGAAAAATTAAAATAACTACCCCTTCAGATCTTGTTTCATTATTAAAAAAATGTTATTCTTTCTCTTTCCCATAGCAATATATGAATAAAATTTAGAGCATGAATGGGGCATAAAAATTTTACTTCATTCACCCTCACTGGGATATGTCTAAGAATAATATAATGAAAATGTGATGATGTACTAAATCCAATAAAAGAGAAATACTATTTACAAAATTTGGAGTGGACTCACTATCTCTCCTGGTTTACAACCAATCACAATTCGAAATCTCACTGCTCTCTCTCAACTGAAGTGTAATCACCGCTCCCCCAAAAGATCCTCCTTTGATTACTTGAATCAATGTGTTTTACACCTAATTTATTATATCATTATGTCCCCCTTTCAACCAATTGATTAATACCCCTTTACCATATATCTAATGGGAAACTTCAATCTTTTGTGAAACCTTTTTGGGTGTCTTGTGTGAAACTTTAATGCCTTGACTGAATCATTTATGTTTTGTTGTGGAAAAACTATTGTGCGAAACTTCCTTCTTATTCACAACTCCTTTCTTACACATAAATCCATTCTTACATGCAACTCCCTTATTATGCATAACTCCCTTTTCCTGAAATTCTTGCACAATTCAAAGACTCGGTTTTCTTTAAGTGTAGAGACTCTGAAATGTGGGGGGGGGGGAGTGGTATCCTATTATTTATAGGCATTCCCAAACCTATACTTAAGATTATAGAACACTAAATGCCTTGTGCACAAACCTCTTTCCAAGCTTGGAAAACCCAATTTGACAATGCATTGGGAGCATAAATCTATTTCATGCAAATTACAACATTTCATGCACTTCATGCCTTGGCTATATTTTAATGTGCTGATCCCGAAACATCCTTGCACACAAATTTCCAAAACACCTTCAATATTTCATGTAACTTTTTTTTTCCAAAAGCATCTTTCTCCATTCTTTAAATTTTGAGGCCTAAAATTTTTGGCAAATATTGGGAAACGTCACCACCTTGTATACAATATATTTTTTCCACCTCCAAAGAATCCATTCCATTATTTTGGATCTTTTTCAACATAGTTTTTCAAAAATGTCTTTAGAACTCAAAAACTTATCAAGGAAAACCGCTTTGTCAACAAAGACAATCAACCCAAAAATGTGTCAATATTACCTTGAGGGATTTTCCTAATAATCTCTCCCTTTGGGTTTGTTGACAACTCTTCACATTTTGACACTTCATTAAAGATTCTTCCATCTTCTACCACTATTCGCTTCTTACGATTTAGAGAGTGATCAATGAATTAATCAACACACACTCCAATTCCACATGATACATGCTCAGTGTGAGAAACAAGAGTAGTATGCAAAGCTCATCAATGAAACACTTCATTCCTATAACAATTCATCTGCATTCATCAAGAACTCCATCTATCGTGATATATATCCTTTGATTGATAAAATTCAGTATCGTCAGATTTAAAACTCCCCTATCTCACTACTCCCCTTATCTCATTGCTCTACCTACCAGCTTCTCCCCATGTCTTGACTAAGACATTTTCCACCTTTTATAGCCAAAATTTCTCCCCTTTATCAAAAAACCCAAAGTTCACTTCATAAATGAACCTAAAGGTCAAGTCATTGTGGTTTTCAATAAGGTAAATAACACATATCAATACATTATGAAAAAACACACCATAAATCGGGGATAGGGGGTCCCACATTCACACTCGTTCAAGTACAAGGAGTTGACTGAACTCCCAGATATAGTCAATGCCTCTCAAATGCTTCTTTGGGTAGGGCCTTTGTCAGAATGTTTGTAACCTCTAGTTCTATAGGTATATACTCCAATTTCACAAGACCATGCTCCACCTTCTCCTTAATAAAATGATATTTAATTTCAATGTGATTTATACTTGAGTGATGGATTAGATTTTTTCTAAGATTTATAGAACTTGAATTATCCTAATAGATTCTGATCAGAGACTTTACTTAAACTCCCATGTCATCAATATGATGTTTTATCCATAATAACTATGTGCATTTTTGAGTAGCCACAATATATTCATCTTCTGTAGTGCTCAATGAAATTCAATCTTGTTTCTTCCTTAAATAAGAAATACACAATCCACCAAGATATAAAGAACATACTAATGTTGATTTTCTATCATCTGCTGATCTAGAAAAATATGTATTTTTATATCACAATAACTCTGGTTAATATTTGTCATTATACATCAAACTGAAATCCACAGTGACCTTGATATACTGAAGTATTATTTTCACTACAAGACTGTGAATTTATTTGGGACTGCTTTGATACTATGCTACTTGACATGTGGAAAAAAAAATATCTGATCATGTTACTATTAAGTACAACATACTTCCAATGATTTGTCTGTATTCTATGACATTAATTGATTTGACTTTATCATCCCATGACGGTTTCATCTGGGTAGCCACCAAAGTCTTCATCTCCTTGGAATTATCCATTACGAACCTTCTTAAAAACTCATTGGCATATTTAGATTGAGAAATAAATGTTTCATTACTTCCTTGTGTCACCTATAAACTAAGGAAAAATGTCATCTCACCAATCATTGACATTTCTAACTCACTTTTCATGAATTTTACAAACTATTTTCACTGAGCTTCATTTAATCCAACATATATTATGTCATAAATATAAAAAAACCATCATACTTTGATTACTATCAGTGTTGACATAGAGATTATAATCAAATACACAACACTGAAAATAAATCTTATTCAAAAACTGATATTGTCTTGAATACCATGTTCTTGGTGCTTTCTTTAACCCTTATAACACCTTCTTCAACTGAACAACTTTTTTCTCATCGCTATTAATGAGAAAACCATCTGGATACTTAATATAAAATTTATCTTCTAGAACCACATTTAGAAATTCTGACTTAACATCCATCTGGAAAACTTTGAACTTCTATTGCACTGTAATGGGAAAGAATAATCTGATTGTCTCAAGCCTTGAAAGAGGTGAAATTTTTTCATCAACATCGATACCTTCTATCTGGGAGTACCCTTTTCACACTAGTCATGCTATGTTTCGAATCACTATGCTATCTTCATTCATCATGTTATGAAAGACACATTTAATCCTGATGATATTCTTATCTATTGGCCTCGAAACAATCTCCCATGTCTGATTCTTCTCAATTTGGTTTAGCTCTTCATTCATATCCTGAACCCAGTTTTCATATCTAGTTGCTTCATCAAGAAATTTAGGCTCTACCTAAGATAGTAATGATTCCTACTTTAATGACTTCATTCTTATTATTTGAATTAGTTATGTTTGATCATTGATGATATTCTACATATCAATTTCAAATTTTCTCTTTGACTTCTACAAATATTTGACTTCCTCCTACTCATCATCATCATATTCTTTTGAAATAACATCTTTTTATTCTGCTCTCTCTATTTTTATTACCTCCTCATCCCTTTCATCAGGAAACTGTTTAGTGTGTTATTGAATATTCTATTCATTTTCTACAACAGTGACATCATTTCTTTAAACTACTTTTCCTATCTTCTTATTGAATCATTTATATACTTTTATTTTTCCCGAGAAGCCAAGGAATATCCCCTCATCTCTTCATCACTAAAATTTACTATGTTTTTATTTATTGATAATAAAGAACTTACTTCCAAAGATTTGAAAGTATTTAAATGTTTGATTATTTATGTACCACATGTCATATAGAGTCTTTACCTCCTTCGAATATAAATAATATCTGTTAGAAATGTAAATCGATGTCAAGACTGCTTCCTTACAGAATTTATCTGGAAGTACTTTTTCAATAAGAATCATTATAGACATGTTATTGATGATCTGATTTCTCCTCTCAACCACTCAATTTTTTAGGAGTTCTTACTCCTGAAACATGATTCCTTATCCTGTGTTTTTTGAGATAATATTCCACTTGACTATTTGTGAATTTTGTACCACTATTATTATGAAACTTCAGAATTTTCTATCCAATAAACCTTTCAGATTCCCTCCGATACTATTTTATACAACTGAACTCATCAGACTAGTGGGAAATGACAAATACCCATGCCATCCTGCTGAAATAATCAATGAAAAAAATGTAATACCTATTCTCTTCAATTCCTCTCAGTGAAATAGGTCCACATACATATATATGAAGTAATTCAATAAATATTACTGATTTTTTTTCTTTTTCCTTGTACGTATTTCTTATAATCTTCTCCTATTGACAAGAATCACATGTATGAGTATGATCATGTGATATCTTATGGAGGTCTCGAGCTGCATCACACTTGACCAGATCTTCCAAGGATGGTTGGAATAGATGGATAAACCATTTATGCCACAACTTGTTTTATTCATCTCTGGATAAAAATAAAATATCTTCTTCTTCACTCAAAAGGTAGAGATTTCACTTTGTTCTTTTTCCATATAGAACAACTGCCCCATATCTTACTTTTAAGATACAAATATTCTTAGTAAATCTTATAACATGTATCAAGTCACATAGTTGACTGACACTAAGAAATTTGTGACTGAGACCTTCAATGACTACTACATTAGCACTTCTCATTTCTTTCCCCCAAACTTGGATTTTACTGAGATAATTATCTTCAGGACTTCACCATTTACAAACTTAAAAACACTTTCCTTGTCATATTTTATGCTTGTAACAAGATCTTTATTGCCTTTCATATGGGATGTAAAAACACTATCAAGGATACATACAACAGAATGATCTGATGCCTTAAGGGAAATTTCCACAATGACTACATTCCCGGCTATTTTATTTTTGATACATATTTTTTTACTTCATACTTGTTATAAATTCAAAAATCTTGATCTTACTCTAATTATTAAGGACCAACATCATATTTCAAAGCTGAAAATCAATTTTGAATTTTTAAATCACCATTTGGTTCTCTGATTTACTGCTTGCAACCACTTTGGTTTTGTTTTGGCACATTCCTATGCATAGTTGATGTGAAATATCTAGAAATGTGACCAATTCCATCACACCAAAAACAATTTCCCTAAAAATATATTCTATATTATCGATCTCTATTTGGATTCCACTGTTATTCTTGTGCCCTTCGATATCTCTTGGCTATGGAACACACATTTTGTGAGTGTCCCATATTTCCACAATAATAACATCGATGTAGGGTGCATTCCCACGTGTCACTTCTACACCACTAGTTGTACGTTGGGTTATATGAGTATTCTAATTCTTATTTATACCCAAATCAATATTCAATCATAGAGAGTTTGATTGTGATATGACTTCAAACATGGCTGATTTATATTTTTGATGAAGCCACATACCATCCTTATCATTTAGATTTGACAGTTGTTTCTGTTCTACTGGTCCTCTATGATCCACTCACAACTTTTTCATCTTATGAATAATCTGATTTCCTGATGTCACACTAGTATTCAAGAGTTTTTCTTGATCCTTAATTTTTTATCATAGGCCAACAAATTATTCTTCTAATTCTTCAATGCATTTGATTTTTTCTTTTACTGTGTTATTCAAACCATCGATCTCCCTTATCTATTATTCAACCTTTAGTTTATTCCCACGAACTATTTTTGAGTCCTCTAGAAATGAAGACTTTAGATTCTCAATTTCTTCCATTAACTTTGACTTATCTTCTTCCTGCTACTGTATGTGGAGTTTGGCATCATGAACCACTTTGTAGTATTTATTTGTTTTAGATCTCTAAACATCTATCTCTTAAAGAGTGGATTCTAATTCCTCTTGAAAATCAAATCTCCCTTCAACTAATTCTTCATAAATGTTAGTTTCTTCCTTTTTTGGGAACTACTAACAATTTCCACCATAGCATTTTCTTATTAATCTTTGCAGTTATCCATCTCATAGCCTCAAATTCATATGAACCGTCACATTCTTGTGAAAGAAGATTCTTATTCTTGAAAAAATTTCTCTTAAGCTGTTTCTTACCTTTCAAATAGGATGAATAATTCTTCATGGGAATTTCAACTTCATCCTCATCATCTTCATAGATATTCTTGGGGCACCTTACTACAAGATGGACAATCTTTCCACATTGAATGTATGATAGTTGAATTTCACCTTTGAACTTTTCTTTTTCTATTTTTAGATATGAAGAATGTAATATCATCACCTCATCTGTCTCTTCTTCTTCCTAAAAATATTTAATGGTGGGCTTCTTCATGGACTTGAATGCCACCTCTTTGGAGTTCCCTTTTTTCACAGACTCAATGACCTCATTTCTCATCTCATATGTGATGAGAGTAATATTAAAGCTATAAAATGTAAGATCCTTTAGATCTTTATCCTCCAATATATAAACTTTCTGATTGAATTTAGGTGGAATTATTCTCATGTTATGATTAAAAATATTTACATCTTCAATAATTTCTCCAAGACTATGCATGTCTTCCATAACAACATTCACCCTATCAAATAATGCATCACCATAATAATTTTAGTTCATTCTCATATATTCATACTTGTTATATAGAACTTGTAGCTTTGACTCTATAACCTTTGAATCGCCTTCAGAGATGTTCAAAAAAATTTCCCACATGACATGTGATTTTCTGAATGAAATCACATTATTATAAATTTCATTGGATAGGGATCCCCCTAAAGCATTAATTCCTTTAGCGTCAACATACAATTATCTTCATTAAACTTCTTATAAAGAACCATTGTCAATAATTTATGAAATTCCATTCATTTATAATATAAATAAATCCATTCCCAAATATCGAAATTATTTCTACATCTGATTCTTTCATTATTAAAAATTATTTCCATCGAAGATCGGAATCCCTATGTGATTTACAATAATCACTGATACCCTTGAGAGAGAAAAACTAAAATTAAACTTACCCTCTAATACCAATTTTTATTACTAACTCGGTTAAATATCCTAAGACAGGGGTGGGGGGTGAATCAAGGTATGAAAGATTAAAACAACTACCCCTTAAGATCTTGTTTTTCTGTTAAACAAAACTAACTTATCTCTCTTTCCTGCAGTAATGTATAAATAGAATTTAGAGAATGAATGAGACATAAAAAATTTACTTGGTTCACCTTCACTAGGATATGTCTAAGTATCATACAATGTCAATGTTCCAATGTACCAAATCCACTAAAAGTGCAATGCTGTTTACAAAATTCGGAGCAGACTCACTGCCCCTCCTAGTTTAGAACAAATCACAATTCAAAAGCTCACTAATCTCTCTCAACTAAAGTGTGCTCACTTCTCCTCTAGAATATCCCCTTTTATTAATTTAATAAATGTGCTTCACAACTCATTTAGTGTATCATTATGTTCTCATTTCATCCAATTTATGAATACCCCTTTACCATAGATCTACTGGGAAAATTTAATCTTTAGTATAACCTTTTTGGGTGTCTTACATGAAACTTTAATTCCTTGAATGTAACATTTATGTTTTATCATGAAAAACCACTTTCACACAACTTCCTTCTTATGTTATACTCATTTATTACATGAAACTCCCTTCTTATGCACAACTCCCTTCTTATGCACAACTCCCTTAGCACACAATTCTTGTGCAATTCAGAGCCTTGGATTTCTCTAAGTGTCAAGCTTCTAAAATGAGGGGAGGTAGCCTATTATTTATAGGAATTCCCAACCTATATGCAAGATTCTCACCCACCAAATTCCTTGCATGAAAAACTCTTTCTGAGCACATAAAATCTGATTTGATGTCACATTGGGCACATAAGTCTCTTTTATGCAAACTCAACTTTTTTGAAAATTCCGATCTTTCATGCACTTAAATCCTTTTCCATATTTTTATATTCTCTTCCTAAAACATGCCTTGTGTGAAAATTTCCTAACCACATTCAATATTACATGAAACTTGCTTTTACAAAAACATCTTTCTCTATTATCCAAATTTTGAGGCCCAAAAATTTGGAAAACACTAGGAAACAGTGTCACCTTGTACACAATATTTTTTTTCTACCTCAAAAGCATCTATTAATTTGTCTTGGATCTTTTTCAACATTTTTTTGTCAACAATGTCTCTATAAATCCACAACTTATCATGGAACACCACTTTCTAAACAAACACAATCAATCCAAAAATGATTCAATGTTACCTTGAGGGATTTTTCCCAAAAATGAGATTATGAATTTACCAAAAAATATCCCCTAGGAGTGTCAAACCAGTTTTGTATCAAGGCCCATTATCATAAACTAGTTCCTGGTTGAGTCAATATCAACATGGTGTTTTCAGGTTTTACCCCTATGTATATTTATGCCAGAGCCACAACCACTTGTAGTATCTAAAAAGGGATGTATTTGATTGATAAACAAATTAATATATACTTACCAAAATTTATGAATGTTTTCTTATACCTAGTCTTATCCCGAAGGATTTTGCTATAGTTTTCTAATCCTAATCCCAAAAAATAACTAAACTTCTCCTTTGATACTAACCATGACAACCCTTCTCTTTATTACACATTAATACATGATTTATTACATAATATTAGACTTAATACAAACAATAATATCAATAAGTATAGTTTATTTAAGAATTAAGTACATTACATAACAACTTAAAATAGGAAAACATCATCTTTATTGAAAACTTTGTTAACATGCTTGCACTTAAAACTACATGGGATAACCTAGGGACATACATAATAAATGGGTGAGATATAAAGCGTAGTAAGGGAATAAAATGGAATAAAATGAAGAGATTAACACATATTAGAACACAGGTATATCAATGGGGAATAAAATGGGTGAGAATCATAAACATGAATAATAAGACATGATATAACATGAAAACAATAAGGCAACATGGGAAATGTAGAAATAACTTAAAACACTGAAGCATAAACATAGGTCAAGGATAACCAAAAAGACATCATGATAGAAAAATTCCCATGAAGGAATCATGTTTACAACCTATCCCAACATGAAATCTCATGATACTAAACAATACCCAATGCATTGGAGCTCTATATGATTTTGGGCTCACCTGCCACTTTCATTTCATTCTCATGATTAAGTGTGCCAGATAAATCATACAAAATGGATTCATTCATTATAATATTTTATTAGACAATAAATTAGTGTAGAATAAATACATGTATATCCCCAATCAATTACTACAATTTCATAAAGGTTTACACCCTTGATATAAAATGGGTATGATTATTCACTACACAATTTTTTGGCATAGAAAACCACGGTGAAATTTCAGTAGCATAATGGGGACGTATGAATGTTTATGTGAGGGATTTATGAGAGTAAAAGGGGTTTCTAATTTAGAAATAAAATTTACAGTAAAATGGATATGCAAGAAAATATACCAAAATTAGTAAATAAAGATTAAAGACATAAGATAAAGAAGTAACTTGAATAAAGAGGAGAAGGAAAAGAACCCTTACTTGAGTGTGTGACTCAAAATGCTTGAGAAGAGATTCTTAAGAGATTGGGAGAACCTTATGAGGACTATATAGAGGATATAGAAGAGTAATGATGTGATAAATAAATTTTGAGTGAATATAAATGAGATATTGGGTGGGTTTATTTAGGAAAATGATTAGGCATTTATTTATTATTTATTAAACATTGGTTTTGGAATCTATATAATAAAATAAACAAGACCACAAAAATTCTAATGGGTTTTCCCATGTTTTCTTTCAAATGGGAGTGTTTTTTATTATTTTATGAGACCAAGGACCAAACATAATAAAATAATACCCTTGCTAATGTGGAAGTGAGTCATACTCTTAATGAAATGATTTTAAAACCTTAAAATATATTAATGGTTTTGGAGGATTCATAAAGGCTTTATAAAATTAATAAAATAAACATAAAATAATATCATTTTAAATGAAAAATATATATTTGGTCTTGGATACCCTTCATATTATTTATTACATTACTTTTGGGTCATTATGATGTCATAATATACACCATATATTTATACGGTATTTAATTTTTACCTGAAAATATAATTGTCTCAGAAAATTATTAAAAAATAAATGTTGGATAATTTCAACATTTTGACTCCAAAAATAATATTAATTTTATCAAAATAATTCTCTAAATATGTTTATTTTTCACTTTTAAAATAATAATCGATATTTATTGAGAAATTGTGTTTTTTTAATAATAACAATTTTCAAACCCTTATAAAAATTATATCTGACTTTATAAAAATTACATGATCATTTATATTTAATAAAAATTATTTAATAATAATATTTTATTAAAATATTATTTATTTTAAAAAATCCATTAATTCATCAAAATAAATATCTTAATTTAAATTGAATACTAATTAAAAATATAATTTGTATTTTATTGTATAAAAATCAAAATCATTTATAAAGTAAAGATAAGAAGAAAATATAACCATTATTCTATTGAAAATAGAATAAAAATATTTGTATTATTATAGAATTGATACACATCCCTTTAATACACCAAAAAAATCATTAAGGGTAAGTTGTGCGACTGTGAGATTTTCATGGGGTGGTTTGGCGTACATGGTTTGGTTCGTGATCTCGATGAACTTGAACTTCTCCCATAAATGGTTTCTCTCATGCTTAAGTTGTTTGATCTCATCTTGAGAATGGTCAAGGGAAAATCCCAGTGATGATATTTCCCTCATAAGCTCTGATAAAAAAACTTCATAGGGTATGATCTTACAAGTTGATGCCATCACTTCCTTTAAATATGTCAATTGGATTTATCAATACCCTATATTTATTCTATTAATATCATAATTAGTAAATGGATATTTTATTAATAGTAATGATTCATAATGGTATTTTAAATCTAATAGGATATAATAAAACCAAATAAGCACATCGTTTTTTATAACCATATTATATATTAAGATATTTAATTAAATCATATATGGAATTTTATTTATAAAAGTTTGGGTCATTACACACTGGGATAAAAATCAATCAACACCCCATCAGGAAAAATCACACCAAACATTCTTTAGTTAGAGTTTTCCTTGTAAATACATTACTATGGAGTTAAAGTCCTAAAATTATTATCCAAATCACCCACTAACCACCCAATATCACATGTTCTTTCAAATCAATTAGTCAATAAATCATGGAAAAATCATTCTTTTAAATTCAATTCATCATTCACAGTTCAAATGTACAATTTCAAGTTTCAAAATTACATTTCAATTTTAAAACCAAATCATTGGTTTTCATCAAGTTTATTCCTTTCAAAATAATATTTCATTTAAATCCATTTTCCTTAAAAATTCACATCAGATCATCTTATAATATCAATTCTCATTTAAATCCTTCCTTTATTGAATTCACCCAATTTATCAAAGACTTTGAAAAAGGGTTTTATTTCACTAATCCATTTCTTTTGAAAATAATCATTTAAATATTTTCAAATAAAGGTTCAAAAATCAATTGAAAGTAAATTTCAAATAAAGAAATAAATCAAGGTTTCAATTGTATGGGAAAACCTTATGAAACCACATACCTTTGATCACATGGTCAAGAAATCACCTTAAATGGTAACTAATAAGGGAGAGTCAAAGGTAAGGAAGATAAAAGAGTAATCCCTAGAATTAAATACATAAAATAAAGGTTTATATCCATAAAAAATATGAGTATAAATTTCTCTCAAAGAGGGAGGGAATATAATAAATGAGGATTACAAATCAAGAGAGTACACTTACTATAGAGGGATCAAACTTGTCCACCGACACTTTGATTGTAGAAGAGAAGATGTTGAAGAGCCAAAATTCTCTCTACAGAGCTTCTAAATTCTGAAGGGTTTAATTATGTTCAATTATGAGGTGTTTATAACTTATAAAGGGGGTTCAGGTCCTTAATAAAAGTTTCAAATGATTGAAAATCCATTCTCATGGTTTCTTGGGTTAGGTTGCATGGTTTGAGATAATCATGAGCTCTTATTGGGCTTTTGGTGAGTGTTTCAAAGTTAAGATGCATGTTTATTCAAAACATGTGCCAATCATG
The DNA here is from genome assembly GCA_963277665.1 of Viscum album. Taxonomy (NCBI): domain Eukaryota; kingdom Viridiplantae; phylum Streptophyta; class Magnoliopsida; order Santalales; family Viscaceae; genus Viscum; species Viscum album. Next base: position 212,525,538 of record OY728164.1, read on the forward strand.
TTCTTCCTCCCAGGATTCTGGATAAATAGTGCATGGTTTTTCCACATGGTTTCGAGACCATGCACTAACCATTCTCCTCTCTACTATGCGAGGCTGTAGAATTTTAGGGGGAGGACACATGATATGTTCTAAACTTGTACCCCCTAAAGAACCTAATCATAAGGCACACAATTTCCTAGAAAAACCCACATGGTTTTACCTAACCATGTTACAAATTTTTACATCCCCAATAGATTCCAAAATTTTTATTAAGTCTCAAAAAATGACCTAAAACAAGATCCAAACTAAGGATGATCAATACAAGGGGTTATAAGTACCTTAAAGTTGGTAACAAGATGTTATAATCTCCCCACCAGAAATGATTTCTGCCCCAAAAAAATCCTATCAAGAAGACTCCATATCAAATATATGATGTAACTACTCTCCCATAAGTGCCCCACACTCCCAAGTTTCATGTGAATTAGAACCATGATACCAAAGAACATGAACAATAGGTATAGAACTTCAACAAAGAAACTTCATATTAGAATCAATAATCTGTACATGCTACTGATTCATAGATAAATCAAGTTCTATATCGATTTCCTCCAAGTTCAAGACTTGATATGGTTTAGAGAGATAATTTATGATTCGTGACATGTGAAACAAGTTACAAATCAATATCAATCAGGGTTTAAATTCTAAACAGCAGGCCACCTTACCAATATTCTCAACAACCTCAAGTGGTACCACATATCATGATGCTAACTTTCCCTATTTCCAAGCCGTTTATGGCCCAACTGAGGTGAAACTATAAAAAACACTTGGTCACTAACTAAAAACTCCAAAGGGAATCAGTAACAATAAGCATAACATTTGTACCATCTATGAGCCATCGCTATTATTTGATGAAAAAAATGAATCTTTACAGTCGTTTCTTGGAAAAAAATACATCCAACTAGGGAATCATTACCAATATCAATACAATACAAAGAAAATTTTCTTGGGTGGATATATAAGGCCTCAAAGGGGGACAACCTGAAGGTTATCTGATAACTTTTGTTATAGGAAAACTCAACTAGTCCAAGGTGGCTATCCCTAGCTCCTCTAAAGTTGAGAAAACAAGCACAAATAATTTCTTTAAGAATCAGTATGGATCAATATTTCTGGACATTTATCAATAGATGATAAGTTGATATGAAAATAACACGAGATCCCATCATTTCTTAGAGGAATCTATAAAAATGAGAAGTGAATCAAGGATCCCTATAAAAAACTATAACAGATGGGACTCCGTGCAATCAGATGATCTCCTACACATACAAACTTCCAAATTCCCCAACATTGGTTGTATCATGAATAGGGATAAAGTGAGATTATTTGGTCAGCTGTTTGATCACTACCTATCACACCCTGAGATTTTGTGAATTATTTTTTCTAATTAATTTAACCTTTTTGATATTTTTCATTTCACAAAACACTAAAAATAGTTTATTTTATATTAAAGAAATATGTTTGGATTGCGTTATACACAACAAAAATTTAATCATGCACCAACCACAACATAAATTTTGGATTGATCTACAAGGAACACCAATTTTAGCTTTTATTACATGAAATAATGACTTTTATCAATGTCTTGCATAACACGCAAGACCGAGTTTTACTGAATAATAATATATTATTAAAATGATATTATTTAATATAATAAGATATAACCTACCTGTTAAATTAGTGGTTATGAATATTATTATCTAATTTATGAAAATATATGGTTTTCACAAATATAATATGGATTCATATATTTTTAATTAATTATAAATGAATATGAAATCCAATTGAATATAAAAGGAAATATTATTATTTTTATGGTCACAAAGCTGTTTTGCCCTAATAAATTAAATTAATTAAAATTAGTGAGTGATATTAATTTAATATATATATATATATATATTATATTCAATCAAATATTTTTGATATTTATTTAATATATTTTATAGAAATAAGATAAGAAAAAACCCAATTATATACTTAAAAACATTTTTTTGTAAATGTCTTTTTAACGCCTTTTAATTAAGAACCCATTTTAAATCCAATTTTTGGAACTTTTATAGATTTAATATTTAAAAATAAAATTCATATTTGAAATATAAACATAAAAATTTGGCTAGGGTAACTTTTTGGAATTTTTCTGTGAAGTTTCATTTTTTAATGAATAGTGAAAATACTGAATTTTTGTTCAAAACTTATTTATCATCAAATTTATTTATAAGGATAAATTAAATTTTAAATTGGTTTAAAATTTTAATAAGATCATATTTTTTATCAATAAACCCATTTTTGGTAATTTTAATCAATTTCACTTTGAAATTGAATATAGAAAACATAGAAAAACTTTTGAACATTTTTACTTTAAAAACTTGCATTGTCGACCCGACTACGGGATTAAATTTAAAATAATTTTAGAAACTTATATGATTTTAATTTGGAAAAATTAATTTATTATTTTTAATAATCATAATATATACTTTTTAATAAGGTAAAATCAATTTTTTACCAAAATTATTAGTGAAATTAATTAAAATTAATTACATCGATTAAGGTAAAATTAAGCTTAATGAGGGAAAAACCTTAAGCTTAAGGGTCCAAATGACCTATTCACTTATAAAAAACCCATTTTATGGCCATATTTAGTCCATAAAACTTCCATTCTTGAGTTTTGTTGGTTTATTATGACTTTTTTTGGTATAAACATGGGTACACCTAACTTGTTCTAAAAAATACCATGTGTGACCTTTCCCTTACATATAAAGGCCACCACCTATCCTTATTATTAAAACCTATCAAACCACATAGGTTTGGACAATATCTTCTAAATAAAATTCCTAGAAATAATAAATTTTCTCTTTGAGCCTCTCTTTATTCAAAAATCCTTCCAAGTAATCCTTTTGGTGCAAACCAAAAGGATATACCCGATTAAGAGGTAACACCCTCCCTCAAGATCCTTTTTTTATTTTATTTCTCCACACCTCAAATATACTTATTAAATTATTATAAAATACTAAAATTATAATAAATATAATTATATGTTTTTATCTTCCGGTTTACTTACACTCACACACACTTCTATCTAATGGCTAATGAACATACTGTTTATGTGTACGGTAAACTACCACCTCACAAAACACTGATTATTCGTTCTTACTTTACAGCCTATCATGGTGGGAATTATGATGGGAAATATATTTATATATGATATATATGATAATTATTATTCCTTTAATCTTATTTAATTATTTTACAACACATATCTTTATACTTTCCATTTTGGGTAAAAATGATAATTTCGTTTGAGGAAGTGTGGACTACCATCCTCTGAAAGTGATGTGTCTCGTTCACACATTACATGGAGTGTATTAAGGATGAGTTTAGTAAAATTATATTATATATATGAAATAATAATTCTAATGGAATTATAATATATAAATATGTACATATATTTCATTCTCATTCTTTCTTTCAATACGATAATAAAAATGGAAATATCGTTCATGTGTACGTACGACGTACCGTCTCCATGAACAATGTATTCCATTTCATAATTATATATTATATTAATTTTTATAATAAAAATATAATTAATATAAATTATATTTATATCATGGTTTACATTATAAAAATCATGATATAAGTATAAGGACTAAATATATAACAAATTAAAACACATGAAAAAAAAACAACGAGAATATTACCCAAAGCATAACCTTAACATGAAAGAATTAACAAAAGGGTAATATAAAGTCATAAAAAACCATATTTGGTACCATATATAAGAATATGGTTCTGTGATATATGTATAATAAACTTATATTTATTATACAAGAGGTTTTTAGGATTACAATGAGAGTCAAGATACAAGGTAAGATAATTTCATCTCACTTTTTATTTCTATGAGATACACGCTTTATTCGCCACCCATTTATTTTGTGTTGTGTGTATAATTAAAATGGATTTATTATATGATTATTATACATAAATTTAATGGTATTTACATATCCATTATATGATATTTATTTCATGGGTTTAATTTTTTAAAAGCTACTAAATCGGTAAGATAGTTTGGTCTCAATTTTCCTTCTTTGAGACATATGTTTTATTATGCACCTACATTATTTTTTGAGGAGTATATACTTAAATTTGAAATGTTTTATCATGGAAATCCTTATTTTTATTATATTTTTAATCTTAATTTAATTACCTTTTCTTACATGTAGAGTATGGTCCCAATTAACCAAGTGGTAAGAGTTTATTGAAACAATCTAATCGCTTTTCAAAATTATTAATGATTATGATTCCTTTGATGAAATATTATAGTAAATATCTCAAGAAAACTCATAATTTTAATTATACTCTTTTTATTAAAGATATATCCATTTATTATTACTATTTATCCACTCTTTAGTACTTAATATAATTAATAAATTTTTTCAGAAAAATATGACTGTATTTCTATCTTCGGTTGGAAATCTGTTTTATTTCAAAAAACATGTTTTAAAAAATGTTTTCAAAAAATGTTTTCAAATGATCAATGAAGACAATTTTCAAGGAAAAAAGGATTTTTAAAAATGTTTTATGTTTTTCAAATATTTATTTATATATTTTCAAAGTTATTTTCAAATAAAATGGTTTTAAAAATGTTTTGAAGTTTCCTTTGTAAGTTTTCTAGAAAAATTGTTTTAATTTTTTTAAGATCATTTTATAAGTTTTCAAGGAAAACTGTTTTAATTTTTTTTTCAAGCTTCTTTTATAAGTTCTCAATGCAAATAGTTTTAAATTTTTTTTTTCAAGATTTATTTAAAAGTTTTCAAGTTTAATTTTAAGAAAATAGTTTTCAAAAGGTTTTATATTTTAAAAATAGTTTTACAAAGAAGAAAGTATATTTAACTCAATAAGTGTTTTTAAAATATCTTTCAAAATTATTTACCATCTAAGAATACATCTATTGGCATTAATCATTCCTTTTTGGGGGAAATTATTCAATTTTTTCATTAATATTATTTATCTGAATGTTTTATGTTTTTTTGGCATGATGTTTATGAAACATATTTCTCTTTCATGGGTTATATGATTTTGAAACCCACTTCATTTCACAGATTATGACTTTGAAACAATTATTAAACCTATATTTTTTCTACAGGTTATGATATGATTACATGTTTATGATACCCATTTCATTTCATGGGTTATGATATTATTTTTTATAATTTTATGGCACATGTATGTATGATTTCATTATGAGATGGGTGGGACCTATATGTCCCTTCAATACATTGGGTAAAGATTTATATCTCATGAGATAAACTAATATGGTCTTGTGAGTAAACCTTGACTACTAAGATGGCCATGGGAGTGATCTATGACTACCAAGATGGTATGGGATGTGAATCCATACTACCAAGATGGTATTGGAAATGATAACTTGGATACTATAGAAATCATATTATATGCTTATGTGCTTGACAGAATTCCATATTTTATTCCTATGTTATGATTTCATAGCTTATGTTCTTTATTTACTTATGATTCATGTCTTATGAAATTTTAATATTTATACCATGATTCATGTTTAGGATCTTATGATATGTAGGGTATGATCTTATAATGTTATGATCATGTTCTCATAACCCTATTCTCATGTTTATGCTTATATGGATCCCTTGTTTATCCATACTAAACATTTGAGCTCACACCTTTTTATGATTAATTTTCCTTAGGTTATGAAGATTTGTGTTTTGTTTGATGTGTTTAAGAAGGGTGTTAGTCAATAAGAACCTAGTGTGATAAAATTTAGCTCACTTATGTAACAGTTTTTAGGTTTCCATGTTTCCAAAAGCATTAGACTAGTATGATATTTGAGAATCTATTTGTATAATGTTTTAAGTATTCCATAAAAGTTATGTTAATGTATGAAAAGAGAGGGTATCTATAGTTGGTATCAGAGCAAAGGTTTAATTAAAATTTATAAACTATGATAATAAAACCTTATTGAAAATTCTAAGGACATGTTTAAGGGTAAGTCTAAGGATAAGGAAAAGTAAAGGAAAATGTCCTAGAATTTTGGTAAAGGATAGAGTGAGTGGTTTCCTAGAAATAAATACCTTTCTAGATATTACAAGTGGATAAAGATCTAGAATACATGTAACTAGGGGTAACAACATTGACAAGATTTCCTATGCCTAACTCGGGGAAATCTGGTACATCAAAACAAGCCTTGCTGCACATCTAGTTTGACACTCCCGAGGGATATACTGTGGAAATTCAAAAACTCTTCACGAACCATAATGAAGGATTTAAATATAAGTTTGTTATTAATATCCTAAGATAAATATGAGGAATCATATTTTAATAAAGGTTTAATAATTTAGACATCATATAAGTTGTTTTCATGATTATGTGATTCCTAAATATGATAATCATTTCTTACTCAATTCATCTTGGTTGTAGTCAATGGATGGAACTAGAAGGATCTGGATTAAATTTGAGTATGATGAATAATATGTTGATGATAATTCAAATGGGATGATCACTAGGCCTGACTCGGGGAAATCTGGTACATGAAAAAAGGCCTTACTGCACATCTGGTTTGATATTCCTAGGGGATATACTATGGGAATTAAAAAACTCTTCATGAACCATCATGAATTATTTAAATATTATTTAGTTATGAATAACCTAGGATAAATATATTAATTCATATTTTAGGAAAGGTTTTATAATTTAGACATCATATAAGTTGTTTTCATGATTATGTGATTCCTCACTATGATAATCATTTCTTACTCAATTCATCTTGGTTGTAGTAAATAGAGGGAACCAGAAAGAACTGGATTAAAGTTGAGTACGATGAAAGATACGTTTATGAGAATTCAAATGGTATAATCACTGGAGTGAAGGATTTTGTGATCATGCCTAATTAGTTTTTAAGGAACATGATCAACAACGTGTACCTTAGCCAACTCTCAGACTCACCAAGAAAGAGAAGGAAAGAACCCGCTAAGAGTTCATGTATTGGAGACCATAAAGGAAATAAGATTAAGTTTCCTTTATGTAAATAATGTTGAAATAATCACCTAAGTGAATGTCTTGGAGAAATGAGAAGGTTTTTTGACTGCGAAAAAGAAGGACACAGAGCAAGTAACTATAAAGGAAAGAGTTTGGTTAATGAAATGGATGAGAATATTGGCCTCCCAAATACATAATGTAATATTATGTGTTTTAAGTGTGGAGTAAACTTTCATTATGAAAATCAATGTCTCCATATGAAAGATCCTTAAGAGAATCAGCAAGGTGGTGCGAGTAATGGTTACATTATTGATGATGATGAGACTATATCTGAAATGTGAAAGGAAAGAGGTATTGTGTAATAGGATGAGGTAACCCTGTTAATTTCATAAGGATGAAGTGTAATAATCAAAGGTTCTATATATTTGGTTTCAATAATTTTTTTATATAAATGGTGAAATATATAAGGATTGTTCACTTTATGTTTTTTACTATGGATTTACAAGAACACGTTAAATGGTTTTGATAGAATAGAAAAGTGATTTAATGGAAAGGTGATGTACATGAAAAAAACATGATTAAGGTAAACATAACCCTTAATACGTTCCTTATGTTATGATAATGTTGTTTGGATAAAGATACATGGGATATGAATAAGTAAATTGGAATGTACTGTTTACCTTAGAGCTAATTAATGACTTGTTGATAGGTGGTTTATGCTATTATTGATGAAGTTTACAATATTTTTGGATTTAATGAATATAACCAATATAATTTGAATTAGGAAATTTCTTTTTTTTATTAAGTATTTATGGTAATTCAGGTTATTACCTTGTTTCATGAGAATACGTTATGAAGGTATTCAGAAGTTTAGATTGGGACAACCTAGAGATATTTTGTGATATTTTGGGTATTAATGTCAAGCTGATTTCATGAATTTATTTCTAAAGTTTTATATTTTCATCTTTTATAAGGATTATAATTTTAACCATTCATGGAAATTTTAAATTAAACATCGGAGGAAGTATTTATGTATTGAGATTGTATCGAAAACATTGGTTAAAAGGATATTTAGTGATTAACCATATTTCAAGGATGTCTATCATATTTATTTTGGAAATTATATTAGTGTGGGTTTATAAAATGTCATCATGTATATTGGGTGAAAACCAATCAAGTCAAAAAAGGCTATGGGTATTAAACCCATGGTCGAAGGATTATAACGGTTTCACACCTACCACTGACCTATGAGATGTCCTGGTTAATGTATAATTATTTTGATGAATAAATATTAATGATAGATCAGTAGATTTACTTTCTATGTTTAGAGATTAAATTGTTAACCAAATTGATTTTGAAGAATAATCAGAGAAAAATAGTTATAATTTTCATTATTTTATGAACCTTATGATATGCTAAAAGTGAATTTTAGTACTTCAAGAATCATAGATAATTTATACACATCCATTTCTTAAAGTAATGGATGAATTAGAAATAGATAAAAGTACAACAAAAAATGAAATATTGTTTATAGAAATATATCAAGTAATTATATTTCCTTATATTATTGGTCAATAAAAGAATTACTCAATGTTAGGATAATGATAATAAACTATGTTGTCCTAATACCTTAATTTTTGATGAACCAATGGCCTTTTAAATCATCAAATATTTATGACTTTGAGGCTCACAAATTTTCTTTGATCATTCACTTGTTTGTGATTGATGATATCAATCAGTCCCTATAAATATTTACATTTTTCTTCCATGTACAATATTTACTCCCAGCCTATTTTCTTCTATGTGGAAACCTAATTATATGTTACTTTGGTTAACTGTTATGGTTCCAAATTTCCATTTTAAGGGAAGTTTTAGAATTCATTTTTATGATGTGGGTTTCTATGAATGAAACTTTCAATTATTAAACCATTGATAACCCAGACAAATTTTGAGGGAGAAATTCATTTTAAGGGGTGTATAATGTAATAGCCTAGGATTTTTTGAATTTATATTTTGAATTAATTTAACCTTTTTGATATTTTTCATTGCATAAAACACTGGAAATAATTTATGTTATATTAAAGAACAATATTTAGATTGCTTTATATGAAAGACTAAGTTAATCATGGAACACATGCAACATAAAATTTATCTTTATCTACACGGAACACATAGGTTATCTTTCATTACATGCAATAATGATTTTCCACAACGGCTTACCGAATAATAATATATTATTAAAATGTTTTTATTTAATATAATAATATATAACTGAGCCATTAAATTAGAGTTTATGAATAGTGTTAAATAATTTATAAAAATATATGGTTTAAAAAAATATAACATGAATTCATAGGTTACCAATTAATTATAAATTAATATGAAAACCAATTGAATATAAAGGGAAATATTATTATTTTTATGGTCACAAAGTTATTTTAACCTAATAAATTAAATTAATTACAATTAATGACTGATATTAAAGTAATATATATTTTAAATATTCAATAAAATATTTTTGATATTCATTCAATATATTTTATAGAAATAAGAAAATAACAAACCTAATTTTATGCTTAAAAACCCATATTTTTTCTGTAAAAGTATTTTTACCGCCTTTCAATGGAGAACCCATTTTAAATCAAATTTTTGAAAATTTATAGATTTAATATTTGAAAATAAACTTAATATTTTAAATAGAAACATAAAAATTAAGTGGGGTAAATTTTTGGTATTTTTCTGCGAAGTTTCATTTTTTAATGAATAGTGAATAATACCGAATTTTAGTTCGAAACTTATTTTTTAGAAAATTTATTGATAAGGATAAATTATATTTTAAATTGGTTTAAAAGTTTAATTAGATAATATTTTTATCAAGTAAACCAAGATTTTTAATTGGAATCAATTTCACTTGGAAATTGAATATAAAAAATATATAAAAACTTTTGAACATTTTTACTTAAAAAACCCGCATTGTCGACCCGACTGAAGGATTAAATTTAAATTAATTTATGAAAATTATGTGATTGAAATTTGTAAAAATGAATTCTATATTTATAATAAGAATAATATATAATTTCTAATAAGTTCATCTTGATTTTTTACCAAAATTATTTTTGAAAGTAATTAAAATTAAGTTTAATGAAGGAATAAACCTTAAACTAAAGGGCCCAAATGACCTAGAAACTTATAAAACATCCATTGGATGGAAATATTTAGTCCATAAACCTTAATTTGTTATGTGTTTTTGGTTTTTTATGACTTTTTAAGGCAAAAACGTGGGTACACCTAACTTGTTCTAAAAAATGCCAAATGTGTCCTTTCCCTTCCGTATAAAAGTCCACCACCTCTCCCTCTTCTTCAAACCTCTAAAACCAAATAGGTTAGGCCATCATTTGCCCAATAAACTTCCCATAAACCCTCCCTTCCTCCTTTAAGTATTTCTTTGGTCATTAATCCTTCCAAGAAAGCCTTTTTTTGCAAACCAAAAGGATTTACCTGATTAAAAGGCGACACCCTCCCTCAAGATCCTTTATTTTGTTTTCTTTATCCACCCTTCAAATATCATTATTCCACTATTATAAAAAAACCAGTATCCTAAAAATACTTTTATGTTTTTATGTTAATTTTTTGACCTAAACTCACACACACATCTATATAACAGGCAAAAAACATATTGTTTATGTGTACGTCGAACTACCACCTCACAAAAACGATGATTGTTTGTTTTTCATTTACCACCTCTAATGGTGATAATTATGATGGATTTTTTTATATGATATATATTATAATTATTATGTATTTAATTTAATTTAATTATTTTACAACACATATCTTTATACTTTCCATTTTGGGTAAAAGCGATAATTTCGTTTGAGGATGTGTGGACTACCTCCCCCTCAAAGCGATGTGATTCATTCATAACTTATATGGAATGTATTAAGGATGTGTTTAGTTAAATTATATGATATATATGAAATAATTATTATATTGTAATGATAATATATATATATATATATGACATTTCTTTCTTTCTTTCAATACGACAATAAAAACGGAAATAACGTTCATGCATACGTATGACCTACCATCTCCATGAACTATGTATTCAATTTCATACTTATATATTCTATAGATTATTATAATATAAATATAATAAATATAAGTGATATTTATATCATGGTTTTCATTTTTTAAATCATGTTATAAGTATAATAATTAAAGATATAACAAATTAAGACACATACAGAAAACAAAGCGAATATTACCCGAAGCGTAACCTTAACATGAAAGCGTTAAAAAATGGGTAATATAAAGTCATAATAAAACAATATATGGCATAATATAAAATAACATGGTTATATTATATATTTATAATAAACTTATATTTGTTATACAGTAGGTTTTTACGAGTACGAAGAGAGTTAAGAGACAAGATAAGGGAATTTGATCCCACTTTTTATTCCCATGAGATACATGCTTTATTCACCAAACATTACTTTTGTGTGGTTTTTATACTACCCATGGATGAATTATATGATTATTATAATTAAATTTATGGGTATTTACATATCCATTATATGATATTTACTTTATGGGGTTACTGTTTCAAAACCTACCAAATATGTAAGATAATTTTGTCTCAATTTTCCTTCTTTGAGACACATGTTTTGTTATGAACCTACATTATTTTTTGAGGTGTATATACTTACATTTGAAATTTTATATCATTAATATACTTATTTTAATTATATTTTTATTCTTAAGTTAATTCCCTTTTATTAAATGGATAGTATGGTCCCATGTAACAAAGTGGTAAGAGCTTACTGCAACAATCACATCGATTTTAGAAATTATTAATGATTATGATTCCTTTGATGAAATATTATGATCTATCTCTCAAGAAAACTAATGATTTTCTATATACTATGTTTATTCAAGACATATCCATGTATTAATATCATTTTACACTATTTTTTACTTAAGATAATTAATAATTGTTTTAAGAAAAATATAACCGTATTTTTCTTTTTGGTTGGAAATCTATTTTATTTCAAAAACCATGTTTTTAAAAATGTTTTCAAAAAATGTTTTAAAATTATAATTGAAGATAATTTTCAATGAAAAATGTTTTTTAAAAATGTTTTATGTTTTTAAAATATTTATTTATATGTTTTCAAAGTTATTTTCAAAGAAAATGGTTTTCCAAATGTTTTTAAGCTACTTTTATATGTTTTCAAGGAATATAATTTTTAAAATGTTTTCAATATTATTTTATAAGTTTTAAATGAAAATGGTTTTAAATTTTTTTTCAATATTATTTTATAAATTTTTAAAAGAAAATATTTTTCAAAATATTTTCAAGATTATTTTATAAATTTTTAAGTAAAAATGTTTTCAAAATGTTTTTAAGCTTTCTTTATAAGTTTTAAAGTTTATTTTCAAGAAAATGGTTTTCAAAAGGTTTTATGTTTTAAAAATATTTTTCTAAATAAGAAAGGATATTTTCCTCAAGAATTATTTTTAAAAGATCTTTTAAAATTATTTATCATCTAAGATGACATCTGTTGGTGTTACTCATGCTTTTCTGGGGAAATGATTCAATGTTTCCATTCATATTATTTCTCTGAATGGTTTATGTTTTATTAGAACGACATTTATAAAAATAGTTTATATTTAATGGGTTATATTATTTTGAAACCCACTTCATTTTATGGGTTATGATTTTGAAACAATTATGAAACATGTATCTTTTTCCACATGTAATGATATGATTACATGTTTATGATTCCCATTTCATTTCATGGGTCATGATATGATTGTTTATGATTTTGTGGAACATGTATGTATGATTTTATTATGAGATGGGTGGGACCTATATCTACCAACAATGCATTGAGTAAAAATTTATATCTAATAAGATAGACTAAGATAGTCTTGGGAGTGAACCTTGACTACTAAGATGGCCTTGGGAGTGAACCATATCTACCAAGTTGGTATGAGGACTGAACTCAAGCTACTAAGATAGACATGAGAGTGAAACATGACTACTAAGATGGTATGGTAAGTAAACCAATAATACCAATATGGTCTTGTTAGTGATTGATTGGATACTATTGAAATCATATTATATGCTTATTTGTTTTCCAAAATTCTATATTTTATTCTTATTTTATGCTTTTATAGATTATGTTATTTATTTCCTTATGATTCATGTCTTATGAATTTCCAATATTTTTCCATGATTCATGATTATGATCTTATGATATTCAGGGTATGATTGTCTAATGTTATGATCATATTCTCATACCACTATGATCATGTTTATGCTTACATGTCTCCCTTGTTTACCCTTATTGAGAATTTGAGCTCACCACTTTTTATGTTTCCTTTTCCCCAGGTTATGAAGATATGTGTTATGTTTAATGTGAATAAGAAGGGTTCTAGTAAAAAAGAATGTAGTGGGAGATAATTTAGATCACTCATGTACCGGTGTTTATGTTTCCATGTTTCCAACGGCACTTGACTAGTACAGTCTTTGGGTGTGTGTTTGTATTATGTTTGAAGTATTTCGTAAAAGTTATGTAATGTTAATTTATGAAAAGATAGGGCTACTATACTACCCATATCGTATTCTTCCCTCAAGGGATCTATGGAAACCCGACTATGAAATCCATAAAAATATAATCCCACTTATAAGTTATAATAATAAGAGGATAAAGAAAACCTAAAGGTTTCTAGTGCTCAACCTTGAACTGTTGACAGGTATAGAAATAAGAAAAAAATTAGTGATATATTATCTCAAACTTGGACACTAGAATCATCATTTCATATAGTATAATATCTTCAGGGTTCCAAGGTATACCTTACAATGGGAACTATAGAAGCCCCTCATCACATTTTTTCTTCTGGGAAAAGGTACAACGTACTGGTTCCAAAAGCATATGATACCCTAAATAGATAACGACCACTTGATGATGGTTTCCCCACCATAAAGATAGTATTTAATTCCAAAAAAAATCATCATTTAGATTCTACTCTTGAAAAATAATATCGATAAGATAGGAGTTGAAATGAAAACTTTCCAAAACAATCTAGATCTCATCCTCATAATCTACCAAATGAATACAAGAAAATAGTGCTATAAAATTCCACTCTTCTGATGATTATTTCATGACTAGGGTCATAAGTTTCCTACTCAAGGAATAAACAATGATATTAACCTTACCAGGGGTGTAGCCAATGTCGAAATCAAATTATTATAGGTACTTCACCCATCACCACTGATGAAGATTCAAATATTTTTGAGAGAGGGTATAACTCTGGCTTTTTTGGTATGAATAAATTGTAAAACTTTCATGAAAAATTTAATACCATAAAATATTAAGAGAATATATCACAACTATGAGTTCAAGGTTATGTATAAGATATTTATTCTTGTGTAGACTAGGTTATTGAGAACCATAGGCCATTAAATGATCACCCTGCATGAGGATTCAACCCAAACTTGAACTTAATGCATCACAAAAAACCACATATCCCCACCTAGACTCTAGAAGAGTCAACAATGGAACAAAAGTAAATAGGAACTTTAACTCACCAAAATAATTCTCATATCTTGAATCCCATAATAGCATTACTCCTTTTATAGCGAGTGTTCATATGAGAATCCAACTTTAAGAAATCTTTGATGAAATGGTGGTAATACCCTACTAATACCAAGAATCTATGAATCTAAAAAACATTATGTGGATGTTTTCATGTTATAACAGCCTTTAAATTTTTAGGATCAACTGAAATACCATGTTTCAAGACCACCTATACTAAGAAAATCATATCATGGATCTAGAAATTACATTCTTATAGCTTGGAATAAAGTGAATGATCTCTCAAAATTTTTAGAACTATTCTCAAATGACACACATGATCTTCTTTGGTTGTAGAGTAAATCAAAATTTCATACAAAAATCCACCTGGAACATGTTGAGATACTAATGGAATATACTATTCACCAGTTCCATAAAAACTAATAGATAATTAGTTGGATTAAAGGTAATAATAAGTTACTCATAATAGCCATACATAATCTAAAAGGTGGCCTACATAGCCACCAACTTATGCTTAGATCATATGTATAGGGACCCCTGGATCGAACCTAGTAACATGGAAATGTACGACTAGGTTCTAAATAAGAGGAGAGATGGGGTACCTTTTGATATTATCATGAATTGGATTCTACTCAAAGATAAGATCAATGGTAGTCCTCTTGTATATTTAAAGTTCTTAGAAAAAATTGGCCAACCTGAAATTCATCGTAGTTTCCACTACAATATCAGATAGACTGATAGGCTTTGTGGGAATCCTACCTTTATCGAGGTGTCAATGGGAAGGTGGAAATATTTCATTGGGGGGACTCCCGTGGCATGACTCCTATCCATACTGATGAGTGTGGGAACCTGACTGGGGATTTTCCATGTATTGTTCCTCCCTTTGGGGAGGATTCTCTCTATCATTCCTAGTATTGGTAGTTTGGTTTCTAGGATCATCTATAGGGTAAATAGTGATGAAATTCACAGTGGTGGTAGTTAGGGGAAAACTCTTGTAGTTAGCTGGTAAACCAGAATAAAACTCCCTTTTTTTTCCATGGGATGAGGATGAAGTATAGGGCATTATACATCCCCTAACCTATAATCTTCACATGTTTGGATTCCTCTTCCATGAATCACCAAAGCATAGTAAGTATCCTAATGCAGGTATGCTGGAAAGTATAAAGGAATCCATACGTATTAGGGTGGTTATCTAATAAGATTGTTGTGATTTAAACTCTACTGCACTATTGATGAATGAAATTGAGGTGCTCATGGATTTCTAGATAAGTTAACTTGTGGACCCAAAAGCAACTAAGCATTATACAAATATTCTAGTGGAAACATGCCTCCTGGTCTTTTTTGATAGATTCTGGGATGATAAAATTCATGGTTTTAGGTGTCTATAACATGACAGGTAGATGATAGATGGCTAGGATCCCAAAAAATTCCTCTTTTTTTAAATTAGAGTATTGTCCCACTACTGATCATATCAATCCCCAATTGAAACTAGTTGGGGAGATGGCATTGGAACTAATACAAAAATTCTTTTCTAATAACATCATAGTAAGTGGGGAATCACATAGGATAACCATCCTTTGAATATTGGAATGTATTTTAGAGGAGGTGAAGCTTCAAGACCATTTCCAAGTATGATAGGGTATTCAAAACCTCTTTATGAGTGAGATCAATAACATATTTATATGGATAAATGATTTTTTCACCATCATATAAGGGCATAATCCCACACCTCAATGTATCTCCAACTTCTAGTGTGATGGTTGATAAAAGGGAAGCTAATAGTTGTGAGAAAATTTTACTATAAGACCCTAAAAGGAGGCCAAAACATCCTCCACTTACAGGTATTTGTAGAGTGATATGAAGATTTTATGTACCTAGACTTTAGGTATCATTAGCCTTAATTGACGGGATTCAACCATCATCTTTGTAAATAGAGGTGATGGTTCCTTCATAGATTCATACATCATATTAAAGCATGAGATATTGATGGTGACATGTAATTTCCCGTGGTTTTGTCTCTGATAGTGCGGGAGTTCCTTGAGTGTGAGCGGATGAGAATTGTTCAAATTCCTTACTCACTTGTTGCAGTCATCACTGTGGGAATATAATCTATGGTGGGCATTTATCATCCTTCCCCGAGATGGATCATCAGATCAGGGCATATCTTCAGTGTTGGGAGGACCTATGTCGTTGAATTATTCATCACTGGATAGTTTGTGATGGTTTTAAGTGGCTCTAATGATTGTAAGAGTCAACCTAACCTTCTTGATAGGTGGATAGGGTCTTAATGATAAGAGGATGAAGATGGTTAACTGAGGGGTGGTTGTAGAGGAAATATAAGATGTTTCAGTGGTGGATTTGGCCATTGGATTTAGGAAAGAGGCCCTTTTATGGGCAGGGGTTATAGACTTCCCTCAACACCAGTTATTGGTATTTTGGATTTGTAACGATGGATAAAGGGTGGGATAGACATGCTCTTCAGCCCATGGAGTTGGTTGACATCATCAACATGGCCAGGTGGGAGCCCTCCTAGGCAGCTTCCGAGTGGTGTTCACTTTGGGGGAGACCTAGAAATATTTCACTTCCTTTTCATAAGAGAGGGATATATTAGAACATTCCAAATAGAGGCTCCTAAAATAGTTCGTTGTTGTAATTGGGGGGGGGGGTTGACCCTAGTCTGACCCTCATGGGATTCAGTGCTAGCACAATGCCATGGAATCTAAATATTGTGAGGCCATATCCATAGTTAGTATGATCCCTTATTTCTCAACTAATGAACAAGGGTATTGATGAACCTTCTTTGGACAAGATTAGAAGGGTAGACGGGTCAAGGGAACCCATCATTCGTGGAAGAGGCATATGTCACGATGAGAGCATGTTGGTGTGGGATCATCTCACCATTAGTCCCCCTACCCCATGGATATTCTCAATGGGTTATCATGTATTCCTTATGGATTGATCCCTATGGATATATAGAGACAAACATTATTAAAAACAAAATGAAATTAATTAACAACATTCCCAACATCATTCACCTCTTTCTAAAGAGTACGAAGGATCCATGTTGATGGTGTTTTAGATCATGAATTTCCAACATCCTTCACTTTCCCCCAGTTACTAAAGAAGAGTTTTGAACCTAGACCAACATCTGTTTGGTAGAAGCATAGTACCACATGTATGGATTTGGTTATGATCAAATATGATAGTGCCTAGTATTATTGATCTATTCATTATTGAAGGTGAATAATTTCACATCAGGTACACCATTTTGTTTTCTAATGTTTTTTTCTGGGACTGTGCATTGAGGTAGTGATATGTTGTTGTTTCCCCACATTCCCTCTTTCCAAAGGCGGGCGACCTCTTCCACCATGATCGGTGATGTTTAATCCTTTATCAAAATGTAATGATGTGATTTTAGTTCCTACTTCTATGGATTCCTCCTTGGAGATAATTTCTAAGTCCGAGTCTCCTTAAAATATTTTAGTCATGTTTTTGAAACTCATTCTTGATTCCATCTTGAGGTGTACATGGTAATTACATTGATTCTATCTTGAAAGGGAAGCAAACTGCGATTGGAGTAGATGGTAACATTAGGAATGTCTAATATTTTTTGGATGTTGGGTGTGTTGGTAACCTATAAAATTTTCCTCTTTTGAAGTTGATTAAATCTCATATGTGAGACATCTTAGGTGAGGAACCCAAGGAATCCCATGTCAGTCATGGGTAATTGATGATAGAGGGACATAATACTTCCAAGTATTTTTACCCTAGGTTCCCATGTTTATTATATAAGGAAAATATTTTGTATTTTATCATTGGTTTAAGGACTTATGGATATAAGTGGGTCATAGGTTTAACGTCTTGTGGGGATAGATGGGTAACAAGTTTAACATTTTATTAGTATAGGTAGGTCACTGGTTTAATGCCTTGTGGGGACAAGTAAGTCACAAGTTTAACTTCTTATGGGAATAGATAGATCAAAGGTTTAATGTATTGTGGGGATATGTGTCTCACATGTTTAACATCTCATGGGGACATATAATAGTGGGTGAGTGTTCCCTTAAGGGGAGATGATCACACATTGAAGTATCCTTTCAATAGGAAGAAATGCAGATTTGGTGGAAATGTTGGGGTGTGAAGATTGAACCTCAGGTTGGTATCCTAGGTATGATAAGATTAAACCTTAGGGAGGTGTCTTACATACCCTATTAGAAGTCAGGGATCAAAACCCAGGTAGTTTGATGCCACATTTTAAGATCGTGTCATAGGACCAGTCCATACAATTTAACGTCATTCTATAAAAACACTCACGTCACAAAAGGAGATGCAACAAGGGATAGTGTGGGGATTACTTATGAAGTCTTCTTGAAGTAGAACGATCATCCCATGGTGGGTAAGGAGGTTTCATCCCATGATGATAATACATGGGGCATCCTGTGTCTATCATATAGGTTAGAAGGTGTGGGGTCATCCCATACCAGTCATACATGAGGCATACTATGTTCAATGCATAGGTTAGATCTATAGTTTAACATAATGTTCTGAAGAAATTGTTGTCTTGTTTAATGTCATAAAACTAGGATATTGGGATATGTAGTTTTAAATCCTTCAAATTGGATGTTGGATGAGACTACACCCGGGGAGACCATATCCATGCATGAAAGGAGGATACAAAACTAGACCTCATTAAAGGGAAGGTAAATATATTTTCCTTGATGATTCCATATTTAGGTATTACATGTATACAAATTAGGAACCTTTTAGTGGTGAATAGATTGAAATATTCTGTGGTGAAATTGAAAACAGGGATCCTGATGTTAGGGTTCCAATTTTTATGTGTAAGAGACATTAGGGTGAAAATTATTAGGAGAAAAAGGAGAGGTAGTGGTCCATGAAATGATTGAATCAAAGGGTATAGAAACAAGGGTTGATAATTTTGGTCACATGAAATATTAGGGTGTTGATGAACTGGGTTTTTATGGGTATTGAGCACCTGGGAACTCAACTTTTGTGAAAGTGTATTTTCTTAAAGGAGGAATTATAAAGAGGCCTAGTGGATGGGTTTTATGAAGGTTAGGGGTACTTTAAGGTTGAGGGTTTCATTAAGGGTGAGGTTTATATAAAATAAAGGGGACCCACAAAGTTGTATATTTAATGAAATAGGGTGGACCCACCTCTGAGTAAAGTCTTGGTTCCCTTGGGGTAGGTTTCGTAAAGGATAATTATATCGCAAATCACCAAGAGATACAAAGGGCTTCCTTCTAATACGAAGGCCAAATAACTTCATGAAAGGAATCTATACCATGGTTCTAGGTTCTCAAGAACCCATGGGAGGATTTTTCATGAAATATGGGTACCTCTTGAAATCTATATCATCTATTAATCATAAATGTCATAGTTTTTGGAATTCAAAGCCTTTTTCAAAAATCTAAATGTCACACACCCTCTTATAATTTGGACAGAGGTAGAAATTTATAGGAGTTTTGAAGGTGTATAGGTCTATTTCATAAAAGATAACACATCATAGATACATTTCATTAATGTTTTTCATTGGGACATGATGTTCTGTGAATGAACATATGCTGCCTAGAAGTTACCACCTCAACTTCCATTGTGTCCTAGAAAGCTTCATGAGACACCAAACATTTGAAAAGGTTTTGAACTTCCAAAAAAAAACTTAGGTGTATTTTTAGTTGTTTTGTCATGGATTATTTTTGAATCGTCCATTATTCTCTAAAGTCTCTTCTAACATGTGTTTTTTGGAATCAAAAAATTCTATGTCTTATCAGCCTTCACATTTTTGGATTATCTAAAATACCATGTTTGGAAACCATGTGTCCTAAGAACTTATCTACCAATATCTATACATTTCATTTCTATAGTTTGAAAAAAATTCAAGGATTTATCTAAATTTTTAAAACAACTCATAGATGATGCATGCGGTCCTCCATAGGCTTAGAGTAAACCAAAATGTCATCTACAAACACCACCATGAATAAATAAAGATACTCATGGAATATCCTATTAATCAGTTCTATAAAAACTATAGAACCATTGGTCAGACCAAAAATCATAATAAGATACTCATAACGTCTATACCTACTCCTAATAGTGGTATCAAATATGTTATATTCTTTAATTATCAACTATTGGTAACCATATCGAAGATCAATCTTCTAGAACCACATCACCCCCTTCAAGTAGTCAAAAAAATCATCAATACGTGGAAAAAATACTTTTTATTTACCATAACTTAATCAAGTTTTTGATAATCAGCACAAAGGAGAAGCATCCCATCAGCTTTATTTGAAAAAATAATAGGCACCACCCATGGTGACATACTCAGGTGTATATTCTTTATCTAATAGATCATCAAACTGATTTTTGAACTCCTTTATTTTAGCTGGTTCCATATGGTAAGAAGGAATATATATAGGCTGTGTACCTTGTACCAAGTCAATGGATAAGTCTTATTCCCTTTTCTGTGGTAAAATAGAAAATTAACATGAAAAGATATAAGGAAACTTGATGACCACCTAAGGAAAATCACCACTAAAAAAATTATTGCTCTAGATCAAAAGAAAACATAGATATCACCCCACTTGGATATGGAAGAAGTGGTATAGACATACTCATCCTCGTGTCCCATTCACTATGGAAACAAAGAAACACCCCATTAGGGGTAGTAAAGGAGACCCACCAATGATAATATTCAATTAGATTTTATGGTTAATCAGACAATCCATTCAGAAAATGAAATCTAAAGGTTTCATGACAAGAACTAGAAAATTCTTGGTGATCTTGATCTTTAAAAATGAAAAAGAACGAGAAGGGAATACGAGACCCTTCACTCTCTTCATTTCAAGTGGTTTAACAATATCCATAACATAATACATAAGCACAATATAAATATTTATAAAATTCAAAAAATGAGTCGATATGAAGAAATAAGATACACTAGTATCAAATAAAATAGTCACTAAAGATGAAGCTATAATGATGGTACCTTTTGCTGTCATTGGACACACACCAGCTTCCTCTGGAGACTCTTCCACTGAATAGAGAATATTTTTTATAGATTATTAGGGATAGAACCACTTAGTTTTTAAAGTATATAATTCCAACATATTACTTTTAGATAATTATGTGACCGTTCAATTATGTGAGGATGAAAATACATGAAAGAACTTTTACAAGTGGCCTAAGTGACCATATGAACTATAACTATTTGGTGATTTAGTATAAAATTATTTCAAATGCCTCAACTTTCCACACTAGGCGAAAATCAAAGGGCTTATTTTGGGAATCATAGAAGGTATGAATGATTCCTTCTATAGAGATACACCATGAGACTCATCATGATTACTATTTCCCTTAAAGGGACAAACATAACTACCACTAGGAGTAGGAGGAACACCCATCAACCCTGACTTACTAGCTAGGTCAAGATCAACCATCAATGATCTATATAGTACATCTTAATAAGAAGTGATATTTTTCACAACAACCTGAGATTAGATACCATATCAAATTCCCATCTTGAATCATTGAGCAGTCAGTTTCCTATTATTCACTACCTCAGGAGAAAAATGAACAAGTTTAGTAAAGAGGTTTATATACCGAGTCATGGTTCTATCTATTTTTTTGGAGGTTTTTAAACTCAATGTACTTTTATAAACCATCAAATATATATAGAAATATTTTTAAAAAATATATTTTAAGTATTTACACTCCAAACCTACATGTTTATTTTCTGTAACCATCAAATCCTACCACATCCTTCTAGGCTCTTCAAGCTTAAAGGTAGAAAATTTTACATTTATCAAATAAAGCATTTTAAAGAACTCAAAAATCAACTCATTATTTCTCAACCAATACTCAACCTCTTGAGAATAATTGAATCCTTGGAAATATGGTGGTTTATGTTAAAGAAACACTTGATTACAATATCTAATTTCATCCCTTTGAGGTTCCCCCACCAGATCCTAGATAATAATGGGTGCGGGTACCTATCCTAGATCTTGGAAAACATGAAACACTATCTTAAATGTATTATAATCAAATGGAGGGTTCAATTTCCATGGTTCATCATCAGATTCCTCCCAAGGTCTATTAAAATGTCTTCTCAGGGGAATGATACCACACAAAATTAATATAAAACACTGAAACATCAGCAAGAATACGTAGATATTAAAGTCAATTAAGATACGTAGAATCATAAATTCCATTAGATATTTTTTTTGTGATTTCAAAATATTTAAATCAAATTTAGGGAAAATACTATAATCAGATCAATTTAATCCCCAAGGATACTTCCCAAACACCCATGGTGACTTAAGGATCTCTACGAAGAGAGTTGGTCAGGAACTCACTCATAACTTCCCCTAAATTCTTGAAAATATTTTCCCTTGTATACAAGGACATCCTAGACTACATACCGACATCAAGGAAATACACTTAACCTCCCATGATACCATTTTTTCACAAACCAGTATGAATACTCTGGTACAGTGACACTCGTTCTAGTCCTAACATACCCCGAAGGGCATTCCCAATTCCCATGGTTTGGAGACTAGTGACTAGGATAATTTCAAAGATCAAGAGGGAATATTTTTTCTGTAAAAATAAACCAAAAATATGTGACAACAAAATATTAAACAAAAAACATCTTGATAAAAAGAACAAGGTAAAAAATCATCTAAATACAATACAACATATATCAAAACTAGACTCAAATTATCTATGAAATAAGTGGATCATATCTCCACCTATCATTTCCATCAAACATGGTCCCATGAATCAAGAACATACACCACCTCTAAGTGGCTCCTTCCCTTTACCTAATCCTAACATAAAATAATTTACAAATTCCTAAAGGCAGAGGTAGGGTGTGACCAAAAATAGGCTAGTAGGATCTCAACAAGTATTCTACAAGTAATTACAATATAAATAAACCATTTTATGATTCAATTTAAATTAATAAAATGCGTGGAAATTAATTTAAAATTTTTCATAAAATCATACTTTCAAAAATTTCCGTGATGGAAGGTATATCAAAAAAGGCTTAAATGTACATTTTATATAAAGCATAAGGGCATGATAAAAATGGTTCTATATTCACTGGAATATAATAATCAAGTCAAAACCTAGAAACATGTTCATAAGACCTAAGATAAGATAATTTTTAGCAATAGGATCCTCATAGTACTCAATAAATCATGATGGATCAATATGTATGCACACATCCCTAAGGCTCAGGCCATCAGGATAATCAATCAACACCCCATAGGGGAAAATATGATGAACTTGGTTTAGTTATAATTGTCTTCATCATTCCATTGATAGGGAGTTAAAATCCTAGAATGCTTGTCCTATTCACCCACTAACTATTAAAGCTCAAATTATCTTTAATTAATCGTTTAACCATGGGAAAATCAAATCAAATCAAATCAAATCAAATCATTATTCACATTTCAAATGACCAATTCAATTTTCAGCATGCCATTTAAATTTCAAAACCAAATTAGAGGTTTTCAAAAATTTCATACCTTTCAAAATCATCTTTCATTTAAATAAATTTTCTCAAATATCAGCATAAAATCATTTCATAAAATCCATTACCATTTAAATACAGATTTCTAAAATATAACCAATTAATCAAAACATTTAAAAAGGGTTTTATTTCACAAATCCATGCCTTTTGAAATCAATCCTCAAATCACCACAATTAAAGGTTTGGAAAATAATTTAAAATACATTTTAATTCAAGAAAGGAATCATGGTTTTAATTATAGGTTAAATCCTTATGAAACCACCTACATTTTATCACATGAACAAACAAAAAATCACCTAAAACATAAATTTACAATAAATAATTCAATGTGAAGAAGATCAAAGTGGAATCCATAGAATCACAATCCATAAAATCAATGATTCAATCCATAAAAAACATGATTATTCATCACTATAAAAGGAGGAGAGAAGAGTATAAAGGTGGGATTACAAATCCATGTGAAATAATTTTCTAGAGAGAGATCAAATGAATCTATTGATGCTTTGATATGATAAGAAGAGATGCTGGAAGATTAAATTCTCTTCTTCAGAGCCTAAAAAATCCAAGGAATTCGATTAGGGTTTAATGAGAGGTGTTTAGGATTAATAAGGAGGTGAGGGGGTTAGATATTTTAATTTAAAATTTTAGGGCATTGAAAACCCACTTTCATGGTTTTATAGGTTATGATGCATGATTATTACTAACTATGTACCTAACTATGAACCCTCAAGAGAATTCTAGAAAGGGTGCATGGTTTCTTCACATGGTCAGTGTAACCATGCACCAACCGTGCAAACCCCCACTGCCCAAGGATATACGGTTTGGATGGGGGGCCACACGGTTTCAACTAATTGTGTTCCACCCTTAATACCCTCAAAACATGGCACATGGTTTGTTGGTACAAAAAAAAAATGTTTCCCTTAACTTTGCACCAGCCATGCACAACACCAAAAAAGTCCATTTTTTTTCAAAATTCTCTAAAAACAACCTATAATAAGACCCAAACAATGGGAGATCAAAAAAAGGTTAAATAAATACCTAAAAGTGGGTAATAATATGTTATATTATTTTACAAATCACTACACATTGATAATACCATTATGATGTATACATCAAATTACTTTTCCATTTGTATCATATAACCATACTTTTCACCCTTAATTGATTCATGAGGTGGATCATCAGGTTGTGGGGACTCCAACACATAAAATTTCCTTTCAAATAGAGTACTATATACAAGAGGTTGTACCACAATTAGATATTTTTACTAGCGAGAACATGTTATTTTTAGAATATTGAACATAGTGATACCATGGTATTAATTTCTATATTTCTAAAAAAATAAAACTATAATGAATTAATTTGTTTATTTTTGATTACTAGTTGTTTAGAAATTATCGATTTGTTAATCATAAATTTATCTTACTATTTTTTAGATCAAAATGATGATGAATTCACCTGGGGGGGGGGGCTGAATTGTTTCCTTTTAATAAAACAAGGATATTTTAAAACCGATCCCCATTTTTAACTTAGAAATAAATGCTTTACCCTTTTCTTTAATAGAATATATAGAGTAAATTAAAATAAGAAGAAAAAATAGATTTATAGTGGTTTAGGGAATACAAGAACCCTATTCCACTCCACAAATATTCTCTCTACAATCTTGGTGATTTTAACAAGCAGATCCTTTTCCAAGGGATATCTATAGGTGAGTGAAAGAAATTGAAAATTGTAACAATAGATTTTATAAGGATTTAAAAATAAAACTATAGAATCCCTCAAAACACTGAACACCTAAGTGTTTATAAAAAAGTGAGACTGAATTTGGTTCGATAAATTCTCTTTGAAATCATTTAGGTGAAAATGATACAACTGACATATGAAGATATCTATAGAGAAATAGATGAATAAATTCAAAGTAAAATCCTCAAGAAGAATATCTGAACTTTTTATAGATAATATATTTAGATAAAATAACAATAAAACATAATTGAGTCTTCATAGTAGTAGGAAGTATACTAAAAAATAGCTAAAACATGTATGTCTCTAAAGTGGAGTCTTTAAAATCATCAAAAAACTACAATATATGTATCTTAGATAAGAAGCTGCAGTTGTAGTAGAAAAGATAATCTATTCTATAACAAGAAATATTTAATGTAGTTTTTCCAAAATAGATTCATATTTTTTTAGCTTCATAGAAAATATATCTTTAGTGAAAAATATAAAATCAACTATAGATATATCCAATTGATAATTAAATAAGTAGTATGATTTAATTTAGGTCAAACAGATCTGAAAAATCACAACATAATTCAGAATATTCAAAATGCTTGGCATATTTAAAATTTTAATTTAATCAACCACATAAAATCACATATTTACATATAAAATTAAATGAAATAATCCATTTTTTAAGACTTTATGAAATGTAATTTGAATTTATTTATTTATATATTTACTCTAGAGAAATCGAAAATGAAATATTGGAAAAATTAAAAATTTAACACCCACAAATGACTGATTCAATATAGGGGTTCTTTGCATGTGGATAACTCTAAAATTTTGGTATACATTATATAGTTTATTCCAAACATAGAGTTACATAACATGGAGTGTGAAACCTTATGTTAGGTATATATAAGATGTTACATACTCGAATGTGAGGTTCCTTAACAGAATTTTGGTTCTCGATCATAACATTCAACTCAAATGTGGGGTTCCAAACATGAAATTAGGTAATCAAACATGATGTTCATTAACAAATGTTAGGTTCATGATTATAATTTTCAGCTCAAAATTTGAGTTCCAAATATGGTGTTGGATACCAATGCTAGGCTTCAACATCAATTTTAAAACAATGATTCCATATTTCTTTAAAGTGTCTAGGATAATTTGTAGAAAATATTTCACCCAAAAATAAATATCAAATAAAATACTTCCATAATTATAGTAAAATAAAATAATTATTCAATTAAATATAAAACTTAAATCCACTGAAAGTAACTTTGTCGAAAAAATAAATTAAGGTGTTTGTGATCATCAAAATTAATGAGAAATTAATAAGAAATTGTTGGATCAACATATGTATGACCACAAATATTTTATTGAAATCCTAGTATCACTTAACTACTATAATCAAAATACTCACTATCTTGAGTTTCATAATGGGTAAGGATTCTAAAACATACATTCATATCCCAAGTTATGGAATCACCATTATTCTAAGAGTCTAAGGTAGGATTTTGGATAACTGACTACATTAATCCACAAGTCCTTGATTTTTTGGGTGGAGTGTCATATTAAATGAGCCCTTTTGAAGTGATATCCCCTAAAAACACTATATCATATGGTAATATATTAGTATTACATTTAGTATGATAAGCATAAAAACCTATGAATACTATATTAATTAGATTGAGGGATATCATAAGGCTTGATATGAGATATCATGACTCTGTCTAAGACCAGTTTTGGTGCAAAACATTGGGAGTTACAAGGGAGAAAATCGTATTTTATGATATATATACATCCCTATGATAGATAATGGTAACCAATCATTAAAAAACAGTGTTAAAATTATCATCCAATGAATATAATTAATATATGTAAATCATGGGAGAATTTAAATGAAATTTATAAGATGAATTCTTGATGGGTGAGGGGTTATAAGCATTATAACGGGAATGCCATATTAATCACACATTATGAACATACAAGTAAATTTATGCATACTCAGAGAATTTTATAAAAGGATATAAAATGAGGTAATCATAATGAGATGGTTCCTATTTTAGCCTTTATAAGCCACTAATGATTCTATCATTTTATAAGATCTTCCTCTTCTCATTCCTTTCCAATAAGAGATAATAACATATCATGGAATAAAAGAGAATACCACCTAAGCATCAAGTGATTTAGTTTATTGTGGATATACCATGGAGGAGGGAGCATGATATCTAACTCTCATTATTCTTCATCAAGTACGCGATTGGAGATAGTTGTACAGGCTCTTTAGTGTAAGGTATATGTTTTTTATTCCTTTATATTATACAAGGTTTCAGTATCATGAATAGTTGATCTTGGGATTTGTGGTTTTGAATTTATTTCATTACATTGAACAAGCATCGTTTGATCTTCAAATACACATAAGTTCTATTAAATCTTCACCATGATCTTGATTCCTTAAATCGTGTTGAAAAATAAAGACAATGTATTTCATTTTGGATATCTTATTCTAAATTTTAAAAAATGATGGTAACTTTAAACTGTGTATTGTATTATGATATATGATATTGTAGGATGTAATTGGATCATCTTGTATAACATATGATAATGTATAGAGTGACATGGTATAATCTTTTTCTTTTATATATAGCATAGCATATGATATAAAATGTCATATAGGGTGATAACACTGTTTCATGCAATAAAAACAAAGCATCATATCACTTTAGTGATATAGATGTGTATCGTAGAATATGACTGATCGAAAACCAAAGGGGATATCATAACATTATGATCATGAACGTAATATTGAAGTAGGGTTATTATTATGTACAATGTGAGTGTGTGTCAAGTTAGTCCCACACAGACCATTGACAGTGTTGGGTTACTACTATACAAGCCTATACTCATTTTATCTTACACAAAACACATTATCAATGATAAATTATGATTTATAGAACTTGAAAGGATTTGATACACTATGTATTACCTTTTTTTAGTACAATATGAATATATTGTTAAATATAAACTATATAGAAAAATTTTATTTTCTTATTTTTAAATTATTAATTGATTTCTATGCTTTATAAAATGTTTATAAATTATGAAAATGGTATTTTGAGATATTTATATAATTTATAATTGTTTAATAATTAAATAAATTATAAATTCATTATAATTAATTAACAAAATATTTATGAAACATTTATTAAATAAATATCCATAATATTTAATTTTAATATTAAACACTATTGATTTATATGGCATGAATTATAATTTTGATATAAAATGTTCATATAGAAATTATAAGTATCATTTATAAAGTGTTTATAAATTAAAAATATAACTAAAAATATATAAATGAGTTTATATTAGATGATGTCTTGTTATTAATTATTTAATTTAAGTTATTCAAATTAAATTTCATATATGAGAAATAATTTAAACCATATCAAAAGGAGTTTTGATAATTAATATGATCAAGGTTTAAATAATATTAAATATTTTTGATTTTTATATTATGTGATTTTTTTATATAGTATAATTGAAATATAAAATGTTTATATTTCATTTAATATCATATATTTAAATAAATTATATATTAAAGGACAATATGAAGGAGTTCACATTGGAAATAAATATAAAGTGATTTTATTTATTTATTTATTGAATTGCCATAATATATGGATAGATCATAAAGTGTTTATAATTTCATTATTTATGAATTTTTCATAATTTTTTATATCCTATTTAAATATATGAATTGTTCTTTTATTTAGTTTATTCTCTATTTTATTCATAGTTATAATTGTTATATTTTTTATAAATGCATGCTTTTGGTTAAAGTGTTAAATTAATTCTATAAATTATCATACATGCATCCAAGGAGTCATATTCTAGGTATTATAATTTATTTAGTTTTTATTTTACATTGAATTTTCTCATATTGGGTTATGATCTTGGATTTAAAGGTTGATTATAGTTTATACATATTAGGTGTTAGAATTATAATGGAATAAAGGTCTCTCTCTATTAAAGTATCCTTGGGTAGAGGGACTTTGGGTCATATTTTTCACTAGTCTAGAGGCTTATTCCTTGTTTGAAAAAGTAGAGGTTGAAAATATGTTTCTCCAAGATTAATATTAAATGAGGTATTCCCTAAATCCCATGCATAGTTGATATGAATTAGGCTATATTTTATTTTATGATATGTGCATGTCATAAATTATGAAGTGTTTGAAAACTAAGTTATATTTTATTCCTATGTCTAGGGATATCTTAATGATTGTTATATGATAAAATAACATTTCCTTTTCATTGTAGTGAAACTTCGAAGGTTTAATATCAAATTCTTCTATGTGGGATATCATTATGAACGTTTCATAAGTTGAAATGAAAGGGATATTATAGAGTGTACTCATAACATGAATGCATGTTCAGATATTACATCAAATTAGATGTTAAAAAATGTATATGTTAATATGTGAATTCTCAGTGAGTGTTTCCAAGGATTATATAAAGATGCCAATACCATCAAGATTGTAATTATTCAATCCTACCTTGCTTCCCGCCGATTCTCCCTCTCCCTAAATCTATATTTATTATCATATCCTTAACCTCAAGAGATAATAGTATATATTATATGGAAGGAGAATTATGCCTATAATATGGGTGATTCACATCAACCCATAGATATACCATGAAGAAGGGAGTGATTCTATTTCCTTGATCTTCATCGAGCATACAATGGAATATAATAGCATAGATATCACTCGTATAATTTATAAAATGTTCTTTATTTTATATATGTCATGATTTTTGTTTCAATACATGGTAGATATTGAGAATGAGGTATCTTGTTTTTTTGTTGCATTGATTAAGTGTTAACCGATCCTTAGAAACCCATCAATGGTATCAACAACATGCCGTGATCTTTGATTCATGAAATCATGTTTTGAAATGAAGATTATCAATATCATTTTTGATATCATTTTATTTATAATTAAATATGATAGAATATTTATAATATGGTGGGTTTAACAATATATGATATCATAATATAAATTTGGATTATCTTGTATGATATGAGATATCATAAAAAGCTATACAGACCAATCCTTTGGATTTTTTGTATCATTAAATATGATATTGGATATCATAAGGGGTGATAGTTCCAATCATATATAAAAAATATATCATTTTATCATTAATATATATAATTCATATTGTAATAAATGATAGTCCCCAAAGATTTAAACTCATTCAAGGATTGTTATAAGACATGATAGTCCTGAGTGCTCAGTTATTCTGACACAGGTTGTTGCATGGATGGGTTATCTTACATAGGCCCTTGTCCACATTGTTTATTCTTACAAAAAATCCATATTATTGGTTTTGATAGATAAGCACCATGAGTTAATAGCATGCAAGCCATCAGTTAGCATGATTAATCCTATGTGATTTCCAATCATAGACAACGATCACCGATGCACCGAGTTAACCTCACAAAGACCCATTCCTTCTATAATAAGATTCTTTATCTATCATAGGGTGCATTAGATAGTTCTAATGTAGTTTTAAGAATCACATATTCTCAATTGCTACCTAAAATATGTTTATATTATAAAAATGATATAATAGAAAAATTTGATTTTTTCTCTAAATTTCAATTTAAAATTAAATTAAATGATTTATAAAATGTTTATACATAATAAAAAAAGGTATTATGGTATATTTATTAATTAATAAAGGTGTTTATAAATTAATTAATTATAAAGTTTTCATAATTAATTATAAAATTTTTATGATGAATTTTATAAATAAATATTCCATAATATTAATTATTAATATTAAAATAGTTTTTTAAATTTCATGCTATGAATTATAATTTATATATAAATAATTTATATTCAAAATTTAAGGGTAGTTTATAAAGGGTTTATAAATTATAATATAGATAAAAAATATAAAGTTGTTTATATTTAACATTATAAGTTATTAATAATATTTATTTTGAATCATTCAAATTAAAGGCCTTATTAGAGGAAATAATTTTAACCATATCAAAATGAGTTTTGATAATCTATACGATCAAGGTTAACTAAAATAAAATATCTCTTATTTATATTATGTGTAAAAACTTGATATTTTATTATATATTTTCTAAATAAATTTAATTTCTTCGATATCTTATGTTACACACAACACTGAGTTTTAGAGAACCACAATAATTTATTAATATCATTATATAAACAGGACCATTATAACCTATCTATTAACCTTGGTGGTATTAATAGGAATGAACACATTTTTAAAATTAAGTATAAATGTTTTAGATAAAGAAAATATATTGATAAATAGGTACTTAATTTTTGGTAAAGTATTTGTATACTTCAAAAATAAAATTTCCACAAAAAATGATTTTTATTTGTTTTTGTGAATGTTGGTGCCTAAATATGCATTCCACGAGAATGGTCGAGGAAGGAATAGCTGGTTCGGAGCGAATCCAATGAAAAATGGCCCAAAATCTCTCTTAAGGGTCTACTTCGTGATGCCTTGCTCCTTCATGAATGGATAGAGTTTGTGAAGCTCCCTAGTAAAGCATTTCCTTTGTAAATACATGAAGTTTTGACAATAAACCTATGCACAATGAGTTTTAGAGTGTCAGAGCACTTCACGAACCTGTAAAGCATTGAAGGTGTCTTCACAAGCACGATATTCAGACTCATGAAACCATTCCCATTCAAGATTACCGCTAATTCTTCATGATCACATCCAATATTTGTGAAAACCCCTTGACTATAAATACTTCATTCTGATATCTTAGGGATGGTTACCTGAAATTTTGGATTTTGAATTTCTCTTAATTCAAAAACCTTTTCAGATTCATGAACCAAAGTGAAAATGGATTATCCAATGTATCCAAGATTCACAAAACACCCCTTCAATGTGTTATCAAAATCCTCCACCTATAGTGGGGATGCCTTTTGTGAAGGCCTAATCCCTTTGTAAAGGAAGAAGGCCCATTGAGGAACTTGAGGCTTCACGAAGCATTCAACCTTTGAGAAGAACTCCCTTTCCAAATCAAGAATTCACTCTAAGGTAGGGGAACCTTGTTTTTCAAAGACTACTCCTTCATGAATCCCCCAAACTCTACAAATTACCTGATATTTGTGAAGAACCTCTCTATGAGGCCCAACCATTGAGAAACCCCTTTTTGAGGCCTCAGTATGGTGACTCCCTTATGCTGACCCTGCTTTATGATGTTTGAGTGCCCAGGGTCCCCACACCCATCCAAGACTGGTCCTACCACACCACGAGTCCCTATGGGACCTGTTCCACCCATTTTTGTGTCCTCTCACTTTAACCCAAGTGTGGATCTAGCTTCTCACCTACCTCTTTTTTCTAAGCATAGGTACCCTATTCCATTTTTCTTCTAAGCATTAGGACAATAACATGGACCTCATTACTGAACTCTCCTCCTATCGTTATACCTTGGTAGTGACAACTCCATTCCCCACCAAAAGGCACATGAGCAGTGGTCATGAAGGACTTAAGGGTAAAGAGTGAGTCCACCATGTTTGAGATGCATGACATAAAACTACCTAGTTCCATGTCCTAGTCATACGATGTTAAACTGTATGGAAATGTCCTTAGCACATGAAGTAAAATTATAGTCTTACCCTAGTGATAAACATAAGACTATCTATGTATGAGTGTAAAGGGATGATCCCAACACCTATACCACTCACATGGAATGAGATCCTTCGGAAAAATTCCATGCGTAAGCCCCATACACACAATCTATACACCTAATAGCACCAATGAATCTTCTATTTGCCATACCCACACCATTATTCATCAATGATATTTTTGAGACACAAGTGTCCTTACCGCATGATGTTAAAATGCTTGTATCGGTCTTGTTAAATGACCTTAATCTATGGAATCAAACTACGTGGGGTTTTATCCCTGTCTTCTAAATAGGGTATTTAGAACACCTCTTTGAGGTTCAATCCTAACCAATGGTAAACTTAGGTGCTCCCTCCTAGGAATATACCTCCCTAATCTGACTCAAGGGGTATTCTGATCAACCTCTTGGGTCTACCTCAAGGGGAATCCAGACCAACAGTAAACTTAGGTTCTCCCTCTTAAGGATGTACCTCCCTAATTCATCTAAAGGGGTATTATAATAAACCTTTTGGATTTGTCTCAAGGGGTGTATTGATCCATCTATCCAGGGTTTGCCTCACCAGGCATTATCACCCATAAATCAAGGTGTGGAATCATCCCTCCTAGGGACACACCTCCCTGACCCATCCCAAGGAGAATTCTAATCAACCTTCCAAATCTGTCTCAAGGAGTGTCCTGATCCATCCATCAAGAGTTTTCTTTAAGGGGTGTTCTCACCCACCAACCGAGGTGTGAAATATTCCCTCATAGGGACTCACATATTGGATTCACCTCCATGAGGCATCTTGATCTGTCCAACCCATCTCTATAAGATTTTAAACTCGTACCCCAATCTGTCTCCAATCAGACATTCTGATCCATCTCCATAGGATATAGAACTCTTAACATAACCCAAATACACACCCCATGTGTAAATGTGGGATGAATAAGGTAAAAATACTTTTAATACTTATTCCCTAGCATTATTAACTCATGATTGACATGAGATTCCTTGGGTTACACACCTTAAGATGCATTATATGAGATTCCCTCCCAAGAGGAATAATACATGTGACCAATGTGCCAGTGCCTAGACATGCGCATCGATTCCCAATGTGACTACTCTCCTGACTGAAGGTTTCTTCTATATCAAGATGAAATTAGAATGTTTAGATATAATTAATGTAATTAATAAATGTATATAAAGAGATGGAACTATGAATGAGTTTAATGAACACGAATTAAATCTATGAGGGAGACCTAGACTAGGCGTAAATATCCAAGGAGGAATCTATGAAAGGGGAAAATTACATCCCATCATCCTACTTCAATAAAGGAGCAGACATCATCATTGAAAGTGATGAAAGCCACCCTCATTTGGAAATAAATAATTCTTGGCTACAACAACTAGTGTGCACACACATCATGTCAATGAACAGGTATTCCCTAACCAAATCATCATAAAGAGAAATGGTGAACCTAATGCAAACTATTCTCCTCAACATGGGGACCAGTAGTGGTTAAGATATCAATAGATTTTCATGTATCTATATCCAGAT
This sequence comes from Viscum album, assembly GCA_963277665.1. Lineage (NCBI taxonomy): Eukaryota > Viridiplantae > Streptophyta > Magnoliopsida > Santalales > Viscaceae > Viscum > Viscum album. The sequence continues at coordinate 212,560,694 of OY728164.1, forward strand.
ATTTAGTGCTAGGTCCCACCAAGAAAATTGTGGGCCTAACATGGAACTCACCAGAAATTAGGGCAGTAAACATTGGTAATTCTTGATTCGCGAAATCATCATCATAGATCCTTATTTGATTTATAAGATTAGATGATGCTGGGTAATTATGAATTTCTTTATATGTACCTATACCAATGGTTTAATCCACATGCCTTATAAGAATCACATAGTAGGAAATCAACAACTTAGCTCCTATAGGCATCAAGGCACAAGAACCAATGATGCAAAAAATTTAGCATGACTGTTGACTCCCTCCAAATGAGAACCAGCAAAAAAAATTACAAAGGAAGAAAAAAATAAACTTGGGTATTATATTTCCCATTAAATCAAGGGAGAAGAGGATGGTCAAAGACTAGTGGATCCCTTAAAAGGATCACAATCATGAGACCACCTCAAGGTCACATGAAGTCTCCATACATGGAACATATCTCGCAGAAAACCCTGTGAAACCCTACTCGGTAAGAACCCTTGCTCGCTAGTGACCGAACGGTGAAGGACGAATGAAATTCTCCCAAGGATTTAGAGTTTTTCATTGGAAAGTGCCTAAAAACCATCCAAAATCCCTCGAAAATCAAGGTAAGAGACATCCTAAGGAAGAGATCTCCAGTAGTCAAAAAGACCATGCAACAAAGCATAATTGGGAATAATAAAATCCCTAGATGATGTACAATCAATATCAAAAGACCTTTAAGTATTAACCAAAAAGAATGAAGGAGATAAATAGGAGGAGGTGAGATGGGTTCTTGGTCACTAGAGGACATGAAGTGCACCCCTGAAGACACGCGATGCACCCTAACCTATCTGGTGTGTCTCTTGAAGCCCCTTCAGCTCATCAACCATGTCACATGGGAACTACTAGACAACTCTGTGGAACTCTAAATAAAAATTCATATTTTTTGCCACAATACATGTATAATCTCATATAATACACATTTTTTTATGTGATACACCACCATAAAATTGAGTAAAAATCATGGATATTACCTGAGAAAACTCACATACCTTCAAACCCTTTTCAAATAAAACAAAGGGGATCAAAAGGGAGGAGGAAATTGGAGTCCGTGACTATTGAAAGAAATGTGACACACACCCTGAGAGATCCATGAGACACCGAAAGACCTCAGTTTTATGACCATATCACCTCATTAGGTCCCTATGGCTTGTCAATTTTACTGCACGAAAGACCTAGCGCATTTCCAGGCAACCCCGCAACACTCTAAGTATGAAAAAATAGGTTTGTCCATGAAATACTCACACATAAACATGTGACCCATATCATTCATGCGACTTGTCTCCAAAAAATAGAGGAAGTACCCTCAGCTCTATACATGCAATCGCACATGACTCCCAAAATTCATCACATAAAATGAATGAGATGGAAAAGGTGGAGGCGAGCAGGGTTCTTAGTTGCTGAAGGACACGCGACACATCCAGTGAAACCTCGGTACAGACCACAAGAACACAAGATAGGATATCCAAGGACTCATGAGTGCCCACCAATAGGCACTTGGATATCGCGAGGACCCTTGGACATGTCGAAATGATGACATGGAAGCCCTTCAAGGCATGAGTATTTAATAATAGGCAATAATCCAATAAAGGATGGATGGACCCAAGAACATTGAAAATTAGGAAGTGCCCCAAACATGGTCCACTATAGAGACTCATAAAACTATGTAACACCAAACCCCACATTGACTCCATCTTGGACTCATGTTAGATTCCCCACACAAAACGGTGACTACACGGGATGGCCGTGCCTATAAAATCTATAATCCAACTCAAAAAAGGTTGGTTGGCTAGTAGGTTGGTGCATTGGTTTATTGACTGGAATCTAGAGGCTACGCATGTCAACAATCCGATCCCGGTCTTCTTCCCACATTTGATCATGCGATCAACCAACTTTCCACTTGGTAATACACCGAAGGACCGCTAGAGTAGTCATGCGCCAAGAATAAATTCCTTGGCATGATCAATCAAAGATCATGAAAAATACTCCTAGAAATACTTGTGAAGTTTATACCACCTACCTTCCTAATCATGCGAGACCCAAAAAAACTAACACTGAACCAAGCTGAGGCACTCAAAATACAAGAGAAAAATCTAGGATTCAATGTGGAAAAATCAAGTAGAGGACATGACCGCAGACCTCTATGGGCTTTGAGTGTGCCATATGAAGACATGCGATAGTGCCAAGTCGTGCCACCTAGATCCCACAGAATCCCTTCATAATGTCATCTAGGACATGAAGAATTCTTTATACATGTCCAGATTGGTCTTGAGAACCTTCTACGATCACCACTCGGATCTCGAGAACCCTGTGGGTTTGTCACCCTGGACTTGCAAAGTCTTTCAGATGCATCACCTGACTCATATTACGAAGCTTAATCATGTTAGTTGAGTCTCATTGACACATTTTTAAATAACAATACAACCCTCATGGAAACCCCAAACAAGTCATCTGAGACCCACGACACCTCTGGACATGTCAGCCTGGTCTCATGGTGTCTCCCGAACAAGTCATCCAAGACATGAAACACACCTCTAGACATGCTGACCTGGACTCATGATGTCTCCCTGAGGTGTCATCCAAGACATGAGACACCCCTCGGACCACACCACCATGAATCTAACAACACCCCCATATGTGTCAAGCTAGGTCACATGATGACTCCCAGTGTATGCCAACATGATCATGAGAAACCTTCTAGATATTAAGGCCCATTCATCAGGGTATCCTTAGTGTGTAAGCCCTATCCTTAAAGAACTAACAGGACTATAATTCCCACCACAAGCAAGATATATGGATGGTTAAACCATTGGGAGTTTCAAGGAAAAGTAAAATGGTAACATGATGATAAAAACCCATTCCACACCACAAAATCCCTCTGAAACAAAAAATGGTGTACCCGATGTGAATCTATGAAATAAAAAAATGATCAAGTTATAATTCATTGAGCTATGTTTCTTGCCACTCACTTACGAAAAACATTGATAAGATCTACTTGAACCTATTGGGTCACTTTGTTTGGTAATTTATATACAATAAAAGTAGTAATAACACCATAAACCAGGATTACTATAAGTCTGTACTCATGTTGAAGAGTCCACCTGAGCAGAATGGTCAGAAAGGGAATACAAGAAAATTGTGTTAACCTTGAATATCTAATTGAGCATTATCATGCCTTTGATATAGCACTGACTGGTGACCTTGTTCCTTATAGTCTACATGCTTTTAGACTCTTGATCTAAGAAAATGTCTTCATCTTCAAGCACTTGTTCCAGAACTTCATCCACTTCCATGACCACTGTAGGTTTTAAAATGGTATTTCCTACCAAATGGATCCATCAATAGGTAGAAAACATGATGAATTAGGAGTACCATCGATACAAAATGATCCCGACTATGGAAGATTCTCGTGAGATTCTTCAAGAATGGTAGCCAGTGAGTCCATGTCGCTTAACAAATGTCGCTACTAGGCCAGTGTCCCCCATCATCATGAGAAATCTCTTCATGAGCCTATCCCCACAACATGACAACCACCACCTTCTACACCTAATAAAGGTGGATCAGGATGACATATCCATCTCTCCCATAGTCCAGGAACCGCTAAGGAGGGTTCTTCCTAACCGTCGTTACCAACATCATCATACTGGTACTTATCAGCTGCTTTCCAGGGGAACCTTTCAACAGAAATCCATCTCAGATGCCCATGCATGGGCTACATTGGGTAAGGATCATCAAATAAATAAGATGCTGGATACCTAATAGAGGGAAAATATCCCCACTCCTACTAACAACACCCTCTAGTATACTCTGGTAGGGACTAGCCAGTAGGCTCATATCCCTACTCTCCCTGAACATGCCTGAGGGAATATTCTTGAAGTTAACATGGTAGAGGTTCATACTCCTACTCCCATGCATGAATCCCATGGGAATATCCCGATGGAACATAAAGGAAAAAAGTGAGTGAATATCCCCACTCCAATAGAATACCTCTTTCAATAGGTTATGGAAATAGAGGACATGTAGGATTATATTCATACACACACTTTGATAAAGTGCCAATACATTTTAGTAACAACTAAAGAACTCCACCGACATATTATGTCACTGTTGTAGATTAAGGGACATGAACATACTCCTATCTCTACAGTTAGGATGACTCAACACTCTGATCATCATGATCATGTGGTTGTAATAGAGAAAGAACACGTTATTGCTCTTATTTGAGAGGATTATCGACATATCCTGATGAAGGGTGAGGCATTAGACCGGGCTCATAATACCGTTCCAACCAAGGCCAACCAGGTGAGAGAAGCACACACCTCAGGATAGGGGTACATTCCTATCAAAGAAGTCATGCAGCATGATCTGTAGGCCCAGGATTGGGCTCCTATCTTCATTCTAGCTGTGGATAACCAGGTGAGAGTGGAACAAGCCTTAGGAAATGCCCATATTCCTATCAGTGAACCTTCCTGTCATAATCCAGTAAGGCATAGAAGAAAGGAACATATTCCTTCTTATTCCAATTAATGACTGAGACAACATAATTCCAAGGTAATACAGAAGGAGTCTCATATTCCTTCTTCCATTCTAGAGGTCCATCAACATATTTGGTTGGAGAATGCATATTCGGACGAGGTGTATATTTTTGATCCCACTGAGGCGAACCAAGTGAGAGTGGCACAAGCCTTAGGATAAGCTCATATCCCTATCAACAAGGAGGTAGTGCATCGAAATATTCTAATATCTCCTTATTAGTGGCCTCATATCTCTACATCACTAGGTATTTATATGAAAATTCCATCAACCACCATACAATAACCCCATATCCTTGAACAACCACCAAAGGTTGGTAGACATACTCCAACCACGATGAAGAACATGAATCATATTTCTAATATTCTCAATGACGATGTCCTTGAGGTTGTTCAAGACACACTCTCAACACCACAAGGGTTCGTCAACTATTCTATTGAATTGAAAGCAGGAGACATTCATTACCACAATAGTCCTCCTCATGGTAATGTGAAGATGAATCACATGGACTATACTATTGAAATCCACCACGGTCAACCTCCCCATGGTGATATATCCCATAGGAAAGGTAGTCATCTATTTTTATAGACACCTCCGTATAGAGAGGTGAACCAAAAACTAACACCTTAATATAGGGAGGTTCTCAAAACATTATGAACAACTGTGTATAGTTCCCTATCAACATCCACTATCACTCCACTCCCTTAAACATGCAACCATCAGAGCCATATTCTATGGTTTGACCAGATGGAGGCATTTAATTTTGAATAATAAGAGGCCAACATTGACAGATGTATAGAGTTATCCATAAATAGCCTCCCCATCTTGTTCTAGCCCCTCAATACTACCAGTTATGAGATCTCGATGATCTAGAAAAAGAGTGCATTCCATATCTATGAAAGAATATGTGGACCACTCATCAGTGATTGAAGGATTAGAATATACATTATCTAGGATATGAGTTTCACCTCTAGACCATCAGAATAATCTGTTTCCATCTTGACCTAGCTTTTATCTCCAAGGCCCAGGATCAAAAACCAAAAAAGCACAATGCAAATTTTCAAAATGCTTGCTGCCATAAAATCATGAAACTTCGACAGCTAATCTCTGAATCCATGCTAGGCATCCAAATTCAAGGATGGGAACAATATGAAGCATTACACTTTATCACTCCACTAGAATAACAGAGTCCATTGAACATAGAATCCTGTAATGTTATATCCCCTAGGGAAGTCAGAGGACCGAGGAATTCTCAAGCTAGTTGGTCACTGTAACAGAATTCCCACACTCCAATAATGACCATACATCAAAAAAGGGAGAGAGGATAGGAAAAAATAATTAAAATTGGACCCCTCAAGACAATAAGAGGACATTCCATACATAGAGATAAAATTTTCAATCACCCGGACAACTACTCGCAAGGATCGATCCTCATCATGGGATACCATTGCACCTAGCTCTCACACAAGCACAACTGCGCCACATCATGGAGACCACAATAGCAACATATATGGAATCTATACAAGAGTGGACTTGGAACCTTGGTCTAGGAGAACATTTTCCACTACATCCACCTCTTGGTTCATCAGTCCTTGATAAAATTCATGACATGTTTACAACTGTCACAGGAAAACCTCAGCCCACAGGGCTAGGGAAATTTATATCTCAATCACCATCTCCAAATTCATTATCCACTAAAAGGAACTAGGAGGCATAAACATTTATTCTAGATCAACCCCATTTTTTAGGGATGGGGTGATTTTTATCATCATCACCACTACAGAAGGAATCAGTATTCTCCAGGTTGGGAGAAAAAAATCAATGGTCGACATCCCACTAGTTTCTCCCATCGTAAGACAAACCTCTATTGGTCGGTGCTCATTTGAAAACCCCACTAGAAATTCCCTCAATTTCACCATTCATAAAATAAGAGGAGATAAGAATACGGTGAAATCAATCAGGCCCCACTAGGGTTGCAAGGCAAAATAGCCTAATAAGTCCAAGGGTTTGAGTACTGACCCTAATGAAAGCCTTATAGAGCTGACTTTCCACGTGTAAAGAAATGAAACTACAACCATTTCTCGATATGACACTATGAACACTATCATTGTTAACATGGAAAAAATTGACCAAGATCTAGATGTAGAGGATCGCGACAGGGAATACATAACCGAGGAGGAGGGTGATTTGGAATCACCAAATGAGGGTGCACGCACCCAAAATCAAATAAGTCTCTAGAATTTGGCACCACTGAATAAAGATTTTCCACCTCCTTAGTGGAACATCTCTAAGGATAAAGGGAATTATGTGACCATGTATAGGTTTCCATCTTCAAAAGAGAAATTTTCACAATATGAGAGTGAGATATGAGCTCTTCAAAAACTCAATGAGGAGATACCCAGGGGGAATATTCCCACTGGGTATCATCTCTATCCAGAGCTAGATATTCACCCTCCTATAGATGATCTTCTATCCAGAGTAGCATCTAGATATCAGATTGGATCCGAGTTTAGACAACCCATCCACATAAATGAGGAAGCTGAAAATGATCAGGACTTCCCTTCACTGTGGCGATAACCTCTCCCTTGATAGGATAACTCCTAATTCATAGGATAGTTATAGGATAAATGAGAGATAAAATTGGGACCACCTCATTTACCCCCACATACTCCTTATGGACGGGAAGTGACTTAGATGGCAGTTCTCCCATAGACGGTCACTACCATTGAATCCATGTCTACTCAGATAGAAGATGTGGATGGGTGATGCACACCATTGCAACCTAATAAGAAGCCATACACCAAATGGGTTGATGATACCCCACCTCCTACCAATTTAGGTAATCAAGACTTCTCCATCTTCAATGGCGAAGGGGATCCTAAGAAACATATCACACACTTTGTGTCTCGATGTGGGCTGATGATGGGCCCTCAAGATCAGTAAGAGGTGACCAAAATGAGGTGATTTGTATATACCTTGATAGGGCCAACCTTCGTATGGTATAGTAGTCTGCCTGTAGGGTCTATCAAAGGATGGTAAGGCCTTCAACGTCAGTTCCTTTACCATTTCAGTTCAACACTGAGGAAGACAATGATTGTTGACCTAATGAAATTCAAGTAGCATGAGAATGAGAGGGTGTCCGACTTCATAGAAAGGTGGAAGGGTCTGAACTACTCACTCAATATAACTCTCTCATAGGAACAAATTCTTGAAGTCTATTATGAAAATACCAAGGATGAGCTACATACATCTCTAATACCCATGAAACATTTAGGTGGGTTCCAAGAATTCACTGAAACAACAAAAAGTATTGAAGAATATATCTAGTGAACCTGATCCAAGTCTCGTCTCATGCCCAAAATGTAAGGGAAAAAGTTAGGAAAAGTGGAAGCTATAGCTGTCACCCTCAATCCCACAATGATCGAAGCACCCAGGAAAGATCTAAAACACCCAACACCCCCTGCTGACTAGATACAACCACAGAATCTCCCTTGGATAGATGCACAATGAAATCAGGTTTACTTGGGATTCCAGGAGTAGATGAATAAGGCGTAATTCTTCCAAAATGAGCAAGTCCTGAGCTACATATTGGAATCCATGGACAACAACCTTCTCACGCTTCCAAAGACCAGAAATCTTGATGAATTCAATCTCACCAACCATCCCAATTATTTCGATTTTTATAGAAGGTTGTGTCATAATATCTAGAAATGTTTCATCTTTAAGTACATCCTTAAAGGTATGGTCGATTCTCGATAGGTGACATTAGAAGATTATCTAGAACAAGTGTCTTTCATAACCATTGCCTGGTCAGAGGAATAGGAAGGATAGAAGAAAGTTCCTATTAGGAAATCATAGAATTTGAACAACTAGATGACTCATAAAACAGTTGATCAAGACCATGGTGCCTTTAAGGCATAGTTGTGAAAACATACAACATCTCCACCACCCAAAAAGGATAAGTATGATGTACCTCCCAAGGGTGGGTGTGACCATTGAAAGTGGGAAGAAACAGAGTAGGAATATTCATATTCTTCTCAAAAGCAGGCTCTAACTCTCAAAGATTTCTTCCCTGTAACATCTGCAGGATGAGCACCGCCCCGCTACACAGAATCATCATCAGGAGAAGAACTCAAATTTGGTTTTGTCAACACAATAAACTTGAATAACCCCTTATCTGATGATGAGTATGCCCCCAAATATGGATTTCCCATATATAACAGGGGAAAATGAGGCCTCATGCACTGAATATGAGGATATAGGGGACAACAAAAATATGGATAGAGTCATTATCCTGGTCATATCCCCACAGAGGACTCATATACAGCTAAGACTCACAGGAAAGTGCTCCAACAGGCTCGAAGGAGGTAGGAATTTTCCTTAGATCCCTCCCATAGCGGAACAAACCTGATTTTCTTGAATGACCATTTATAGGTGGTTCAACCTGATCAACCAAAGCCACATGAAAGGCTGGCACAACCTATTCCACTAGCGGTGAATATTCCCTCGACCTCTGCGCATGCCCCAAGTCCATCGACCTCAATCGATCCAACTACTATGCCACATGCCCAGGAACAACCCCATACTGGGAAGAAACGACCTATGGCATAGAAGTATGATTTTCTAAAATATTTATAAGTCGTCCCAGCCAAGATCTTAATCCTTGATGAACTTTGTATTTACAAAGAACTCAGGGAGGAACTTTTTGAATCCCTCTGAAGCCTACGAGAATTTGAGGTAGAATTTGATGCAACGAAGGTCTATTGAGTGGAGAAATTGTCCTTAGGATTTCATGTTTCCATTTCATTCACTAAAAAATATTAGGAAGATTCCATCTAGGGACACATAATACCCTTGTAAATATCAAGAAGACTGAATAATGCCAGTGTCCAAAGGGTGTTGATAGATAATGGATTTGAGATCAATCTCATCCCAGCCCGGACCCTCCAACGTTTGGGGTATAGTGAAGGGGACCTATCATCTGAAAGTATAACCATCCATGGGTATGATATGCATGATAAAAGTCCCCTCTAAAATATTAACATAGAGACCCAATTTTGGGAGCTCACGTCTGATGTCAAGTTCATGGTTATCCAAAAAGACACCGCATACAATGTCTTTCTTGGAAGTCCCTAGATCCATAGACACTCAGTAGTCCCATCAACATTCCATCAATGTTTTAAGTACCCCATCAATGGAAAGGTTGACATACTCCACGATGACAATTACCCCTTTAAAACTTGTATATCCATATATGATAAAGTATAATTCTACAAGAAGGGAAGAAAATAGACAATAACAGATGATGTTATATTGGTTGCATCCCCCAATGGCTTGAGGACTACACCTATAAATACCTAGAGCATGTTTGATGAGAATTACGTGCTTTCCATAATCATAGTCAAAATAGAGGGCCCAATACCAAAGGTCAAACCATATCTTGTACTCAGTAACAACCACCCTCAACATCTCTCTGCTTCAACCCAGATGATGGGAGATGATGGTATTTCTCCTGATAATCTCCCTCACCCTAATAGTGATAGAGAGTCCCCCAAACTTACATACTCACCTGGAGTTATCCCCATGGATTCAGGAATAGAATAGTATGAGGATGATCTCAGAAATTCCCCTCTATCATTTGAGGAAGCTGTTTCAACCACCATAGATGAGCTCCAAAAGATAAACCAGGGGACAGAAGAAGATCCATGACCTACTTTGATTAGCACAACCACACCTCTAGAGGAGCAGAATATGTACATCACATTCCTAAAATAGAACCGATATGTGTTTTCCATGAACCATAAGGAAATTCCCTTATTGAATACATATATAGCTACTCACCATCTCAGACTACCTGATGATCATTGAGGCTTTAAGTAGGCATCCAGAAGAATGAACCCCTCCCATGCCACAAATATAGAGGCTAAGGTAGAAAAGTTGATCAGATCAAAATTCATACGATAGGTGTAATACCCAAAATGGATTGCCAACATCATCCCCATCAAGAAAAAATAATGGACATATTAGGGTCTACATTAATTTTAGATACCTTAATCGACATTGCTCGAAGGATGATTTTCCATTTCTAATCACAAAACTCTTGATCAACGCAACTGCTGGCTTCCAATAAATTTCCTTCATGGATGGGTACTCGGGGTATAATTAGATCCAAATGGACCCTGAGGATGAAGAGGACACTGCCTTCAGGGTTCACCAGAGGATCTTTTGCTACTATTTCACACCCTTCGGATTAAAGAACGCTGACGCCACATATCAACATGCCATTCATCACATCTTTAAGATATTCTTGGGGAAGATAGATGAGTGTTATGTTAACAACCTAGTCATCAAATCTCGACAGTGATGTGATAAATTAAAGGATCTCCAATAAATCTTCAAAAAATTTAGATAGAATAGTTAGAAGATGAATCTATTGAAGTGAACTTTTGGGGTAAAATTAGGAAGGTTTCTAGGATTTTTGGTATGCCACCATGGTATTGAGTTAAAACTAGAGGAGAATAATGATATCTTATCAATGTCACCCCCATAAACATCAAAGAACTGAGGGGTATCCATTTAGAGATTCATAGCCAACCTGGATGGAAATTCCCTCCCATTCATGAGGCTGATGAAGAAGGGATTCTCTTACAAATGGGGTGATGATTTCCAAAAATCCTTCGAGAATCTCAAGAAGTATCTTCTGAACCCACCAGTTTTGATTCCTTCAGTGGAGGGGAGGCCAATAATATTATATATGGCCACCATGGAATTATCATTGGGTTCACTCCTTGATCAAAATAATGATGTGGGGAGTGAGAATAGTCTCTAATACAAAAAACAAACTATATTGGGCACCAAGACCAGATATTCTGATGTCGAAAAGATATTCCTTGCACTCATCTTAATAGTGCAGAAGCTGGGGAATTACTTACAACACCATGAGATCCACCTGGTCTCTGATATAAACCTGACCAAGTATATCCTTAGCCACCCTATGTTGAATAGGCATTTGGCTTGGTGGGCGGCCATTTTGCAGCAATACAACATTTGGTTCGTATCTTAGAAGTAGGTAAAAGGGAAAGCCCTGACTGACTTTATCATGGAACATCCTTCTATATAAAATGAATCTTAGGACACCAAACTCCCTAATGAAGAGATTTTATATTCCCACGACACTCCTCAAAAATGGGAGATGTATTTTGATGGCACCTCTTGGAGTCCGATGGGTATAATAATAGAGAACTTGAAACTCAACTGGGTTGGACTAGGGGTCATATTTTTCTCCCCATATAAACTAGTTCTGCCATATTATTTCTCACTATCTATAGGCTATATGAACAATGAGGCTGAGTACCAAGCCCTCATCACTGGGTTGGAACTAGCGTTAAAGTTACACATAGCCTACTTGAACATCAAATGGGATTTGGATATGGTGATAAAGCAGATCAAAGATGAATATTCCATAAAAAAATGAAGAATTAGGCCCTCTTAATGGATATGTTAAGGGACTAATGGTAGAGTTACCCTTTGATCCCATGTTGTATTATATCCCTCGATCACAGAATGATTGTGCTGGCGTACTGGCTAATGCAACGGTTATCTTGGAAGACCCTGATCATGAGGATGTAACCTTCTTCATAACACATCAAAGAATAGTCTTATCAATCATCATGTGTGATATGAAAGAAATCAATCTGATCAACACTTCCCCAGAGCATGAAAAATCAGAAACCACCTCTAGATGGATGAAGCCCATAATTAGCTATCTTCAGTATGGGACTCTCCTAACGGATTGAGCTAGAAAGGAATAGATTTAGCGTTGAGTGGAAAAATTTACCTTGCAGGATGGTCCAAATGATTATAAAAGCCTATAAAAGCATGGCTTCGATGGAATTATCATCAGCTGCATAGCATAAGAATAAATTCTCTCTATCATGGAAGAATTCCATGCATGATCCTATAACACCCACCAAAATAGAACCAGGATTTCCCACCAGATCATAAGGTTGGGGTATTATTGGAAAACCATGATACAAGAATGTGTGGAATTCACCAAAAAATGTCATGAATTTCAGATTCATGAAAAATTCATCCATCAGCACCCATAATTATTATACATAGCTAAATACTCTGGGCCATTTTCTATCTAGGAGATTGATGGTGTGGGTCTATATCCCCCAGCCACAACCAAGCAGTTCAAGTACATCCTTATTGCTACCTACTTATTCTCGAAATGGGATGAGGTGATAACCCTCAAGAAAGTTAGGTTGAAGAACATCATCAACTTCATAAAGTCCCACATCATCACAAGGTTTGGAGTCCCTCACATGAAATTGACAGAAAACGACACCAACTTCTATTCTGTGAAGTTAAAGAAGTTATATCAGGAGTATAACATCGAATCCAATCAGCCATAGTGATATTATGCAGCAAAAAATGGATAGATAGAGGCTATAAATAATACTCTATAGAATATACTCTCAAAGATAGTGAATATGGATAATAATTTATATCTAGACAAACTCCTCCATGATTTATGGACTAACCATACCACCATGCGTACTTCTATAAAATAAACGCCATAATCATTGGTGTATGGTACCAAGGCGGTGCTACCCATAGAGTTCTAGATAACCTCACTCTGAATAGCCATTTGTGGGAAACTCTCAGATGATTTATAATCTAAAAAAGGTTGGATGAGTTGGAGCAACTAGATGAGAAGAGGTTGCACAAACTGCATAACCTGTAAGTCCACCAGAACCGGATAGCATGGACCTTCAATAAAAAGGTTTGCCTCCATTAGTTCCTCCAAAGAGAATTGGTGCTAGATCTCAGAACCTTGATGATACTAGGGAATAATCCCCGGAAGTTGGAACCCAAGTGGGAGGGACCCTATTTCATACATAATATCTATCATAATGGAGCCTATTTTCTGGTCACCATGGATGGGGAGTGTGTCAGAACTCCCACTAATGCGGGATTTCTCAAGAAATACTTTGCATAATATTCAGAAATAGGGAATCAAAATTGGTGTAAGTCACATTCTGTTCCTTTCTGCATGATGTTAAACTGCATGGAATGTATCACACATGACAATAAATTATGAATATAAGTCCTCACCGTATGATGTTAAACTACACAATCTCTCTAGAACTACACATGAATTGATTCTCATTCCCAATGAGATACATAGGGATGCCTTGATCCTATATCTTGGCCCAACCACCACATGACATAAAATACTCCCATCATATCCTCCAAGCCTCTGAATGGTCATAGGGGTCCTTGTAATGCCTTGTTTCTCGCATCGAGAATAGCTCACGTGAGCTTATGAATTATGAAAAGGGGTTCCCCTCACAAAATAGGGTGTTATGGTTAGGGATGAACCCATTATCATCCTAAATATAGGGAGATAAATGTGATTCCTTGAGTCATATTTTCATGATGTTAAATTGCATGGTCTATGTACCGTACACATCATGAAACTATATACTTCTATAGACCTCGTCTGAGAGGAACACCATCATTGGAGTTGGCCTCCTACCATGCCAACATTTCAATAACTATGTGAGGCTTGACTCTAATTCTCAATGAGATATTTATTAGTGCCTGAACCCTTTCTTATGGGCCCAAACATAGGATTATCTTCCATTCATTTTGAGTGACCTTCATCATCCCCACATGATGTTAAACTATGTGGAATATCAAGAACTATATGTGGATTTATTTCCATCCTCATGGGATACGTATAAATTCCCGAGAAGTTTACCTTGGGTCCATCCCTAGGCCCCTTTGACATTTCCTTGCCCCTTGGCCTAAGTACCCTCCTAGGAGTGCATGCTGTGGTGCAGACTACTTTGGTCTCCATTCACATCGTGTTTGTTTTACTATGCCACGCGTATCCCCTTGGGGATACTATCCCCCCTTTATTGTCTTAACTGCATGACAATAAACTACAATGGAACCCTTCATTCTTACCACTTGATGTTAAATTTCATGGAACCTTCTAGAACTACGTATGCATTTATTCCCATCCTTATGGGATACGTAGAAATTCCCCATCATTTAATCTTCGAGTACATCCCTAGGTACCGAAAAAGTAGACTTCTTTTCAGCCACTTGGCTTGATCCCCTTCAGGGATGAATGGTATGGTGTTGGTCTCTTTGGACCTCATTAATGTTGGTTATACCTTCATCCTCCCTTTATGACATTAAACTACATGAAATGTAATGAACTATGTGTGGATTTATTCCTGCCCATGTAGGATACATAGGAACACCCATACATTTTGTCTTCGGGTCCAGCCCCATTCATGACAAATAATTCCATCTCCTTTTTGTCCTCTTGGCTCATGTCCTCTCTCAAAATTCACATGGAGTGGTGTGGAACTCTGTTTTCCTCATTGAAATTAGGTATATTCTACTAAGCCATGCATGTACCCTATGGGACATTATCCCTCTAGTGTCCTAGCTGCATGAAAATAAACTACACCATAACTTATGTCCTCATCGCTTAATGTTAAACTACACAGTTTTCATAAGACTATGTGTAATTTTATTCCTAACTATATGGGGTATGTAGGAACCCCCTGGGGTTCAAGCCCAATACTTCACATACCTCATACATTCCTATTTTTTTCATGTCGATCCACCCTCGTTCTTACTGCCTGACGTTAAGATTCATAATTCCTCACCGCAAGATGCTAAAATTCATGGAAGCACATCCCACTACATGATGATAAACTATGCATTTCATCATCCATAACCCTTCCTTATCAAAGGAACAAAAGAGACTTACCCTGGACAACTAGAGAATAGAGTGTCTCAACCCATTCCCCACACTTCATGTCTTGAGTGTCTCAGCCCACCGTCAACCTTCCATGGCCCTTGGAAAGGATATCCAACTTCAAGGACCCTTGTCTTGAATATTAATGCATTACCATGACTCCTGCATAAGAACCTATGGACTTCAACCAGATATGTCACATTGAAGACAGGAATTCCAATTCTCGTGATCCTTGGCATCATCACGGTAGCACTCAACACACCAGTGTGTTTGAACCTCTCTCTGTATGACTATCCCATATCATCACTCATGACTTGAGAACACCGATCCATGATTTAAAACATATCCACCACCCACTTAGAAGGATTTTGGAGTACTCTTGACCCTAGGTATCTTAATAAGCCTCTTGTGTATCATCCCCCATACCAGGTCCATGTGGAATGACCTTAAAATGATCACACTTTGGTCAAAGCTGTATGAGATTAAACTATAGAACATAATGGTCAAAACTGCAAGAACTTAAACTGATAATGAAAGAGGCACAAAACTCATTAGTCTGAAAACCTGAAAAGGGAGACCTGAGAAAAAGTTGAGTAATCACCTTCTAAACTCATCATCTCCAGAGTTTAGGAAAATATTAGGGTACAAGTGAATGAGTCATAAAGATCATAGGGTCTACTATGTAGCCCAAGAAAAAGCCAAGTTATGCTCACTGGACCCCCTAGTCTAGGAAAAAATAAGAGTAATGATTCATCACATCTCCTCACCATGAGAATATGTTTGACAGGTGGTGGAATAGATTTTAGGGTGCTCGAACCCTTCTTAGATATTACATTTTCCATATATCCCACTTCATGATCTAAAGCATCTCAGGTCATTGCAAATCTTTCATTTCCCCTGAATAGTAAAATAGATCTATCTGTTTGGACATGATATTGATCCAAGGGCTCAGACCCACCAACTAGAGACATCTTGGACCGACATAAATGGCTTTATAATTCTTGTGATCCTGATGTCACTAAGGTGGAACCCAATACCCCATTGAGTTATAGGTTACTCTAGAATGACTGCCCCATAACTTCTTCATGACTTGGAAAATTTGGACTATGATTTAAAATATCCATATCATACAATCCAAGTGGATATGATATCCACAATGTTTCATCACCACGTTTGGTACCCATTCTAAAATCCAAAATGAGACCCTTCATTCTTGAACCTCTTGTTGGCCAACACCTCATGATTCGAAACCACAAGGTGTAGGGATCATGCTGTTCAATTAAGAGTTAAGTTTCCCTAGGGTTCCAAAATGCTTACAGGATAACCTTCCCTCCATACCTAACTTCATTATCTTTATGTTTGATCCTTTATAAATATCTCATAGACCATGGAAAGGAAAATATATTTCTCAACCCGGCTATGCTACCGATGTAGAATGGATTAGACCCACTGACATGGGATACCTTGGCCCAACATAAAGGGCCTCCTAATCCTTATAATTCTCAAAGACATCATGGTGGAACCAGACACCCCCATAGTGTCAAGTGACATACCCAGAATATATACCCAATTCCATATAATTCAGCTCAAGCTTTCGAGTTTTGATTTACGCCACCCACATTCAAACTGTCCAGGTGGTCCTAGATTACCTAGTATTTTTCCCTCAATCATGTTCACCCCACAAAACTTTCATAGCTCTTGGAACTCCTATCCTAATGAGACCTATCAGTATCATAGAAAAAATTAGCATCCCATAATATTTTATGTCATTTATGACATGTTGGCCCCATATACAATAGATGGTCTGAGCTAACAGACCCTAAACTAAAGCAACATATGGTCTAAGCTAAACGACCATAAACTAAAGCAATAGATGGTCCGAGCTAAAAGATCCTAAACTAAAGTAATAGATAGTCCGATCTAAAATACCCCAAAATAAAGCAACAGATGGTATGAGCTAAAAAACACTAATATAAAGAAATAGATGGTCCGAGCTAAAAGACCCTAAACTAAAGAAACAGATGGTCCAAGCTAAAAGACCATAAACTAAAGCAACATATGGTCTGAGCTAAAAAACCCAAAACTAAAGAAACAAATGGTTTAATCTAAAAGACCCTAAACTAAAGCAAAAATTAAGGAATATATAGGGTATCTAGTTTTCCTAAGGACCGAGTCCTTTCCCCCTAAAATGTTTCTCCTGAGGGGGGTCATTTTTTGATGCCCACCAAATAAGCACTAGTAAAAAAAATCACGAAGGAAGAAATACCTGAACATGTGTATTATCTTTACCCTAAAAGAAAAGGTGAAGAGGATGGTCAAAGAATTGTGGAGCCCCTAAAAGGATCAAAATCACATGAACACCTTAAGGACATTTAAAGTCTCTATACATAGTTCTTATCCTGTGGAAATCTCTGTGAAAACCTCCTCAGCAAGTGCCCTTGCTCACCAGCGATTGAACTGTGAAGGCCAGATGAGCATCCCCTGAGAATGCGTAGTTTTTCATTGGAATGTGCTTGAAAAACCATCCGAATTCCCCAAAAAATAAATGGAAGTGACTTACCAAGGAAGATACCCCCATTAGTCACAAATATCACACACCAAAGCATCATTGGGAAGAATAAAATCCCTTGATGATATCTAAGACATCTCGCGATACCTACGAGACTTCACCACAAAGAACGAAGGAGATAAATAGGAGGAGGTTAGAGGGGTACACGATTGATAGAGGACATGAAGTACACCCCTAAAGACACACGACACACCCCAAACTATCCAGTGCGTCTCATGTATCCCCTTTAGCTCTTGAACTGCGTCACATGGGAACTTCCAGACAACTCTACGATGCTCGAAGGACAAATGCATAGTTTTGGACACAATACTTGCACACTCACATATAATCCACATTTTTCATGAAAGACACCACTGGAAAATTGAGTAAAAATCCTGGATATTACCTGATCAAACTCACATACCTCCCAACTCTTTTCAAATAAAATACGGGGGATCAAAAGGAAGGAGGTGAGTGGTTTCCACAGTCACTGAAATACATGTGACATGCACTTTGAGTGACCTGTGAGACACCATGAGACCTTAATTTCATGACCACCTCACCTTTTGAGGTCCCTATAGCTTGTTAGTTTCACCACAAAAAGACCAAGCACATGTCCAAGAATCCTTGATATTCTATAAGGATGAACAAATAGGTTTGTCAATGAAATACTCATGCATCACCATATAACCCATATCATTCACATGAATCGTCTTCGAAAAATAGAGGAAATACCCTTAGTTCCATACATGAAATCATGCATGACTCTCGAACTTAGTCACATAAAATGAAGGTGATACAAAAGGGGGAGGTGAGCAGGGTTCAAGGTTGCTAAAGGACACACAATGCCTCCAGCGCACCTTTAGTATGGACCACAAGACCCTAATATAGGACATACAATAACTCGTGAGTGCCCTAAATTGGCACTTGGAACAAAAAAGACCCTTGGACATGTTGACATGATGAAATGGAATCCCTTCAACGTGTGGGTCTTTAATAATCATCAATAATATGATAAAGGATGGATGGGACCACAACCGCTTAAAATAAAGCAGTGCCCCGAACATAATCCACAATAGAGACTCGCAAAACCACATAATGTTGGACCCTAAATCGACTCCATCCTAGACTAACATCAAATTCCCCACACAAACCAGCGAGTATTTTTGATGGATGCACCTATAAATTCTATACTATAACTCAAAAAAGGATTGGTTGGATGGTCGGTTGCTGCATTAGTCAATTTACTGGACACTAGGGGCTAAAAAATCTATGATTAGATCCTGGGATTCTTTGAACATCCAATCACACGATCTACCAACATTCCACTAGGTAATACACCGACAAACCGCTAGAGCTATAATACACCAAGCATAAAGTCCTTCGCGTGATCAATCAAAGATCACACAAAGGAATCATAGAGAGACATGCAAAGACTATATCACATGTATTATAGATAACATGAGACCCAAACAAACTAACATTGAACCAAGCTGAGGAACTTTTAATATAAGGTAAAAAGTTGGAATTCAAAGTGGAAAACTCAAGAATAGGACACAGTCATAGACCTCTATGAGATTCATGTGTTCCATATGAAGACACACAACATCGCCAAGTCATTCCACCCATATATTATAATGTCCCATGGTCATGTCATCTGGGACATGCAGAATGATTCAGACATGTCGGGACACGTCTTGTGAACCTTTTGTGGGCACCTCTCAGATCATGTGAACCCTCTGGGTTTGTCACCCTAGACTTGTGATGTCCTTTAGATGAATCTGCTGACTCATATAACAACACTTACTCACATCAGCTAAGTCTCATCGACACATCTAGACATGATGACCTAAATCTCGCAGCCCCCTGAATGAGTCATCTGAGACCTGTGAAAACTTTGGACATGTCAGCCCAGTCTCATAGTATCTCCCAGACAAGTCATCCAAGACATGCAGCACACCTCTGGATATGCCGGATTGGACTTGTGATCTCAACCCAAGGTGTTGGATAAGACATGAGACTCCCCCAGACCATGGCACCATGCCTCTCATGACACCACCCATATGTGTTGAGCCAGGTCACACAATGACTCCCAAGGTATGCCGAAAAGATCACGAGACACCTTCCAGATATTAAGGACCATTCATCAGGGAAACTTCAATGTGTATGCCCCAACCATAAAGAACTATGAGGACTCTAATTACCTTTATAACTAGGATACATAAGAAGCCTTCTTAAAGTCTCAAGCACCACATAAAATATCTCAAGTACTAACCCAATATGAAGATCACATATCCATATTCCATGAGGCTGATCATTCAATCCCTATTGTTTCTCAAAACAAGCATGGATCATGTGGGATTAGGGATATGCAACAAGAACCTCATTAGGCATTATAAATAGTGCATCCTTAGTGTGTAAGATCTAGCCTTACATAACTATGGGGACTTTTATTAGCGCCATAATCAGGATGCGTAGGATGCCTCCTTAAAGGCTCGAGATCCATATCAAATATCTCAAAGAATTCCCCAATATGTAAATCCCATATCCAAATTCCATGACGCTGATCATGCACTCCCTCTTGTTTCTCACAACGATCATGAATCACATGGGATTAGGGGGATGAAACGAGCACCTCATTTGGAATCATAAATAGGGAAGTCATAGTGCGTAAGTCCAAAATACAATCAAACTATGTGGGTTTTTATTCCTATAATAACCAGGATACATAGGCTGACTCATAATGGCTCAATGCCATCCTCAGAATATGAACCATCTCCACACATGGCAGCAAATCCTGAAGCACTTGGTCATGTGACTTTAGCACATAAGTGATTTCCCACTACCAAAAAGTGATGGAGAACCTTAGATACATACAAATAAATTCCAGTTTGTTGTACACAAAAGATAATTGACCCATAGAAATTTTTTCAGGGTAACTGGTCCCATATCAAGATTAGAGAGAGATTCAAGAACATGCCTTAAATATTTAATAGATTCTAAGATTAGGAAAAAATTTCTTCCAAAAGGGTACGATGAGCCCAAACTCCCATCCTCTCGACTAATGTGAGTCCCTAAGAGTCAATAGGCCTTAAAACCCAGATGAACACTGGCCTTTGGAAAGTAAGTCCATATTCAGCTAAAAATGGGGGAACCATTGGTAGTTTTAAGGAAAACTGAAATGGTAACATGACGAGAAAAACCCATCCCACGCAATGAAAATCCATAGAAACAATGACTACTCTCCTTCCCCGACTTCTGGCACAAATTTATCTGTAACTTCTGCTTTCATAAGCCCATGCTCCGCATCACCCTATCAAATCATCCATAGGATGGTGATAAACACCCTCATACATTAGTATGAGTAAAAGGGGGTCATTCCTACAAGATACATGGCCCACCAAGACCTTTAGGAGTTAGTGTCTTGCTGACACCGCCACCCCCAAGGGCCACACAAGTAGAAACCACCTCCCATTCCATAGAACACTGCTTTTAAAACCTATCCTCAGAGTCATCCTATGACTCAATCCCCTACATCGAGGAGGTGAGGGATGTCTCACTCACCCCGAATATGACTACTACCCAAGATCCACCATGGAGGTCTCCCACTAGGCCCCTTATTCCCCAATAATGACTGGTCCCTCAGGAAAAAGAGCAGGTGATCTCTACCCTTGCTCCGCCAGCCTCGTTCCAAACCACCTGATGCTAACATCAGGGGTAGGGGGTATCATATTCCAT
This sequence comes from Viscum album, assembly GCA_963277665.1. NCBI lineage: Eukaryota > Viridiplantae > Streptophyta > Magnoliopsida > Santalales > Viscaceae > Viscum > Viscum album. The sequence continues at coordinate 212,582,351 of OY728164.1, forward strand.
AGATCTAGTGGACCCTTACACTATCAACAGATTTTACCAAGTCCCTGTAATCCCTACAATAAGTGAATGAGGATCTGTGTTCACCTGGTTGGGATCAAGACCCCAGCCACCTCATAGGAAGGTTGAGTTGACTCTATCAACCACTGACACCACCGAAAATAGTTTCAATCTAACCCATAATTAATAGATTCGATGTAGAGGTCCTCCCCAAACTATCACCAAACAAAGTGGAAATCCTACCTACACTTTCAGAAACCAGTACATAGGTCTTCTCTATACCCCCCTCCTCAATATAGAGGTCCTCCTTGTGTCCACATCAGACAACACGAGGGTATTCCTTGTGCTATAACTAACCAGTGTAGAGGTCCATCCCATGTATAAGAAGTAAACTACCCTGAAGAACCTTAATGGGTTATAAGGGAGAAGAATATCCACCAAAGGATAAATCCTGGAAAATTCTAAGTCGTCATCGATCTCATCGACCTATCTCACTCTGAGGGTAAAAATGAATCAGTGATGGTGTTCCCACCCTAAATGCCAGATTCTAGGAAAGGAGCCTGATAAGTATGAATCACCATCCTAGAATATGAGGTCCATAGGATCCCTAGATCCCTATATAGGTATATGTTGGTGGATGATTCTTTCTCTCCCTTCCAAGGGCTCATGGTGTATCCATCTCCATCATCACCAGTCTCCATCTCCACATCTACCCGGGATAATGGAGAGATAATTTGGTCTGGGTTGGATCTTTTAGATATTGGGAACCTTGCTGAGCCACAAAATTATGATCCATAGATGATCATTTCCTCCCTTTCAAATAAGTAAGTGGTAAATAATCTGTCCTATAGGGACATGATAATGCGATTGACACCACCCTCAAGAGACGCCCCAACATGAAATAAAAAGATACCTCATGCAGTGGTTCCTCTATGAGCCGTACAGTTTATGAACCAATACATATCGGTGCCTCCACCCATATCTCAACTATTTCTGATCAAATATTGGGATAACCAAGAACAAGGCTCTAAACAAGAGAGCCTATAGAAAACACTAGCCTATGATCAACTACCAGTGATGTTCTGGCCACCTGCAACTCCAAAATTCGACATCCTAGAGTCTCTTTTTGAGGACCAGGATATATGTTTTCTCCAAACCATATTGGGGACACTACACCACCTCCATTATAACCAATTTACCTACCCAGGAAAATAATGTCACCTTGAGAATATTGATTAGTAGTGCCGAAGGGATGAGTTGGCCGGACTCCCAGTGGCTCAGTGTTTTGATATATATAGATACCTTCAGACCCTCCAATAAGGTTTCATTAAGAGCCTCATAGTGGCCCAACAGATTATGGAAGAGGTGTCTTTGCATGTAAAAATTAGGGTCTAGGGACTCTCCACTTCATTCTTATCCTAAGACAACCTAACTTACCCATCGAAAATAAAAATTCTCCTCTGTGAATAGTCATGATAAACATGGTCATTCCTAAGCTACATGATAAAAAGGATTCTAACATAGGGTTTTATGGGGAAAACCTACCCCAAGGGGTAGTACAGTACTAGATAGAACCTTATACAGGTTTCCTCACATGCTAGAAAAGCTATGAACCTAGCCTCGAGGATCCCTCTGAGACATTTCCTACCCATATAAATCTTGAAAAGGGTAAATCACATGTTGGGTACTCCAATCCTTCTAAGGTTGTGCAAAAAATAGCGGCTGATAACATGGTGACCACCCTAGTCTAGTAGGTTATAGAGTATAAAAGTATCATCGATGACCTCAAAGATGATCGGTGCCTAGATTATGATAACGCCCCACAAGATCCCATTTATCTTCCAATGGGGTGGAAATTACCCCTTAGCCAGTTCCCCCTATTCAATATCGACGACCCACACATCCAGATAGATAAGTAGTAGGAGTTTATGGAAATCAATCAAGATATGAGTCTCCGAACCCACCCGAGAAGCATGATTATCCTTATGAAAACCCATATTGAGTTGCTCCATGAGATATTGAGCCTGATTACCAAGTTGATGACCCGATGAATGAATTGATTGTCGGGAATCCACATCAAGTTAGGGAACCTCACCGGGATGATTTTATAATCACCCTCACAACTCTACTTGAGGCCTTAGAGACGTGACAAGTGGTGGTACCACCTGATAGAAATCTATACCCTACATAGGTGGATGACATGAGAGAACCCCTAGATTTTGGGAACCACAAATTTTACCTATTCAATAATATGGGTGACCCAATACAACAATTGGATCACTTCAACTCAAGGTGAAGACCTATTTTAGGAACCCTAGAGAAACAGAAGGCCTCTAAGCTCAGGTGTTTCATTCATACATTGGAAGGACCTATGTTTTTTTAGTACAACCAGATACCCATATGGTTCATCAATATAGGGGGAGATCTTTGTAGACTATTATTTTAACATTTCAACTACACCACACACAAGACAAGCATTTCCAACCTATTTAAGTTCAAGAAAAGTCACAATGAGTGAGTAACATATTTTTACACCATGTGGAAAGGCCTCACGTATTCACTCAACATGCCACTGACTCAAGAGAATATGCTAATGATGTGCATGGGGAAGGTTAATAAAGAGTTTATCCCTACCCTCATCACTTTGAACATCATAGGAGGGTTCCAATTTTTTTTGAAAAAGACTTAAACCTGGATAAATCCTTGTATAAGGCTAAACAGTCATGACCGTTGCCTCTTCTAGATCCTATATGAAGGCCTTCCAAATAAGAGACCATTTCTAAAGTATATGTAGAGGCCCCTAAGCCACTAGAGTTATTGTACCCATTTCTTGGAGAGGCTTGTTGAGTGTAGCATCTATACAAATATTATCTTCATCTGATGTAGAACCACTAGACTCCACGTCACTAAGGACAACCACCACATAGAGAAGAGAATGTGGCCCCAATACACCATCAATGCCATGCTCATAGATCACCCTTTCTAGGAGAAATAAATAATACCAATGCCTTCAAGGATTCATAGGTCCAAAGTTATTTCATACATTCCTTGGAAAAGGTAATTATGAAGCTTCCAGATTTCAAGAGACCCCAAGAATCCAAAGAAACTTTTCACTCTAACCATTGCCCATACAACAAGATCCTCAGGCATACCATTAGGGAATGCTATGTGTTTAAGGATTGGATCCAGGAAAAAGTGGACAATAGTTCATTCAAGTTGGGAAATTTCCTAGAATAGGTAACACATATATATTCTAATACTAAAAATGATAGTGACAATTCAGGTATATGGAAGAAAACTTACAGCCGTGGAGATTAGAGGTATGATGACTAGTTGGGTAGTAGAGTAGTCACTTGCACCCATAGTTTCATCAATTCCCACTTAGTTAGGCCATAACCTCCTACATTCACCATGAATCCTCAGACTATTTACTCCATGACCATGTCACAACCTTCTAAATCTTAGAAGAGTAGACGTCAAAGACACACTAGAAATCAGATCCCTCCACCAGTTCCAAAGCCGCCTCACACTCTCGGTGACTTTATACCTCTAAAGTTGAGAATCACACCTAGGGTCTACCATGAACTAGAATAATATTCTGATGATGATAAATAGTATTTTTCTATAAATGATGTCAAGCTGGTAGACCAATTCACACTTACCAATGATGAGAAGTATAAGGAAAACCCCCTGGGTGATTCCAAATGACACCCTGGAAGGAGAGATCAAGGAAATAAAACCTGAAGAATTTCTAGGATAGTACCTTGAACCGAGATGTGTATACTACCAAGATTAGGCAGAGGAATTTTCCCAGAGTACATCAGATGAAGTCCTCCCAGCATGCTCTGTTAGAAATGATTCTAGAGATGAATTTATTAATTGAACATATATATCTGACATGACCACACTGTAATCGTCCACATTTAGTGAGATATAAGCCTCAGTCAGATGATAGTCAACTGATAGTGGTTATGGGTGAATTATCTATTCCATGTTAGGATATCTCCTACACCATCCAAAACACAGTGGTTTATCCAAAAACACCCACCATGCCTCAAACCAAGGAGCTACTCATAATGGGAAAACACATGATTTTGGTATGAAATTATGATGTGATGAATAATCTCACTAGAATACCTACAAAGATCTCAATTATTGAGGACCTTTTTCTTATAAAAATAAATGTGTGAGGCTATTACAAAAAACTTGAGTAGTCTCCTCTAGTTCAGAGCATAGGTAACTACTACAGAGGACTACTATGCAAAGGAGGTTGAGTGACAAGAATTCTTGGCCTTCATCTCATTCTATGGATAGGATGAGGGATCCCTCATACATGGAAACATTATACCTATGTACACTATAGGATAGTTAAATGGTGTGAAAATATGAAACATTCTGGAAGACATAGGTTCTAGGATTAATCTCATCCCAACCTAGATGCTCCCCAAATTGGAGCTAACCAAATAATATATAACTCCTTCTAAATTAAAGATTCAGGGTTATGAAAGAACCAAGTAGGGACCATGTTGAAGGATTATTTTGAAGACCCAGTTTGGTGGATTACTTTCATGAACTTAAGTCATGGTTGTCTCACATGATACCGCCTATAATGCACTAATGGGTTGGCCCCGGATTCATATACATGTGGATGTCCCCTCCTCATTTCACCAGTGCCTTAAATACTCCCTCAACAGTCGAGTATAGGTACTAAAAGGTGATGCATCCCCCTTAGACTCTTATGAAGCCCGCTACCTGGATATAAGCTATTTTAAGAGGGAGGAGAAGTAGGTTCAGAATAATGAGGTTGAACACACAACCACCATGGACAATCCATGAAAAAACTTGGATAATTCTTTCATTCTCCTGATTAATCACCAGAAACCCAAAATGATATAGATTCGGGAGGTTGTTTTGTTGTATCTGAGAAAAAAGGACATCGTATCCTTATAAGGTAAGAGAATATGCATATTATATTGTACTATTACACATGATAGAAATAGGTGATACCAGAATCCCCACTCCTGTGAGGTACCAAGACATTAGCCCCATGAACAACATCTCACAATATTCCCATATATTCTACCAAGTAGGGTTGAATCACCAAAATATGACCCTTATCCATTACTTTGACATTAAGCATGGACCCCATGGTCATAGGTCTGATGGAATTCACTCAGAAGACTCTATCTCTATGGTCTCAATAGATTAGGGCTCCCACAGTGAGGGTTTTGTATCTTCCCAAGTAGGCACCAGTGCCCCCTAAGCTATCAATCTTGGAGGAGTTACCTCCTCCTATTGATTCTCCTGCTTCAAACAATGAAGAATTTTTGGAAGAAGCTCTACCTATATTTGAATAAGGTGTCTCAACCACCATCGATGAGATGATTTAGGTGAGCCTCGGTGGTAAGAAATATTTGAGACCAATGATGATTAGTGTATCTATGCCCCCATGGGATCAACAATAGTACATGGTCTTTATAATGTAGCATTACATTGTCTTCGCCTGGATCTATGAAGAGATGCCAGACTAAACCCTCAGGTTAACATCCACTTTCTTAGCCTCCTGGCGAGTCACTTCATATTCAAGAAGCCTCCAATACTACAAAAAGGCCTTTAACATTGCTAGAAAAGGCCTTTATCAAGTCTAAAAAATCATTGACAATCAAAGCACATTTATAAGCCTTAAATGTTTATCTGTGATAAAAAAGAGCTGTTAAAGGAACCCTTTAACAGTGATAAAAAAGCACCATTAAAAGGGGTATTTAATAGTGTTTTTAGCACTATTAAAGGGTGCCTTTAATAGCACTTTTTTATCACTGATAAAGGCAATTTTGTTAAAGAGGGTAATTTTTTTTCGAGATCCTATGTGCCCGAACCCTTTAACAGTGCTTCCACGACCCCATTATTAATTCTCTACACCCACTTTATTATCTATTTTCACCCCACCACCCTTTTTATCTGTGAGTTTTAAATTTATAGCCTCATGTGTTCCCACGTAGATTTGAACCCTACACCTCTCCTTCAAAGATGGAACACCTTTATCACTACACCATGTTGTTTTTTTGTCTTTTTAATGATATTTTTGTTTATATATATATATATTTATATATATATTTACATAGATTTATATAATTATTTTTAAATAAATTTATACAATATATATGTGTGTGTGATATATACTATATTTATTTAAATATATTATATATTATATTAATTTTCATATATTAGATTATAATATAAATATCTGTTAATTAATACACACATATATGTATATATAAACATTATAAATATATTTGTATAATGTAAAAAATGGTTAGATATTATTTTAAATAAAATTTTAGAATATTTATTTATTTATATATATTAGAATATACATTTTATATAAATGTATTGATATATGTATTTATATGAGTGATTTATTATAAGTAAATATAAGAAGACATGCATATATTTAATTATAAATAAAATGATGTTGTAAAAAATGATAAAATTTATAAACCATAATATCAAAATGAATGTAATATATGGGATTAAATTCAGTCCCCACTGAAAATGGAAAAAGACCCCTTTAAACGAGCCTGGAAATCTATTAAATGTTAAAAGATCTGGGTACCTCGACTAAAAACTCTATTTTAGAGGCCTTATGGGCCCTTTTTAGCCTCAAAAAATGAGATAGAGGTTTACTTGTGTTATTAGGGTGTAGAGCTCATTTCAGGATTTTATTTGATATATGGTAGAGCCCAAATGGATACCCAGATCAAAAGTTATATCTGTTTGAAGTTTGAGTTATGTTTTCAACTTATTTTATATATTTTTTTTAATTTTTTAATTTTTTTATCTTCAAATTGATATTAAATGACTATTACTCAGTAATAATAAGAAAATTATTAATTAATTTTTTTTTGTTATTTTATAAACCATTTTTACTAAATATAGTTTATATTAATTATAAATTCCTATTTACCTTATCTAAAACATATTTCAAAAAATATATATTATATTTATATAAATATAAATATATAAATATATAAATATATTATTTTTAAAGAAAAATTATTTTTTAAGTATAATTTTATTAGAACATTTAAAAAGCGTTGATAAAGTGGGGTCTTTTTCAGTGCTTCTAAAATAGTGCTGATAAAACCCCCATATCAATGCTTGTAAAAAACTGATGATACAGGGGGGTTTTAACAATGATTTTTTAGAACTGTTAAAGACCCCTTTAACAACACTCTTTTTAGCACAAATAAAGGGGGTATTTAAGAGTGTTTTTAACTAGTTCTGTTAAATCCCTAACACTGGATAAACCCATTTTTTAGTAGTTCTCTCTAAAAGATGCATCCTTTTCACTATGCTAGGTTTGAGGATAACATTTTTAATATTATCAAAGCCAAATTCATCAGGGAAGTTTAGTACCCCAAGTTCATGGCCAACATCATTCCAGTTTGGAAGAATAATAGGCAGATCAGAGTTTTTACTGACTTATAGGATCTCAACAGTTATTGCCTGAAGGATGATTTTTTCCCATATAGTGATAGAGTTTTTGATCGGTAGCACAGCTAGGTTTTATTCCCTCTCCTTTATGGAAATATATTCTAAGTAAAACTAGATGCATATAGCCCCTAAGGATAATAAGTATACCTCATTTAGGGCAAAACAATAGGCATTTTTTTATAAGGTGATGCTCATTAGTATAAAGTATGATGTGGCCACTTATCAGTGGGTCATGCACCACATCTTTAAACTGATCCTCGGGAAATTGGTGGAATTCTATAAGGAAGGATTGTTGGTTAATTCCCATCAGTGTCTGGACTATATCAGAGACCTTAAGAAAGTTATCAGCTTCCTTAGCTCCTGAAATTTAAAGATGAGTCTTTTGAAATGTGCATTCGATGTTACCTTCGAAAGTTTATTATCTTCATCATCAGATACAGGGGAATTGAGATCAAACCAAATAATATCATAGTCATCATCTAAATTCCTGCATCGACCAACCTACATGAGCTCCAGGGCTTCCAAGGCCACTTAGCCTAAAAACTATGATTCATCTCAAATTTGGAGATAAAGTGTAATCCCTTTTTGGGGATCATAAAGAAATGAACCACCTATCGTTGGGATTAGGAGTACTAGACATAATTTGAGGAAATCAAGTAGTATCTTGTATAGACTTCAGTTCTCATGCTACCCATTTTAGGAAAGCCTTTGGTCCTCTATGTGGCCTCCTTAGAATGATCCCTCAATGCCCTTATCTCCAAAAATAACAATGAGTAAAGGGAGAATAGTTTTTAATATATAAGTCACTTACTACTTGAAACAGATTACAAATACTCTCATACTCAGAAGAACTACCTCATTCTAGTTTTTACATTGTAGAAGTTGAGGCATTATCTATAAAATCATGAGATACTGCTGGTTTCCCATGTGGAACTAATAAATTATATCCTAAATCTCCCCATGCTGATGGGATAACTGACATGATGGGTGGGGATCCTTTAGTAGTCTAATATTAGGTTCATTCTATAGAAATCCATAAAGGTTCATGTGTTGGAAAACTTCTTAGTATCTCATTTGATCCCTGAATAATTGCCCCTAAATTCTGATTTCTTGGACAAGGCTATCCTCTTAGTGGAGCAAGACATGCCATGTTGGAAGATACATTTTGATGGTGCATCCTAGATCCCAATGGCTAAAAAGATCAATTAAATCAAGATAAATAGAGTATACTAAGGGATTATCTTCATCACTCTGACATAGGTTGTTCTTCTATAGTCATTCCTATTTTCAGAAGGTTGCACAAAAAATGAGGCAAAGTATCGAGGTCTCATTACTAGTCTTGAGCTGACTCTTAAGATTGATATCCTACACTTACATGTGAAATAAGACTCAAATTTGATTATCAAATAGATTAATTTAGATTATATCATCAACAAAATAGATCTCATGAACCTTCTAAAGAACATTCTCCACTTAATTGACCGATTCTATTATCATTTGGAAGTGACTCATATCCCTCAGTTGTAGAATGGTCAAGCCGATTCCCTGGCCAGTTTAACCAGATCCATTGAATAGACTGACTAGGATGACCTATTCATAAATGTGGAACATTGGAGGGTTAACACTCCCATAATTTATAATGATGATGACAGGAATCAGGTAAACTAGCTGGCTGCTGGTGCTTCTACTTCAGGACCCTCAACTTCCCTCAAAACAGAGGAAATACCCAGTTGGACAAATCCTTTCTTTGAGTATCTCTATCATGGTATTATACTGACAGATCAAGCCAAGTGTGAGTGAGTCTATTGGCACATAGTGTGGTTTACCCTCTATAGTGACCATAACCTCTAGTTTACTCTCTATAAACTTGAGTTTGAAGGAATTATCCTCCATTTCATCCAAGGTGATGAGATTACCTAGGTTATGAAGGAAGTTCATGTTGAGCCTTTTGGTACCCATCAAGAATATTTAAGGCTCACCCAACAGATTCAAAGGTTAGGCTACTTATGGACCACCATGTTCCATGACTGCATATAGTATTCCAAGAGGTGTCATGCGTGTCAGATCCATCCAAACATGATGCATCGACTGCCTGATCTCCTCCACACCACCAAGTATTCTTATCCCCTTGCAGTATAGGGACTTGATGTCAAGGGACCATATCTTCCAGCAACATATCTCTAGTGTAGGGTTATTCTGACGATTACAGATTTATTATCAATGTGGGATAAAGTGATCACTTTCAAGGAAGTCAAGGCCTGATCTGTGATCAAATTCAAGAGCTCCCATATCATTCATCGATTCTAAGTCCCTCACACTATTATCACAGACAACAATTCCATTTTCTGTGATGCTGATTTGAAGAGATTGTATGCTATGTAAAATATCTATTCAAACCAAACTCTCCTCTATCATACACATATGAATGGATTGATTAGGGAATTAGACAATACCCTTTCTAACATTTTATAGAAAATGGTGAACCAAAACAAGAAACATTGGTCATACAAGCTCCCCAAAACCCTAGGGTCCTATCAGATGAAAAATAGGAATTCCACCTAGGCGACTCCATATTCCATGGTCTATGGAATAGAGGCAGTCCTGACCATTTATTTTTAGCTACAATCACTCTAAAAAACTATCTATGACTAGTAGATGCTAAACATAATATCAGAAGTCCATCTAGATGAGCTATAATCCCTCAAAGAGAATAGGAGTGAGACCTTGCACAATCTATATAGGCGCCATAATAAGATATCAAGAGCATTCAACAAAACATTTCTCCTTTACTCCTTCCTATAGGGTAACAAAGTACTAGCTCTCATAATTCCAATGATACCAGGAAAGAAGATGATAGAGTTGGATCCCAAGTGAGAATGACCATAAATCATTTACAAGGTCTATTCCAATAGTGTATACTATTTGATTACTATGGATAGAGAGAGTATCACACATCCCAAAAACACCAAGTTTCTAAAGTAGTAATTTGCGTGAGGATTTTAGGGTCTATTAAACATGGCCTTTAAACTATTCATAAGTGTTTGAACTCTAAACTATAAACTAGGAGTTAAAGTCCAAGTATCACAACTATAAACTGTGTGAAAGTCCCCTTAGGAATGTGTGGTGTGGTTTTGGGCCTCCTTGGTCTCCACTTAAATTGGGTTTATCACTCATCCATACTAAATATATCCATACATCTTGAGCACATGACATTAAACTATTTTCTTACCTCATATAAGTTCTGGATTCCCTCTATAATAAATATGCATTGAACAAAAATCCTCAGTTCATGATGTTAAATTACAGTCTTACCCTAGAAAAGTTCAAGATTCCTCTTAAATACATAAGATATTATGTTTAACCCATCCTGTAACGACCCAAAGTTTTTCAATGGAAAATTCCCTTCTTTTATCTATGTCATAAAAACACAAAATAATGAACTAATAAGTGATAAGTGACCTTTAAACATAATTTTGTCACCCCTATGTTTGGAATTTTAAAAATCCAACATACACGGTTGTGTACAAGATAGTTTTTGGAGTCTAATGAAACAAAAATAATTTTTGGTGAATAGTAACCTACCCTTATGAATAGTAACCTACCCTTATGAATAGTAACCTACCCTTATGAATAGTAAATAAGAGTAACATTACCTATGAATAATAAAATAAAATTTAGACATCATAGAAAGTGATAATTTGACCTTAGTAAACTTTTTTGGTATTTTATAAGTCACAAATAATTAATTATAATAAATTAATTAATTTAAAAGAATATTTATTTTCCTGAAATATATTCATAAATTATTGAATCAATGTCTAATAGTTTTTAGATAATTTTATAAGACCCTAAGTAATTTTTGAAAGAATTGCAAAATCAGTTTTAATTTTAAAAACTATTTTTTTAAGTAAATTATGATTTTAATTAAATATTAAATTAATAATATTTATAAAATTATTTTTGAAAAATGGACTTCATTTTTGGATTCTACACGTCGAAAAATGGTTGGGGTAAAATTTTGGGATTTTTCTGAGATACTTGAATTTTAGATGAATAGTGGAATACATTAATTTATAATATAAATACATTTTAATTAAAACCCACTATTCCTAACATCACAAGTGATGTAAGCACCCAAATCCCGAATTCACAAGCCAAATTTACTATTCTTAGTCATCCAAGACTAACTATTCCTTGTCTTGGCTGAAATTAATAAACTAATCAATTTTATATTAAGGAAACCCCTCTCCCCTCCACTATAATAGCCACCCTTCACTCCCTCTTTTTCTCACACCTCTCAAGCTCCAATACTTATCTAAATTCTGCCCAAACACCTTCCCTAGCTCATCCCCCACGTCCAAAAGCTTCTGGTCTCATCAAAAGACCAAGCCTAGCTTCCTTAAATAGGGTCTCAAGAGAAGGATTCTAAAGGTAATTTCTCTCTCTCTTCTCCTTTAATTTCCTTTCAAGTTCAAGTTCCTTTCTTGATCTATCTCTATATATCTTCATCAAAATTGTTCTTTAAATCCAGTATTATATATATAATATAATATTATGATTCTAATGTTATATTATATCACCCCACACCCTTTCCCCCTTCCTTTTTTTTATTAAAGAGAACGTTGTTCATGTGGTGATAATTTATCACCTTCAAAAACAACATGCTCTCTTCTTCCATTTATACCTTCAATCGGGTCATGAAACCATTTTTATGGTTGAAACAGAAGGTTTTATATGTATTATGTTCTATTTTAAGTTCTGGAAATAACCTATGGCCATACTACTTAGTGAAAAGTTAAAATGAGTTGGTTGTGATCCAAAAACCGCTCAATTTAGCCCAAATAATCTTCATTTAATTCATATCTAATAATTCGGCCACATGGATCTAATATAACTCATTATAAAATCATTAAAGATTATGTAATATAATTAATTACATGTAACATCAGTTCTGGATGTTTACCCATGATCTACCCAAACATCAAATTAAGAATACAAGTGGACCGCTCAAGAAAACCATGAAAACGAACATCCCCGATCAATGTTTTTTAAACTCTATAAGTCATCCAAAGGAACATAATATGAAATAATGAAACCAGAATGAACCCTATTAATGTATAAAAGGTTCTGGAATTTCTAATTAATGAATATAATGTCATTATACAGGACATTAAAGAGAAGGAGGCATTCGAGTACAAGGTAAGGGGAAATCTCGAACCCAATTTTCTTCCTTCGGGTTCTCCCTCTTTCACTCAATTTTTGATATGGTTACTCCTAAAAGATCATTTGTTCATCATTTACTTTACTTTTTTGGGATATAAATGTTTGTCACTGGTTTTTATGTCCATCAAAATGTTTTCCAAAAGAACTCTTCTTTCAAGATCTCACCTTTTGCCTCTCATTCAAGGTTGATGGTTCTTATATCAAGTATGTTGTTCCCTCTTTATTTTGGGAACCCAAAGCTTATGAATGTGTTATTATGAGATGAAACCCATTCCTTTCCATGGGTTATTTATGTACATGTTTGATATGTGTTCTATGTGTCAAGCATGATAATGATAATGTTATGATGTGACGGGTGCGCCCAGAATTATATAGCGCTCCAATGCATTGGGTAAAGTGATGAATCTCATGAGTAAATGTGAAATTATGCGTGAACATGATGCTAGATTTGTTCAAAAGTATGTGTGGTAGTTAACCACTAAGACATGATGTTTCATTTTTATGCTTTGCCACATTTTAAGTTTATTGTTTATGCTCCTCTCATGTTCAAGATCTTCTTCCTATGTCATGATTATGCTCACCCCATGCTATATTGTTCTTATATATCCTCTTACTGGGATTTTAGCTCACCCCTTTTGATGTATATCCTCAGGTGTCTACATGTACTAAGGAGAGGACAAGTGCTACTAAGAAGCTATAGAAGAAAAGATTAAATGAATTTTTATGCTTGATGTTGTACTTGTTATGTGTAGTCCTAGTTTGACCAAGACACTAAACCTCTGGATCCTCCATGTGTAATACTATTATGTTGTTTATCTTTGAAATGATGTATTAGTAATGTAAGAAAAGGCCGGGTCGCTATAGTTGGTATCAAAGGGAACCCTAAAGAAAACCTCTAGCATGAGACTAAGTACAAATATGCACACAAGGATATTTACCTAGGGATCCCATATGTTATGTTTTTGGTATAATTGTTTAAAAGGATAAGTTATTCATGACTTGTTTACTTATGTTTTGTTCTAACCTTTTCTATTTTAGAAAATGGTGGGAACCAGGAGAAATCAGGCCAACAACTCTTGTGAAGGCCAACGCAATGATTGCCCGAACGACATCCCCAATGATTTTGGAGGTGGAGTTCAAAACATCATGGCGATGCTTACCCAATTATCCCGAGTTATGAATAATAACCCTAATAATGGGGAATGTCCTCCTTCACCAAAGAGGGAGTAGCTAGCTATCGAATGTTTTATGCGGCACCGACCACCGACATTTTGTGGATCTTCTGATCCACTAGTTGCGGAACAGTGGGTCAACTCCATGGAGAAGATCTTTTCTGTTCTTCACTGTTCCGAGACGGAGAAGGTGACTCTAGCTGTTTATCGTCTAGATGGAGAAGCTGATCAATGGTGGGCTTTGATTAAGAACACCAAGCCAAGGAAGGAAATTGAAGAGATGGAATGGGAAGACTTTAAAATAATGTTTCTTAATAAGTACTTCCCAAGAACTCTTCGCACGAAGATGGAGAGAGAATTCATAGAGCTCAAGCAAAAAGAAGGAGAATCTGTCACAACCTATGAAGAAAATTTCACAAGGCTCACAAGGTATGCTTCGGGTTTTGTTATCAACAATGATAGCAAAATTGATAGATTCTTTAGTGGATTAAAACCACATCATCGAAAAGCTCTTGCAATTCGAGACTTCGGGAGTTATGAAGAAGTTGTTCGGTGTGCTCTCAAAGTGGAGATGGTGTTTGGAGAATGGTCCCATGGCTATGGTGATAAGAAAAGAAAGATGGAGTTTCAAGCTGGTGGATCTAGTGATAAAGATGGGAAGAAAACACAACGACCCACTTGCCAAAAATGTGGGAAGTTGCACAATGGGAACTGCCTCAAAGGGACGGGGAAATGCTTCAAGTGTGGGAAAGAAGGACACCTAGCTCACGAGTGTCGAAGATACATGAAAAGGAAGGATAATGTAGCCGATGAAAGGAGAGAACCACTCGTCGTTCAATGCTACAACTGTAAGGAGCTAGGGCACTATTCAAACTAGTGCACTAAACCTCAAGCTTTCAAGGGTAATCAGTGCCAACAACCACCAAATCCAAAGGAACAAGGGAAGGCTTTTACCATCACTACTGCGGAGGTGGAACAGGATAATGAAGTCGTACAAGGTACACTTCCTATTCACTCAAGAATGGCAAAAGTCTTATTTGATTCCGGTTCTACGCATTCTTTTATATCTTACAAGTTTTCTAGAACTATAGAATCGAAGCCCCAAAAACTTGAAGTAGAGATATCTGTAAAAACACCAAGTTGTGCAATCATTTCAACCCAAGTGTTTGATTCTTCTCCTATTGACGTATGTGGGAAGATTCTTTCGGCAAATCTCGTAATACTTCCCTTGGTGGAATTTGACGCTGTAATGGGAATGGATTGGATCTCTTTATATAGAGCGCATATCAACTGTCAGGAAAAGGAAATATATTTTCATATTCCAAACCATCCCATGCTCCTCTACAAATGTAAGGAAGATCATGAATCTCCTTTGAGAAATCCTTCAATGGTGTGGGTGATGATTCCCTATGAAGAAGCATACCTCGCCCAAATGTTTGAGTCAAAGGAAAGCTCCAACCTTGAGGAAATGCCCATCGTAAGGGAATACAGAGATGTATTTCCCGAAGAGTTACCCAGAATTCCCCTGGATCATGAGGTAGAGTTCTCAATTGAACTCATACTCGGAGCTACTCCTATCTCGAAGTGCCCCTATAGGATGGCTCCTATTGAACTGGAGGAGTTAAAGAAGCAGCTGCAAGAGCATCTGGAAAAAGGGTTCATACGCCCTAGTGCATCACCTTGGGGTGTTCCAGTGCTCTTTGTGAAGAAGAAGGATGGTACCATGCGGCTGTGTATTGATTATCAGGAACTCAACAAGATCACCATAAAGAACAAGTATCCTCTCCCAAGGATTGATGACTTGTTCGACCAGTTAAGAGGAGCTGAATACTTCTCAAAGGTGGATCTTCGTTCTGGATATCGTCAAGTAAAGGTGAAGAAGGAAGATATTCAGAAGGTTGCCTTCCGTACAAGGTATGGGCACTATGAGTTTTTGGTGATTCCCTTCAGACTTACTAATTCCCCTGAAATCTTCATGGATTTGATGAATAGAGTCTTTAGACATTACCTCGACAAATTTGTGGTAGTGTTTATCGATGATATTCTCATCTACTCCAAGAGCAAGGAGGAACATGAAGAACATCTAAGACTTGTGTTGGCGACATTGAGAAAGGAGAAGTTGTACGCCAAGTTCAGCAAGTGTGACTTTTGGATGAATCAAGTCATGTTCTTGGGACATGTGATCATAAGAGAGGGAATTTCTGTGGACCCTTCAAAGACAAAGGCGATTGAGGAATGGCCTAGGCCCTCTAGTGTCACAGAAATCCGTAGTTTTCTTGGATTAGCTGGGTACTATCGACATTTTGTGAGAAACTTCTCACGATTTTCAAGCCCACTAACTAAGTTAACAAGGAAAGGGGTAAAGTATGTTTGGACGGAAGAATGTGAGGGAAGCTTCAAGGAACTAAAGAGAAGGCTGATAACTGCACCTGTACTCACACTACCGAAAAGTGGAGAACGTTTTGTGATATACAACGATGCTTCAAAGAAAGGCTTGGGTTGTGTACTCATGCAAAATGATAACGTGATAGCCTATGACTCACGACAGTTGAAGATCCATGAGCAGAACTACCCGACGCATGATCTAGAGCTGGCAGCCGTGATTTTTGTCTTAAAAATATGGCGGCACTACCTTTATGGTGAGAAGTGTGACATATACACCGACCACAAGAGCCTAAAGTATATATTCACACAAAAGGAGCTCAACATGCGTCAAAGGAGATGGTTAGAGCTAATCAAGGATTACGATTGCTCTATTCACTATCATCCTGGAAAGGCGAACAAGGTAGCTGATGCTCTAAGCAGGAAAGAACCTACTACTCTATCCATGTTGAGGATTGAGAAAGACCCTATCTTCTTGGATATGCAAAGGATGGATTTGGGAATCGTAAGGGCAGGGGATACATACTACCTTGCCCAAATGATTGCACAACCATCCGTCCAATAGACGATTAAGGAAGCACAAAGGGATGATGTAGAGATACAAAAGAGGGTGAATGCAGTAAAGGAAGGAAAGCTGCAAGAGTTCCATATCGACGATGATGGTGTGATTTGGTTTGGAACACGGCTTTGTGTGCCTTCATCACCCGGAATAAAGAAGGAGATATTAGATAATGCACATAGCTCAACTTTCTCTATTCATCCTGGAAGTACCAAGATGTATCATGATCTCCGAGAACACTTCTGGTGGGATAACATGAAGAAGGAGATTGCAGAATATATATCAAGGTTCTTGATATGTCAGCAAGTTAAAGTTGAGCGGAAAAAGTCCAAAGGTATGATGCAGCCATTGCCTATACCCATGTGGAAATGGGAAAATGTTACTTTGGACTTTGTCATGGGTCTCCCGAAAATGTCAAGAGGAAATAATGCGATATGGGTTGTGGTTGACCGACTCACCAAGGCTTCCCATTTTATCTCTATTTGGGAAGACCTATCCCTTGAACAACTTGCAAAGATATATGTGAAGGAAGTAGTGTGATTGAACGGTGTTCTGCTCTCGATTGTCTCTGATCGTGATCCAAGGTTCACTTCTAAATTCTGGAGGAGCCTTCAACATGCTTTGAGTACTGAATTAAATTTCAGCACGGCCTATCACCCCCAAAATGATGGCCAGTCTGAAAGGACTATTCAGACACTTGAAGATATGCTAAGATCCTGCTCTCTTGAATTCAAAGGTGGTTGGGATCAACACCTTCCATTGGTTGAGTTCTCATACAACAATAGCTTTCACTCGAGTATTCAGATGGCTCCGTATGAAGCTCTTTATGGGAAGCGATGTAGAACTCCAACCTGTTGGGATGAAGTTGGAGAACGAAAACTACTTGGTCCCGATCTTGTTCAAGAGATGACAGAGAAGGTTCAAGTCATCCAGAAACACATAAAAGCTGCTCAAAGTCGGCAAAAGAGCTATGCTGACAATCGTCGAAGGGAATTGGAGTTCGACGTTGGAGATAAAGTCTTCCTTCGAATATATCCATGGAAGAGAGTCATGCGATTCGGGAAGAAAGGGAAGCTAAGCCCAAGGTACACTGGACCCTTTAAGATCCTTGATCGTATAAAAGCCATGGCCTATCGTCTGGCACTTCCACCGAATATGGATCAAGTTCATGATGTGTTTCACGTATCACTACCGAGGAAGTACATTCCAGACCCCTCACATGTACTAAACTCAGAGGTGGTACAGTTGGAAGATGATCTCTCATATGAGGAGCAGCCGGTAAAAATTCTGGACCGAAGTGATAAGGTTCTACGCAACAAGACAACCCGCCTTGTCAAAGTGTTGTGGAGGAACCAAAAGTTTGAGGAAGAAAATTGGGAACTGGAAGAGGCAATGAAGGAGAAGTACCGTCACTTGTTTGTGTAAAGTGAAATTTCAGGGGCGAAATTTCTTAAGGGGGGAAGAATGTAATGACCCAAAGTTTTTCAATGGAAAATTCCCTTCTTATATCTATGTCATAAAAACACAAAATAATGAACTACTATGTGATAAGTGACCTTTAAACATAATTTTGTCACCCCTATGTTTGGAATTTTAAAAATCCAACATACACGGTTGTGTACAAGATAGTTTTTGGAGTCTAATGAAACAAAAATAATTTTTGGCGAATAGTAACCTACCCTTATGAATAGTAACCTACCCTTATGAATAGTAACCTACAATTATGAATATTAAATAAGAGTAACATTACCTATGAATAATAAAATAAAATTTAGACATCATAGAAAGTGATAATTTGACCTTAGTAAACGTTTTTGGTATTTTATAAGTCACAAATAATTAATTATAATTAATTAATTAATTTAAAAGAATATTTATTTTCCTGAAATATATTTATAAATTATTGAATCAATTTCTAATTGTTTTTAGATAATTTTATAAGACCCTAAGTAATTTTTGAAAGAATTGCAAAATCAGTTTTAATTTTAAAAACTGTTTTTTAAGTAAATTATGATTTTAATTAAATATTAAATTAATAATATTTAGAAAAATATTTTTGAAAAATGGACTTCATTTTTGGATTCTACACGTCGAAAAATGGTTGGGGTAAAATTTTGGGATTTTTCTGAGATACTTGAATTTTTGATGAATAGTAGAATACATTAATTTATCATATAAATACATTTTAATTAAAACCCACTATTCCTGACATCACAAGTGATGTAAGCACCCAAATCCCGAATTCACAAGTCAAATTTACTATTCTTAGTCATCCAAGACTCACTATTCTTTGTCTTGTGTGAAATTAATAAACTAATTAATTTTATATTAAGGAAACCCCTCTCCTCTCCACTATAAAATCCACCCTTCACTCCCTCTTTTCCTCACACCTCTCAAGCTCCATGACTTCTATAAATTCTGCCCAAACACCTTCCCTAGCTCATCCCCCACGTCCAAAAGCTACTGGTCTCATCAAAAGACCAAGCCTAGCTTCCTTAAAGAGGATCTCAAGAGAAGGATTCTAAAGGTAATTTCTCTCTCTCTTCTCCTTTAATTTCCTTTCAAGTTCAAGTTCCTTTCTTGATCCCTCTCTATCTATCTTCATCCAAATTGTTCTGTAAATCCATTATTATATATATAATGTAATATTATGATTCTAATGTTATATTATATCACCCCACACCCTTTCCCCCTTCCTTTTTTTAAAGAGAACGTTGTTCATGTGGTCATAATTTATCACCTTCAAAAACAACATGCTCTCTTCTTCCATTTATACCTTCAATCTGGTCATGAAACCATTTTTATGGTTTAAACAGAAGGGTTTATATGTATTATGTTCTATTTTAAGTTCTGGAAATAACCTATGGCCATACTACTAAGTGAAAAGTTAAAATGAGTTGGTTGTGATCCAAAAACCGCTCAATTTAGCCCAAATAATCTTCATTTAATTCTTATCTAATAATTCGGCCACATGGATCTAATATAACTCATTATAAAATCATTCAAGATTCTGTAATATCATTAATTACATGTAACATCAATTCTGGATGTTTACCCATGATCTACCCAAACATCAAATTAAAAATACAAGTGGACCGCTCAAGAAAACCATGAAAACGAACATCCCCGATCAATGTTTTTTAAACTCTATAAGTCATCCAAAGGAACATAATATGAAATAATGAAACCATAATGAACCCTATTAATGTATAAAAGGTTCTGGAATTTCTAATTAATGAATATAATGTCATTATACAGGACATTAAAGAGAAGGAGGCATTCGAGTACAAGGTAAGGGGAAATCTCGAACCCAATTTTCTTCCTTCGGGTTCTCCCTCTTTCACTCCATTTTTGATATGGTTACTCCTAAAAGATCATTTGTTCATCATTTACTTTACTTTTCTGGGATATACATGTTTGTCACTGGTTTTTATGTCCATCAAAATGTTTTCCAAAAGAACTCTTCTTTCAAGATCTCACCTTTTGCCTCTCATTCAAGGTTGATGGTTCTTATATCAAGTATGTTGTTCCCTATTTCTTTTGGGAACCCAAAGCTTATGAATGTATTATTATGAGATGAAACCCATTCCTTTACATGGTTTATTTATGTACATGTTTGATATGTGTTCTATGTGGCAAGCATGATAATGATAATGTTAGGATGTGACGGGTGCGCCCAGAATTATATAGCGCAATATGAATGTTTAAATGTGACGGGTGCGCCCAGAATTATATAGCGCTCCATTGCATTGGGTAAAGTGATGAATCTCATGAGTAAATGTGAAATTATGCATGAACATGATGCTAGATTTGTTCACAAGTATGTGTGGTAGTTAACCACTAAGACATGATGTTTCATTTTTATGCTTTGCCACATTTCAAGTTTATTGTTTATGCTCCTCTCATGTTCAAGATCTTCTTCCTATGTCATGATTATGCTCACCCCATGCTATATTGTTCTTATATATCCTCTTACTGGGCTTTTATCTCACCCCTTTTGATGTATATCCTCAGGTGTCTACATGTACTAAGGAGAGGACAATTGCTACTAAGAAGCTATAGAAGAAGAGATTAAATGAATTTTTATGCTTGATGTTGTACTTGTTATGTGTAGTCCTAGTTTTCCCAAGACACTAAACCTCTGGATCCTCCATGTGTAATACTATTATGTTTTTTATCTTTGAAATGATGTATTAGTAATGTAAGAAAAGACCGGGTCGCTATACATCCTAAAACAGGATTAATTATACGATAAGTATGATATGGTTAACTAACTTTACCCCATACTCCGAACATGGGATGACCCGTGATAACCGTGAGATGCCTCAATTCCCTCATCAAAGAAGATCACCCATACCAGTATTGGTCTTTTACCAAATCGTGTTCTAGAACCACATGGGAATTGATTCCCATCCTTATGGTAGATTTAGTGATGCCCAAAATTTTCATCTCCAGGCCCAACTACAATTTCCTTAACTCTCTGGCTCCTTGGCCTCAGTATGGTCCATGCAGAATGACCTAAAACTGTATGCAATTAATTATAAGGTGGGTGTGTGGTACATGATACTACTTGGCTCCATTTAAATCGGTTTTTACCTCTTGATTTCTTACGTGAATTTAAACTATTTTCCATGTTCTAGACCATACGACCTTAAACTGTGTGTGACACATTCTAGAACTATGTGTGTCTTGATTCTCATCATTATGAGATACGTAGTGATGCCCATAATTCTTTTCCCTGGGCCCAATATCAAATTAATCAACTCCCTCATCCCTTCAAACCTATCATTGTTCTGAGATTTAAGACCTTAGACTAATAGCCTCCCCAGTACAAGCATCATGACTTTAAACTGAATGCGAGTCTTCTCAGGAATGCATGGTGTGGAGTTGGGTCTCCTAGGACCTCATTGTAACACCCTGAGTTTTTATGAACCTTTTTTTCAAATAAATTAAATTTATTTAATGTACTGTATTATACACTACACCAAGTTAAGATTGTGCTACATGAAACACTAACTTAGCTTGCTTTACACGCAACATTGAGTTTCTATGAAACATCATTTTATTATTATACTATTTTATACAAGAAAATTATAACCTAGATTTTATAATGGAAGGAATGAAAATGATTAATTTAATTATGAAATTATTTTTTACACATAATTCTTTTACCAATTAATTATAAATGAATTTAAAACCCTTTTTAAAATAAAAGGAAACATTTTTTCTAAAAAACCATGCATAAGTGTGTCTTATACAATTACATAAAAAAATAACTAATGTTGTATTATTAATGAAATATATATATATATATAATATTCAGTCTAATTTTTAACATTCATATTATTATGTTTTCAATATAGGATATAAGAACAAATCCAATTTTACGTATAAAAGATATATTTTTCTAAAAGGACATTTTTGCCTCTTTTTGATGGTGCACTTGTTTTAAATATAGTTTTTGAAAATTTTATAAATTATATTTGAAAAATAAACTTCTTATTTTAAATCTTAATATCAAAATTAACTTTTTTTTAAAATTTTGGTATTTTTCTGAAAAGTTTCATGTTTTGATGAATAGTAAAAAATATTTAATTTTAATTAAAAATAGCATTTTCATTGAAATACTTTATAGTGTTAAATTATGTATTTGATTGGTTTTTAAAGTATAATCAGATCAAATTTTTATCATTTAATCCAATTTAGGTCGTTGTAATCAATTTCACATAGAATTTGGATATAAAAACATTTCAATCTTTTGAACGTTTTCACTTTAATAACCCGTTTTCTTGTTCTGTCATTGAGATTAATTTTAAATTAATTTATGCCAATTATGTGTTTAGAATTGTGAAAAATAGATTACATATTTGAAATAATATGGTCCAAATTTATTGATTTGTTTCCTTTTATTTCTGTACAATATGAATAGAAACTTTTGTAATTTTTATTACCACGATTAAGGGTAAATAAGGTAATCAGGGGTACAAATAATATTATAAATATTATAAAACTACCCTAAAACTTGGAAAAATGATATTGGATGAAGTTAATTTGACCCAAAACACCTAAGGATCTAAATTTAGTTTTTTAATGGACAATGTTCCATGAAATGTACTTATATATTATTAAAATCAAAGAGAGTGACAAAATGTCACACTCTTACTTTTAATAAGTATAATATTTTTAATATATGATTAAATAAAATATATGATCAAATATGTATATTATTATGATGTCTAAAAGGTTTTTATACATCATGGTATTTTATTTTTAAATTTTAGTAGAGAAATGATTATCATGAATATTTACACAATGATGATGCAATAATTATTCCATTAATGAAACAACAAATTATATGATATTATAAATATTAAAATAAATATAATTTAACTTAATTAAGGTTATACACGAATTTTATAGAAGAATATGAAATTTTAGGGGTGTATTAAATGATTTTTTTGAATTTATATTGTTTTATAGATTTTATTAAAGTCAATGTTATGAATAGTGTAAAAATTGACAAATTATGATATTTTATTAAAATGATATTTTATTAAATTATTTAAAAATAATAAAAATATTAAATAAAGACAGGGGGTGAGTTATGGTCCAAAATTCCTTAAATTTTCCATTTTTTGTCAAATTTACACTTTATATATAAAAATTACATCCTCTTAATATTAAAAACTTTGTTACCATAACTAAAATTAAAATGGATTAACTAAGGGTTAATCAAAATGATAAGGTTTAAAATGAAACGAAAACTAGTCTAAAATATATATTTTTGATGATATTAAAACCTTATCATATATTATATTTCAATAAATTTAATTTTTGAGGTATTTTTGTTGATATTAAATTTATTATAAATTAATATTTTGTGAAATTCCAAATGTACCCACCTCTCTTATAAAAGGGAACATCACCTTCTCTTCTCTTCACACTTCAGAACCTATTTGGTTCGGCCAAAATCTATTCAAATATCCTCCCAAATTCCCTCCATTAATCCTATATTCCTTAATCTAATAAATAATCAAACCAAATAAGTATTTTTGTGCAAATCAAAAGATAATTCCCAAAGAAGAGGTAACGTTCATGAACAAACATTTTTGATTTATTCCTTCCTTAAACCACTTAAATTATTTTTATTTAATGTTTATATAATTAAATAATTATAATAAATATACATAGATATTTTTATATTAAGGGTTCTACCTACAATTACCCACACTTACATATAATGGGTAATGAAATTACTGTTCGTGTGTACGGTGGAAAACCGCCTCATGAAACGATGATTATTCATTTTTCCTTTAACACCTATAATGTTGGAAATTATGATAGTAATAATTTTTTATGATATATATTATATTTATGATGTATTTATTATTTTGGAATTATTACATAAAATATAGATTTATGCTTTCTACTTTGTGTGAATATGATAACTTCGTTTGTGGATGTGTGGACAACCGCCTCCTCAAAGCGATGTGATTCGATCACACTTTACATGGAATGTATTAAGGATGGTTTTAATAAAATTATATGATATATATGAAATAATATTATACTGGAATGATAATATATATATATATATATGTCATTTAATTTAATTCGTTCAATACAACAATAAAATGAAAACAACGTTCATGCGTACATATGAACTACTGTCCCCATGAACGGTGTATTCAATTTCATTTTTCTATCTTTTATAAATAATTATAAATAATTATAATATATATATATATATGATATTTATATCATGTTTAACATTATGTAAATATGTAAATCATGATATAATTAAGAGTATCAAGAATAATAAGTCAAACCATATATGAAAAACAACACAGATATTGCCCAAAACGTAACATTAACATGGAATTGTTAATAACTAGGTAATATAGTATCATAATAAAATAATATATTGTATTAGATATATGAATATGGGTTTTTGTTATATTTATAATAAAATTATATTTATTATATATGAGGTTTGAATGAGTACAAAGAGAGTTAAGACATTAGGTAAGGGATTTATGTTCCATTTTTATTTCTGTGGGACACATAACTTATACACTACTTATTTCTTCTACATGGTGTATATAATACCAATGAATGTATTTAATTAGCCTTATACAGAATATTATGGTATTTTAATATTCATATAATTATATTTCTTTCATGGGGAATATGATTCTACTAGTTATAAGATGATGAGTGTTTATTTCACAATCTGATCATTGTTTGGGATTATTTTATTTTATGTCTCTATTAGGGAATATTTATATTACATTTCAATTTTTTATTAATTTAATTTTAAAAAGGGTTTTCCTATTATACTATGGATTTTTAAAATCATTTTAACCCTTTTTTTAATTTTTACTAAATGTTTTGAAAGGAATCTTTTTGTCATTTTCCAAATGAGGTACTTTGTGAATTTTACATAAAAAGTACAAAAGGAATGTTTTTTTAACTTATATGGAATGAATGGATTTTTACTATTTCATGATGTATTAATTCCTTTAATATTACCTTATAATATTAAAATATTATATTCAAATAAAATGTTTTCTTTTAAAATTGAATGATATTTTAAGAAAAGAAAATATTTTCAAAGTAGAAAGGATATTTTTCTCAAGAAGTATTTAAAGTGATATTTCCAAAATATTTTTTTATATAAGATTATTTCTATTGATATTATTGGGGATACGACCTAGTGATACCATTTTTATTTTTTACCTGAATGTTTTATGTTTATGATGACATGATATTTATGAAACCTATTTTTTTCCATGAGTTATTTTATGATGAAATGTTTATGAAACTCATTTAATTTAATGGGTATTGATATGATGAATGATTTATGTTATTGTGGAAAAAATATCTATGGTTTTCATTATATGACTGGTTGTACCTATATCTCACTCTAATTCATTGGGTAAATATTTATATATTATGAGATAATGATGGGAACAAGTTAATAGGCTTGACCCACTATATAAGATGGGGAAACCTGATCCACTATAGGAAGTTGGGGAAACCCAATACCTTATAAGAAAAGAACTGTGACTGGGGATGGTGGTATGTCCCACCTAGTATGTGTAGTCCCCATGAAGTGCCCTGTTAAGTTTTGGCAATGTGACTTGACTTATAGGGAATGATATTACATGTTTATGTATCTTCCACAAATCCCATGTCTTAAAATTATGTTATAATTTCATGGATTATGCTCTTGATTTCCTCATGATTCGTGTTTTATGAAATTCCATTATTTATTCCATGAAACATGTTTATGATATTTGATATGCAGTCTGTGATATTATAATGTTATGATCACGTTCTCATAAACTTATGATTATTCTTATATATCTCCCTTTTTTACCCTTACTGAGCATATTAGCTTACTCTTTTCATATGTCTCTTTTCTATAGGTTATAAAGAATGTTTTTAGGTAGGAATACTAAAGGGTAAGATCTTTGTGGGAAACATTGAAGATATTTCACTAGACTATATATTTTTGTTCCAAAATTCCAAAGGCACTAAATTATTAGGGGATTTGGGCATGTGTTTATGTATTTCTACAAAAATGATGTAATATCCATGTATGAAAATATTGAGTCGTTATACTCAATCACATTG
Organism: Viscum album; assembly: GCA_963277665.1. NCBI lineage: Eukaryota > Viridiplantae > Streptophyta > Magnoliopsida > Santalales > Viscaceae > Viscum > Viscum album. The sequence goes on from OY728164.1 coordinate 212,608,817, forward strand.
TGTTTTTTACTTGTCCATGCTACATATATACTTTTTTAAGATACTCTCTATGGTCCAAAAACTATGAAATTAAACTAATAGTTCATGATATTATATTTAAGACCTTAAAATAATATCCATGGTCCATGAAACATGACCTTAAACTATTCACAGATTCCAATTTTGAATCCCAAATTCTGATATGACCTATTGGCATGCTAAAATGAAATGTGGAATGAAACCTAAAATGTTGAATACCATAAGGATATTCCCTCACACCATTTCCACACTTTGAGTATTTCTCTATTTGTATTTACATCATCCTTCAAATCCAAATGGTCCCCCTAATGGTGATGGTATCTAGACAAGGCTCACTTATTATCTTGGACTAGTACCCTGATGGATCTCTAGAAACAAACAATGTATCCTGTATTTTGAACTTATTCAACAGTTGATCCTACATTTTCTCACCCCATTCTTGACTGGAGTGGTTGTGGTCCTTATGTTTCAAACATGGTCCACATTCAATCCCTACCCATCAGTATCCCCATTATCTAGATCTTGAAAGTCTCGATTTACCTCCCTTCCACCTCCCTATATCTTGGTGGCATCCCAACACCCTTGGTGTCACTACTCTGTGAATTTCCACACATTGAGTAGGTGGGTTGGTGTCATTGGGAAACTCTCAACCCAATATCTCCTCACCCCTAATGTGATCTTCCACATGACATGGAAATACCCTAAACAATCCTTGTTTCATACACCAAGAATGACTCACATGGGCTTGTGAGTCTTGGTGGGGTGTGTACCGATGTGGGTGAGCTACAAAAAATATCCCATGGTCCAAAATATATGACCATAAACTAGTAGTTCAAGTCCAAGCATCATAAATTTAAACTATATGAATGTATTTCCAGAAATACATGGTGTGGCACCAGGCCTACTTAGACCTTATTCACATCGAGTTTGTTACTCCTCCACACTAAATATATCTATTTGGGAAGCATCCTATTGTTTAACAATGTTACCTTAAACTAAGAGATTATTAGTCAAAACATCAAAACATTAAATTTTGTGAGAGTCTCTCTAGGAATATGGGGTGTAGTGCTGGGCCTCCTTAGCCCTCATCTGTGTTAGGTTTGTTATACTACCACACATAACCATTTGAAACACCCACCTTATGGTCCAAACTCTAAGACCTTAAACTAATATCCCATCTTGGTCCAATAATTAAAACCTTTAAACTATGTGATGTTTGTTTTCTAGTTTTTGTGTAGTACATGATCCCCTTTGGATCCATTCATGTTGGGTTTTACCTTATTCATGTCGCATACATCTTTAGAGAAAAAATTCCACCATGGTCCAAGAATTATGACCCTAAACTAAGTTTTTCTTTCTTCCTAATACTTGTGTGGTATGAAATATTCTTTTGAATCATTCATGTTAGGTTTATCTCCTTTGTGCTTCATGAGTTCCCTTTTAATAATAACTTTTACAATCCACACATCATGACTTTAAACTGATTTACCATGGTCTAAGAACTATGACCATAAACCAATTTATTTTTTTCGAGACCATATGACCTTAAAATATGTGAATCTCCCTAAGAAATAAATGTGTCTTGATTCCCTTCCTTATGGGATACATAATGATGCCTATACATTTTTGTCTCTAGGACCACCTATAGATTCACCATGAGACCATCCGTTACTCATGGAGCAATCACTCTAGAATGTGCCATATGAATTTTTCCAATTGAAAGACCCATTCAATTAGCTTGACCCATTAGTGGTTTGGGATTCTCTCAGATATTGATATGATGAGGGAAAATCCTCATCAAATGACATTAAACTATAGTCTTAGCCTGGACAAGTTTGGGATGCCTCTAAAAAAGGGACGATTTTACCATGTGTTAAACCAAGATGCCCTGTATAACAAGTACTGGATGAACAAGTACTCACATCCTCATCACATGATGTTAAACTATAGTGTTACCCCTATGTAAATTTGGGATGCCTCATATCCATGTATGATAAGATTCAATACTCACATTCAAGAGGGTCTCCCCTTACCGATGTCGGTCTTCTACCATGCCATGTTTTTTTGTTCCATTTAACATGACCCTAAAATATTCATAACCTTCCCTTTTATTTGGGGAAATTAGGATCTACTTGGATTATTCATGTTAGAAGAATACCCTTTTATTCCACACCAAACACCTTAGGTTGTTTCAATGGTCCAAACTCTATGAATTTAAACTAAGGGACTGTGTTCCAATCCGCATGAATTTAAAATTTATGCAAGTTGTCTCGAGAGTGTTTAATGTGGAGTTAGGTAGCCTCCTAGGCCACTTCATTCATGTCTAGTAAACTTTTTTGTGTTGTGCATATTCCTTCGAGACACACCCCCTGGTCTAAGAATTATGACCATAAAATATTTGTGGCTGGGTGGTTATTATTCAAGTCGGTTCTCTAAATACTCTTTTTTCAGGATGCTAAAATATGATACTACCTCATTAAATAAGTGTGGGATTCCCTAATGACCTGAAATGAGGAAGAAATTATGGGTATCATAGTGAATAATCCCCACATACCACCTCATGATCACATGAATTTAAAATTTACAATTCCCCATCCTCATTGTATGATATAAAACTGTTTGTTTATCATACTCATTTCATGACACAAAACTATACAGAATCTTAGGCCCTCACCCAAGAAGCCATTTACTCCAGTTTCGGTCATCCACCACATCATTAATCTAATCATCGATCAAAATCTAAAATAGTGATTCCCCTAGAAGATGTGTTTGAACTTTTTTAGATATAGGAACTCATACCAACATGCTATATGAAATAGTGGTGTAATTACAAGTGTTTTGGAATCCATTTGAACATTCCATCAATTCATTTCTATGATTTTTGTGCACATCATTTGGATCCACATCCCCCTATACATCTGAAGGGACCCCCTAAAGGTATGGTGTCTGGCTAAGGATCACCTACCATATTGGGAAAATATCTTAAAGGACTTTAGATGACATCTGAGACAAGTTCCGTGTTTCAAAAATGGTCAACAGTTAATCCTCAATTGTTTATCCCCATTCTCAATTGAGCGTTATGGGTACTATGTATTAAACATAGTCAAAATATTTCCTATATCATGA